>CM060905.1:1125596709-1126824209 GCA_030737815.1 Allium fistulosum
CCGAGAAACATCCAACTCCCTACAAATTAGCTTGGTTGAGGAAAGGAGGGGAGGTGAAGGTTAATCGAAGAGCTTGTGTTAATTTTTCCATTGGGAAGAAATACAAAGATGAAATTTGGTGTGATGTGGTTGACATGGATGCATGCCATCTGTTGTTGGGAAGACCATGGCAATACGATAGGGCTGTGCAACACGATGGACGCGCAAACAGTTACAGTTTTATGTTCGAGGATACACGAATCATTTTGGTTCCTAAACGACGTCAACAGAGTGAAAACAAATTGGAGGAGATCGAGGAGCTAAAGACTTTGTTGTCTTTAAAGGAATTTGTTGATGTGGAAGATGAAGTCGATTGTTTTCAACCACCAAAGTTTGACAAAGATGAAGTTGATGATTTTCAACCAACGAAGTTTGACGAACATGAGGTTGAAAAGTCACAACCAGCCAAGTTGAATGAGGATGAAGACAGTAAGTCAGAAGATGAAGAGGGTAATTTGTTGGTGAAGGAGGTGGATTCGACTAGTCTACAATCTACAGGAGAGCTTGTTGAAGAAGTGGAGGATAGCGCAGAAATAATCCTGTTAAATGAAAATGAAACCAGTGAAAGTGTTGAAATTATCGAAGAGGTTAAGTCAATGTTGAATGAATGTGAAGATGTAATTCCTGCGGAGTTGTCCAAGGAATTACTGCCAAGGGGAAATGTACATCATGTTAATCAAGTGTCAAGCGCTATTGTACCGTATATGCCACGTAACCATATGTGTCCGACAGAGTAGGTAGAGTTGGGAAGATTGGCTGATGGGTTCCTAGTCAAAGGAAGGCAGTTGTATATTCCTGATCGCAGTTGGCAAATTAAAGTTATCAAAGATGTGCGTGTAGAAAGACACGTGGATTGTGATCATACCATGCGAATGATTACAACGTTTTGTTTTGAGCCGTCAATAAGGAAAGGGGTTGAAAGGCTTGTTCAAAAGAGTCAGAGTTATCAAATTTCAAAAGAGACCGCGACGAAGTTAGGATTATGCATGTCATTACCTATACATACTAGGTCATGGGTGAACGTAAATATGGACTCTATATTGGAATTAAGGAAGGCGCAAAGAGGCAACAAGTCTATCTACTTGAAGGTTGAACGATCTCTTGTTGGTACGTACAACAAGCTGGATACCGGAGGAATGAGTCGTTTGGAAATTATGAAGACAATTTGTGAGAATAATATGAGTTGGGCGGATCATCGTCCTATGGCTAATATTGACAATATCAAGCACTTGGTTCCACTTCACGAGGATCAGAGTATTGAAGACGAAGAACTGTTAAATTCGAGGATGAATTTCTTCCAACAGGGGGAGGATGATGCTGCCCAGAATATTGAAGTCTTAGGTCGCGACCGACCTAACGTTCTGTTAAGTCGCGTGCGACCTAACGAGGAAGCAAACGAGTTAAAACTTTGGGAGAAGTCGTGGAAAGTTGAAGTCTTAGGTCGCGTGCGACCTAACAGGTTCCAGGATGACAAGATAAGAGAAGAAGCGAGTTATGCAAGAAAAAGAAAACCAACGACCTATGATAAGTCGCAAGGCCTTAAGTCGCGAGGCCTTAGGTCGCTCTCTTTAGGTCGCTCCGATCTTTCGAGTACCAGCTTTGACAAGTTACGACCTAAGTTAGGTCGCGAGAAGGAGTTACGACCTATGTTAGGTCTCGAAAACGAGATACGACCTATGATAGGTCGCTAATGTGGATGCCACTTTATTTTAGGTCGCTCGACCTTATGCACTAAAGAGTTAGGTCGCTGCCTTGAATTTTTAGGTCGTTCAAGTATAGGTCGCAAGACTTAAGTCGCTGGAAGAGCTTAGGTCACTGCTGCTATGTGTGTGTTGTATTTTAGGTCGTATGTTGTATTTCTTATGTGTTGTAATGTGTTGTAATGTTTTCCTTTATGTTGAGTCGCTGTCACTTTAGGTCGTAGGTCGTTTTTGTGTTAGGTCGTTGCCGACCTAAGTGTTGTGTTGTAAGTGTGTGTTGTAAGGTCGTGAATGACCTAGTGATGTGTTGAGTTGTACGCCTATAAATAGGCATGGTGGTGTCATTTGTAATAGTTAGTTGATTTTGAACAAAACTTGTTTGTGAGCTTTGTGCCACTTCTCCAATTGGTAGTTGAGTGTGATCTCCTATCTCCACTTTCGGTAATCGAGTGCGCTCGATTCAACGACTGTTGAAGCCGATTCACGGTATCTAGTGCGCTAGATCAACCTACGAATAATCGTAGATCTTTAAACACGGTATCGTGCGCAATCAACGTGTTTGAGATAGCTAGAATCCGACATCTTTGGATCAACGGATTTGGGCCATTCGGTATCTTCTATTACATCAATCGCTACTTTCACAGTTTCATCATTTTAGTTATCCGCTGCTGCATCATCTAGTATCTTGTCCTTCTAAACTTATCATGTGGGTTGTAATGAGGAGGAGGGTCAAATCAATGTTCTAGTGATTAGAAAATTACATACTTTATCCATACCATTAATTTACACCGATTGATTTCCATTTAAGTGTTATGCCTATTACTTATGACTAGTCCGTTAAGTCCTATGTGTACACGTATGATATGCCTAACCTCCTTCAAGGTATAATTATATAGGTATATGCCTATCCGCATATATGTCTAACCATTTCACTACCCAAAAACCCGGCCACTTATTATTTCTTAATAGGGAGGAGGCACACCCAACAGCCATTTAATACCTCAACTCCTTAAATGGGCCCTCCGCAACGTAAACGCTATTCGATCGGTTCTAGCTACAGAGACCGATGACCCCTATATACAGCTTTATAATTTATAGTTTAATTGTCGTTCTACAATGCATCTCAAATACTCATCTAAGGGTTATCGAACCCACCTCCGATAAACAAATTTCGTCTAACTATCTACTTTAAGGTCTATGCGTCTTCCATATGGAATCTACGCTATTAGGAAGCAAATCCGTCAGGGTATAACCCAAGTCTTTGCTACCGCTCGCTCGGGACCACTTAATACTACAAAACTTGTCGTTTACTTCGGTTGCTTGCCCCATGTTGCTTCGGTTCAACAACCGAAGTAAATGAAGATGACGCAACAGGCTTAAACTTGTTACTTCGGTTGTACAACCGAAGCAAAAGACAGCTGAAACAAAAAAAACTGATATTGAATCCTTAGGGTATGCTTGAAAATTGCATCCATGTACAAATTGCAATATTGAACATCATCAGATATTGAAAAATACATATCTATGATCTATAACCAATGTTTGTAATAAATAACACCCTTATCTAAAATTACCTCTATTATGCAGCAAAATTTGCATCAAATTAAGTGACTTGAACATACAATAGAGTCCTTTTACATAACAGAAATTTAGTCAAACATATATACATATAATAAGAGTCAAAAATTTAATTCATTAAAACCTAAGCTTCTTTTTTAGGTCTATTCCTTACACTAGGAGCATTGGCTGCATTTGCAGCAACTTCTTCCTCTCTAAATAAGATTCCACTTCCATCTTTTACTCTTTCTCCTTCTTTTTTCTTCTCATTCTCTTCAGTTATTGCTCGTTATTGCTAGCTTCACCATGACATACAAACTGTGTGCATATAACCATTTTTCAACTATGTTTACTTCAAAAAATGAAAAAAAGGATTAGTTAAACTAAAGCACATGCTTCAGTTTACTGAAGCAGTAAACTGAAGCACATACTTCAGTATGAAACTAAAGCACATGCTTTAGTTTTTTAAACTGAAGCACATACTTGATTTAGTTTACTGAAGCACATGGCTTCTGTTCAAAAACTGAAGCATATGCTTCAGTTCAAAAAAATGAAGCATGTATAGTAATGCTTGTAAATTAGTTAAATGCAAGATAAAAATTAAGACAAAGCAGCATATTAGTTTTATACTCAGTATGACGCAGCGGATTATACAAAAACAATGTAGATCGATGAAAGTTGCAATCGGTGGATTGATGAATACTGAAATGCCCAAATTCGTTGATCCGAAGATACCGAATTCTAGCTATCCCAAACTCGTTGATCGCGCACGATACCGGGTTCAAAGATCTGTGATTCTTCGCACGTTGATCTAGCGCACTAGATTCCGTGAATCGGCTTCTGCAGTCGTTGAATCGAGCGCACTCGATTAACCGAAAGAGGAGATAGGAGATTACACTCAACTACCAATTGGGTGAAAGCACAAAGCTAACAAAACAAGAGTTTTATTTCAAATCAACTAAACTTTTACAAATGACCAAACATGCCTATTTATAGGCTACAACTCAACACGCCAAAAACAGAACAAAATTTCAACAACACTTAGGTCGTGAACGACCTACGACCTAAAAATGGTGCGACCTAAAAACAGACGCGACCTAAAATGAACGACCTAAAAACAACGACTTAAAAGATTTCAACATAAGAAAATACAACAAAACACTTTACAACCATAGGTCGGAAACGACCTAAAAGTTCACGACTTAACACTTGAACGACTTATCATCAGTGAGCGACTTAAAAACATGCGGCATCCCAGATCAGCGACCTAACTCTCTTTGCGACTTAAGACTTTACGCGACCTATCTTAGGTCGTAGCTCGAGGCAGTCTTCTTCCAGAATATCGGAGCGACCTATCTTAGGTTGTAGCTCGTTTACGCGACCTAAAGTAGGTCGTAGCCTTTTATCTCATCTGCATTCCATCACTTTGAAGCCCGTAACTCGCGTGCCGCCTTTGCTAGGTCGTGAGCGACCTAAAACTTCGTTAGGTCGTGAGCGACCTAAAACTTCGTTAACTCGTGAGCGATCTTCTATAGGTCGTTGGTGCGACTTAAGGGTCTCGTTAGGTCGTCCGTGACCTAACACTTTACCAACTTGTGCTTTCTCCACTAGTGTCGACATAAAGAATTCGTTAGGTCGTACACGACCTAACTCTTCAACATTCTGGGCATCATTCTGGGCTGCATCATCCTCCCCAGGTTGGGAAAAATTTGTCCTCGAATTTGTAAATTCTTCCACATCATATTGTTCGTTCCCATAATATGGTACAAGATGCTTAACGTTGAACACGTCAGAAGTGTACACATCCTCCGGCAGCTTCAACTTATAAGCATTTTCATTGATCCGTTTCACGACTTGTACGGGACCAATTTTTCTGGCTTTCAACTTATTATAAGCGCCCACTGGAAAACTGTCCTTTGTTAACACAGCATATACTAAATCTCCTTCATTAAATTCAACGCTTCTTTGCTTCAAATCTGTGGTTCGTTTATACTTTTCATTTGCTTTCTCCAATCGTTCCTAAACGATTTTATGACATTCCGCCAATCCATCAACAAAATTAGCAGCTTTCTTGACTGTCTTCTTTGGTTGTGGTATGACCGTTAACTCCAACGGCCCCTTTGGCAAACTTGAATATACAATCTGAAATGGACTGTAACCAGTGCTTCGGTTAACAGCATGATTAAGAGCAAACTCCGCCTGACACAACTTTAAGTCCCAACTCTTCAGATTATCCTGAACTAGACACCGCAATAAATTTCCCAGTGATCTGTTCACAACCTCGGTCTGTCCATCCGTTTGCGGATGATAAGCGCTGCTAAAGTTCAACTTCGTTCCCACCATCTTCCACAAACTTAGCCAAAAATGACTTAGAAATCTAGTATCCCGATCAGAAACAATGGATTTCGGCAAACCATGTAAACGATATATCTCTTTGAAGAATAACTCAGCAACCCGGACGGCATCAGCTGTCTTCTTACAAGCGATGAAATGTGCCATTTTGGAAAATCTGTCCACCACAACGAATATAGAATCATTTCCCCTTTGAGTTCTAGGCAAACCCAAAACAAAATCCATACTGATATCAACCCATGGTCTAACTGGCACAGGTAACGGCATATATAATCCAGCATTAGTCGCAGTTCCTTTCGAAACCTGACAGATATGACATCGCTCCACAAACCTTCCAACTTCCCGCTTCATTGACGGCCAAAAATAAGATTGTGAAATCAACTGTAATGTACGGTCTCTCCCAACATGTCCTTCTTCATGAAGCTCTTTTACAATCTTCATTCTCAAACTACAATCAGGTATGCACAATCGATTTCCTTTGAACAGGAAACCATCCACCATCACGAACTCATCCATCTCCCCATTCTTGACTTTATCAACAAACTTCCCAAAGTAAGGATCTTGGTCAAATAATTATGGTAACACATCAAACCCTGTCACTTCGACCTTCATTGTAGTCAACAAATGATTCCTTCTGCTCAACGCATCCGCTACACGGTTCGTAACTCCAGACTTGTGTTTAACAACAAAAGTAAACTGTTGCAGATATGCAATCCATGATGCATGTCTCGCTGAAATCTTGTCTTGCCCTTGTAAATGTTTCAATGCCTCATGATCAGTGTAAAGAACAAACTCTTTCTGAAATAGATAGTGTCTCCAGTGTTTAATAGCTTGCACAACAGCATAGAATTCCACATCATATGTGTTGTATCTCATCTTTGCTCCTGACAACTTCTCACTGAAGTATGCAATAGGATGCCCCCTCTGACTCAACACTCCTCCAATCCCAACCTTTGACGCATCAGTGTGTAGCTCAAACAACAACTGAAAATCTGGTAATACTAGAATTGGTGCAGACGTCAGCAACTCCTTGATCTTCCCAAAAGCATCCCCTGCTTCTTCTGACCATGAAAACTGTTTACCCTTCATACAATCAGTCACAGGCGCCATCACACTACTAAAGTGTGGAATAAACCTCCGATAAAATGAAGCCAACCCATGAAAACTCCGAACTTCCGTTATCGTCTTGGGTTGCGGCCAATCTCTAATTGCTTCGACTTTACTTTGGTCAACCTGTATTCCTTCTTCTGACACAACATACCCCAGAAATAAAACACTCCTCGCCATAAAAACACACTTCTTTGTAGCAGCATAGAATTGTTCTTCACGAAGAATAATTAACACTTTCTTCAAATGTTGAACATGCTCTTTTGTACTAGAACTGTAGATTAGAATATCATCAAAGTAAACCACCACAAATTTCCAAGTGTATGGCCTGAAAATCTGGTTCATTACCCTCATGAATGTACTTGGTGCATTCGATAGACCAAACGGCATTACCAGCCATTCATACAACCCTTCCCTCGTCTTGAATGCTGTCTTCCATTCGTCCCCGGGTCTAATGCAAATCTGATGATAACCGCTCTTCAAGTCAATCTTAGAAAAGATTACGGACCCACTGATTTGATCCAATAAATCATCAAGCCTCGGCATCGGAAATCTGTATCTGACTGTGATCTTATTCAATGCTCAACTATCTGTGCACATCCTCCACGTTCCATCCTTTTTGGGTACCAATAAGGCTAGTACAGCACAAGGACTTAAACTCTCCTGCACACGCCCCTGTTCAAGCAATTCCTCTACCTGCCTCCGCAACACTTCATGTTCCTTCGGACTCATTCGATAATGTGGTCTATGTGGCAACATTGCTCCCGGAACCAGATCAATTTGATGTTGAATGTCTCTCAGTGGCGGTAACTCCTTCGGTAACTCATCCGGAAATACATCCTCAAATTCTTTCAAAACTGGTTTCACTTCTTCTGGAATTTCAACCTCTTCACTGCTCTCACGCCCAATCAACAAGAATACCTTGGGCTCCTCTTCAATCTCCTTAACAAACTTCTTCAAGGATAATAAAGTTTTCAGCTCTTCAATCTCTTCTGACTTACTTTCTCCTTGTTGTCTCTTCTTTGGTACTAAGATAATCTTCGTACCTTCAAACATAAAACTGTAGCTATTGGTCCGACCGTCATGCTGTACTGCTCGATCATACTGCCATGGTCTTCCCAAAAGTAAGTGGCAAACATCCATCTCTACTACATCACACCAGATCTCGTCTTTGTATTTCTTCCCAATAGAGAATGGAACACGAACTCGTCTATCCACTTTCACTTCTCCTCCTTTTCTCAACCATGCTAACTTATATGGATTCGGATGTTTCTCTGTCTTCAATTTCAACTTTGTTACAGCCTCGGTTGAAATGATATTGTCACAGCTTCCTGCGTCAATCACAAATTTACACACCTTTCCCAGTATAGTGCATGTCGATTGAAAGATATTACTCCTCAACCAACTAGCTTCTTCCTGCTTCGGTGTCAAACATGATCTCCTCAGCATTAGATTACAACATTCATCTCCTGATGCAATATCATGTTCATCCTCCTCAACTGTACTAGAATAATCTCCATCAACATCCTCAACTTCTGCAACCATGGTTCTCTTCTTTGGCTTTGGACACTCATTGCTTTTATGACCCAATTCCTGGCAATTGTAACATTTGAAACCGTTGTTAACCTTTGCCTTCTCGGCCTCCTTCACCACTGGATTATTGATAGGTTTAGAAACATTAGAACTCCCACTAACACCCTTCACTTGATTGTTGGAATTAGTAAACACACCACCTCCTCGGCGTCCCTGTTTCTCCCAAGCCAATGCTTTCTGATGTGCTTCTGCCACAGATATTGGATCGAACATATTAACCATATCCTGAATCTGCATTCTCAATCCCCCAATGAATCTAGATGTCAGCTGCTCTTCCGTTTCCATAATATCATTCCTAGCAATAAGCTGATAAAACTCATCCGCATAATCATTAACAGTCTTTGTGCCCTGCCTCAAATTCTGCAAACGTTGATACATCAGAGATTGGTAATTGTAAGGTAAGAACGTTGCTTTCATCAATTTCTTCATCTTCTCCCAAGATTCAACTTTTGACTTTCCCATTCGTTCACGTGTAAGTTTGGTTTTGTGGTGACCCTCACTCTATAACACATAGATTTTTTTTTACATTCAAGAGGAATTCACCACTAAACCTTACTACTTTTATATTTGAATATTTATATAATTTCCAAATATTTTTCCCAAGACCCTGGTTTTACCAATATAATCATATCAGTGTACAAACAAATTAAGTCAATTATATATTTGATGATATACAATGGTTTCTTTATTTTATTTTATTTTTCATCAGAGGGAATTTAAATCAAATAGAAATCAAAATACCACACAAGCTATTGACATAGCCACTTATTTCTTTTCTAAGTCTTGTTCTGCTGCCAGAGGTACATTTTGGCAAATTATAACACTTATATATATATTTATTTGCCTAAATAATTCTATTAACACTAAAATAGCATTTACTTGATCTCATGATAGTTATCAAGTATTTGCATGAAATTACTTACAAATTATGCTTGCAGGCATGGATATTGGATCTAATTTCCATTTATCATTTCAGGTTGAATGGATGAGGAGTTTTAGCATTTTTAAGTTTAATATGGTGCAGACTTACATTCTTGGTGATTTATTGGATCTACTTGGTGTTATTTAAGGGCTGCTTGGTGTTTTCTTTGATTTGTCCCAGAAGCACTTACACTTCATTAATTGAAATGAAGTGGTTCCAGGCTCCAAGGGTTTGACTCATGGCCATCTAGGCCGGCCATAGTCCCTCTTTTACCACTTGCAAACCCATATCCCTTATATTAACAAACTTCTACAAAGTCCTACTCCTAATCCCAAGCATGTTTATGCCTAGTTTAAGTTTTCTGGAAATGCATTCTTATATGTATTCAATCAATTATTCAAAGTTCAGTATCTTTCAGGTCTACTGCTCTTATAGTTCTATTTGAAATTTAAATACTCAATTACATACAAATTTCCAGAATTCATGCACATGCCAGTATCACTTACCTGCCATGCACAAATTCATTTCACATGAATATCCTACTAAAATTTTGAGAGTTCATTTCAAAAATCAACCCCCTTAGCTGTTTAATTTCCTTAAGACAAAATATAAGCAATAAAAATCAGAGATCAAATATATATGCACATATCATATGTATATGATATGTCTATCTCCTTATTTTTCTCCAAATCAGACATTCATAAAAGAAATTGGTAGTTAACCAAACATCATCAATGATCACTCACAACAGGTTTTACTTAAGTACATGTTTTCAACCCAAATACTTAGTAATCTCCTTACAAGAAACTTCAGTTACAACATAAAATTTGACTTATAAATTCATTACAAAGCAACTACAGATTTTTAAAACTGGTTTCTTTTATTTATACTAGCAGCTAATTGCCATCTTCATTCATCAAGCCAACTTCATCTTCCTGCAAGCAAATCACTGAGGTGCCCCAATTTTAATGAGACACCCAGATGATTGCAAGGGCAACCAAAAGGGTCAGTTTTCACTGGTATGAGCATTTATCAATTTTGTATACATATTCATAATTTTTTTTGATAATCTTGCAGTGCCTTCCTAGTTTAACAGATTTTTATACTTAGCATGATTTGGTTCATACAAAGTGATACAAAAACACATTCATTTATTTAAACAATACACAGCAAACGGTTAAAATAAATATATGTACAATTCTTGATTCATTCTCTCCAAATCTAGATAAGTAAACTCAGGTTTTATACTCCAAATTTTCACCCAGCAACTAACCAGAACATCACATTAATCCTGATTAATTTAACCCCCTGTCTAGATATTCATAACCCAAATTTATAAATCCCATTCCTTATTTATTTTATGGTCTACATCTCCTTGTCAAATGAACACTATGTATGCATTGTGAAGGAAACTCCCAGGTTGTTTAAATTATTCCAACACACAAAGGCCTCAGGGTGCAGTTGCACCATGCATATACTTGCTCCCACCTGAAGTAAGCAGATCATTGACTAACTCCCAAGTGACCAATTTAGTTTTTCTTTCATTCATATTTCAGAAAGATATAACTGCTTGTATATTTTCTGGTTCAACCCCATGTTCCCCTATTTAATCTATATCCATGTTTAATGATGATAAGATAGAACAAGAATGCTCAAAACATGTTAAATCTAAAAGCCCACTTACAGATTAATGCTCCAATCAAAAAAAATGCACAAACAAACATCCATATCACCCATAACAAATCATTTCAGAGATTTAAATGACTCATAATATTTTAGGCTGCCTGCAATAGGACTTAATGCCATTGCATACAAGGATAAATACTCACCTAATGTTTTCCTTTCACTGCCTTAATCCTTTGAACAGCAAATCCCCCAAAGCCTCAAGCTAGTGTTTCTCCTAGTTTATTTTATTTTTGTTTTGATCCCGAGAGAATGATGGATTTGGTTATGTGCAGTTATTTATAAATCCATTCTAGGGTTTAAGAAAATGGGTAATTCCCCTGATACCCTTAGATGTTCATGTACATATCATATTCCTGTGTGGTCATAAATTGGAAATGCACACATTAGGTTACTTTAATTAGTTATTTCGGGGATCATGCATTTTAAAACACTCAATACTATTTTCATGACTCTTTTCTACTCATGCCATAAGCATGTGACCCTCGGTTTATTATTTCCTTTTTTTTATAAGTTTAAGGAATCTGAAAATCTCCTTTGTATTTTCTACCTATCTATTATCTCCATTCAATCATGCATACTATCATACCTTATTATGTAATGTAAAAATCATTCACCCATATTATTTGCTTGAAATAAATATAAGATATGGAAATTTTTATTTGATTCTGTATGTATATATATATATATATATTTCTGCCTCTTTGTCAAATCAGTAACTCCTTCTATATTTAAATAAAAATCACATATATTATGCTAATTATTTTTAGCACAATTATAAGACATGTAAACCTTTTTATTAAACTTCATCTTATTCTATCTTTAAATAAAACAGAAAACACTCCATATATATATATATTAATGTATGTATTTATATAATTCTTTGGACATAGAGCTATATTTATTTTGAGTTCCAATTTTTCTTTTAATCACCTTAATCCCTTGAATTTTATCAAACAGAAGCTCCCATGCAAATTTTATTTATTGCCAATTTTTTTTTCTGTTTTAATGCATTATACATATTTTATAATTTCAGAATTTCTTAATATAAATGTATATTTTTCATTTTATTTTAATTTTATTTTAGGGTCATTACATACCCTCCCCCTTAAAGGAATTATGTCCCCATAATTTTTCTCCAAATAAAAAAAAACACTAATCTATAGCCTGTTTTAACTCCATAACCCCATACTCACAGTTTATGAAAGCAAACAATATATAAGAATTTTTTAGAAAAATCATCATAAGCTGCTTAAACATACCTCTCCATCAGTAAACAAATTGGGGTATTTAGCCCTCATTTTATCTTCAACCTCCCATGTACAATCATTAGTGTCCAAGCTCCACTGAATTTTTAGCAGTTTGATCACCTTGTTCCTCAACTTTTTCTCTTCCTTGGCAACTATCCCTACTGGTTCATTTGTATAAACCAAATTCTTTTGGACTTGAATTTAAGTAGGTGACTCCAGAATTGCTCCTTCATTATGCACCCATTTTCTCAATTGAGAAACATGAAATACTGGATGCACACCACTCAACTCCTCAGGTAACTTAAGTCTGTAGGCCATAGCACCAATTCTTTGCATAATTTAATATGGTCCTACAAATCTTGGTGATAGCTTACCAGATTTCCCAAACCTGAACACCTTCTTCATTGGTGATACCTTCAGAAAAACATGCTCTCCTACTTCAAACTCCATTGGCTTTCTCTTTCTATCTGCATAAGACTTTTGTCTTGATTGTGCTGCCTTCATTCTATGCCTAACTAATTCAATCATGTTGGAAGTTTCTTTAACATGATCTGGCCCCAATATTACACCCTCTCCTGCTTCCAACCAACAGGAAGGAGACATGCAGGGTCTCCCATACAAGGCTTCAAAGGGAGCCATTCCTATTGTTGATTGATAGCTATTGTTGTAAGTGAATTCTGCCAAGTGAATATGATCCTTCCAATTACCCCCAAAATCAAGCACACATGCTCTAAGTAAATCTTCCAATATTTTATTCACTATCTCTGTTTGCCCATCACTTTGAGGATGGTAGGCAGTGCTTAAACAAAGTTGTGTTCCCATTGCTTCTTGGAAGCTTTCCCAAAATCTTGAGGTGAACAAAGTGTCTCTATCACTTACAATAGTCTTGGGTATACCATGTAGCCTCACCACTTCCTTAATAAATAATTGTGCAAGCCTATGTGCATTTCTATCTGACCTGACAGGGACAAAGTGAGCCGATTTGGTTAGTCTATCGACAATTACCCATATACTATCATTGCCTTTCTTAGTTCTAGGCAAACCATCCACAAAATCCATGGAAATACTTTCCCATTTCCATTGAGGTACCTCCAAAGGTTGCAACATGCCAGAAGGCTTTTGGTGGTCTGCTTTAATTTGTTGACATGTGAAACACTTTGCCACATATCTTGCCACTGCTTGCTTCATTCCTGGCCACCAGTAGCTTCTTTTTAAATCATGATACATTTTAGTACCACCAGGGTGTATGGTGTACTTGGTCTTGTGATGCTCATTCATGATTTCTTCCTTCAACTCTGCAAGGTCTGGTACACAAAGCTTATCATTTTTCCTCAAATAACCCTTGGAATCTATTTTAAAATTTACCAACTCAAGGTTGCTAAGTAACATTTCCTTCTTTTCCTTCAAATTTTTATCTTGGTCTTGCATGCCACCAATTTTCTCCACCAGATTAGACTTCACTGTGATTATTCCCAGTGTACCATACTCCACCATATCACCATGTTCTTTAAAATTCACTTCATCCTTGCTATATATATTTGCCTCCCCAAGCACTGCAAGGTTTTTAAATTCATCAATCATCAAACTGGCTAATCTAACATGATTTCTGCTCAAAGCATCTGTTACTCTATTAGCTTTTCCAGGAGTGTACAAAATATCTAAATCATATGCAGCTAGAAACTCCAACCACCTTGCTTGCCTCATATTTAAATCTTTTTGAGAAAATAAATATTTCAATGCTTGATAATCTGTGAATAATTCAAATTTTGCCCCAAGCAAATAATGCCTCCATAGTTTTAGTGAAAACACTATTGCAGCTAATTCTAGATCATGAGTTGCATATTTGGTTTCATTGGGTTTAAGTTGTCTTGATGCATATGCCACCACCTTGCCATGTTGCATAAGCACTGCACCTAACCTAAACCCACTAGCATCAGTGTATACAACCATTCCTTCATTTGCTTCTGGGATTTGTAGGACAGGAGCTTCCACCAATGCTTATTTCAATTTCTCAAAAGCTTGTTCACACTGCTCAGTCCACACATATGGTTGGTTCTTCTTGGTTAGTTTGGTCATTGGTGCGGCTATTCTTGAAAAATCCTTGATGAACCTCCTATAGTACCCTGCCAAACCTAAGAATGACCTCACCTCAGTCACTGTCTTGGGTCTACTCCATGTTTGAACTGCAATGACCTTGCTTGGATCTACACTTACTCCCTGCTGTGACACTATGTGTCCTAAGAATTTCACTTCATGTTGCCAAAATGTACACTTTGAATACTTGGCTTTTAATTCATGTTCTCTAAGTCTGGATAATACTAAATGTAGGTGCATGGCATGATCATTTTCTGTCTTTGAATAAATTAATATGTCATCTATAAATACCAAGACAAACTTATCCAAAAAGTCTCTAAAAATTCTATTCATCAAGTCTACAAAATAGGAGGGAGCATTGGTCAAACCAAATGGCATTACTAGAAATTCATAAAGGCCATACCTTGTGTTGAAGGCTGTGTACTCAATGCTTTCCTCTGCAACTTTCATTTGGTGAAATCCAGAGGCTAAGTCTAGCCTTGAAAATATTTTAGCTTCATGCAATTGGTCAAATAGATCATCTATTCTAGGCAGTGGGTACTTATTCTTGATGGTGACCTTATTTAAATCCTTGTAATCCACACACATCCTCATTGTTCCATCATGCTTCTCAACAAAAAGCACTGGGGAACCCCAACTGGAACTACTTGATCTTATGAATCCTTTCTCTTCTAATTCTTCTAGTTGATGTTTTAATTCTACCAACTCTTTTGGACCCATTCTATAAGGCTTCTTAATGATTGGATTTGTTCCTGGCATTAATTTTATTTTAAATTCAACCGGTCTATTTTGAGGAATTCCCTTCACTTCTCCAAACACATCTATATATCCATTGACTACTGGGATTTCCTCTATTTTTAATTCCTTTTGAACTTCATTAATACTCTAGATTTTATTAAAACATGTATTCTTTGCTATTTCACTTAAGATGGTAATTCTTTTGCCTTCATTTGTCTCCAAAGAAATAGTAAGATTTTCTAAATTTAAAATTGCTTTATTTCTCATTAACCAATCTACCCCCAAAATAATCCCAATACCAGGATAATTTAAGGTATATAAGTCTGAATTAAATTCATAACCCCCTATAATTAATTTCAGACCCATACACTTCATCCCTAACATACAATGACTCCCTATGGGACTGTGTACAATTAAGGGCTGATCAATAGAAACACATGCAAGTGCTAATTTCTTTGTAATTTCCAGAGATATTAGTGAATGTGAGGCACCAGTGTCATATATTACTGATATTGGTTGGGTATGAATAAAAATTATACCTTCAAGTTGCCCAACATTCCCAGTGTTACCTGCTGCCAAAGCTCCTACCCTTGCTGTTCCCCTATTGGTTTCTGGGCAATCCTTCTTGAGATGACCCATCTTTCCACAATTATAGCAGCCTCCTCTAGGTATTTTAGGGTCAGGGCATTGGTTACTATAATGTCCAGCTTTTCCACAATTATAACAATGAGTGAATTTCTTGCTTTCAGGTACTATTGCTCCTTCCCCTTTCTTAACTCCTTTACTTGCATTTCTCTTGTCATAAGGTTGCACTTTGTTCTGACCACCCTTCTTCTTATTGAGCTTCATATTCCTGAATTTCTCCCTAGCAGTGTCATGTTGCTCAAATGAGAGTGTTAGATCAATTACCTGATCAAAGGTTTTGTCCTTGTATGGCAACATTGCCCTTGACAGACTAGGGTTCAAGCCTTGAATGTACCTTGCATTCTTTGCTTCTGCATTCCCTATTAACACCATTCCATACTTGGATAATGCTTCAAACTTCTGAGTGTATTCATTCACACTCATGCTTCCTTGCCTTAATCTAATAAAGTCTTCTAGCAGTGTGGCCTTGGCAGATGCTGGGACAAATCTGGCCTCAAGCATGTCCTTGAAATTATTCCAAGTGATAGAATCCTCTTATCTTCCTGCTGTCACAACTTCCCACCAATCCAGTGCAACCCCCTTCAATTTCCTTGAAGCTATCTGTCTCTTCCTTTGGTCATTGATTTGCATATATGTGAAGACCCTCTCCATAGTTCTTATCCAAGTTTGAACACCTATAGCTCCTTCAGTACCTTCAAAATCCTTTCCTCCCAAAGTGGTACATGTCTTAAGCATTTTGGAGAGTTCCTCATGAGGATTGTCTTGCCTTGGTGCCATTCCATCCCTTAAAGCTCTCACAAAATCCTCCATGCTCATCACAGGTGGCTCACGTGATGATCCTACACCTGTGTGATGCCTTGGTCCTACCATAATACTATAAATATGATTTTTATGTTAGTTTATTTACCCCTATCAATTTTTGGTTTCTTTACTTGGTTCATTTTTATTTCTGTGCACACTGTGCATGTATCACATGTACATACATATATATTTTTTGACATAAAACAAAAGCATTCAACACCAATAATTCAAACAATGCATTCAAACATCCATATGCATATAACAACATTTACTATGTTATTTAAAACATAGCTCTGATACCAACTGTGGTGACCCTCACTCTATAACACATAGATGTTTTTTTTTACATTCAAGAGGAATTCACCACTAAACCTTACTACTTTTATATTTGAATATTTATATAATTTCCAAATATTTTTCCCAAGACCCTGGTTTTACCAATATAATCATATCAGTGTACAAACAAATTAAGTCAATTATATATTGGATGATATACAATTGTTTCTTTATTATTATTTTTTTTCATCAGAGGGAATTTAAATCAAATAGAAATCAAAATACCATACAAGCTATTGACATAGCCACTTATTTCTTTTCTAAGTCTTGTTCTACTGCCAGAGGTACATTTTGGCAAATTATAACACTTATATATATATTTATTTGCCTAAATAATTCTATTAACACTAAAATAGCATTTACTTGATCTCATGATAGTTATCAAGTATTTGCATGAAATTACTTACAAATTATGCTTGCAGGCATGGATATTGGATCAAATTTCCATTTATCATTTCAAGTTGAATGGATGAGGACTTTTAGCATTTTTAAGTTTAATATGGTGCAGACTTACATTCTTGGTGATTTATTGGATCTACTTGGTGTTATTTAAGGGCTGCTTGGTGTTTTCTTTGATTTGTCCCAGAAGCACATACACTTCATTAATTGAAATGAAGTGGTTCCAAGCTCCAAGGGTTTGACTCATGGCCATCTAGGCCGGCCATAGTCCCTCTTTTACCACTTGCAAACCCATATCCCTTATATTAACAAACTTCTACAAAGTCCTACTCCTAATACCAAGCATGTTTATGCCTAGTTTAAGTTTTTTGGAAATGCATTCTTATATGTATTCAATCAATTATTCAAAGTTCAGTATCTTTCAGGTCTACTGCTCTCATAGTTCTATTTGAAATTTAAGTACTCAATTACATACAAATTTCCAGAATTCATGCACATGCCAGTATCACTTACCTGCCATGCACAAATTCATTTCACTTAAATATCCTACTAAAATTTTGAGAGTTCATTTCAAAAATCAACCCCCTTAGCTGTTTAATTTCCTTAAGACAAAATATAAACAATAAAAATCAGAGATCAAATATATATACACATATCATATGTATATGATATGTCTATCTCCTTATTTTTCTCCAAATCAGACATTCATAAAAGAAATTGGTAGTTAACCAAACATCATCAATGATCACTCACAACAGGTTTTACTTAAGTACATGTTTTCAACCCAAATACTTAGTAATCTCCTTACAAGAAACTTCAGTTACAACATAAAATTTGACTAATAAATTCATTACAAAGCAACTACAGATTTTTAAAACTGGTTTCTTTTATTTATACTAGCAGCTAATTGCCATCTTCATTCATCAAACCAACTTCATCTTCCTACAAGCAAATCACTGAGCTGCCCCAATTTTAATGAGACACCCAGATGATTGCAAGGGCAACCAAAAGGGTCAGTTTTCACTTGTATGAGCATTTATCAATTTTGTATACATATTCATAAATTTATTTTGATAATCTTGTAGTGCCTTCCTAGTTTAACAGATTTTTATACTTAGCATGTTTTGGTTCATACAAAGTGATACAAAAACACATTCATTTATTTAAACAATACACAGCAAACAGTTAAAATAAATATATGTACAATTCTTGATTCATTCTCTCCAAATCTAGATAAGTAAACTCAGGTTTTATACTCCAAATTTTCACCCAGCAACTAACCAGAACATCACATTAATCCTGATTAATTTAACCACCTGTCTAGATATTCATAACCCAAATTTATAAATCCCATTCCTTATTTATTTTATGGTCTACATCTCCTTGTCAAATGAACACTATGTATGCATTGTGAAGGAAACTCCCAGGTTGTTTAAATTATTCCAACACACAAAGGCCTCAGGGTGCAGTTGCACCATGCATATACTTGCTCCCACCTGAAGTAAGCAGATCATTGACTAACTCCCAAGTGACCAATTTAGTTTTTCTTTCATTCATATTTCAGAAAGATATAACTGCTTGTATATTTTCTGGTTCAACCCCATGTTCCCCTATTTAATCTATATCCATGTTTAATGATGATAAGATAGAACAAGAATGCTCAAAACATGTTAACTCTAAAAGCCCACTTACAGAATAATGCTCCAATAAAAAAAATGCACAAACAAACATCCATATCACCCATAACAAATCATTTCAGAGATTTAAATGACTCATAATATTTTAGGCTGCCTGCAATAGGACTTAATGCCATTGCATACAAGGATAAATACTCACCTAATGTTTTCCTTTCACTGCCTTAATCCTTTGAACAGCAAATCCCCCAAAGCCTCAAGCTAGTGTTTCTCCTAGTTTATTTTATTTTTGTTTTGATCCCGAGAGAATGATGGATTTGGTTATGTGCAGTTATTTATAAATCTATTCTAGGGTTTAAGAAAATGGGTAATTCCCCTGATACCCTTAGATGTTCATGTACATATCATATTCCTGTGTGGTCATAAATTGGAAATGCACACATTAGGTTACTTTAATTAGTTATTTCGGGGATCATGCATTTTAAAACACTCAATACTATTTTCATGACTCTTTTCTACTCATGCCATAAGCATGTGACCCTCGGTTTATTATTTCCTTTTTTTTATAAGTTTAAGGAATCTGAAAATCTCCTTTGTATTTTCTACCTATCTATTATCTCCATTCAATCATGCATACTATCATACCTTATTATGTAATGTAAAAATCATTCACCCATATTATTTGCTTGAAATAAATATAAGATATGGAAATTTTTATTTGATTCTGTATGTATATATATATATATATATTTCTGCCTCTTTGTCAAATCAGTAACTCCTTCTATATTTAAATAAAAATCACATATATTATGCTAATTATTTTTAGCACAACTATAAGACATGTAAACCTTTTTATTAAACTTCATCTTATTCTATCTTTAAATAAAACAGAAAACACTCCATATATATATATATATTAATGTATGTATTTATATAATTCTTTGGACATAGAGCTATATTTATTTTGAGTTCCAATTTTTCTTTTAATCAGCTTAATCCCTTGCATTTTAACAAACAGAAGCTCCCATGCAAATTTTATTTATTGCCAAATTTTTTTTCTGTTTTAATGCATTATATATATTTTATAATTTCAGAATTTCTTAATATAAATGTATATTTTCATTTTATTTTTATTTTATTTTAGGGTCATTATAGGTTTGCTGCCACCACGCCAAAGCTCTACCCCTCAACCTTGTAGCAACCAACTTCACTCTACGATGTTCTGGAACTTCCTTGAAATCAAAAATTTCTTCAACATTAGCTACCCAATCCAAAAACTCTTCGGCTTGCATACCACCTTTAAACTCCGGTATTTCCGTCCTCATCCCAGACTCCCACTTGTGATCATACTCTGAATAATTTCTTCCTTGACCTCGTCCTTGAATACTACCACCATCATACTCCTCTTCAAAATCAGATGTATATCGATGTTGATTCTGACCACCAACATCTCCACTACCATTACGTCTGTCTATATTCCTCCGAACACGATCTCGGTCATTAACATTTCTATAACTGTCCCGGCTCACACTTCTATGATCATTATCATTACTTCTCCCTTGATTAGAATGTGGTGAAACTCTACTTCTCCCGTGGTTGGATTCAGGTGAAACCCTTCTTTGATTTCGATTCATCTCCGTCATAAGCTTCTCTAATCTCCCAATGCCTTCATCCAACTTCTCATTGAATTTGTCACTTATACGTTGCTCCATTTGCTCGGCATCTTCCCGCTTATACAAATCTTCCACGTTTTGGTGACGATTAGCTCTTCTTGGCGGCATGATTTGAAACTTCACAAATTCTCCAATTCTCGGCTTTGACTTTCAAAGTGATGTACACGGCCTTCCTTACTTCCCTTAGCTCGGCCGAAGCTCTAACTTGCCCACTTCAAAAGTTCAAACACCTTTCGAACTTAGATCCAAAATGAAATGGATCGAAAACTCCCCCTTTGTTGCAATTTGCGATGAACACGATGAACAACAACTTCAAACTTCAATTCTCCGCTCCAAGACTCCATTTGGCTATGATTGGCTAAAACAAGCTCTGATACCAAACTGACGCAGCGGATTATACAAAAACAATGTAGATCGATGAAAGTTGCAATCGGTGGATTGATGAATACTGAAATGCCCAAATTCGTTGATCCGAAGATACCGAATTCTAGCTATCCCGAACTCGTTGATCGCGCACGATACTGGGTTCAAAGATCTGTGATTCTTCACACGTTGATCTAGCGCACTAGATTCCGTGAATCGGCTTCTGCAGTCGTTGAATCGAGCGCACTCGATTAACCGAAAGAGGAGATAGGAGATTACACTCAACTACCAATTGGGTGAAAGCACAAAGCTAACAAAACAAGAGTTTTATTTCAAATCAACTAAACTTTTACAAATGACCAAACATGCCTATTTATAGGCTACAACTCAACACGCCAAAAACAGAACAAAATTTCAACAACACTTAGGTCGTGAACGATCTACGACCTAAAACTGGTGCGACCTAAAAACAGACGCGATCTAAAATGAACGACCTAAAAACAACGACTTAAAAGATTTCAACATAAGAAAATACAACACAACACTTTACAACCATAGGTCGGAAACGACCTAAAAGTTCACGACTTAACACTTGAACGACTTATCATCAGTGAGCGACTTAAAAACATGCGGCATCCCAGATCAGCAACCTAACTCTCTTCGCGACTTAAGACTTTACGCGACCTATCTTAGGTCGTATCTCGAGGCAGTCTTCTTCCAGAATATCGGAGCGACCTATCTTAGGTCGTAGCTCGTTTACGCGACCTAAAGTAGGTCGTAACCTTTTATCTCGTCTGCATTCCATCACTTTGAAGCCTGTAACTCGCGTGCCGCCTTTTCTAGGTCGTGAGCGGCCTAAAACTTCGTTAGGTCGCGAGCGACCTAGAACTTCGTTAACTCGTGAGCGATCTTCTATAGGTCGTTGGTGCGACTTAAGGGTCTCGTTAGGTCGTGTAACGACCCATAAATTTCGACATGTTTTAATAACGTATTTAACTGAAAATTTTGTGAAATTTTAAATGATTGAATTTTGAAATAAAATTTATTATTTGGAATACGTCTATTTTAATATAGCAACTGGTAAATTTTCATCTGATAATATTGAAGTTTATTTTCCTGTGAAATTTTATTTCAAATCAAACCAGTTAATAACAGTGAATTTAAAAGTTTTCTGAAACCAAAATATGTCAACAGGAGAAAATTTATTCAGATCATTCTGAATCAGACTACAGAATTCGTTTCGCGAAATTTAGACTTCTATTGCTCCGTTTATCTTATTCCTGGCAGATTTGCAGCATTTTCAATACCGATATCGATATTTGTTCGGATGATCGTGCCATAGATATCTGTATACCGTTTTGATCGTCTCATCGTGCTGATCTCTACGGTATATTTATTTCTGTATTTTGAGATCCGATACGCGACAGAAACAATAAACTGTTCGTCGTATCGGTACCCTAAATTGCGACTTTTAATTTCCCTTTCCTTTTCAAATTTGAAACGTAAGCGGGACCACAATAATTATTTGCTTTAATCTTTTCAGCTGAATTTTAGGAGGACCGTTGCTATTCAAATCACTTTATATTTATTGTATACGTTTCGTATGCAACAGTTCATTTATTTATTTTGCCTTTGTAACCTTGTTGACTTCGTTTCTTTCATATTGCAAAATTATGTGCTGTAACTCTTCTAATCTTCCTCCTCCACACCTTTTTCATTCTTTATACTTCTCAACCCAGACATTATATTTTTCACAAAAATCTGCTCCTCCCCAGCCTTCCTCCTTCCCCCTTGCAACCGCTCGGCCATACTTCCACTCGCCATCCAATCCAGATCCTCCGTCCTACTCTTCTCCTCCACGAGATCCCACACCCGACGTTCCTCCTCCCCACGGCCAGCAACCACCATGACCGAACTCATCAACCCATGCCATCACCGGCCACCAAGGCTCCACCACTACGGCCCCTACACTCACGTCCGCCTCTTCCTCTAAGAGCCTCGCCTCCGCATGAACATCTTTGGACCAGAGAAATCGACCTCCTCCAAGTCAGCAAACCCCACCCAGTCAGATCCACCTGAAGTCGCCAGGGACCCAATGCCTGTAGCCGTCGAACAAACTTCACCAGACCCCAACCACCCATCGACTCACAGCCCTTAACCCGAAACCCTCTCCTTGCCGTGCCTCCGCCTGCACGTGAACCCGCATGCAACCTTCAGCCTCCGCATCCACCGCTTGAACAACACACCTCCGTGCACGCCTTGCTGCGCCTTCCCTCCGCAATCACCCACCACACCAACCACCGAACTCGCCACTTCCCTCGCGTGCCTTCTTTCCTCATGGCAACCATACAACTACACAGCCGTGTGTTTCATATTTGCATCCCACCTCCTCCATTCGAGATTTGTGAGTATATATCTATATGTATAAGTTTTATATATATTATATATAATGATTTTTATAATAACTATACTTATAGGCTATGTATATGTGGCAGTGTAATAAAAGTACATACATGAATTTAAAACATTAGTTAATATATATAAAGGTTATATATATAGTATGTCTGTTGGTTTCACTTTGCATGTTATATTTGTTTATATATAAATAATCTGTTATAGATGCGTAAGTTATATACTTTATATATATAGTTTTATAAGTCTTGTTACAGTATGGTTGGTATATTTATAATATAGTAATATATATAGTTAGGTGTTGCTGATATGTTTTGATGTGTAAGCTCATTTAGTTCAGCTAGATTTTTCTTTGGGTTAACCGGTATATATATAACATTTAAGTTATACAAGTATAATATATACGTACGTTTATATTAAGTTATATAAGTTATGTGGATGGAATAGTTTATAAATTAAGTTATATAAACTGACCTGTTTATAAGCTGTTTTGTTTAAGGTAGTCTGTATATATATACTTTTAAATAGTATAGGCATATTTAAATCTGAGCAACGACCTTTTGATTTATGGAAGTGGTTACAGATGTCAGTGAGTATATACGTATATAGCTATTATAATAATATTGATTTTATTATCATAAGTATGTAAGTTGTAGATACGTTTGTATACATTAGCTACATAAGTGAATGTGAATTTGTTTTCAAATATATATGGATATTTTATATGTTGGTATTTAATGTTAATTTGAAAATAAATATATATTTTATTTTAAAATATGTTTAAATTGATTTTAGAAAATTTATATATATGTAATATATCATGTTTCACTAATCTCGTGCCATTTTGACTAACATTCGCAATATCAAATCTATCGCAGCAAAATCCCAACTTGTCGTCGTTCCACTCGCTTGATTTGTATGCTTGTCCTTGCCTATTCGCTTCCATTCCCGTGCATATCTCCTGCCTTGAAAGGTGAGCAATCACTCACGATTAACGTTCTTTTACTATTTAAATTTGATTTCATTTGTAATAGCAATTGAAATATGTTGCTGTAGTTATTTACATTGTTATATATGCTATTATCTATAACTGTTCACCTGTGACATCTGACACCAGTATCTAGTATTATATGCCTGTTATTACCATTATTTGTATCTGTTCACCTGTGACATCTGACACCCGTATCAGTTATTATACTGATGATATATGCCTGTTGTTATATTTTTTTTAGTATCTGTTATCACTCTGCAAGTTCCCTGTTAGTATAGAATTCACTATGGGTTGAAATGATACATACCCGAACGGACTTTAGAATAGGAGAATTTCGTTATGGGTTGAAATGATAAACCCAAGCGATTTTCATTTGAATTGAAATTGGGATTACGGGTCGAAATGATATCTACCCGTATATATTTAAATTTCGGATTGAAATGATAAATATCCGTATCACTCAACCATATGATAAATATATATACAAACACCGTTGGTCCATATATATAAATATTTTAAAAATGAATTCTATGGTTTTGGAAAGAAATATATGGTTTTAATAAATGTTGAGCCTTAAATTATTATATATAAATGGGAATGATTGATTTAAATACATATAATATGTTGAGTATTTAAAATATATTTCAAAATAGATTTTGGTAATAATTTGAATAAGTTAAGGTTAGAAAGATAATTTGAATTTAGTTGAAATTGTATTCAATAAAGAATTTTATTTAATTAAACCGATTTGAAACTTATTGAAATTGAGATGTAAGATATGATTTATAACTTGAGTTTGATTTATAAGTAATCTAATGAATATTTCTTGTTTAAATAAAGTTTAAGGAAATATTTAGTAAAATGTAATTTAAGGCTAGTTAAATGATATTGAATTTATTAAGTGAATATTCCCTGATTAAATAATAAATGAAGTTAAATCAAGAGCTATATGAAACTGTTAAATTTAACTTTGAAATTGTTGCATATTAAAGCTTTGAAATATATTGGAATTTAAATGGTTTATTTTGTGATTCAGATCTGTATTTGAAATCAATATAATTTGAATTTGTTATTTAGAAACTGAATTGAATTAAAATGGAAAATTTAGATTGAATTAAATTGAAATTTGGAAATTGAGTTGATTTGAACCGATTTGTGAAACTTGAGGAAATTATAAATACTTTACTTTATAAATTATTTAATATATATATACTATTTTGGAAAATAGATATATTTGAAATGAAATGATATGTGGGTTTTGAAGTATAAATTAAATTGAAATGACCACGGTGTTATAATGTATATTTCCACCTTGTAGATAGTTCTGAAGATCCTTAGAGGATGGTTATCCCAAACATCCTTTAAGTTACTGGTATTTCAGTTGATATTTCACTTGAGTTGGATTTATTTATATAAGAATGTTAATCCTGACTCGAGTGTTTTGTGTTTTGCTTTACGCTCGGGTCAGACCGAGTGATACAGCATTTGAGACTCACCTTTGGAGTTTGGAGCTTCCTTTGGAGATCCAACTATCGCCTCAGCTTTCAGCTCTTCTAGTTGATTTGTTCAGAGAAGTCATCTGTTATACTAAAGACTTCAATGTATTTGAGATATTCTGTTGTATTTTATTTCTAACTCTGATGTTTATATAGTAGCTTCATGAACTACTATTTTATCTATTCCGCTGCGTATTATGGTATTACTCTGTGTCTGTGATTCTGTGATTGATTTATTTACTGCATATGCTGAGTTTTGCCAAATTTAAATTAACAATTCGGTATTTTGAATTATTCAAGTCCGACATGTGTGGATTTATAGTCGATTTGAATGGTCCAAAATAGCGGGTCGTTACAGGTCGTCCGTGACCTAACACTTTACCAACTTGTGCTTTCTCCACTAGTGTCGACTTAAAGAATTCATTAGGTCGTACACGACCTAACTCTTCAACATTCTGGGCATCATTCTGGGCTGCATCACAATATCTTGATAAACATTGTGGCTCGGTCATAGGCTCGGTGAGCTAAAACCAAAAATTATGAGTTCCATATTTTGAACTTTGTTAGTATTTCAACAACAATTATGAGTTCTTACATAATATGTAAATGAGAGTGTAATATGCTTTCAAGGTTCAGATTTCAATCAATGCATGCTTATACGAGTATATGTCATATGTATTTGTACTTATTCTCAAGAAGTTATCAAATTATATATATTTATAAATATATTAAAAAATAGTTTTTTTAGTATACTGAACATGAAGTTTTTATATATTTTTTATTGATTGTCCTTTTCAGGAAAACACAATTGCTTTTGTAAAGAATAATAATATTTTACGAAGGGTTAAGTACAATATTTTATAAGAGAAAAATGTTTTTTTAAAACTAGTTGATACATGAAGCTATAAATTATTTTTTGTACATGCTCATTTTGACACTTTCAAAGTGTGTATGTACAAAAATGCAACCTACTGTTGCGATAAGTTTTTTTTTGGACTTATTTCTAAAATTTGTCCATTAGTTTACGTATGTTAAACAAGATTTTGACCTTGACCGAATGAAATTCTAACCTTCACGTGAAGTGGACCAAAATTGCAAAATATCCAACATTCCAGTTGGAATACTGATTGATGTGTTGAACATCGAAAGAATGAAAGAGATAATAAATTATCATGCTTCTAGACTAGGAGACCTCCAAATATGTATCTGCGATTCTACATGCAGAAGTATTACATAAAGGCAAATGGTTTTACTAAAAAATTCAAGACAAACTAACCATATATATGATAAGAACATGCATGGTTTTACAAAACACTAAAGATGGTTTGTGTTAACCCTCTTTCAGTTCATAACCTAATGAGTTAAAGGCGCGACCGACTCAAGACGAAGACCGACCTAACAGATCTGACTTAAGGCAACATACGACCTAAGCTACAGGTCCGACTTAACAGTAGCCGACTCAAGGAAGGCTCCGACTCAAGGAAGGCTTCGACTTAAAAAGGTCTCCGGCTTAACAAGCCACGACCTAAGAAAGCTCTGACCCAACAGTTGTCGATCTAACTACTGAGAAGAGCTGCCGACTTAAGATGTGTGCCGACCTAGGAGCCTACCGACTTAAGGAAGCCAACCGATTTAACAAACTGCGAGTTAGCAAGGGCTTCCGAGTTAAAAATTGCCGACTTAAGATTGCGAGTCAACTCTGCTCCGATCTAAAAAAGTCTTCGACTTAAAGACCTACGACCTATCTCTTAAGTCGTCGCCGACCTACGACTTATACTGAGTCGTATGTAATCTCAGAACACCTTACATCTTTACATCGTCACCGACTTACCTTAAGTCTTCGACGACTTAGGACTTAAGCATAAAACCAGAAAAGGAGGTGAACTACTATGGAAGTGTTGATGAGCCGGCTGCGACCTATAATAAGTCGGCCGCGACTTATACTAAGTCGGCGATGACTTAGGACTTAGGAAAATTTCCAGAGTCCAAATCAGCTCCTATAAATACCCCACCACTTCCAACATGAAGGGGACTTTTGGCAAATCATTTCTTCAAGCGCCGTTACTCTGTCGAAGTCTCCATTCATCCAGCAATCAAAGATCCTCAAACATTCAAGACGCTACAACAATCTTCAAGAGATAATTCCTTACATCCGACATGGATTCATCGAATTTCATCGACGAAGATTGAGCTAGTAGTCAAGATTGTTTTCTTTTGATCAAGTTGTAATGTTTTGATAAAAGATTTGTATCGATTTGTAACCGAATTCAGTAATAAAGAGATTCAAAGTGGACGTAGGCTTAATCTCAAGCCGAACCACTGTAAATTGTTGTCTTGTACTGCTTTTCTGCCAGTTTACTGCTTAAATTCTGTTCCCGTCACACGGGTGGTGCTTTCACGATTCTATTCCACACACCGGGTGTTAGCGTTCACTTTTTAACGTTAACATTTTGGTGCTTTCACTGAGAACCCAACTCAGGCTACTACTCACCATTGCTTCACAGAAGTTTGCTGAAAGAATTTCCTACAAAACCAGAAGTTTATCAGACATAATGGCTCCTGGAAGGAAACGAAAGTCTGTCAGAACTGATGATGACCGTGATAATACTGCCACTTCTCTCTCTCCAAATCAGGCAGCTCCAAGCGTCGGTGTGACGCGACAAGAGTTAGATGCTGCTGTATCCGGACTGTACCAGCAGATTGAAACTCGGAATAATCTGATGATGGAAAAGCTGAATGCTCTATTTGGTACGAATCAAAGACCTGTAAGTAATGAGGGAAATTTTTCTAATGCTGCTCCCAATTCTGAGGGGAGAAATATTCCTCATGGGGGATCAGGTGCCGCCGAAGGGGCACCCCTCCAGGCCGAAGGATCCAGGCCGTCACCAGTTCTTCATGAGCATTTACCTGGACAAACTCCCGAAAAGATGGCTGAGGTCTATTCTGCGAAATCTCTGAACAATGAGGAATATCTTTCTGGTATGATCAAGCAAATAATGAAGGAGAGCATGCAAAGAGATGAAGATGAAAGCGTATGGGGATTTGCACCAAGTAGAACTCCATTTACCGAGAAAATTCTAAAGGCTGAATTTCCTAGAAAATTTGTTCCCCCCACCATTCCTGCTTATCGGGGAACAAGTGATCCAAATCAGTTCTTGTATAAATACGACTGGCACATGACCGGTGCAAGAGCAACCGATGAAATAAAGTGCCGATATTTCCCAGTTTATTTGGAAGGAGTGGCACTTCTCTGGTTCACCAAGCTTCCTGTCCGATCTGTAGATCAGTTTTCTGATCTGACCCAAAAATTCAAAGAGCAATTCAGGCTATACGCTTCAAAAGGCAAAAGATATAATGTCACTGTCCAGTCTTGAACAGAATCCGGGAGAGCCTATTAAGTCATTCTTGAACCGCTTCAACTTAGCTCTGGCAGAAGTCGATAACGCAGAGCCACGAATGATCTTGACCTATTTGATGCGTGCTATTGACAAATCGAGCGAATTTGGGAAATGGCTGAAGATGAAGGAGCCGAATTCGCTCGAAAAATTCTACAAAAAGGCTGACGAATTTATACGCCTAGAGAAACTTTCCGCACTAGCTAAAGTTGTGACAACGATGGTGGAAAATAATGCTACCGTTCAAAGCAAGAAAGAACCGTCAGATCAGAAAAGGGAAAGTAATAGTGGGAAAACGCAGAAAGACTTCAAAAAGCCCCGCTTCCTTAAACCTTCAGACTTTACTCCTCTGACCGATACCCCGGAGAATATTTTCATCGCCACTAAAGATGCTGTTGAATTTCCAAAACCACCGGCCGTGAAAGTTGGGAAGAATGCTGTTCAAAGCGGAAGATTTTGCAAGTTTCACAACCAACCAGGGCATGATACCAATGAGTGCCGCCATTTGAAAAGCCTGATTGAAGAATTGCTAAGAGAGAATAAGTTGCAGCAATACGTCAAGAGGAATAGAAAGGACCCATCTTCATCCAACCAAGGGCAGTTACCTCCAACTAATTCATCTGATTCAGGAGAGAGGCCTGCTGGAAAGGAAAGACCTGTTATCAAAGTGATCACAGGGGGACCTCACCCGGCTGGCAGGAGTTGGGGTGAAATGGAAAGGTATGCAAAAGCTTTGAAGTATGCACCAACCGAAGAAAGTGTCTTAATCTTGGAAGATGCTTCACCTCTAAAGCAGCAAAAGACTTTTCATGATGACATTATGTTCAGAGCCAGGGATTCTATTAATGTGGAAGCTCCTACTGAGGACCCTTTGGTTGTCTCTGTCGGTATTGGGCCGGCTATTGTCAGAAGAGTGTTGGTAGATAGTGGTGCCTCATGCAACATTCTCTTTAAAAGGACATTTGACCAAACGAAAATTCCGATGACTGATGTACAAGCTTCTTCACACAAGATTGCCGGGTTTACAGGGGAGCTGAAACAGCCGATTGGAACGGTGGACTTGTTTGTTGAAATGGGCGAAGGACACAAGAAATTGGTTCGGAAGCAAACTTTTGTAATTGTTGATGGATTCTCCGCCTATAACGCTTTCTTGGGTCGGCCTACTCTTGCTGCTTTCAGGGCCGTCCTCGCTCCTTGGTGCTTAACAATGAAATTTCCTACTGATAATGGGATTGCTGTTATTAAAGGAGATCAGAACGCAGGACGAGAATGTTATCTTGTAGAACTCCGAGAGGCCAGGAAAAGAGAAATGGGGAAAGATGCGGCAGCTCCGCTCCGCATCAAGGAACCGACCCTGTAGCAACTACGGAGCGGCCCCTGTACTGGCGAACACAGCAATGCAAGAAAAGAAATGGATCCCAGGAAAGCCAGTACAGGGGAGAATAGAGTGGTACCCGTGGAGGTAACGGTACCAGTATCTGTAGACTCAAAAGACCCAAACAAAGTACTCAATGTGGGTTCACAGCTAAGTATAATAGTTCAAAACACACTGATATCATTCTTAAAAGCCAATCTAGATGTGTTCGCTTGGTGTCACGCTGATATGTGTGGGATCTCCCCGGAAGTTGCTGTGCATACTCTGAACATAGATCCGAAATTCACACCAGTGAAGCAGAAGAGAAGAACTCAAGGCCCAGAAAGATCGACAGCACTAAAGGAAGAAGTTGATCGGCTCATGGAGAACGGCTTTATCAGAAACTCCACTTATCCAAATTGGGTTTCAAATCCAGTATTGGTCAAGAAGGCAAATGGAAAGTGGAGAGTATGCATAGATTTCTCAGATCTAAACAAAGCATGCCCCAAAGATTGCTTCCCGCTGCCCAGAATTGATCAATTGGTGGATGGAACAGCTGGGCATGAGTTGTTATCGTTTATGGATGCTTACTCCGGATACAATCAGATTATGATGCATGAGCCGGATCAGGAAGACACAAGCTTTATTACAGATGTGGGTCTCTACTGCTACAAAGTTATGCCTTTCGGGTTGAAAAATGCTGGGGCAAGCTACCAAAGACTCGTCAATGCAATGTTCAAGCCTCAGATTGGTAGAACCATGGAAGTTTATGTCGACGATATGTTGGTAAAATCAAAGAAAGCTGTAGATCACATGGGGCACTTGGAGGAAATGTTCGCAATTCTTCGAAAGTACGGAATGAAGCTCAATCCATTGAAATGTTCGTTCGGAGTAGAATCTGGGAAATTTTTGGGTTTCATTATGAGCGCCAGGGGCATTGAAGCCAATCCTACTCAAATCACAGCTCTAAGGGAAGTCAAAGCCCCTAAAACAAAGAAAGAAATGCAAAGTCTCAATGGAAAAGTCGCTGCTCTGAGTCGCTTCATTTCCAAGGCCACAGACAAATGTATTCCCTTCTTTGACGCTTTAAAGAAAGGAAAGAAAATTTTTGAGTGGACTCCAGAATGCCAGAATGCTTTCGATGAACTAATTCATCACATGGGAACACCTCCGGTTCTTTCCAAGCCCACTGACGGTGAAGATCTTTTCATCTATTTAGCAATTTCATCTCACGCCCTTAGCGCAGCACTTGTACGGGAAGATATGAAAATACAGCGTCCAGTCTATTACATCAGTAAACGGTTCACTGGGGCAGAGATGAATTATTCGAAGATAGAAAAGCTCGCCTATTGTTTGCTAATTGCTTCCAGGAAATTGAGGCCATATTTTCAAGCTCATCCTATCAAAGTTATTACTGATCAACCGCTAAAGCAAGTCCTGTTTCGTCCTGAAACTTCGGGTCGTCTTTTGAAATGGAACATTGAACTTAGCCAGTATGACATCACTTATCACCCCCGAAGAGCAATCAACGGACAAGCTTTAGCAGATTTCATCGCAGAATCTACCGACAAAGGCGATAGTGAAAACGAAACAACTAACGGCATTCCAATCCAGTGGAAGTTGTATGTTGACGGATCAAGAAATGATTACTGTTCTGGGGCAGGGGTTTTGCTTGAAACCCCCGAAGGACGATCATTGTGTTATGCATTGAGACTGGAATTTCCTTCAACAAACAATGAAGCAGAATATGAAGCACTTATCGCCGGTTTAAAAATTGCCAAGGAACTAAACATCAAAGTGTTGCAAATTTTCAGCGATTCTCAACTCATCGTTTGCCAGGTAAAGAAAGAGTTTCAGGCTAAAGGTGGAAATCTGCCCGCATATTTGTCAAAGGCATGTGAATTACTCGAAGATTTCAATCACTACACGATAAGTCATATTCCTCGAGTAGAGAACATGAAAGCAGATTCTCTAGCAAAGTACTCAAGTTCTGGAGAATCTCAATTACTGGGATTAGTTCCTGTAGAAGTTCTGTCAGCTCCAAGCATTGATGAAATGGATGTTGATTGGATTATGACTACGTCTCAAGAGTATGAATCATGGATGACTCCAATCAAAGAATACTTACTCAGTGGTTCCCTGGCAGAAAGTTCTAAGGAACGTCGAAAATTATTGAGAAAAGCGTCGAGATATATAATTCAAGATGGCTGATTATACAGACGGGGATTTTCAATGCCTCTGCTCCGATGTGTAACTAAGGAAGAATCCAAGACAATTCTAGCCGAGGTACACGGAGGAGAATGTGGAGATCATTCATCTGGTCAAACTTTAGCCAAGAAAGTTCTCCGATATGGGTATTTCTGGCCTGACATTAACCGAGATGCTGCTATCTACTCTAGAAAGTGCAACAAGTGCCAGAGATTTGCGAAAATCCCAAGAGCACCTTCCACCGAACTCTCACAGATGGTCAGCCCATGGCCATTCGCCATTTGGGGTATAGATCTAATCGGACCATTACCAGTTGCCAAATCAGGAATCAAATATGCTATCGTAGCCCTTGATTATTTCACCAAGTAGGCTGAGGCTGAACCTTTGGCCCCCATTACTTCTAAAAAGATGACAAATTTTGTAACGAAAAATATCATTTGCAGATATGGTGTGCCACAGAAAATAATCATAGACAACGGTACTCAGTTTGAAAGTGAAGAGTTCCAGGATTTCTGCAAACGATTCAGAATTCGGAAAAGCTTCTCAGCAGTGGCTCATCCGCAGGCAAACGGGCAAGTGGAAGCAGTGAATAAAATCATCAAGTCAACCATCAAAAAGCAACTCGAAAGAGCAAAAGGTGGTTGGGTTGATAAGCTTCCATTAGCACTATGGGCATACAGGACTACTCACAAAACTGCAACTGGGCACACTCCATTTTCACTGGCATACGGATCAGAGGCAATGATTCCAGTGGAAGTAGAAGTTCCTTCGCATATAAGAGTTCATTTCAACGAAGCTGAAAATGAAAAGCTGCAACTTGAAGCACTTGATTTTCTTGATGAGAAAAGAGAAGAAGCTAGGCTCAGAGTTTCAGCTTATCAGCAAAGGATAGCCAGGCACTTCAACTCTAAAGTTCGCCAACGCAGCTTTGAGGTCGGGGACTTAGTTTTGAAAAGGATCATGACGGCAACTGGTGTGTTTGGACCAAACTGGGAAGGACCATATGCCATTGGCAGTAAACTTCTTGATGGCACTTTCAAACTCATAACTGTCGAAGGTGATCCAATTCCAAGAGCCTGGAACAACGACCACTTACGTCCTTATTTTACTTGAAAGAAAAAGCTTTGTTCAAAATTGTAAAATAATGATGAATGTATCAGTTGTGTTGTAAAATATTGTAAATCAGTGTGAATGAATGAAAGCTATAAAGTGGATGTAGGCCCGATTCTTGGCCTTCACCACTATAAATCTTGTGTTCTTTACCATTTCATAATGCCTATTTTATTTCGATATGTAAATACTTTAAATGTATTGCTAAAATGTCGATTCAAAATTGCAGGACATCAAAACAATGCTCGCTCGTCACAAGACCAAGCGACCTCTATAAATCACCTGTTATGCAAATACCAAGCGACAAGAAATTCCAAATACAAATCCTATACAAAGTGAACTTCACATAAAAAGTTGGCGACTCCACTGTGACAAACCTTTGTTAACTGGTTGAGATTGTCGATATAAACAAACATCCAACTAGATAACTTGCGTTTGTCCCGTGAAGTCGTTCAACAGTGAAGTCCATTTCTTCGAACATAGCAATGTAAGGAAAGAAGGTGCGCTTGGAAACAATAACAAAAGATCGCTAATGAGCAGATGATGAGAGAACATTGCCAAGCAAACAAAGGAGCAGCCAAAAGGAGGTATGCTTCTCAATAAAAGGGCCAGTAAGAACCACCGAAGGGACACCTTACCAAGCGGAAGGAACAGGGCCCTTGCTGACGGATCGTGATGCATCCGATCAGGCAGCTGGCGTCCGTCCCGTGGATCTACTTGCCCCTGAGACGCAACCTTCCTGGCACACCAACCACCCAACGCTCCTTCTCAAAGTTCAACAAAGCCCTCTGATGAGGCACGCCAAAAAATGAAAGTACTTCTCTCAATCAAAAAAAAAATTGGTGGAACCATCGGAGGGACACCTTCCCAGGCTGAAGGAACAGGGCCCTTGTTACTTGATTGTGATCGTTTGTGCAAACAAGCATCCAATCAAGCAACTTGCGTCCGCCCCGTGGATCCACTCAACCATGAGAAAGTAACTTCCGGGCAATCAAAAAGCCCTTTTCGGAGGCACAAGCCCTCTTCGGAGGCACATGACCTCTTCGGAGGCAAAAGCCCTTTCCCAAGGCACCACAAGCCTTCTTTGGAGGCACATGACCTCTTCGGAGGGAAAAGCCCTTTCCCAAGGCACCACAAGCCCTCTTCGGAGGCACATGACCTCTTCGGAGGCAAAAGCCCTTTCCCAAGGCACCGCAAGCCCTCTTTGGAGGCACAAGCCCTCTTCGGAGGCACAAGCCCTTTTCGGAGGCACAAGACCTCTTCGGAGGCACAACTCTTTAAGAGGAGCCCTCTCCGGAGGCATGTCCCAAAATAAAATACTCGAATGAAAAGCATTCTCTGGAAGCACAGTTCAACTCTCAAAGGAAGGATTAACTTGTTCATCTCAAAAAGTTCCTCCTAAAAAAGTTGAAATACTACAAAATTCTTTCAGAAAAGTTCATTTCACTTCATAGGGAAATTCACTTCTTAATGAATAAAAGTGATTATCCCCGAAAGTTGAAGCATTCTTCAGAAAGAGAAAATAAAAATTCTTCTAAAGACTGGATATACTCTATTAAAAACAGAATAATTCTCCCCTTAAAAGCGGAATAATTATCCTCTGAAATAAGAGTATTAGTCTTGAAAAAGCTAGGAATATTGCAATGCACTTACGGCATGGGGGCAATACTATACAATTCAATTATATTAATAAAAGCAACATGCCACAAGTTCGTTGCAACATCACGAAAAATAGATGTGGAATAAATGCATTCCCAAACACAGACAAAAAGTTTGTACAAGTAAAAGGAATCGTTTATCCTACACTAAAAAAGAGAAACAGATGCGTTCTCACATACACAAGAGTTTGTACAAGTAAAATAATTGTTTTATTTAGTACTATGAAAATTCTTTACATGTGCAGATATCTCAAAAAGCAAAAGCAGGGACCGGTACCCGCACAATCCCCGGTCGATACATGCAAAAAGCAAAAGTAAGAAGTAGAAAATCTAGCTCGTTATTCCTTCTTCTCGCCACCTTTGGAGCCTTTCCCCGGCCTAATGATTAGTTTTTGGAGCCGTTGTGGACGGGTCGGGGCAGAAGGAGAAAAAGGCACGGCTGGATCAACTTCTGCTTCCTCCCCAGTTGAAGCACTTCTCTTCTTCTTCCTTATGCCACGCTTCCCCTTCCTCTTTGAAGAAGATTCGCTCCCCGGAGTAACAAGCAGTGTTGAAAGCTTCGTGTCATCATCAAGGGACTGCTCCGGGGTCTTCTCGACGTCTTCAAGGTCCTCCGCCTTCTGTTCCTGCGAAGCAGTCGGATCATCCAAGCCTTGAAGAGCTTCGATTTTCTCTGCCTGTGATCCCGGTTGGGAAGCAGAAGGAGGAGTAACCTGTAAAGATGGAGGGACGGCAACTGAAGGAATGGAAACTTGTGCAGTGTTTGGTGCCTCCGCTGTAGAAGAAAAGAAGTTAAAATCAACATCTTCCGAAAATAGAGAAGGTATCGGTTCACCAAAGTTCAAGTAACAAGTAAGAAGGTCATCAAACTCGGTTAAATCAAATAACTGGTTCATTAGACCCGGAACTTCGCCAAAGTTAACTGGAGGAGTTGGCTTCGCAAGTTCAATTTCATATTTATCAGCCTCAGTTTCTTCCTGGCTCTTCTCTTCAATTTGGGAAAGAGGAGTCTCGGAAGTATCGAGTTTAGCTTCAGCATCTTTTGCAGCAAGTGGAGATTGAGAGCTAGAACCGATGATATCAACATCAGTCGAAGTTGAAGTATGGACAGGGGCAGGTAGTGATGTTGTCTTTTCTGGATGTTCCTCTACCACTGTCCCGGCTCTAGCTTCGGCAAGTTGCTCTTTGCCTCTAATAAGCGCATCACGTGCTTCATCGTCTAAATAAAGCGCTACAAGGTCTGCTTCCGCATAACCGGCAAATGTATCAAGTATGGTCTCCCAAACTTCAGCAAGTGTAATCTCATATTTGGGACCCAAGAATGAAAGGCTGCCGCGGCCCAAAACGCTGTGCATGTAGAAGTCAAATAGAGTAGAATCGATGCTAGCTTTAGTGGCGTCGTGAGACTCTTCGGCCGCAACTTGTCCAGCGACCGCGTCATCACGCTCCTTCTCAACTTTAAGAAGCTTAGCTTTCAGCATCTCAATCTCTGCATTTTGGGACACAATTGTTCCCCGCAGCTCAGTATTTTCTGTGCGATATTTCTCAGTAATGTGCTGCTCAACTGCAAGCTTCATTTCGGCGTCCCTTTGCGCAGCATGTGCATCCCGCACTTGCTTCTGAAAGACTTCTTCCTTTTGGGTATGCGATGCAGAAGACGAGGCGAGATCTTCCTTAAGTTGCTTGACTTCAGATGCAAGCTTTGCGTTGTCGTCTGCGATACTCGTCATCTCCGCATCATGTTGCTTACGCCATTTGTCCCATTCTGATTTATCATTCTCCATGGTCATCATCGCCTCAAGATTCATGTGATTAACCCTTTGGAGTTCGTCGACAAGTTTCTGCCATTGCGACATCCTCTCGATATTAAGTCTGACCGCGTCAAAACTTTTAAGCATGTCTTACTTATCAATCGGAACCAAATCCAAGTCAAAGCGCACTCCTTTTAGGCACCAATTTGGAAATCGGCTCTGAAGCGTTGGAGGGCCGTCTTTAACTTGATATTGTGGCCTGTTAATAATTGTTTGAATATCAGACTTCTTTAGAGGAGGAGAGCCGGCCGGAATATCAGAAGGGATAGGAGCGTCAGTTTTTACAGAAATTTCAGACGCGTCCTTCTCATCAAGTTTAACCCGTTTACTTGGGTCATCGGTAGCATGCTTTTTCCCTTTGTCATCATGATATTTTCTTTTATGAGAGTCATCGTCTCTCCTTCTTTGCTGCTCTTCGTAAGCACGCCTTTCTTGAGCTTTTCTAGCTGCACGCTCTTCGTCAGATTCTTTGCGGGAGAGAAGATAACGTCCATAATCGTAAGAATCACGCCCTCCGTAGCGCCGAAAGTTGTCGTAGTATGAGCCGGTACGTCCCATCGGAGAATCTGAAAAACGGAAAAGAAGTAAAGTTTAGAAATTTCCAGAAAAAGAGGATAAATGCTTATAAGTGCTGAAAAATCCTAAGTGTGTGCGGCGTGCAAGCTACATGCGTCAAACTACAGACCACGCTTTAGTATGGAAACAGAGACGACTGGCGTAGTAGGCGTCAGGGTTTGATTTAGGGTGGAAGTCGCTTCAACAACGGGAGAAGTCACTTTTGGATTATTATCCCCAAAAAGCTCTTGAGAAGTTATCATGATATCGCTCAAGCCATCAAAAGTGTCATCACCCTGGAGCTCAGCAGACTTCTCCTTTTCAACTTCCATATCAATTGATTTCTCAGAAACTCGAGGATTCTCTTCCTCCTCAATAATTGGGGCAAGCGCCGACTTGCTGACTGACCCTACAACATCGATGGATGCGGAACATTTTACCAAAGCAGCCTCTACGACGGGTGCTTTTGATGCGATTTCTTCTACAGAAGTTGGGGCATTCGAGGCCTCTGCTTGAGAGCCCGAAGCAACTAACGTTTCCGCATCAGAACTAGAAATTTCATGAATTCGAGTCGATCTGGAAGGATGTAAAAGCCCAAATTGGTGCAAAAGCTCATCATTTAATAAAAACTGGATACTCCTCTCCTCTATCGGCACCGCCAAAAGCCTCTCAAAAATCACTTTGTGACCGGGATCTTTAGAGGGAAGAGGAAGTGCTGAAAAGGAAAAAAGGCAAAGTTAGCACTTGATAACTCAGACTTCAGTAAGTTTGAAAGAACATAAGAAACAGAGGCAAGTGATCTTACTTCCTACTCTCCAAATAGCATAAAACCCCGGGGGACAGCGAACATAGAAAAACGGGCTCAGGAAACTATGAACACTTTCAGGGAGACCGGTGATCAACTTACGATTTCTAGCACTCCTCACGACTATGATAGAGGGATGATCTTTATTTTTGGCAAAAGTACACAGATAGCGAATTTCTCCAAAACTAGGAAAGCGGTCCAGCGTTCTCCTAAAAAGCACGCATAGTCCCAGCAGGATGGTGTAGCCATTGGGGTGTAATTGAAAAGGGGAGATAGATAGTCGGAGTAGAAGTTCTCGAAGGCAGTCATTGAATGGGGGAATAGCTCCGCTCGAGAGCTTTTGGCGGTTAACTGCGACAAAGCCATGGGGCGGCCTATCAGTAGTATCATTTAATTCAGGAAGCAAAGCATCAGCTTCGGCAATGCCAAACTGGATGCATAATTGATGAAAGGCTTTATGGCTCAGGGTGGTAGGAGTCCTTTCTGGAGGATCATTTAGCGGGACAGCAACTGGAAATGCATCTTCAACTTGCTCTGTTCCTTCTTGTGGAGAAGACATTCTACACAATCAGCTGAGTGTTCAAATGTGAAGGTGCACGTTTCCTAAAAAGTGTGAAGTGTTGTGCAAAACTAATGAAAATAAAAGACAAGCATAACTGGAATTAAATTAGTTGACAATCAATCGATTACAGAATTTCAGAACTTGTCAATGTTCAAGTGCAGTGTTAATGAAGACAAATCAGTTTCATTTGACTATTACGATTTTGTTTTAATACTTCACTTGAATTGGTTATTGTACAGCATCTCATTCATATTCATTCAATTTAACTTTCTCTTTACCAACTAATCTGTCATTCGATGTGGGCAGTCAGTGACAGTATATTCGTCCCAGTACTCTGTGAATGTTGTGTTAAACAGGACTGTTAACTTGCAAATTGAAGCAATCTGTAAAAAGAATAACATGCAACACAATTCATAGTTCAATAGTTTGAAGTCCAAGCAAAGTTTAAAAGTCATCTGCTAAGTCGCCGAAGACTCAAATGCTAACTCGGTGACGACTTAAGGAAGGTTCCCTATGAGTTAAGTCAAGTCATCAGTCCCTTAAGTCGCACTGCAAGGAAAAGTTTCAAGTCCGAATGCAAAAATGCAATGTCCTAGGTCATTGCCGACCTACGACCTACGACCTACTTTAGGTCGTCAAAAATTTAGTTGCGATTTCTGTTCAAAGGTGTTAAGTCGTTCATTCTCCCCAGTACATCAATTCGCCTAACTCCTAGCCCGTCAACCCGTTAACCCATTAGCCTCTCCTTCAACCAAAACTCTCGTCCCCTCAACGTACTCAATCATCCCGAAATCACCATACGCCCAGTGTAATGATATTCCATCACAAATCACAAATCGGTCAAACTGAATCGCCGCAATTCAACGCCTTGTTCACACAAGACTGTCAAAGGCTAAGACAAATCATCTTGAATCCATCCATAACCGATTGAAACAAAGGCGGCAGTGAAGCGTGGCAAAGTAAAAGTGGGTTGAAAATGGGGATCATAATTCAGTGACAGTCGGGGATTGAATAATCGAGTTCACTTACGCAGTATAACGATGAGGATAACTGGCGATTGAATAATTGAATTCGTCTTAGAAGAACTCGAATGCTTGCAAATGGCAGAATGAGATGATAGGAACAAGGGGAGGAAAAGGAACGACTTAAGCTATTTATGCAGGGGCGGTGAGATGTGAATCGGCATAAACGACTTACGACTCATTTTAAGTCGGTCACGATCTAACGCACTCATCAAGAAGCAGGCTAAGAAAATCGAAGCACACGACCTACGTCTTAGGCGTATGCTTCGAGGGGCAAATGTTAACCCTCTTTCAGTTCATAACCTAATGAGTTAAAGGCGCGACCGACTCAAGACGAAGACCGACCTAACAGATCTGACTTAAGGCAACATACGACCTAAGCTACAGGTCCGACTTAACAGTAGCCGACTCAAGGAAGGCTCCGACTCAAGGAAGGCTTCGACTTAAAAAGGTCTCCGGCTTAACAAGCCACGACCTAAGAAAGCTCTGACCCAACAGTTGTCAATCTAACTACTGAGAAGAGCTGCCGACTTAAGATGTGTGCCGACCTAGGAGCCTACCGACTTAAGGAAGCCAACCGATTTAACAAACTGCGAGTTAGCATGGGCTTCCGAGTTAAAAATTGCCGACTTAAGATCGCGAGTCAACTCTGCTCCGATCTAAAAAAGTCTTCGACTTAAAGACCTACGACCTATCTCTTAAGTCGTCGCCGACCTACGACTTATACTGAGTCGTATGTAATCTCATAACACCTTACATCTTTACCTCGTCACCGACTTACCTTAAGTCTTCGACGACTTAGCACTTAAGCATAAAACCAGAAAAGGAGGTGAACTACTATGGAAGTGTTGATGAGCCGGCTGCGACCTATCATAAGTCGGCCGCGACTTATACTAAGTCGGCGATGACTTAGGACTTAGGAAAATTTCCAGAGTCCAAATCAGCTCCTATAATTACCCCACCACTTCCAACATGAAGGGGACTTTTGGCAAATCATTTCTTCAAGCGCCGTTACTCTATCGAAGTCTCCATTCATCCAGCAATCAAAGATCCTCAAACATTCAAGACGCTACAACAATCTTCAAGAGATAATTCCTTACATCCGACATGGATTCATCGAATTTCATCGACGAAGATTGAGCTAGTAGTCAAGATTGTTTTCTTTTGATCAAGTTGTACTGTTTTGATAAGAGATTTGTATCGATTTGTAACCGAATTCAGTAATAAAGAGATTCAAAGTGGACGTAGGCTTAATCTCAAGCCGAACCACTGTAAATTGTTGTCTTGTACTGCTTTTCTACCAGTTTACTGCTTAAATTCTATTCCCGTCACACGGGTGGTGCTTTCACGATTCTATTCCACACACCGGGTGTTAGCGTTCACTTTTTAACGTTAACAGTGTGAATATGAACCTGATACATTTTTGGCCCTTTCTTAAGCAAATAACCAAAACTATTCAAATTCTCCACCAATGTGTATGTATCTGGAACTCTCAAGCTGATCCTATATGCTAGACTGTATATTTCCTGAATGAAAGTAAAATGTCATATCATATTTAATTTTATCATCACCATATTTGTCACTTATGCTATCATAAGGTAAGTCATGAAGTAGCAACCATTCAATAATCAGTATAAGTCTGATAAGAAATGCATAAATGGTACATATAGAAATTGAGAAACGGTCCTTTTGTTGTAATTCAAATTGCTTATTTAGGGCACTCAGTAATCGCTTTGCCTCTTTCTGTTGGCGTATGCCTCCACTCCTTGCAAAATCCACAACCCCATGCATACATACTTATTGTATAAGGATTCTTTCATTATCTTTACCGTATCATGCACAAGATTAAATAGATGTTAAAAAAGATGTACCAGTATAATTATTGACTATAAATGTATGTTATAATACCAAATATAATTTTTGATAATTATTTCACAACGAGACATGAAAATTATGCTCATCGTAGCATCTTGAGCTGTTATCTCTTCTCTTAAATCCAGTTAAGCACGTGCTTCAGCCAGTCGCACTAAACTTTCTAACCGCCTTGCTCTAATAAGTGTGCCATCTACTGAAGTACTATAGTCCCTTAACCTCAAATAAAAATTCTATAAAATACCAGCTATATAAGTAGACATCTTATTTCAATCAGTAGTATGTTACACGTATGGTCAACCTAATAGTTGGAACAGGAAAAAGGGAAAGAAAAAAAACATTTCATTCATAGCAAAAAAAACATCCCGCATTTTTAAGCAACCACTTTGCACTTCAAGTTAGTTTATAACTGGTTAGTTTTAAATTTATATAGGGATAAAGTCAGAACTAACTGATATATGGAGAATCATGATCAACAGTAGAAGAAAATCTCTTGCTATATCATCAAACTTAGCAGGGGCATCTTTCAGTTTAATCATTCAGTTCTGTAGTTCTAATGCCTTACCTAGGGAAGACAAAATTTCTTGCATAAGCAACATATTTGCAAAGTAAAGGGCCATGCAATGGAACAAAATCTATCCTTTTCTCGATTTAGTTTTAACTTTGAAACCAAGGAACCCTTTGTAACTCCGAATTCCAAATCCCTACTGTAATCATACGCTGCAAAAGTAATCAGCAGGAAACATGAGTTATTAGAAAGAGTATCCACTACAACAAAAAGACCCTACGATAGCGCCAAAAAAACTCTATTAAAGCCTATAATAGCGGTTTAATAAATGCTGTATAATGACATGTTATTAAAAACAGTGAACAATTTATAGAGCATAATAAGCGCTATAAAAAGTACTAATATAATAGTGCAAAAAATCCGCTATTTTAAACATTTTTAGAGGCAAATTATGTGTTATTGATTACTATAATAGCGCTATTTTTCTGCTATGAAATTCGTTATTAGCCACAAAATATTTTTTGTTTTTCTAAGATAGAACTAATAATTCGCTATAAAAAATATTAATAGCGGATTATGAGCGCTGTATATGGACACGTTATTGTAGATGTTGACTTGTCACAACACCAGTATGCCACTATAAAGATTCAGCTATAATAGCGCTTATACTCTGTTATGATATGTTCTTTTATAGTGCTTTTAATAATACCATAGCGCTTTTTCTGTTGTGCATCTTTAGATAGATTTAATAGCGGTCATTCGGCGCTATTAAATATTTATAGCGTTTTTCAAGTGCTATGGTTTAGCTTCACAATTCAAATATTTTCTGCATCCTATTCTTAAACTATAGTATTAAATACCAATATCAAAATGCACAATCATAATCATTTTAAACATAAAATCATTTAAATAACGCAAGAATCATAAAAGATAATAAATATAGAGATGTAACACATTACATTAAACATATCAAATATTCATACACATAATATCTTATAGCTTAAACCACATAAATCAAAACGTAGTAGCAAATATTTTAAGCACACCCCGGAAAATAGTAGCAAAGTTTACCAAAAAAACAAGTACATATTTGGTTGTTTGCATTAAAAAGAAGACCACAACTTTCACATCCTTCTTCTTTCACACACTTGCAAATAAGATAAATATTTACATTAGAAACGAATATGAATAAAACACTGACGAAATTTGATTTTTAGATAGAACAGTACAGTATGTGTGCATAAAGAGCTGATAATATTTGTGCATAAAGAGCTGATAAGTATGTGTGCATATGATTGTAAACGAACTGACAGTATTTTCATTCATCAACTACAGCAACTCCCTGTACACAAACAACACCTACTCCTTCTACCTTACCACAATAACGCAACCACACGCAACCACCAAATCAAAACAAATCTATGTGGAGAAATATACTTTTCAGCCAATTGCTTCTAAGCAATGATATGCTTATTGTATGCACTTTTGTCCTGACCTGACCTTCTCACAACGACATCCAAACTTTTACTTTCCTGTAGAAAGCAACTGCCTTTGTATGATATTCACTTTCCTTCCGACGGCTGTGCAGTTTTTGTTCGACAACTCCATTGATGAAACTGAAAAATACCACGACATTACTGGAGCATCCAAAAATACACAGGGATCTACAGTTTTTTTCAATTTATTTGCCTTATCCACTGTCTCACGCTGTACAGCAAATGCATACTGGTTATTGAAACATATGCATACATGTGTGATAAAGTGTGCATTTTTCCTAATTCATCACACTTAATCCAATCTGTTTTAATCTCCTCTATTGTTTAAATAGGCATCACAAGTGCAAAATCATGTCTCTTCACACCTACCGTTTTCGACACACAAACCATGCCATATCCAATAATAACAAGGCCACGATCCCTTCTCTATCACTTCCCAAATATTCATCATTATTTGTTGTTACTGCATAGTGGAAATTTGAAACCACCGCCCGCACATGATTGTTACCGGTCATCTACATTTACAACCCTCACGTTAACTGTATCACCCGTCCCCAAACAATGTGCAGGTCTAATTCCAATTCCACAAATATCCTTTCCACCCCCTTTCAACAAAGCAACTAGATCAGAGATGCCTCCCCATTTGGTAACTAGTCCACCATACAAGCTACTAAGTTACTAAAACATGTGCAGGCATTTCTAACTTATATATATATATATATATATATTTCTATGCAAAGTTAAGCTACTAGAAACATGTGCAGACAATATAAGCAAGAACGAAAATTTTCAGAGCAACAAGCTGACTTCGGCACAACTCAAGACAAACTATAAAGTGCAATAGGTAGGGATGAAAAATTAAGCAAGAATGCTTTCTCAATTTAGGTTATGCGTGCCCAAATTTAAATGCGTTGGGACAAATTAAAATATGAACTGACAAGGATGAAATAAATCAAAGCAAAAATACTTTGGTGTATGATTTTTTTCTTTAGGGCAAAGGATATATAAAGGACGTATGTCTTGTAGCTTACATACAATCAAATTAGAATTGAAAATTTAATTGACAAGGTGAAACTAAAAATGTTCAAATTTAAGGCAAAGATCAGAGATGACGCAAGTCATAGGGGAAAGGTGGAAACATAAAGAGGCACAGGGAAAATTCCAAAACATGATAGAATTATTCTACTATGTCCAAACAATATGTTTGTAATCAAACAGGCCTGTATCCGTTTCTGAAATTTAATTCTTACTGACTTATTTAACTGATCAAATCATCCTATCAGCAAATAAATTCAAACATTAATCGTCTCAAATCACTGCTCCACCAACCACCTAGTCTCCACTCGTTCGCAACTTCCGACATCACCAGACCTTCTACCCGTTGCTTTGGTTAAGCTACAACCCCACAATCCAAACTATCACTTCACGGATAACACTTCAACAAACTTCCTCCTCTTCATACCATGGTATGACATGCAGCACCTCACTTCCATTCAGCACCTCCTCATCAACCTTCTGAACAATCAAATACCCCCACTGTTTTACAATTGCACTTGCATTTCTGTTTTACAATTGCATTTCTGTTTACAGTTAAACACCTTCCTCTACCGAGTGCCTCTTACAATCGCTTCACCCTTCCTGGACAATGCAAATCCCACACCATTCCTGAACATGTCCTTCTTCACCACTTCCACTGCTATACACCATTCTACAACCTGCTTCTTCACCACTTCCACAGCTATACACCATTCTACAGCCTGCTTCTTCACCACTTCCTTAACCCAAAATCTTCCCCCTACTCTAAACGCCTATACATAACAGCTCCTCCATAACCCGAACCAACCGGTTCCTCTCATCAACCACCACAACCACAAACTTCAACCACCAACAACCAAAACAGAACCACCAAACACTTCCTCGATTAAACTACACCCTACCACACTTCACAATCCCTCCCACTGTCGCAAACATACACCATCAATCTTTGTTTTCCACCACTACGCTACAATCAAATCAACCAGCAACTTCATCTCAACACATCAACATCCTCCTCACTTCCTCAAACTTCAGCAATCACCTTCTCAAACATAGAACAAGCAAACAAAAAACCACCTACACTCCATCTTTTGCAAACATCACCACGTGCAACTACACAGCCAACCTAACCTCCTCCTCCTACAACTTCACCAACTCTACCTCAACCTGAAACAAGTTCCGCGAACTTCAAATGAAATCCGAGCAAGTCATGCGACCTCCTCCGACAATTTCAACTTCCTTTAACTCCTCATTCTCCAAACAACGTTTCCAAAAAACTGCATCACTCTGCAACTCTCCCCTCATCAATTTCATTAAACGTCACAAAACTGCAATTCAACCCATCTCCTTTAAATCCCCAAACTGCTACAAATTCAACCCATCATTACTATATGCGTATTAACTTATTCATGTCCCACTAAAACCACCTTTTTTATCATAGGAAGCTTGTTAATAAAGCAACATTGCACAGATGTCGTATTTCCGTATTTACGATAGTTATTTATTATATAAACAAAATAATTGTGTCTTATAAAGTTAACAGTAACCAAAACCTACCGATCTACATAATTGTGTCTAATAAAGTTAATAGTAATCATAATTAATTGTTTTTTAGATTGCATAACTACATGAGATATGATTTTATAAGATGATGCAAAATTAATATGTTTATAAACAAAGTAGATTATACTTACTAAAAATTCATGTCATTACAACGTGCGTAGCAGGCCAAGCTATTATAGAACCAATGGCGTCTTCCATGTATTGTAATTCAAATGTTTGTCTCCATAGCACCGCAATTGGCTCTTTGATAGCCTCTATCCAAATATTAATTGCATTTGGTCCTAGTGATTTAAAATGGATCGGTGCTTTTTGTATCAGTTAACTCTACACGTCCTACAACAACTATTTTTTCCTTTTCTAATAAATCCATCAGCTTGTATCTGTTGTTCGTTCTTGAATTTGTTGTCTGTAAATTAAAAAAAAGATATGATGTAGTTGGTTTATGTTGATAAAATATATTGATTAATCATTGTAAAATCATAATTTAAAAGATATGCTAGTGCATAAAAAATCAAGTACCATAAATGTTTGCACTATCGTTCGAGGTGTAGGAGATGCTGGAACATTAACCATCTCAACAACTACTTGGGACTCAGGCCATGCTACCTTCCTACCGACAGCTTCTTCAGCACGTATCATAGCAGGGGCTAGCCTACACAAAAAAACATCTTTTTTTATTGGATTATCTATCCAAACAATCATGGTGCATGGTCCAAGAGGAAGATCATTAATAGTTTCATTTGAGTCACTCGAGTGTAATCGCCCTTCAGCCACTAATTCTTTGCTCCCTCCCCAGTCATAAATCTTGCATTTGCATTCTAAGTTGCCATTACTCTATTTGAGACAAAAAATATTTATTCAGTCAAAGTTAAATATTTTAAAATAGTATGTCAGTTGCGAAAGATAAATGTTTACCACATCCTCTTCTTCTTCAAGGTGATCACTTAGATGTAAAACAACTCTATTCGCTGGCCATGCCACTAGATCAACCTTTGCTTCGCGAATAAGTGTAAAATTAGATGTAGGCCTCCATAAAAAACATTTGACTTTGTTGGTAAGTCTATTAGAATTACCATCGCATCTGGTCCTAAAGGAATATTATTGACAAGCTTGTTCGGATCCTTCGACACAACTCTTCCTTCAGCAACAATTTCTTAATTCCCTCGCCAATCCAATAAATCACATTTTTGGAGGATTTTATCATACTTGCACTACAATTAATAAAAGGAATAATATATTAATTACTGGAAAAAATAAAGATAAAAATGATGTGAAACCAATAATACAGCGTACATGAGGTGTGTTTACTTCTGTCCAACTGTCTCTACCTTACAAAACCAACAAAATAAATTGTTATAACATTATTTGCCTTCAGCGCTCAATTATTATAACATGAATACAATTATGAGAACAACTAGCAAATATTGGCATCGATCCTCAACAGAAAAGAGATATTTTACCTGATTTTTCATCATCACGAGAAACTTTGGCTCTAACTCTAAAACTTTTCTTTCAAGTTGCATTGTTTTCTTATCCTTAACTTGTGCTAAAGTTTCCCTAGTGATGTTCATATTCCTTCCCATTGCTCTTAATCGACCCGGTCTATCTTGTCCCAGTACTTAAGAAAGTGTATCTTCTTTGTAATTAATTGCCGAGCTTGATTGTGGAACACTTTCAACTTGTTTTATCTTTGTCTACAAAAGTTAATGCACATAGATAATATAATGATACATTTATATACTAAGAAAGTGATATATCTAAAATTGAAAGAAGTAAATTGCCATACTTGTGAGAAATGCAGTGTACTAAAATGCAGTTGATACTTGGCACAAGTCAAAGCGAATATACTGAATTTGAAGTCAAAATCAGTTGATAATTATGTCACATTCAAACACTGAATCATCAAAATCCAAGAAATGGGCTAAAATAGTATACAAGCTTTTTAATCTGAAATACCTACTTGTATCACATTACATAGCTGTTTATTTAGTTGTAGCTGAAGCAATTTAAACCATAAACAGAGAGATGAGGTTGAAAAATATAGAACATGTTAGGTCATATTGCTTATTTAGAAAGTCGGTGTAATTGACCAGTCTAAGCCTAACATCAATTTGTAAATCAGTCTTAATATTTCAGTTTGAATTTTTTTAGCTATAGTTATTAAAGTTAGGTGTATTAAGCATGCACCCACTTAACAAAAATGACGAAGAGACTTTTTTTCCCTTTATGAAAAAACAATAATAAAAAAGCCTGCAATGTTTTAAAATATGTCAACGTAAGAATTGTTGGAATATAAACTTGATTGATTGAATTACATTTTCTTTATAATCAAGTAAAAGCGTTTCTAGAATTACGTTTCCTTTGTAATCAAGTAAAGGCGTTTCTAGAATTACATTTCCTTTGTAATCAAGTAAAGACGTTTCTAGAATTACGTTTTCTTTGTAATCAAGTAAAAGTAATTCTAGAATGATCTATTAGGGACTATAAATAGAGGTGCTCTCCCCTCACTTGTCATGAAGCAATTAAGCAATCAAGTAATCAAGCAAAGAAAAATAATAATAAAGTATTATTTGTGAGAACAAGTTTCTTCTCTTTGTGTGTGAGTTGTGTGGATTAGTGAGAACAAGTTTCTTCTCTCTAGTCTCCAACCTTTTTTTTAATATACATATTCCTACAAAGTGGTATCAGAGCAAGGTTTAGGGATGACTTCCAACAATATGTTGCAACCTCAACTTCCTCGTTTGACGGGAAAGAATTACAATCAATGGAGCATTCAAATGAAGGTCTTGTATGGCTCTCAAGATCTTTGGGAGATTGTTGAAAATGGATATGAAGAACCGGATAATCAAGCAACACTTTCAACACAACAATTGAATACTTTGAAAGAGATTCGAAAGAAGGACAAGAAGGCTCTTATTTTATCTATCAAGCGGTGGATGAAGCAATTTTTGAAAGAATCTCTTCGGCATCAACATCAAAGGAGGCATGGGACATCCTCAACAAGGCGTACAAAGGTGAAGAAAAGGTAAAGATGGTAAGACTTCAAGCTCTAAGAGGTGAGTTTGATTTACTCATAATGAAAGAAAGTGAATTGGTGGAGGAATTTTAAAATAGAACTATTTCTATTGCTAATCAACTTCGAGTCAATGGTGAAGAAATTTTGGATAAAAGAATTATTGAAAAAATTCTTCGAAGTATGACAAGGAAATTTGAGCATGTTATTGTTGCTATTGAAGAATCAAAAGATTTGAATACTTTCTCTCTTGAAGAATTGTTGGGCTCACTACAATCTCATGAGCTTTGCATCAAACAATTTGATTCCTCTCCTTCCGAGCAAGCTTTTCAAATTCGAGACACCAACCGTGGTGGTTTTAGAGGAAGAGGTGGAAGATCAGCCCATGGTAGAGGACAAGGAAGAGGCCAAATTCAAAGTGAAAATTCAAGCCCATCTCAAGGAGGAAGAGGAAGAGGTCGTGGAGGATACAGTGGAAGAGGAAGAGGTAACTCTTATAATATTCAATGTCATTATTGTCATAAATATGGGCATATGAAAAAGGATTGTTTTAAAAGAATTAATGATGAAAAGGATAATTCTAATTTTCTACATGAGAATTTGGAGACACAAGATGAAAGTATGCTTCTTGCTTGTAATGTTCAAGAAGCTTCTTTTGATGATATATGGTATATTGATAGTGGTTGTAGTAACCACATGACCGGAAATAAAAGTTGCTTTGTGAATTTTGATGAAAGTGTCCAACGAGAAGTCAAGACAGGTGATAAAAAAAGGCTCATTGTCAAAGGCAGTGGTGATATTCCGATACGGACAAAGCAAGGTACAAATTATATTTCTAATGTTTATTATGTTCCCGATCTTAAACACAATCTTTTGAGTGTTGGGCAACTTTTAAAGAAGGGACATAATGTGAATTTCAAAAATGATTTATGTGAGATCAAAGACAAAACTGGTGTTATTATTGCAAAAGTGAAGATGACACCAACAAAAATGTTTCCGTTGCAAATTAAAAATGAAGCATTTCCATGTTTTGCTAATATTGTTAATGACAAGTCATGGCTTTGGCATCTTCGTTATAATCACTTGAGTTTTAGCACTCTATCCAAGATTTGCAAAGATCATATGGTGAGAGGCATTCCAAATATTAGCAAACAAGATCAAGTATGTGAAAGTTGTGTTTTTGGCAAGCACCATCGAGATCCATTTCCAAAGGAAAAGGCACGGCGAGCAAAGAATCCTTTGGAGCTAGTGCATTCGGATTTATGTGGACCTATGCGCACAAACTCTCTTGGAGGTTGTAACGACCCAGAATTTTGAATGAATTAAATTGAGAATATTTAATTTATTTTAAATATTTAAACGATAATTTAATTTGAATCCCGAATATAATTTTGAAATTGGCGATTAAATTATAAAATTTAATCTATTGAAACTGGATAAAAATATAAATCTTCGATTTTAAGCTGAAGAAAAATATTTCAAACGCTTGTAAAATTTATATTGATAACACTGAAGATAACAGCAGCTTCAGAATTGAAATTTAAACTGTTTTTATCAGTTTTGAATTTAATTGTTTGAACCGATATTTAAAAATAGTCATTTTTCAAATAGTCTCGGAATTTGACGAAACCAATTCCATTGGGTCCGTAATATCGAATTATTATCGGATTTCAAATTTCGTATCTGTCGGAGTTGTTATGCGAGCATATGAAGTATAAACACGTTGAGATTTAATCGAATTCAAATTGAATTTAAAATCCGAATTTGGTCAAAATCAAAACACTGCTCCTTTCTAAAATTACGCCCTAAAAATATGCCTAGTATCACGCCAGAGATCGTGTTCTCTTGTCTTCCCCCCTCTCTTTTAAAAATCACGCAACTTTCTTCTCCCCCATTCCTCAGATTCAAAACAAACAAAAAAAAGAAAAACTTTCCTCTCGTTTAATAATGGCCGAGCCTTCTTTATATATAAAAAAAAATCGAAAACGAAATCCACCTCCAGCTCCTTTTGAAACCCTCGTGCCTCTTTCTTATATTCGAACGAACCATTCGATGCTAAAAAAAGAAAATGATGAAGCAATCATCATCGCGAAAGCGTAGAGGAGCTAGGTCGAGGTTGCGATCGAGGGCTGGGATGCTCGATCCTTTTCGACAGTGGTGAAGCACGATTTTTGGGTCGCGTACAATATTGGGGGTCGCGAGCACGACCTGGGCAATGTGAAGGAGGCGGCGACTCGATGGGGTTCGAAGGCGAGGCGTTCGAATCAATCAGGAGCAGAGGAGATCTCGCGATGGCAAGTCGAGGTGTCACGATGTTCGTTGGGCTGTTGCAATGTCGACCGCGAGAGCAAGGCAATTCAGTCGTGTGCAATTTAGAGTGGAGGAGGAACTCGGCACTGTAAGAATCGCGACAGGCGATGTTGATTTAGGGGGCGGTCGCGATAGCAGTTTTCAGGCGACGTCGATGGGGCCGCGTGTCCATTTCGATGGCAAAGGAGGATCGAGGCAGATGGTGAGTCAGGGCGATAGGCCGGTCGAACTATAGGTCGGCAGTGAGGTAATCACTTAGTTTTGTTCGTTCGATTTAAATTAAATATTGTGTATTCACAGAAAAAAAAATATATGCAGTTTCAATTATTTATACTGGCAGTTAAAGAAATGATATGAAAATAAATATATGGATTAATTAGTTTAACAAAGTTTATTTGTTTGTTCAGTGACATATAGATATTTTTCTTTTAAGGAAAATTTATTTGAATAAATAAATAGTTAAGTAAAGTTATCAAAGGAAATTTGATATATACAGTAAATTTATAAACGTTGATTTGCATATGTATATATGTTATACAATAAAGGGAAGTTATTTTGAAAATTTAGATACTTAGTTAAACAAATTTATATAAAAAGAAATTGTTTAAAATAAAGTTATTAGATAATTAAAATTACCAAACATAAAGATAAAATAATATTTGTCATTCGATTTATTTCGAATATTAACGAATTGTATAAAATTGTTTATACAAGGTCTGAAATGGAGAAACAAGCTGAAATGAAAAATGGGATTGCAAATAAAAAGCTAAGGTGAGATTTTTCTCACTCAAAAAATTGATTGCAGTTATTGATTATTTGATATGATTGCTATGTTGATGTGATATTAGATATAGTAGGATATATCTATTATATATATAGCAATATATACATATTGGCATATGTATATATTGGATTGATGATTTCCCGCCTCGTATAGCGGATGAGACCCTATTGCGCCGTTAGTAAGCGGATTTTTATAAAACCCATATACCGCGATAATTCCGTGTAACGACCCAGAATTTTTGATAATTAAAATTCGAATACTTAATTAATTTTAAATATTAATAAATGGAATTTAGAAGTCGAATAATTTATTTTTCGAATATTGGATTTAATTTGATAATTAAATCGATAAATTAAATAGTGAAATTCCTGAGATAATTGGAAATCGAGTTAATATGATTGAAAACGATTTGGAAAATTTTATTTAATCATACTGGAGTTATAGAAAGGTTATAGAACTTTTAAAATTGAATTTGGAGTTAATCTATGAAAATTGAATATTTTAATATTTAATTATCGACCGTAAAAATAGCCAATTTTCGAACAGTCTCAGAATTGGACGAGACCAGTTCCATTGGATCCGTAATAGTTAGTTATTATCGGATTTCAATTTTCGTATCCATCGGAGTTGTCGTTTAACCGTGGCAACTCGAAACGCATCGATATCGTTTTAATTTTAAATCGTCGAGTTAAATTAGTCATTTTTCAAAAGGTCTCGGATTTTGACGAAACCAGTTTCATCGGATCCGTAATGTGATATTATTGTAAGATTTCAAATTTCGTAATTTTTGGATTTACCATATTTCCGGTACGAATTAAAACGCCTCGAAATCGATTTAAATCGGTTTAATTTAAATCGATCGTTTATTGCCATATCTCACACATACGATCGAATTAGTTTCCAAAACCTGTTCCATTGTGTCCGGAACGCGGGATAAACCCTAGAAACGATAGTGACCGTGCGTAAAACGGAGTTCGGAAATCTCGGAATGAATAGTGTTCGATATTTTCTATAAATAGCCCCCTTTATTCACAAAATAAAATAAATAAAAAAAGCTAGGGTTTCAATTCTCTTTAGCCGCCACCCAAACGTTTAATGGCTGAGAACGCATCTCGTTCTTCCACAAATATTTCACTATCCACAAATCAATTCAAGAAAGTGTCAACTGCAAAGTTGTAAATCGTCTCAAGATCTACGACTTCAACGGTGATGATGGATTTTCGTGCTAAGGATCGTCGTCAATTCGAGCTTGAATGTTCGAAGTTCATCCACGTTTTTTCCACACGAGCACGCAGCCGAGTGGGGCCGGTCTGGGGGTGGTGGTGCACGGCGGTGGGGGCTGCGACCTGGAAGTGATTGATCGTCGTCGAAGTCGATATTGGGGCGTGCATTTCAAACCCTAAGAGATTGAGTTGGGTTCGGCCTCCCTGTTGCTTGCGTGCGTTTACTGGAGAGGGGGAAGAAAAGGGGGACGGGCTGGATTTTCTTGTTCAAAAATGAACGGCAGAGATTGGGTTTGGGTTTGTAAATAAAAATTAATAAAAGGATTTGTTTCAAATTATATATGCAAACTTTAAAATATCATATCTCTTCCATACGAGGTCGGAAAATTACGAAACCAGTTGCGTTGGAATCGTCTCGACGAGCTCTACACAGTGCAACTGATTTGGAGACGATCGGAGTCAGTGAAAATTTTGAGTGAAATTAAACGTCCGTTTAATTTCATTCGAAATAATCGCTATAAATTGCTATCAGAAAATCACGGTGAGATCTTCTCACTCAGATTTATAATTGAATTGCAGTTATTGATTGATTTGTTTGAATGTGCTATTAGATATGATAGGATATATCTATATATATAGTAGTATATACATATTGGCATATGTATATATTGGATTGATTGATTTCCCGCCTCGTATAGCGGATGAGACCTTATTGCGCCGTTAGTAAGCGGATTTTTATAAAACCCATATACCGCGATAATTCCGTACTGGAGCGGAATTGGTATTGTGCTAACATCTATGGATGCAGGGAAACAGGTTGGAGGGATCCAACTGGATTCCTCACCAGTAGTTATTTATTTACAAATATTGTGATATATTCTGTTATCATATTGATATATGATATTGACTGTTGTGATGGACTAATTGATGCTGTTGCATCATCGGATTCAGTTTTGAAATGTAAAAATAACGACTTTTACTTTAACAAGGATTTTAAAGTGATTTTTGAAAGTAGACATTTTATTGAATTGTTGAATTGATTTATTTTAAATAAATAAACGTTTAAAAATTTTAAAGTTATAAAAGTTATAATTTTTAGTGAAATATAACCGAAGTGTCGTTTTTGAAATAAAAGTCGATTTATTTATAAAATGGTTTAAGCTGGGATTTTTGAATAACTATAAACGATTTGTATAGAAAGATTTATAAATTTGATATTTTATAAATCAAAATATTTGACTTATAAAACGAATTTTATAAGTGTTAAAAAGAAGTATAAATGGATTTCATAAGTGAATGAAATTAATAGATTTATATTGTGAAGTTAAAAATGAATGAAGTTGTAGAATAAAGGATTTATAAGTAATTTACTTATAACTTGGACTGTTGCCTTTAAATGGAATATTGATCGAATTTGTTCATAAATGATTCTTTTAAAAGTTGAAAACGTTATAAAGTACAAATGCGATTTATAAACGTTGCTTATAAATCCGAAATCACTTATTCGTATAAGTGAATTTTAGAAGTTAATAAAATGAGATTTATAAACCGGAGTTGTTATAGAAAATAGAAAATGGAATTTATAAACGTTGTTTTATAAATTTGAAATAAATCAAATTTGATTGATTTTAAATATAGAGATTATTAAGGGAATTTTATCCACGATTTTGGACAGTGGATAATTCTTGAAATAAATATGTAAAAAGGGATTGAAACTTGGTTATTGAAGTATATTCACGATTTTGGACAGTGAATATATTATTGAAAAAAATAGTATGTTTGGGAAAGCGATATTATAAATGAAGTTAATTGTTTTAAAAGATGTTTTAAAACGTGTGAATTATCGAAATCATAGATTTCAACATTTATTGTTGAAATAGACGTTTTCGAAAAATAAGGAAATGATGGACTATAACACTGTTGTTATAGTAAATGATTTCCGAAAGGAAATGTTTTGATGTAGTATTGGGATTTATATATCTATTAAAATCCGAATCCCTATACTAGTGATTTTGAGTCGTCGTAACGATGTTTTACGTAACATTCGTTTTGACTCAAATAAATGTGTTTAAAGAGAATGATTTCCTTAAAGAATGAATATATACTTAATATTGATTTAAGTATATCGAATGTTTTCAAATGTTGAAAATAAATGATTTGTGAAATACTTATTATTAAATAAGTATGGAATTGCTTTTCCAATATGAAATGGACTGTTTTTGAGATTTTATCTTCAAAGATAAAATGAAATGTGGAAATTGAATATTTGAAATTTGTTTTCAAACGGTTAAGTGTGGAAATTTTATATCTAGTAAAAGATATTTTGGAAGATGAAATAATTTGGAAAATTATTTGGAATCTGATGATGTTGCGCATCTTTATTGATAGTTAAATAACCGACTATCAATAATTACCTTTAGATAGGTATTTGTTGTGAATTGGATGAATTTGAATGCCACACTTATTTTTGAATAATCGCTCACTATTCGGGTTAGCCGGGAAAGGACCATGGGGTTGTATAACCCATTCCGAATATGTGATACGTCGTTATGAATTGCATTCGAAGACCGGTGTTGAAGACCAGATATTTTTTAAAATGGAAGGATTACCGTCGAGTTACTCTACATCGGCTGATCTCCGATTTAGAGGTTTTATCACCCTTAGTGACGGGAAGTCCGGACGTGATTAGAAATTTATCCGGAATTGCAAGGGCTTCGTGAGAAGTGCCTTCGGTTCTGTTCGATCCCAGAACAGACTTGTATGGATTGTGTGTCTGACGTTACAATTTGAGATATAAAGCTGATTTCTTTCAAATACATATCTGTTGGTGGCGGAGAATTTATTCTCTTAGCTTAACACCCTTCTCTGAGACGTACGAGCTCAGAGGTTATGTAGTTGAAATTTATCAGCGATATATCCCAATTTGGTAACGTGGCATACTGAGTGTTGCTGTGAAATGATCAGTGTTTGATCATTTGTGATATGATCATTTGTTTGATCTTATATCTTTGTGATCATAGGTTGATCGTTTTTGTTGGACCCAAAGCAGGGCTTTGTAGAAAGCGTAGCTTTGTGGACGAGAGTTCATCGAGCCTCACACCCCGGAAATGGTCGAAACAGGAAGGATGCAGCAAGGTTCTAGGGAGTAGCGCCCCTTAGTGTATGTCATTCCTTCTGGATAGAGGTGGTATCATGGTATGGAGCCCAGATACTTAACCTATGTGGTTGCTGCATTATTATCTATGTGGTTTGTTGGAAATCGGGGATCCTCGGGAAGATCGGTTACGATCGGGGGATGGCATACGCGTGTCAGTAGTTACCTATTTTTGCAGAGGTAACCCGGCCTTGTGTTGGCAGAGATCCGGTTAGGTTCTCGGGTCATCTATTCCAGGGACGTACCCATCGTGGATAGGAAGTTCCTTAGCCTGACCATTTGTTGGAAATCCAAACTCCAATACGAACTTTGTACGGTATTAGTTGTAGAACCTGCCATTTACGTACGGTGGTCACCACTGTTTAGATGGTAGCTATAGTAGGCATACGATACTGGTCGTATGTTGGCTAAGATTAATATTATACTTTCGAAATGTTTTCTACACTATGCACTAATAATAATATCAAAAAGAATTTGATTTTTTTGCGTAGTAAGCATCTTTGACTATCATAAGAAGAAATCTCCTCCAATTCTGCGTTTGCATTGTGTGTGTGGTGGGAGGTCTTATGGTAGTTTCATTTTCCAAAAGCATTTCGAATTTGTTTTATTTTCTTTGTGAAGAATAACTGTTTTACGATCTCACACCAGTCACCATGACTGACTCGGAGTTTATTGTTCCCTTCTAAACTCTGGGTGCCCACAAATTTTCCACACGGGCAGCCTAGAGTTATGTTATCAGGATAGTCTGGATATTCTGGAGCTTTGGAGATAAGCTGGATGGCGAGACGTAGTATTTGTATCTGATAGTATTTATTCCGCTGTGTATTCTGTATGAGGACAAGTTATATAACTGTCCATTGTTGTATTGAGTCGTATATTGACTCTGATGATTGATGTATGTATAAACTGATATAGTTCTTTGTTTTAAAAGACTAGTGTTTATTTATTATATATTGTTCCGCTGCGATGTGTAAGATTCTGATATTGTTTTCTGTTCTGATGTTCTGATGTTATTCTGTTGTTCTTCTCTTCTTCTTCTACTCTCTTCTTCTTCTACCTTTTTCTTCTTCTTAAACCATCATAGTTCGTATTCCCGTTCATTTTGAGTTAATCAATGGAGATTAGTGGTTAATCAAGAGGTACGGATTTACGGGCCATGACATTCCGTACTGGAGCGGAATTGGTATTGTGCTAACATCTTTGGATGCAGGGAAACAGGTTGGAGGGATCCAACTGGACCCCTCACATTGATTGAATTTATTTATACTGTGATATGAATCTGTGAATGATTATATTGATGTTATTGATCATATTGATGTCTGGAAATGGTTTGAAAGCTAAAATTTAGGTGAATGGATGTTTGATATCATTGGATTCCAAAAATAAATGAAATTGAATTTTTGAAATCAAAATAGAAATTTTTAAGTAAATAAATTTTTAGAAATTGAATAAATTTTGAAGAGAAGAATTTAAAAGTATAAAAGCTGATTTTTATAATCTTATCGGATTAATTCCAGAATCAAGTGAAAGTGTTAAATAAATGGATTTCGTAAAATAGTGATTTTTAATTGAATAATTTAGTTAAACATTGGATTTTTTAGATTGAAAGAGACAAAGAAATTTATTTTCTTTAAAAGGAATTTATTTAAAAAGAGATAAGTTGGAAAGACAATTTGAAATTTACTTGGTAAATTGAAATGATCTGGGAAATCAATGTAAAATGATTTCAATTTAAAGAATCCATTTAAAAACAGGATATTGAATGATTTGAAGGAAAATAAGGAATTTATTTTAGTAGGGATGAGTAAAATTAGAAATCAATCTGTAATTGATTTAATATTTGGAAAAGAACTTTTGAGAAATCAGTATGGAATCTTTTATTTAAAGTTGAAAATAAATTTAGAAATCAATATTGAAATTTAATTGATATTGAAGTTTTTATAAATAGAATTGAAATTTATAAAAGTTGTTTATAAATCCGAAATCACTTATTTTGATGAGTTAAATATAGAAGTTAATAAAAGAAGATTTATAAGTCGAAGTTGTTATTAAAATGGAAATAGAATTTATAAACGTTGTTTTATAAATTCGAAATCAATTGGATTTGATAAATTAAATATAGAAGGTTGTTAAGGGAGATATATTCGCGATTTTGGATAGCGAATTATTATTGAAATAAAACGTGTAGAAAATAGTGAAATGTAATTAGTAAAGTATATTCACGATTTTGGACAATGAATATATTATTAAGTGAAATGGATATTATTTTGGGAAAGTGATATTTGAAAAGAAGTTAATTTTTTTAAAAGATGTTTTAAAACGTGTAAACTATCGAAACCATAGATTTCAACAATTATTGTTGAAATAGACGTTTTCGAGAAATATAAGGAAATGGTGGACCATAACACTGTTGTTATAGTAAATGATTTCCGAAAGGAAATGTTTTTATATAGTATTGGGATTTACATATCTATCTAAATTTCGAATCCCTATACTAGTGATTTTTGAGTCGTCATAACGATGTTTTACGTAACATTCGTTTTGACTCAAATTGATGTTGTTATAGAAAATAGATTTCCTTAAAGAATGAAATATATACTTAATTTTGATTTAAGTATATCGAATATTTTCCAAGTGTTGAAAATAAATAGATTTATGAACTACTTATTATTAAATAAGTAAGGAATTGCTTTTCCAATATGAAATGAACGTTTTTGAGAATTTATCTTTGTAAAGATAAATCGAAAAGTGAATATTTGAAATTGTTTTCAAATGGTTAAGTGTGGAAATTTTATATCTAGTAAAGATATTTTTGGAAGATAAATAATTTGGGAGAATTATTTGGAATCTGATGATGTTGCGCATCTTTATTGATAGTTAAATAACCGACTATCAATAATTACCTTGAGTAGGTATTTGTTGTGAATTGGATGAATTTGAATGCCACACTTATTTTTGAATAATCGCTCACTATTCGGGTTAGCCGGGAAAGGACCATGGGGTCGTATAACCCATTCCGAATATGTGATACGTCGTTATGAATCGCATTTGAAGACCGGTGTTGAAGACCGGATATTTTTGAAAACGGAAGGATTACCGTCGAGTTACTCTACATCGGCTGATCTCCGATTTAGAGATTTTTATCACCCTTAGTGACGGGAAGTCCTGACGTAATTGAAAATTATCCGGAAGTGCAAGGGCTTCGTGAGAAGTGCCTTCGGTTCTGTTCGATCTCGGAACAGACTTGTATGGATTGTGTGTCTGACGTTACAATTTGAGATATAAAGCTGATTTCTTTCAAATACATTTCTGTTGGTGGCGGAGAATTTATTCTCTTAGCTTAACACCCTTCTCTGAGACGTACGAGCTCAGAGGTTATGTAGTTGAAATTTATCAGCGATATATCCCAATTTGGTAACGTGGCATACTGAGTGTTGCTGTGAAATGATCAGTGTTTGATCATTTGTGATATGATCATTTGTTTGATCTTATATCTTTGTGATCATAGGTTGATCATTTTGTTTGACCCGAAGCATGGCTTTGTAGAAAGCGTAGCTTTGTGGACGAGACTTCGTCGAGCCTCACACCCCGGAAATGGTCAAAACAGGAAGAATGCGGCAAGGTTCTAGGGAGTAGCGCCCCTTAGTGTATGTCATTCCTTTTGGATAGAGGTGGTATCATGGTATGGAGCCCAGATACTTAACCTATGTGGTTGCTGCATTATTATCTATGTGGTTTGTTGGAAATCGGGGATCCTCGGGAAGATCGGTTACGATCGGGGGATGGCATACGCGTGTCAGTAGTTACCTATTTTTGCAGAGGTAGCCCGGCCTTGTGTTGGCAGAGATCCGGTTAGGTTCTCGGGTCGTCTATTCCAGGGACGTACCCATCGTGGATAGGAAGTTCCTTAGCCTGACCATTTGTTGGAAATCCAAACTCCAATACGAACTTTGTACGGTATTAGTTGTAGAACCTGCCATTTACGTACGGTGGTCACCACTGTTTAGATGGTAGCTATAGTAGGCATACGATACAGGTCGTATGTTGGCTAAGATTAATATTATACTTTCGAAATGTCTCTCCACTATGCACTAATAATAATATCAAAAAGAATTTGATTTTTACGTAGTAAGCATCTTTGACTATCATAAGAAGAAATCTCCTCCAATTCTGCGTTTGCATTGTGTGTGTGGTGGGAGGTCTTATGGTAGTTTCATTTTCCAAAAGCATTGCGAATTTGTTTTATTTTCTTTGTGAAAGAATAACTGTTTTACGATCTCACACCAGTCACCATGACTGACTCGGAGTTTATTGTTTCCCTTCTAAACTCTGGGTGCCCACCAATTTCCACACGGGCAGTCTAGAGTTAGATTATCAGGATATTCTGGATATTCTGGAGCTAGGAGATAAGCTGGATGACGAGACGTAGTATTTGTATCTGATATATTTATTCCGCTGTGTATTCTGTATGAGGACAAGTTATATAACTGTCCATTGTTGTATATTGACTCTGATGATTGATGTATGTATAAAATGATATAGTTCTTTGTTTTAAAAGACTAGTGTTTATCTATTATATATTGTTCCGCTGCGAATGTGAGATTCTGATATTGTTTTTCTGTTCTGCTCTTGTTCTCCGTTGTTTCTTCTTTCTCTTTTCTTCTTTTCTTCTTCTTCTACCTTTTTCTTCTATTTAAAACCATCACTATTCGAGTTTCCGGCAGTCGATTGCTCGGCAGTCGATAAAGTGAGTATCGATGTCGAATTTTCGAAAGTCAAAAAAATTTCCGTACGTGACAAAGTGGTATCAGAGCATATGGTTAAGCGACAACCCTGCTCTATTGGGTGTTACTCATTAGAGATAGAGTCAGTAGTACTCTAGAATGAGTTGAGTGTAATAATAGATATGAGCGCGTATTTGTTATTTGAATATAAAAATGTTTTATATTGTGTTTGCTTATCCGTTGAGATGTTTGTGAATTTTGGTCGGTATGTGGGACGCCATATTATCGATAGGGATTTCTAAACACTTAAACGAGGCAAGACGACATAGTATTGTTTTTAAATAGGGTGAATAAAATAATTTTACCCAAAACTATTTTTGTATATAAAAGAAATGTTTTTCTATGAAGTACTATAGTATATGGTTGCATGGTTGCTAGAAGTAATAATATTTAATTATTCTCATTGGAACTGGATAAGAAATTGAAATCGTAACTCCAAAGTTAAGAAATAAATTCACATGCAAATGAAATTAAAGAATGTAAATTATAAATGTGAATTGTAATTTGAAACGGAATTCCAGAGGAGTATTTGGAAATGTTTTGAAAAGAATTTGAAAATTTTGGAGATTTGGAAGTTTAAATCTTTTTGGTTTGAAAATGAATTTCAAAGGTTTTGAAAAGTATTTTGGAGAGTTGAAAGCTCTAAACTCTTTTAGGTCGTTGGAAAATAATCCTGATGATGATGGCCACATCATTAGAATTCATTTTCGGGTTTCCAAAAGAGGAAATTGCTGCCAAATTATTTTAAATGGAAGTTGTTTGAAAAATTTGGATTTTGTTTTAGAAAATTCAAAAGGTAAATTTAAATTGTTTTCAAAAATGGTTTTTAAAAGATTTAAAAGACTCTGGAATGCTATATAAAGATATTTATGAAATAGTACTAAGTTGATAACTTATACCAATTGAATTTTGGTAAAATAAATTTAACTTAAAAGAATGAGTTAAATAAATGTAAGTATAAGTGAACAAATTTGAATGAAGTGAAATTGAAAGTTGAAATTCATTTTGAATTTGTAAGCAATGAATTGAATTGAATAATTATAAAGGAAAGATGAATTAAAAATTCAATAATGGAATGTGATTTGATTTGAATCACGTTGAATAGGAAATTCCTAACTTGGAAAAGAAAAATGAATAAGGATTGAATCCGAATATACTACTTTGATAATTAATTAATTCACGAAATGGAAATTGAATTAGTTAAATTTAAACTTGAATTGTGAACTAAATAAAAGAGTGGTTCGAAATTGAAGATAAATTCAAGTAAGTAGAAATAAATTTCAAATGAATGAATAAATTGCAACTGTAAGTGCAATGAAAGTGAAATGACAGTAGATGAACGAATTAAATTCAATGATTATAAAAGAAAAGTAAATTGAATTCAAATTGGAAATCCAGTTTAAATGACAGTAGATTTAACCGAAGGGTAAATTGAAAACAAATTGTGGAAATGAACAAAAGTGAATAAAACTGGAATTGAAATTTAATGTTGAAAGCAAATCTAAATTTGTAAGTGAATTAGAATTTGAAATGGATTAGTAATTGAAACTAAGCTAATCAATGAAAGTCAATATTCAGAAGTTGAATTGAATCCAAATTAGATTGAAATTGTAAATAGAATTCAAATGGAAATCGAAATGTAAAATTGAATCATAATGGATCTACATAACTTCAACAGTGAAGTAAAGATGATATAAGAAGTATATATTGAAAACTTTGTAATTGGATTTGCAAAATGATTTGAAGGTTATAACTAGACATTATGGCTAGTAGATATACAGGTGTTATTAAGGAAATTGGATTTTGAAGATGAATTTGAATTTGCTCGAAAAAGGTAAGTATTTGAATTTCGATATGAGTTTTTGCTGATTTCTTGTCTAGCCGCTTGGCTTTTTCTTTTCTTTTTGAAATCTGAGTGTCCGTAGGGACGTTTTGTAGTAGTGTCGTATTAGCCGCGCAAAGGAGACGCTGGCGAAATTTTTCGGAAATTTAGGGCGTTAGAAAATTTTTGAGAAATTTTGAAAGTTAAAATTTGAATTTGAATTTAAATTTGAAAATTGAGAGTAAACAATGTTGTTTAAAACTTATAATTGAAGTTGAAAAGGTTAGTTGAATTAATAACGAATCTTTAGTAGGAAGATTTATTTTGATGAATTGATAAAACTATTGGATTGTGAAAAATAGTAGACGAGTTAAGGACCTCTTTTCCTAACTTGTAATTTCGGGACGAAATTCTTTTAAGGAGGGAAGTTTGTAACGACCCAGAATTTTGAACGAATTAAATTGAGAATATTTAATTTATTTTAAATATTTAAACAATAATTTAATTTGAATCCCGAATATAATTTTGAAATTGGCGATTAAATTATAAAATTTAATCTATTGAAACTGGATAAAAATATAAATCTTCGATTTTAAGCTGAAGAAAAATATTTCAAACGCTTGTAAAATTTATATTGATAACACACTGAAGATAACAGCAGCTTCAGAATTGAAATTTAAACTGTTTTGATCAGTTTTGAATTTAATTGTTTGAACCGATATTTAAAAATAGTCATTTTTCAAACAGTCTTGGAATTCGACGAAACCAGTTCCATTGGGTCCGTAATATCGAATTATTATCGGATTTCAAATTTCGTATCTGTCGAGTTGTTATGCGAGCATATGAAGTATAAACACGTTGAGATTTAATCGAATTCAAATTGAATTTAAAATCCGAATTTGGTCAAAATCAAAACACTGCTCCTTTCTAAAATTACGCCCTAAAAATATGCCTAGTATCACGCCAGAGATCGTGTTCTCTTGTCTTCCCCCCTCTCTTTTAAAAATCACGCAACTTTCTTCTCCCCCATTCCTCAGATTCAAAACAAACAAAAAAAAGAAAAACTTTCCTCTCGTTTAATAATGGCCGAGCCTTCTTTATATATAAAAAAAAAATCGAAAACGAAATCCACCTCCAGCTCCTTTTGAAACCCTCGTGCCTCTTTCTTATATTCGAACGAACCATTCGATGCTAAAAAAAGAAAATGATGAAGCAATCATCATCGCGGAAGCGTAGAGGAGCTAGGTCGAGGTTGCGATCGAGGGCTGGGATGCTCGATCCTTTTCGACAGTGGTGAAGCACGATTTTTGGGTCGCGTACAATATTGGGGGTCGCGAGCACGACCTGGGCAAGGTGAAGGAGGCGGCGACTCGATGGGGTTCGAAGGCGAGGCGTTCGAATCAATCAGGAGCAGAGGAGATCTCGCGATGGCAAGTCGAGGTGTCACGATGTTCGTTGGGCTGTTGCAATGTCGACCGCGAGAGCAAGGCAATTTAGTCGTGTGCAATTTAGAGTGGAGGAGGAACTCGGCACTGTAAGAATCGCGACAGGCGATGTTGATTTAGGGGGCGGTCGTGATAGCAGTTTTCAGGCGACGTCGATGGGGCCGCGTGTCCATTTCGATGGTAAAGGAGGATCGAGGCAGATGGTGAGTCAGGGCGATAGGCCGGTCGAACTATAGGTCGGTAGTGAGGTAATCACTTAGTTTTGTTCGTTCGATTTAAATTAAATATTGTGTATTCACAGAAAAAAAAATATATGCAGTTTCAATTATTTATACTGGCAGTTAAAGAAATGATATGAAAATAAATATATGGATCAATTAGTTTAACAAAGTTTATTTGTTTGTTCAGTGACATATAGATATTTTTCTTTTAAGGAAAATTTATTTGAATAAATAAATAGTTAAGTAAAGTTATCAAAGGAAATTTGATATATACAGTAAATTTATAAACGTTGATTTGCATATGTATATATGTTATACAATAAAGGGAAGTTATTTTGAAAATTTAGATACTTAGTTAAACAAATTTATATAAAAAGAAATTGTTTAAAATAAAGTTATTAGATAATTAAAATTACCAAACATAAAGATAAAATAAGATTTGTCATTCGATTTATTTCAAATATTAACGAATTGTATAAAATTGTTTATACAAGGTCTGAAATGGAGAAACATGCTGAAATGAAAAATGGGATTGCAAATAAAAAGCTTAGGTGAGATTTTTCTCACTCAAAAAATTGATTGCAGTTATTGATTATTTGATATGATTGCTATGTTGATGTGATATTAGATATAGTAGGATATATCTATTATATATATAGCAATATATACATATTGGCATATGTATATATTGGATTGATGATTTCCCGCCTCGTATAGCTGATGAGACCCTATTGCGCCGTTAGTAAGCGGATTTTTATAAAACCCATATACCGTGATAATTCCGTACTGGAGCGGAATTGGTATTGTGCTAACATCTTTGGATGCAGGGAAACAGGTTGGAGGGATCCAACTGGACCCCTCACATTGATTGAATTTATTTATACTGTGATATGAATCTGTGAATGATTATATTGATGTTATTGATCATATTGATGTCTGGAAATGGTTTGAAAGCTAAAATTTAGCTGAATGGATGTTTGATATCATTGGATTCCAAAAATAAATGAAATTGAATTTTTGAAATCAAAATAGAAATTTTTAAGTAAATAAATTTTTAGAAATTGAATAAATTTTGAAGAGAAGAATTTAAAAGTATAAAAGCTGATTTTTATAATCTTATCGGATTAATTCCAGAATCAAGTGAAAGTGTTAAATAAATGGATTTCGTAAAATAGTGATTTTTAATTGAATAATTTAGTTAAACATTGGATTTTTTAGATTGAAAGAGACAAAGAAATTTATTTTCTTTAAAAGGAATTTATTTAAAAAGAGATAAGTTGGAAATCCAATTTGAAATTTACTTGGTAAATTGAAATGATCTGGGAAATCAATGTAAAATGATTTCAATTTAAAGAATCCATTTAAAAACAGGATATTGAATGATTTGAAGGAAAATAAGGAATTTATTTTAGTAGGGATGAGTAAAATTAGAAATCAATCTGTAATTGATTTAATATTTGGAAAAGAACTTTTGAGAAATCAGTATGGAATCTTTTATTTAAAGTTGAAAATAAATTTAGAAATCAATATTGAAATTTAATTGATATTGAAGTTTTTATAAATAGAATTGAAATTTATAAAAGTTGTTTATAAATCCGAAATCACTTATTTTGATGAGTTAAATATAGAAGTTAATAAAAGAAGATTTATAAGTCGAAGTTGTTATTAAAATGGAAATAGAATTTATAAACGTTGTTTTATAAATTCGAAATCAATTGGATTTGATAAATTAAATATAGAAGGTTGTTAAGGGAGATATATTCGCGATTTTGGATAGCGAATTATTATTGAAATAAAACGTGTAGAAAATAGTGAAATGTAATTAGTAAAGTATATTCACGATTTTGGACAGTGAATATATTATTAAGTGAAATGGATATTATTTTGGGAAAGTGATATTTGAAAAGAAGTTAATTGTTTTAAAAGATGTTTTAAAACGTGTAAACTATCGAAACCATAGATTTCAACAATTATTGTTGAAATAGACGTTTTCGAGAAATATAAGGAAATGGTGGACTATAACACTGTTGTTATAGTAAATGATTTACGAAAGGAAATGTTTTTATATAGTATTGGGATTTACATATCTATCTAAATTTCGAATCCCTATACTAGTGATTTTTGAGTCGTCGTAACGATGTTTTACGTAACATTCGTTTTGACTCAAATTGATGTTGTTATAGAAAATAGATTTCCTTAAAGAATGAAATATATACTTAATTTTGATTTAAGTATATCGAATATTTTCCAAGTGTTGAAAATAAATAGATTTGTGAACTACTTATTATTAAATAAGTATGGAATTGCTTTTCCAATATGAAATGAACGTTTTTGAGAATTTATCTTTGTAAAGATAAATCGAAAAGTGAATATTTGAAATTGTTTTCAAATGGTTAAGTGTGGAAATTTTATATCTAGTAAAGATATTTTTGGAAGATAAATAATTTGGGAGAATTATTTGGAATCTGATGATGTTGCGCATCTTTATTGATAGTTAAATAACCGACTATCAATAATTACCTTGAGTAGGTATTTGTTGTGAATTGGATGAATTTGAATGCCACACTTATTTTTGAATAATCGCTCACTATTCGGGTTAGCCGGGAAAGGACCATGGGGTCGTATAACCCATTCCGAATATGTGATACGTCGTTATGAATCGCATTTGAAGACCGGTGTTGAAGACCGGATATTTTTGAAAACGGAAGGATTACCGTCGAGTTACTCTACATCGGCTGATCTCCGATTTAGAGATTTTTATCACCCTTAGTGACGGGAAGTCCTGACGTAATTGAAAATTATCCGGAAGTGCAAGGGCTTCGTGAGAAGTGCCTTCGGTTCTGTTCGATCCCAGAACAGACTTGTATGGATTGTGTGTCTGACGTTACAATTTGAGATATAAAGCTGATTTCTTTCAAATACATTTCTGTTGGTGGCGGAGAATTTATTCTCTTAGCTTAACACCCTTCTCTGAGACGTACGAGCTCAGAGGTTATGTAGTTGAAATTTATCAGCGATATATCCCAATTTGGTAACGTGGCATACTGAGTGTTGTTGTGAAATGATCAGTGTTTGATCATTTGTGATATGATCATTTGTTTGATCTTATATCTTTGTGATCATAGGTTGATCATTTTGTTTGACCCGAAGCATGGCTTTGTAGAAAGCGTAGCTTTGTGGACGAGACTTCGTCGAGCCTCACACCCCGGAAATGGTCAAAACAGGAAGAATGCGGCAAGGTTCTAGGGAGTAGCGCCCCTTAGTGTATGTCATTCCTTCTGGATAGAGGTGGTATCATGGTATGGAGCCCAGATACTTAACCGATGTGGTTGCTGCATTATTATCTATGTGGTTTGTTGGAAATCGGGGATCCTCGGGAAGATCGGTTACGATCGGGGGATGGCATACGCGTGTCAGTAGTTACCTATTTTTGCAGAGGTAGCCCGGCCTTGTGTTGGCAGAGATCCGGTTAGGTTCTCGGGTCGTCTATTCTAGGGACATACCCATCGTGGATAGGAAGTTCCTTAGCCTGACCATTTGTTGGAAATCCAAACTCCAATACGAACTTTGTACGGTATTAGTTGTAGAACCTGCCATTTACGTACGGTGGTCACCACTGTTTAGATGGTAGCTATAGTAGGCATACGATACTGGTCGTATGTTGGCTAAGATTAATATTATACTTTCGAAATGTCTCTCCACTATGCACTAATAATAATATCAAAAAGAATTTGATTTTTGCGTAGTAAGCATCTTTGACTATCATAAGAAGAAATCTCCTCCAATTCTGCGTTTGCATTGTGTGTGTGGTGGGAGGTCGTATGGTAGTTTCATTTTCCAAAAGCATTGCGAATTTGTTTTATTTTCTTTGTGAAAGAATAACTGTTTTACGATCTCACACCAGTCACCATGACTGACTCGGAGTTTATTGTTTCCCTTCTAAACTCTGGGTGCCCACCAATTTCCACACGGGCAGTCTAGAGTTAGATTATCAGGATATTCTGGATATTCTGGAGCTAGGAGATAAGCTGGATGACGAGACGTAGTATTTGTATCTGATATATTTATTCCGCTGTGTATTCTGTATGAGGACAAGTTATATAACTGTCCATTGTTGTATATTGACTCTGATGATTGATGTATGTATAAAATGATATAGTTCTTTGTTTTAAAAGACTAGTGTTTATCTATTATATATTGTTCCGCTGCGAATGTGAGATTCTGATATTGTTTTTCTGTTCTGCTCTTGTTCTCCGTTGTTTCTTCTTTCTCTTTTCTTCTTTTCTTCTTCTTCTACCTTTTTCTTCTATTTAAAACCATCACTATTCGAGTTTCCGGCAGTCGATTGCTCGGCAGTCGATAAAGTGAGTATCGATGTCGAATTTTCGAAAGTCAAAAAAATTTCGGTATGTGACAGAGGTAATCGGTATTTTCTCACTTTTATTGATGACTATAGTCGCAAGATGTGGATTTACTTTCTCAAAGAAAAATCTCAAGTATGTGATGTGTTCAAGAATTTTAAAGCACTTATGGAGAAGCAAAGTGGTTTTTCTATAAAGACACTCCGATCCGATCGTGGTGGAGAATATATGGTGGAAGAATTCGGAAATTTCTTAAAGGATCATGGCATTTTTCATCAACTAACGGTCCGCTCAACCCCTCAACAAAATGCGGTGGCCGAAAGAAAGAACCGTATCATCATGGAACTTGTTCGAAGTATGTTGAAGACAAAAGGATTGCCTAAAACATTTTGGGCCGAAGCTGTAGCATGTGCATGCTATGTTCTCAACCGTGCGGCAACTAAAAGTGTTCAAGGAAAGACTCCACAAGAAGCATGGAGTGGTCACAAGCCATGTGTCTCCCACTTCCGAATTTTTGGAAGCATTTGTTACTCTCATGTGCCGGATGAAAAGAGAGGAAAACTTGATGACAAATCTGAAAAGTGCATCTTTGTTGGCTATAGTGAAAGATCCAAGGCATATAAATTATATAACCCCATCACAAAGAAGACTATTATTAGTCGTGATGTAATTTTTAATGAGGAAGAAGCATGGGAATGGAAAAATGAGAAAAAAGTACAAGTATCTTGCTTGATAATGATGCATTTGAGCCAATTGAAGAAGAAGGATCGACTCCACCCACTCCACCATCTAATTCTCCTCCAACCTCATCATCTTCAAGTTCAGAATCAACACCTAGAAGGACAAGACCTCTTGCGGAGATTTATGGAGAAACAAGAAGAATTTTAGAAGATGAATTTGTTGATCTTGCTTTATATGCAACTGCGGATCCGGTTGATTTTGAAGAAGCCGCCAAGGAAGAAAAATGGAGACAAGCCATGGATCAAGAAATTGATGCAATTGAAAGGAACCAAACATGGAAGTTGGTTGAAGTACCTGAAGGGAAGAAACCCATTGGAGTCAAATGGGTTTACAAGAAAAAGTTGAATGCACAAGGTGAAGTTGAAAAACATAAGGCACGATTAGTTGTGAAAGGCTACAAGCAAAAGTATGGTGTTGATTACAAAGAAGTTTTTGCTCCCGTGGCACGTCTTGAAACAAAAGGAGAAGTAGTTGTCAAGCATTGCAAGATGCAAGATCAAATTGCCGATATTTTAACGAAGCCTTTAAAGTTGGAGATTTTCAAGGAGTTAAAGAAAAAACTTGGTATGCGTAATATGTTTAGCTCAAAGGGAGGCAAATCAAGTTTAAAGGGGGTGTTGGAATATAAACTTGATTGATTGAATTACATTTTCTTTATAATCAAGTAAAAGCGTTTCTAGAATTACGTTTCCTTTGTAATCAAGTAAAGGCGTTTCTAGAATTACGTTTCCTTTGTAATCAAGTAAAGACGTTTCTAGAATTATGTTTTCTTTGTAATGAAGTAAAAGTAATTCTAGAATGATCTATTAGGGACTATAAATAGAGGTGCTCTCCCCTCACTTGTCATGAAGCAATTAAGCAATCAAGTAATTAAACAAAGAAAAATAATAATAAAGTATTATTTGTGAGAACAAGTTTCTTCTCTTTGTGTGTGAGTTGTGTGGATTAGTGAGAACAAGTTTCTTCTCTCTAGTCTCCAACCTTTTTTTAATATACATATTTCTACAAGAATCAATGTAATTATAAAGTCAGTTTCTTTATTAGCACCTATTATGTAGTTTAATTTTACTAGCTAAATTATGCTCTAAATGAATTTAAAGTGCATTATGGTAACCAGTATAAAATGAGGATAAAATTTTAAATTAGAGCAGACCAGTTTTAAAATTAATTTTGTATATATTGTGAGTTTTAGAAAGCATGCCCCATAAAAAAATTACATCATTTGATACAAGGAACAGTCGGCAACTGCAGCCAGAGAAGCTAAGCTGATACTGAAATGCAGTTGATAATTATACTGAGATATAGATGTGCATTAACTTTTCTGATAACTTGGGTGATAATTAAAAAGCTGATACTGAAATAAATACAACGGGTATTAAAGTCAAAAAGTTTTTGAAAGAATAATTAAACAAACGGTTGTCATATATCTGCCCTTTTGAAAGAGCACAAGTCAAATATAAATCTACCTGGATAAAAGTAGATTAATGATGTAACATACACGTTTCAATCAACTAAATGTAAATGAGTATAAAATAATTAAATTAACTGTCATATATTTATGATGGATCAAAGAGAGAAATGACATACATGAATTTGGAAATAAATAATTTGGAAAGTAATAATGTGTCTCTAGAAATATGGTTAGATAGGTGGTAAGTGAAATGGAAAAGGAAATATAGAATATGACAGCTATACTGACTTTGCGTGAAATATAGGCTTGCAACAAAAGCCTGTGAAGCTACTAAGGCATTTTTCTACTACACTGATGAAAATAAAATTGATGTCAAAGACTATTCTCTCTTAGTCTCTATATTATTTAGTCAAATTTGATTACTTATAAATATGGTACTGATTAGCTCTTTATCAAGATAATATAATTCAGAAAAAATGGCAGACTATATAGAAACAATGTAACGACCTGCCTTTTTGGACGGTTTAAATCAACAATAAACCAAACACGTCGGACTCAACCATTCAAAGGGGCAGATTGTTATGGGGTAAATAAGAAAAAGAAGAGAAAGGAATAAACAAATACTGAATCTTGCAGGGGAATGACAAAATACAATAATCCAATAAACAGTTCATGAAGCTGTTTACAAATAACATTGATTATTCTTTTAAAAATACAGATCAGAGTTACATACAACAAGAATAAATAATAAACAAATGCAGCGGAACAACATGATGCAGTGGACTTTATATAATAGATAATAATAGTACAAAATCTTCGTCTTCTTCCTCCCGAAAGCAGTCTTCGATAAACTGAAAAGCTCAGACTGACCCGAGCAAATTGAAAGACAAATTACTCGAGTCAGAACTAAAAGATCTTATGTAAGTTAAAACAACAGTAAATAAATATGAGTGTAGCAGCGTCGGAGTTGTTTACGGGGTTTGAAATCTCCTATCCAATGTCAATGTGAGTGCAATAACTTAAGAGATGTTCGGGATTTACATCTGCTAAGGATCCGTTAAACTATCTACTATGTAGTACAATACGCTATTATAATATGTCTACAGTAAGTAAAAGTATTAAAATAGTGTTAAGGCATTACCCATATCCCCCTTAACACATTTTATATATTCTCATAGTCTATACAGTACCGTACGCTCCTCTGTGAGGTTTACTCAAAGGGCACTCCATAGGTATGGTACAAAACATACTCGTAGAAGGCGCGATAGGGCATGTGAACACGACACTCGAGGCAATGCTAGGGTAAATATACCAATTGCGGATCTGGACTGGTGGTAACGCATAGTAGCTACTACCGCCCACCTCGGAACACACTCCCAAATCAAATCAAGGGGTGGCCACCAAATCAATCACAAAGTAAAAGAATGGTATCGAAGAAATGTGTCCGATAGAAGGAATGACCTCACTTGGCCCGGCATGGCTCCTGTTTTAGTCACATCTAAGCTGACTCACGGGAGTCGGGGTCACGTAAATACCTCATACAGAATCGTACACCAAACCGTCCTACTTCATTTCGGGAATCTACACCACGTATACAGTTGTTAAAGTGGTTTTCGGTATTCGCAGAGAGTATAACAATACCTCATCCCGGTCTCTTTAACAACCAATGCTTATTTCACACCAGATGGTTCTTTTACATTTCAAAAAAATCAATTCATAATAAATATTCAAAATATCATATTCGATTTCAAACCATATTACTTTCCAAATCATATTCACTTTCAAAATTATCGATAAGATAGGTTAATTAAATCCTCATTCCAAAATCATCATATTTACTCAAATATGTCATTTCACAAAATGGGTACCAATTTCAAATCCCAACTTAGGTTGTATTATCATCAAGGATTTAAATATAAATACTTCAACTTTACACAGTCTGAAATTTTAGAAAATAGTTCAAATGGTCATAACTAATTATTAATAGTTTAAAATAATTAAAATACTCGAAAACTGTTTAGCTGATTTAAAATAGTTTAAAATAGATTAAAATAGTTTAAATAGATTTAAATTAGATTAAATTAGATTTAAAAATGGTTTAAATAGATTTAAAATAGATTAAATAGATTTAAATTATATAAAATAGATTAAATAAATTTAATATATTAAATTGGATTAAATAGATTATAATAGATTAAATAAATTAAATTTGAATAAATTAAAATAGTTTAAATTCATTAAAATAGTTTAAATTATTTTAAAATAGATTTCAAAGTTATATCCAAACATTTTCAATAACTCAATTCCGAGAACTTCATTTATATTTGACATTTCAACTTGAAACTCCAATTTAAATCCTTTAAACAATTCATTAAATCCATTCTAATTTTAGCGTTAAAGCTCGGATTATCGAAAAGAATTCAGTTTATATAAATCAATTTCTATTTCAAAATACCAGTTAACTGAATTCAAAATTTTAAAGATTCAAAAATCATTTAATTTAACCAATCCGGTGTCCGTATATAATTTTCAACCCTATGGTCAAGTGATACAGATATTTATCATTTCAATCTGCCATTTACAATTTTACAGTTATATATCATTTCAAACTGCAATCCCGAATTAAATAGAAATTCATAAAATCGCTCGAGTCTATCATTTCAACCCATAATGATTTTCCCTAATCTATAGATCGTTCGGGTATGTATCATTTCAACCAATACGGAATTTGCAGTGTTATAACAATGTAAAATACAACATCCAGTCATCCAATATCAACAATTAAACATCCATCACAATCATCATCCAAATCAATCAATAAACATCAATAGATAACTGAAAATCAATAACAGAAATTAAATTGACAATTAAATTAAATATTCAATTAAACGCTGATTAAATGCAATAAAAGTCAAATTTAACTAGAATGACAATTTATATATACCAACATCAACCAATTAATTTCTAAACACATCATCATAAATTTAATTTAACTAACATAAGATAATTTAGTAGTTGTGAGTGAGTTAAAACACTCACCTTTGATTTCAAATCGATTTGAAATCCAAATAAAAGCCCAAAATTCCAATAGAAGGAATCGCGCGTGAATCGAAGTTTATATGCAAAAGATATTCATGTTATAAGAAATATTATTAAAATAATAATTGGTACACGTTTTTAAAAAAAAGTAAACAAAGTTTAATACTTACATTTTTCTCAAGATAAGACTTCGGACAAAGATTGAAGAACAAACTAAGATGTAGGCAAGACATGAAGGAAAAATAAAAAAAAATGAAACTCGTGTTTCATAAAAGAAAGCTTTTGAATTTGCAAAAATAAGAGCTTTTGAATTTGCAAGTTCACATTAAAATGATTCAGGGGAAGGAAGATTTGAAATGGAAATCTAAACATAGGAAATGAAGCTGTGACAAAAAAATAAAAAATAATAAAAAATGAAGAAACAATAATGAAAAACATGAACAATTTGCTGATGAGATTATAGCTTCAGCGAAGAATAATTTTAACTAAATGAATATGAGGTGTCAGGAGAAACAAAATATAAAAGAAGAAATAAAGTGACAGGTTATTTAATAATAAAGAAATGAAGGTGGAGGGACAAAAATGAATGTCACGTTTCTAAAATGAAGGCTTTAGGAAATATAGGCTACCAAAATAAAAACAAAAATAAGTTTTATGGAAGAAGGCTACGGGAAAACAAAATGAAAAGAATTGAAGTGGCGATAGAAATATGAAATGGGATGGAGAAAACAACGAACTCACATTTTTTTTAGAATTGGAGGTAGGACATGGTGTAAAGAGGTGAAGAAATGTTAATTAAAAAAAATATGTATACATATAAAATGAAACTCACGTTTGAGAAGATGCAGCTTTAGGAAAAAGAAGAAGGAACAACCAAAATGAAGAAACAAACAAAAAATGAGGAAAGAAATGAGGCAGGTATTAAATAAAGAATGAAAAATACACGTTTGAATTTTAAAAGATATGTTTACAAAGTAAGCGGTACTTTTTGGATAAAATTTCAAAACGTGTGCTACCTCAATTGATTTCATTAATAGGAAACGTTTCAGGGCAAGGTTCAAGTGTAAATAAATGAAACTTACAGGAAAACCAAAAGAGGCTAGTATTATTTAAGGAAAATAATAATGGAAATAAATAAATGAAAGGGGCGGTTGAAATTTGAGAAGATAAATAAATGAAAAGATTAATGAACATGAATAGTGGAATATGAAATTCTAACATATTTAAGACTATTCATTACACAAAGAAAGAACAGAGCATTTAATTCAGTTTAGACTAACGTGCTACGTGAAAAGTTTTTTTTTGTTTCTGAAGGAAAATGAATGCATGCATGAGTGAATAGTGCATGCATATGAATTCATGAATTAATGCATATACACATTTCATTTCAAATGCAAAGTAACGCCTCATTAATAATTCAATTTATGGCAAGAAGTGAGAGAAGAAATGGAATGAAATATGCAAAAGAGAGGGGTCAACGAAACATGAGATGGCAGCAGAATAATATAAGGTAATAAATTAACGAGGATGGAAGGATTAGTAAACTGCAACCACTTTTGAAATTCAATTTTAAAATGAAACGATCCTGACTCGGCCTTCGAAAATCGGCACCCGTAGTACTTCACTTGTACTCGAATGCCGCAGATTCAAATGCCGAATCTGGCTCGCCGGAGCTTATAACACAGTAAGTATAACAACACAGCGGAAGAAAGAAAAGAATGATATCATATACAACTTCAATGAATACAATATCCAGAATGATATACAACAATGATATCAATATGATACAATAATATCAAAGAGAAATAATAATGTTACAGCGGAACTACAGAAGTGATGACTCCAAACGATCTTTAAAAGAGAATGAGTCTAACAACTCCAACATCTAGCTCGAACCACCATCACGTTTCACAAAGATAAGCAAGGTCAGTCGTGATCTCCAAAAACTGAACTAGCTCCAACTAGTGTACTAAACCTGACTATCTGAAAAACCCAACTCTAGACTACCCGTGTGGAAAATTGTGGGCACCCAGAGTTTAGGAAGGGAACAATAAACTCCGGGTCAGTCATGGGACTGGTGTGAGTAACAAAACAGTTTATCTTTAAAACAAACAACAAAGGAATTTTAAACATTGAAATCCGCAATGCTTTTTGGAAAATGAAACTACCATAAGGCCTCCCGCCACACACACAATGCAAACGCAGAATTAGAGGAGATTTCTCCTTATGATAGTCAAACATGCTTACTACGCAAAAAAAACTCTTTTGATATTATTACTAGTGCATAGTGTAGGAAACATTTCGAAAATATAATATTGATCTTAGCCAGCATAGAACCATTTTTGTATGCCTACTATAGCTACTATGTTCAATAGCAGGTTACCACCACATTCCATAGCAGGTTATACAACTAAAACCGTACAAGGCTCGTATTGTTTCTTTGGATTTTCCAACAAATAGTCAGGCTAAGGAACTTCCTATACCACGTAGGAACGCCTCTGGAGGGACGCCCCGAGAGACAACTGCTCTCTGCCAACACAAGGTCGGTTACCCCCTTCCTGGGTAGTAAACCTGAGATATGCCACCCCTGGTCGTTTGCGACCTTTATCCGAGGCCTCGATCGCATAGCAACAATCACATAGTAAATGAGATTGGAGCAACCACATAGGTAAAATATCTGGGCTCCATACCATGATACCACCTTTTTCCAAAAGGAATGGACATACCCTAGGTGATCTACCCCTGAAACCTTGCCGCATCTTTCCTGTTTCGACCATTTCCGGGGTGTGAGGTCCGATGAGGTCTCGTCCACAAAGCTACGCTTTACACGAAAGCCATGTTGTGATCAACAAATGATCACCAATACACAGCAGCACTCAGCATGCCACACTACCAAATTAGGAGTATATCACTGATAACCTTCAACTACATAACCTCTGAGCTCGTACGTCTCAGAGAAGGGTGTTGAGCTAAGAGAATAAATTCTCCGCCACCAAACAGAAATGTATTTGAAAGAAATCAGCTCTATATCTCAAAGTGTAATGTCAGACATACGACCATACAAGTCTGTTCCGGGTTCGAACAGAACCGAAGGCACTTCCAAAGAAGCCCTTGCAGTCCGGGTATTCACAATCCCGATCAGACTTCCCATCACTTAGGAAATCTTTATACCATAGCTACTCAGTGCAGAGACAATCGAAAGGTTATCCTATCGTTCTCGCAAACACCCGGTCTTCAACACCGGTCTTCAAATGCTATACATTTACGTCGTATCACTATTCGGAATGGGTTATATGACACAAAGTCCTCTCTTGGCTAAACCGAATAATGAGCGCAATATTTAAAAACATATGGATATTGGGATTTCAGTTAAGTCACAACTTATTACCCAAAACTTTTCTTCAAATGGTTTAAACACGTTACCATTTTTAATCTTCTACACAAAAAGATTCATCTCACAAAGTTCATCCAGTTTCACAAAGATCTATTCATAGATTTTCAAATCGATTTCCATTTCAATTTGGATTAACTCGTCCAATCTTCAAAAAACAAAGATTTAACTGATATGTAGCTTTCAAAACAATTCCATTTTGACCTTTTATACAAAAGGTACACCTTTCCAATTTCAAAACAAAGTTCAACAATCTTTCACAAAGGTTTATTCATAACTCGGAAAACCATTTTCATTTCAAACTTGAAATTCTTTTGACACAAATTGGAAATTCATTCCTTATATGAAAGCTTCTATTATTTGAAAACAAATAGTTTTCATTTCGGAAAATCTGATTCATTTATACAAGTTAAAGTCCTTGGGTTAAATTCAAATTCTCAAAACCATACTTTTAAAATGGTTTAAATTCATATAAACACATTATAACATCTTTAACCATAATTTCCAAACATGGAATTCAATTCCAAATTTTGAATTCAAATTCAAATTAAATTATTTAAATTAAAAAACCTTACCAAGTTATTCAAAATAACTTTTATCTTTAAATCTTCTTCCCAAAGCTTTAACATGTAACCCAAATCTATTTCCAAAATCAATTGAAATTAAAATTTCAATTTCAAAAATATTAAATTTAAATCATCTGTGACTTAACCGATTTCCTCGTGAAATCCATATTTGTGTGTGTAAAAGTGTATTCCAGGGGTTTTAACACACTAGTGCAACATTACAAATCATCACAGATACAATCACAACCATATCAGTAAGCAATATAATCCTATAACACTTATCTATATACACAGAATCACAGATAGATAATATAAATGCATTATAAATAAATTACATTCATCACAGCTTGAATTAAAACAATTCTAATCACAAAGCATCACACAGCTCAATCCACAGAACAAAATATCACAGATCAGATAGGACAATCAATTCAAGGTCTCATATAATACAATCATTCATAAGTAAGGTCAAGCATTCAATAAGCAGGATTAATTAATTGTTTAATCCTAAATAATTCAATTTATTTCCAATTAAATTAATTACTTATGAATTAATTATCCAATCCTGATAAATTAATTACAAATCATTTGATATAAATTAATTTATCAAACACCTTAATTAATTATCCTTAATTAATTACATTAACTAATTAAATACTCCTTAATTAATAATTATTTCTTAATCACTTTCATTCATTAATTGACCTTTAATAAATTAATTATTCTCAAATTAATTACCCTAATTAATTTATCACATTATCCTTAACTCAATTATTGCTTAATCACTTGATTAATCAACTTTAATCATTAATTAATATTTAATTAATAATCCTTAATTCACAAATTAATTATTCCTTAATTAATTACTCTTTAAGCCTTAATTAATTAATTTAAACCTCTAATTACTTATTTAATTAATCCAAATCATTAATTAATTAAATAAATAAGTTATCCATTTTTTATTAACTTAATAATTAATGAATTATAAATCATCCTTATGTCTTAAAGTAAAACTCATTCATACTTATGATTTAATTATTAATTACAATATGTTTGGAAACATTGATTTCAAATTTCAAATTAAATTTCAAATTAAATTTCAAACTTTAGAATAAATACCAATTTATTTTTAATAAGGTTAAAAATCCAAATTATTTTTTATAACTTTTAATTTCTCATGTTAAAGTAATACTTTTGTTATAAAAGAAATTTTAAGAGTAAAAATCAAATTCTTTTTAAATTTACATATTTAAAGTATACCTTAACATTTAAATTCATTTTTTAAACATTTAAATTTATAAAACTTTAATTTACCTCAAAATTTGGAATTCAAAGTTAAACTTAAAATCCAGGTTTCATGTTTTGATTTAACTTTGTTTAAATTTTTACTTTATAATTTAAATTTCATTTTAAATTCAAATCTCTTTTTAAATACTTAACATTTTTAAGTATTAAAACAATTTAAATTTAAAACTTTATTTCCCAAACTAAATTTTTTTCAAACTGAACTTGAATTTATAGTTATACTTTGACTTAAAATTCAGTTTAGACCTTGGTTTAAAATTTTTAATTTAGTTTTAAATCTCAAAACAAAACAGGTTTGGAAACCTGAAACTAAGACCTACCCGAGCCTCACCAGCCTCTGCTTCGAGTCCAACCCACAAAGCTCCGAGTAAAACATCGAGTCAACCCATACGAGAACAAACCTGAAACACTTCAGGCTATCAAACTTCCAGATCATCAAACTCGTGCACGTATACGTGCCAAACGCCGTTGATCATCTTCAAGCGTCGCTGCATCGACGAGCAAGTCGATGATCATCCCTAATCCAATTCCCGACCACCTAAACTTCTCCATCATCTCGAATTCGAAATCAAGTTCGAGCTCGAAACCTGGAAAATGAACTGGAAAGCACACTCAGACCTGGCAATGCCTCATCCTCGCAACCTTGACCACCGGAGACGCCCAAACTTTGTCCACTCCACGACAACACGCTACACTTCCACTCCCTTAAATCTCGTGAAACTCGATCACGTATTGGGGACGAACACGCCTCGTTACAGACACATCCAGAAACTCGAAACAAAGCCCTAAATCGACCTCATACCGTTAATTCACGCAATAGAAAAATTATTCCATAATTTTCTCGAGATCACAGATGTTTATACTAGCTTCAAACCAAGTTTCAACATTTATAATTGGATTGATCACCAGAAATTTGTAAAAGTGAAATTTTTGTTCAAATACAAACTGCTCTTTAATCCTAGCTCTAAAAATTATGATTTAAGCTTTAAAATTCATGATTAAGCATACGAATTCAGATTATATATTTGAAATCGTAAATTACGAAGTTTGAAATTTGGCTAATTTAAAGTTGGTTCAGATATATCGATTTCTAGAATCATTCATAAGATGTTTAAACTTAAATTGATTTTTAAAACTTAGTTGATGATCAAACAAACAGTTTTTGTTTTGATCCTAAGTTCAAACAGTTAATAGATCAAGGGGAATTGATTTTTGAAACTAGAGTCTTGGGTTAGAAATGAAAACAGAGAACACATATGGATAAAAGCCTGCACACAATCCATTCCTCATTCATATATACTTAGAGAATTCATATATATATATATATATATATGTAGATAAACACACTGGTCAAAGCTTTAAATCCATATTTTAAAAAAAAGTTACTCACAGTGTTGTTTCCAGAGGAAAGAAAACAGAGTTGATGAAGAAATAGGTTTGAGTATCTTTGCTTGCTGAAACCATTTCTTTGATCCTCTGGTTTTCATTGATTTGAGTTATTATTTAGGTTGAAGCTTTGAATGATATTTACTTTAGTTTTTCTCAGTTTAGAATGATCGAAACTGAGGTGAGAAGAATTGATGGATATATAGAAATGAAGTTTACAGGTGGTGATATTTTTGTACAGGTTGATATATTTTTATTTGTTTGTACAAATTGATTTTTGTTTTGGTCAGAGATTTTTTAGGCTGAAATGATATAATATGGTGTGCTATAAGATCATGCATTAATTGCCTTTATACAATCTACATATTTTTTTTCATGTCTTCCTTTGCAAGCCATTCACCTATTTACTTATCTACATACTTATATTTATTTGTTCTTTTCCTTTGTCTTATTAACTTTATAGTATGAATAAACTTCTATTTTAACATGCTGTTAAATTTTAGCAATTGTATTTACCTTATATATTGTATCTTAAATTATTATTATTATTATTATTATTTTTACTTCCATTTTATTTTAAATATTTATTATAAATTTTACTGTAATACTTATTGTTTTATTTTTATTTCTATTTCTAATATAGACCATCAATCCCAAATTTTATCATTATAATTTATCTTTAAACCATTTAGTTAAAATTTAAATCCAAATCACATATATACCTATTTAAATTCATATGATTTATACAGAATTTATATGAATTCGTGGAAACTCGCATCAATTTACAATTAATTTTACAATTTTAGTTCAAAAATTCAATTAATTATCAATTTAAAAATCCGGGATCGTTAACTAAAATGTATTTTTCCTTCAATACATTTTATTAACTCCAAATATACACATAAATATATGTTAATTTAACCAATATTTTTTTACACATAATAAATAATATTAAACACACAATTAACTTAATATTTCTCATTAAAATAATTATTGTATTTCAAACATATCTATTAACATTATTGGTTACAAACATGAGTTAAAAATTTACTTACAAATAATTAATTTCTTACTCTATGCTAAAACACGTTTCAAATAAATAATCATATGTTATCACCTTTAATAAATTTATTCATTTTATTCTTCATTAACATTTATTATTATAATCACCGTTATTGATTACATTCAAACAATGTCATTAAATACACCTAATGTATGTTATCATTTTTTTAATCTTACTGTAATACATGTTATTAGTAGAAATTCAAATTAATATCATAAACATATCTCTTAAAATGCGTTAACACAAATAAAATCATAAATTTTTATTTTTCTACCACTTATATTTCTAAATTATATTCCTTATTACAATTAGCCTTTGGTATTCCTATCCATTAATTACATTTGAAACAATGTTATTAAAATACACATTAATATACGTTCTAGATTCCAACCTATGTCATCAATAGAAATTTAATTTAAGATCACAACTTTATATTATAGTTTAATTTGTATCAAAAAAACTTAAAAATTAAATTCCTAACAATTTTTTTCAAACTTTCTTATTTAATTTAATATATTCAAACAATTAAAATATGGGTCGTTACAATCTCCCCCACTCAAAACTTTTCATCCCCGAAAAGGGACAAGAAAGAAGGGATTAAGGAATTAATATATCTTATTCAAAATATTAAATTTATAAACAATTAACTAAATGATTTAAATAAAATATATCAATTTATAAACAATTAAGTCCTTTCATATTCAAGTTAATAAAAGTTTGAGAACATCTTTACTTTCACAAAATTTTCTACGTCCAAAATTTACGAAAAATTTCGGCAGAGTCTCCTTTGTACGGAGAGGTTTGGGAGAAATAATAATATCAATAATAACAATATATATCATATATTTCAAAATCAAATATCCCAAACCATGGAAAAACAATATAATATCGCTATAAACCATAATCCGGAACCGTACCTATTTGTCAGACAAACAACGCTTATTTATGAAACCAAAAGTAGTAGCTATTGCTTCCATAAACCTGTATTTCACTTATACAATCCAAAGAGTCAGAATTTTGCAAAAGAGAAATATTTACGTTGTTTCAATTTATAACAACAAATCACCACAACATAACAACAATCACTTGCAACCAAAACCATACAATCATCACATGCAATCAAAGTAATCAACCATCCATCAATAGTAACCAAACAAATGGTTTGTTCGGGTGCAGAAACTTTTAATCGTATAAAATGGTAAATAAACTACTAAGTATACCATACACTCAACAGTCGTAGATAACTTATAGATTATTTATACATCTTTATACAAATAGAAGTATCCTTTCCCAACCAATCCATAAGCCAATACAAACAAAGAATCCAACACATTTTTAAGTTTACTCTATTTATCCTTTTCACATCATTTATTTTTTATTTTTCGTACATTGATTCTTTTTAATTCACGTTCATTACTTACAAAAAATTTGATTTTCATTCATTCATATAAGGCTTATTTTATTAATTTACATTCTTTAATTACATAAGTTATATCCATTTCAATTATTTGGATCATAATTGGATTCATTATTGAAGTACTGTATATATTTTATTTCAGTTTACTTCACATATACAAATTTTAGTTGATTTTTCTCTTCTTGTTTTCATCATTTACTTTTCTTTTCTCATTCATATAATGTTTATCTTCATTAATTTACCTACGTTATTATACAAAAGTTCATTTCTCCCTATTCATACAATGCCATTTTCTTTCATTTTATTACTTTACATTCATTGCTTAGATAAGTTATTTTTATTTCAATTATTGGATTATACATTATTAGGTAAGTTCCTTTACAATTCAATTCACCATTTATAGATTTTTTTCCTTTTTCACCTTCATTCTTCCATATATAGTATTGTTGAATATTAAATCCATTTCTAAGTCATTTCAATTTTTTCTGAAGTTATATTCATTCAATTAATATAGTACTCACTTTAATTATAAATGGCTTCAATCTTAATTTAAGTTTATAATTATTTACTCACGGTATTCACCTTTACCATTTAACCTAATTATAGATAGCTTAAATGTTAACCTTAGTTTATAATCATTTTTCTTACATCATTCACTTTTATTACATTTAATTAGTAGTATTTCAAACTATTTACTTAAGTTTATAATAATTTATAACATTAGAATTCTTATTTATAAAAGTAAGTCCATTGAACACTTTCATTTTTACCTTTTTTTACCTGTATAATATTCTATTACATGTTCTTTTTAACATTTTAACTTTTTAATATTTTGGTAAGTTATATATATGTTTTTAAGAATGCAATTGAATATTACCCAATTTTCTCTCATATATCTAGTTAACAAATGTTCAATAGTTACCATTTCTTATTTTCATTTCCACTTTATTTAAAGTTTACAAAATTTCAGTTTCTTTTCTATTTCAATTATCATTTTAACATCAAATGTCTTATTCTCATTTTAGAAGTTTTCAATTATTAATACAGTCAAGATTCCATTCATCACAATAATTTCAACTTCTAATTATAGAAACTTAAGAACTAAACAACCGGGTTTTCATTTCAATTATTTTAAAATAATATATATAATCATATCTTTTATATATATCAAATCATATCTGGAATTCAAAATTAAGATTAATTTATCAAAACAATTGTGCAGTAAAATTACTACAACGGTCTTCCCACTTTGAAACTCGAAGATGAACGTCAATGATGCGTGCACTCATCACCAAAATTATTTTCCAGCGACTAAAAGGGGAGTACAAACTTATTTCACTCTAAAATTCCTTTAAAACATTTCTTTCAAATCATATTGAAATATTTATATCAGAAAATACTTCTAAATAATATTAATATTATATTCCAAAATCTTTCGAGAGAAAATTTTCAAAATCCTGAAACTAAAGTTCTCAAATTCAAATTTATATCCATTTTATTTGCAAATCTTATTTTTCAATCAATATTTATAAATTTCACTACCTAACAACAACATATTACATCCAACTATATCATTTACAAAATTTTATTATTTTGTATATACAAAATATATAATAGGCAAAATTATTTCGTTAACCTCTATTTCAAAACAATAGTGTTGGTTTGTCCTATTAAGTGTTTAGAAATCCCTATCGATGTCATAGCGTCCTATGCACCAACCAGAATTTATACATACAAAAAGAAACAAATTAACACAATACAAAAATCCTTTTATAACACTAACAAATACGCTCTCTCGTATATATACCCTCAACGACTCATTCTAGGGTATTACTACCCTATTGTATATGAGTCAGACCCACAAAGCTAAGGTTATTGCTAAACCGAAGCTCTGATGCCAACTATAACAACCTACCATTTTAGACGGTTTAAATCGACGATAAACCACATACCTCAGACTCAACCATTCAAAGGGGGCAGATTGTTATGGGGTAAATAAGAAAAAGAAGAGAAAGGAATAAACAAATATAGAATCTCGTAGTGGAATGACAAAATATAATAATCAAATAAACAGTTCAAGAAGCTGTTCACAAATAACATTGATTATTCTTTTAAAAATACAGATCAGAGTTACATACAACAAGAATAAATAATAAACAAATGCAGCGGAACAACATGATGCGCTGGACTGAATATAATAGATAATAATAGTACAAAATCTTTGTCTTCATCTTCCTGAAAGAAGTCTTCGATAAACTGAAAAGCTCAGACTGACCAGAGCGAATTGAAAAGACAAAACACTCAAGTCAGAACTAAAAGATCTTATGTAAGTTAAAAAAACAGTAAATAAATATGAGGGTAACGGCGTCGGAGATGTGTACGGGGTTTGATATCTCCTATCCAGTGTCAACGTGAGTGCAATAACTTAAGAGATGTTCGGGATTTACATCTCCTAAGGATCCGTTAAACTATCTACTATGTAGTACAATACGCTATTATAATATGTCTACAGTAAAGTAAAAGTATTAAAATAGCATTAAGGCGTTACCCATATCCCCCTTAAAACATTTTATATATTCCCATAGTCTATACAGTACCGTACGCTCCTCCGTGAGGTTTACCCAGAGGGCACTCCATAGGTATGGTACAAAACAAACTTGTAGAAGGCGTGATAGGGCATGTGAACAAGGCACTCGAGGCAATGCCAGGGTAGATATACCATTTGAGGATCCAAACTGGTGGTAACGCATAGCAGCTACTACCGCCCACTTCGAAACACACTCCCAAATCAAATCAAGGGGTGGCCACCAAATCAATCACAAAGTAATAGAATGGTATCGAAGAAATGTGTCCGATAGGAGGAATGACCTCACTTGGCCCGGCGTGGCTCCTATTTTAGTCACATCTAAGCTGACTCATGGGAGTCAGGGTCACGTAAATTCCTCATACAGAATCGTACACTAAGCCATCCTACTTCATTTCTGGAATCTCCACCACGTACACAGTTGTTAAAGTGGTTTTCAGTATAGACAGAGAGTATTACAATATCCGATCCCGGTCTCTTCAACAACCAACGCTTATTGCACACCAAATGGTTCTTTTACATTTCAAAAAAATCAATTCATGATTAATATTCAAAATATCATATTCGATTTAAAACCATATTACTTACCAAATCATATTCACTTTCAAAATTATCGATAAGATAGGTTAATTAAATCCTCATTCCAAAATCATCATATTTACTCAAATATGTCATTTCACAAAAAAGGTATCAATTTCAAATCCCAACTTAGGTTGTATCATCATCAAGGATTTAAATATAAATACTTCAACTTTACACAGTCTAAAATTTTAGAAAATAGTTTGGATGGTCATAAATAGTTTTTTAATAGTTTAAAATAGTTAAAATACTCCAAAATAGTTTAACTGATTTAAAATAGTTTAAAATAGATTAAAATAGTTTAAATAGTTTTAATATATTTAAATTCGGTTAAATTAGATTTTAAAATGGTTTAAATAGGTTTAAAATAGATTAAATATATTTAAATTATATTAAATAGATTTAAAATAGATTAAATAAATTTAAAATAAATTAAATTAGATTAAATAGATTATAATAGATTAAATAAATTAAAATTTGAATTAATTAAAATAGTTTAAATTCATTAAAATAGTTTAAATTAATTTAAAATTGATTTCAAAGTTATATCCAAACATTCTCAATAACTCAATTCCAAGAACTTCATTTATATTTGACATTTCAACTTGAAACTCCAATTTAAATCCTTTAAACAATTTATTAAATCAATTCCAATTTTAGCGTTAAGGCTCGGATTATCGAAAAGAATTCAGTTTATATAAATCAATTTCTATTTCAAAATACCAGTTAACTGAATTCAAAATTTTAAAGATTCAAAAATCATTTAATTTAACAAATCCAGAGTCCATATATAATTTTCAACCCTATGGTTAAGTGATACAGATATTTATCATTTCAATCCGCAATTTACAATTTTACGGTTATTTATCTTTTCAAACCGCAATCCCGAATTAAGTAAAAATCCATAAAATCGCTCGAGTCTATCATTTCAACCCATAATGATTTTCCCTACTCTATAGATCGTTCGGGTATGTATCATTCAACCCATAGGGAACTTGCAGTGTTATGACAATGTAACATACAACATCCAGTCATCCAATATCAACAATCAAACATCCATCACAATCATTATCCAAATCAATCAATAAACATCAATAGATAACTGAAAATCAATAACAGAAATTAAATTGACAATTAAATTAAATATTCAACTAAACGCTGATTAAATGCTATAAAAGTCAAATTTAACTAGAATGATAAATTAAATATACCAAACATCAAACAATCAATTTCTAAACACATCATAAATTTAATTTAACTAACATAAGATAATTTAGTAGTTGTGAGTGGGTTAAAACACTCACCTTTGATTTCAAATCGGTTTGAAATCCAAATAAAAGCCCAAAATTCCAATGGAAGGAATCGCGCGTGAATCAAAGTTTATATGCAAAAGATATTCATGTTATAAGAAATATTATTAAAATAATAATTGGTACGCATTTTTAAAAAAAAAGTAAACAAAGTTTAATACTTACATTTTTCTCAAGATAAGACTTCAGACAAAGATTGAAGAACAAACTAAGATGTAGGCAAGACATGAAGGAAAAATAAAAAAAATGAAACTCGTGTTTCATAAAAGAATGCTTTTGAATTTGCAAGTTCACATTAAAATGATTTAGGGGAAGGAAGATTTGAAATGGAGATCCAAACATAGGAAATGAAGTGGTGACAAAAAAAATGAAGAAACAATAATAATAAAACATGAACAATTTGCTGAGGAGATTATAGCTTCAGCAAAGAATAATTTGAACTAAATCAATATGAGATGTCAGGAGAAACAAAACAGAAAAGAAGAAATAAAGTGGCAGGTTATTTAATAATAAAGAAATGAAGGTGGAGGGGCATAAATGAATGTCATGTTTTAGAGCTTTAGGAAATATAGGCTACCAAAATGCAAACAAAAATATGAGGTTGTGGAAGAAGGCTACAGGAAAAAAAATGAAAAGAATTGAAGTGGCTGTAGAAATATGAAATGAGATGGAGAAAACAACGAATTCACATTTTTTTTAGAATTGGAGGTAGAACATGGTGTAAAGAGGTGAAGAAAGGTTAAGTAAAAATAATATGTATACATATAAAATGAAACTCACGTTTAAGAAGATGCAGCTTCAGGAAAAAGAAGAAGGAACAACCAAAATGAAGAAACAAACAAAAAATGAGGAAAGAAATGAGGAAGGTATTAAATAAAGAATGAAAAATACACATTTGAATTTTTAAAGATATGTTTACAAAGCAAGCAATACTTTTGGTATAAAATTTCAAAACATGTGCTACCTCAATTAATTTATTAATAGGAAACGTTTCAGGGCATGGCTCACATGTAAATAAATGAAACTTACAGAAAAACCAAAAAAGGCTAGTATTTAGTTAAAGAAAATAATAATGGAAATAAATAACTGAAAGGGGCGGTTGAAATTTGAGAAGATAAATAAATGAAAAGATTAATGAACGTGAATAGTGGAATACGAAATTCTAACATATTTAAGACTATTCATTACACAAAGAAAGAACGAAGCATTTAATTCAGTTTAGACTAACGTGCTACGTGAAAAGTTTTTTTTTGTTTCTGACGGGAAATGAATGCATGTATGAGTGAATAGTGCATGCAAATGAATTTATGAATTAATGCATATACACATTTCATTTCAAATGCAAAGTAATGCCTCATTAATAATTTAATTTATGGTAAGAAGTGGGAGAACAAATGGAATGAAATATGCAAAAGAGAGGGGTCAACGAAACATGAGATGGCAGCCGAATAAAGTAAGGTAATAAATTAACGAGGATGGAAGGATTAGTATACTGCAACAACTTTTGAAATTCAATTTTAAAACGTATATTTCCTTCAATACATTTCATTAACTCCTTATATACACATAAATGTATGTTAATTTAACCAATGTTTTTTTACACACAATAAATAATATTAAACACACCATTTAACTTAATATTTCTCATTAAAATAATTATTGTGTTTCAAAAATATCTATTAACATTATTGGTTACAAACATGAGTTAGAAATTTACTTACAAATAATTAATTTCTTACTGTATGCTAAAACACGTTTCAAATAATAATCATATGTTTTCTCCTTTAATAAATTTATTCATTTATTCTTCATTAACAATTATTATAATCACTGTAACATTCCCCCTTTCTGACCGCCTCCAGTCGGTAATTAAACCAACTCGAAACATTCAAAAAGACGGATTGTTATTTAGTTTATGCAATTTAAACAGAATCAGCCATAGAAATAGAGAATAATAATATTTCATTACTATAAATCTTTTTGAATACATCAGAGTTTATACAATGTATTAAATTGATACAGCGGAATATCTCTTTAAATACAAAAAATTTCCCGAACTAAAATGATTCTTTACTCTCTCTCTCTAACTTCGCTGCCTGAAAATCTTCAAGCTGTAAAATACTCGGTCTGACCCGAGTATTACATTCAAAAGAAAATAATACACAGGTCAGTCTAATTCAAACCAGTTATTAGTGCATAGAGGCAGTAATAATCAAATAGCCGACAGTCACAATAATTCCCATCTATCCGACTCTTTAAACAAAGAAATCGAATAACAGTCAATATAACACTTAACAGTGTTAAACAATAAATTAGCATATTTAAAACATCAACAGAGATAGATGGAAAGATTTCTAAATGAAGATGATTTAGAAAAGAATGGGATTGCCGAAAACGGCGATTAACTACAAAGATTATCAATTTAAACCAAATCAAAATACGATTCAAAATATTTTGGATTTTCAACATTAAAACAATTTTAGAAACAACAAAACATCAAGTTTTGATTGGCTACCATACACGCTAATGTGTACGTCCTCGCCAATACGATACGAAATATGAAACGAATCAATGAATCAGAACAAAAGCAACATCAATTAAAAATCTGTACTGTGTGGCTGCAGTACACACGTACATACATGTGCACTGCCTCGCCAACTCAATGCACACGATCAAATCAAAATTTGATTCAACACAAATGTAAATGGCCTCGATCAAAATTCAAAGTGTAACTGCAACAAGGCAAATGCATGTACAAGTAAACTGATGCAGCAGTCTCATCAATACTTCAATGCTCAAGACCAGAGTACAAGCATATAAAATGCAGACAACATCAAGTTCAACACGGCAACCTCACATGCTACATGAATGAATGCCACTGACTCATGAACATAGTGACAACATCAAGTGTACAAATGAAAATATAGAATGCAGACAATAACCAAGAACTCAAGACTCACAAGTACTAGATTTGTTGAACTAACTCAAATGAAACAATCACAATATGAAAGTGGTAATCACAGGACAGCGTGAAACAGTGATAACAAAATACTTCAGTATGAATGCAGACTATAATGCAAAGGAGACTGAGTGAATTATCTACAAGACCCGAGACCATCAAACCAAGAATATCATGATGCAGATTGCAAGACAGTCTAGACTCAATATGAATGTGCAACTCAATATCCAGTACATATGTGCAGTACATGAATGCAAACTAAAAACTGCAAACATGCAGTACATAAATGCAGATCAATATCCAAACAGACTACAAGTGAATGTGTCAATATATACAACTACAAAGTATAGATGAAATGGAATGAATCAATATGGAAATGATCAAAAGCAAATGCAATGCTACCAAATCAGAACAGCCCTACATGATGGTCAACTGCACCAAGACTACACAAGTTTTAGATATCATAATGGATGCAGACCCACAAAGAAGAACTACAAAGACTAGAAATCACAAGCAGATGCAAACATAAACAACCGAAGCTGTGCAGTGACTACAGAGATGATGTAACAACCCGGGGGTTTGTTACAGACTTATAATCGTCATTTGATGACTTAATTTGGTTGCTAATTTATTATCGTCATTTGACGATTTATTTCTGCTGGTTAATAGCTGTTTGTTGATGTACTTTTTAAATCGATGAAATTCCTTTCAAAAATTTGTGAAATGTTATGTGGGCTTTACCAATTTAAATTTTGGCCCGTTCTCTTTTATTTAGTTGGGCCGTGATAATTACCAAATAGGAACCGTTCCCCTTTCTGATCTTTTTCAATTCAAACCCTAAAGTAAACAAACGGAAGAAAAAAAAATGGCGGCTTCGTTCTTCTCGTGCTCATCCGTTTCTCTCGAAAAAAATTAGGGCTTTGCAAATGGAGTGCAATGGTATCCAATTGATTCCCGGCGCTTCGATCTTCGCTCGAGTTAACAGGTCGAGGCTACTTCAATTCGCGTCCTGATCGATACTCGAGATGATTTGTGCAGTTCGTCTTCGAGTATATATTTTTGATTCGAAACCACAGGTGAGTGTTCCACTCACATTTAATTCCAACTCGAGTTTATTGGTGTTCGAATTTACTGATTCTAGTTTCCTAGCTTGTTCCAATTTGGGATTTTGTTGCTTGAGTAACTGGTTTAATCTATCTCGGCATTCGACTTTGTTTCGAAGTTGATTTGGTTGGATTATGGGTATATATATGAGTCGAACTCCATATATTTCGTTCGTCTGATTTGTTCAAGAAATGTGCTTTGGCCATACGATTAATTTTGAATGCTGCGATTCTCTGACCATTTCATATGTGAATATACGGCTTTGTGTTGTTGACAGCGGCTTTGAAATGGTTTCATGGTTTTCTTTGATTGACTTTGAACATTTGAATTTATTTTTGACCTTTTCAAAAATACAGATACACACTTGATTTTTGGTTTCGCACTTGCTTTGTATTATTTCGTGATTGTTAAGGCTTGAATTGACTTGATTTTGAACTGCGAAATTATTTGTTGACCACGTTATTGATTTCTATCACAGTCTGGTTCATCTAGTATCATCACTTTATCTTTGAACTGTATTTGATATTGCTACTGTGTTTTGAACTGCAACTCTACATTCAATTTTGTTCAATCATATTTCATCCTGCAGTTCACTGTGTTGCATTATCGTAGCCTTCACTGTTGCTGTAGCTTGCTGGTTCATTTTCTGGTCATGTTGCATTTGGCTCGACATTTGAGTTGTAGTTTGTATTGAGTCTGTTACCTTGGTGTACATGATATATTGTGTAGTCTAATACTTGTGCTTCATGGACTTGATTGTGTCGACTGTGATTTTGTTCACTGGTCTAGTCTCAATTTTCATATATTTGTGAATAGGTCACGCTTGAATTTGAATTGCTTCATGTTGTTGTTGCCTCTTGGAATTTCAGACCTGTAGCCTTTGTACATTGGGTTGTTTTGTATTTTCTGGTCTTTACTTGAACTCAAATCTGGTTCATCTTGTAGTCTCTACTTAAACTTTGAACAGTCTGCATTAATTTGTACTACTCGCTGTTTCAATTTGGGATTGCACTGTTATAGTTTAGCGCACTTGTCATTCGAATTGATGATGTTCTTTGTGGTTGCTTTTGAGTTTTGCGACATCTTGTACCACTTGGTGTTGTAGTGCACTGAGCATTCTTGTATTTGCAGTATTGCCATATCAATCCCTTTGCTTGCTTCGGCTTCATTGCATCTTCATCTACCTGTTGCCTGCTGTCACTTACTTGGTGCATTGTGCTCTGTTGTTGTCTGGACATTGGCATTATTTCAGTGTTTCATCACTTAAGTCATTCGAGACTTTGGGTCTGCATACATATGCTTGACGTTGTTTTGATTTGTTGTAGCTTTACATTTGTGTAGAGTCATGACAACCATGGCTTGACCTTTGCATTTTGTTGTTGGTTGCTGCCTTCGGTCTGCACTTGAATCTGGTTCACTCCGATCTGATCTGGTGCATGTTACATCCATGAACCCTTCACTGCATTCATTTGTGTTGGGCATTTCTTATACTTGTGGCTACCGGGTCAATACTTGCAGTCCACTGAACTGTTGCATCACTATGTTTTCCATTATTCCTATAGGGGCTGCACTTGTCCTGTCCCTTGGTTCATTGTAGTTTGGTTTGGGTTTGAGCATCACTGATCTGATATACATTGGATTTGTTTTTCTCATTACACTTGAGTTGAATCCGGCTGAAATGCTCGGGTTTGACCTTGTGCTCGCGTTATGATTTTATTTGAATGGCATTTGAGTTGGATCCGTTGACTTTTGAATTCATTGATCTTCTGAGTATTCATAGACTGTATTGGCGAGGCAGTACACGTTAGCGTGTACTGCAGCCAATCAGCTTTGTTGTTTTTAAATTGACATTTCAATTGTTTAAATTGATTTGGATTGCTGATTTGTTGTTAAACACTGTTAAGTGTTATATTGACCGTTATCCGGTTTCTTTGTTTAAAGAATCGGATAGGCGGGAATTATTGTGACTGTCGTCTATTTAAATTATTACTGCCTATATGCTCTAATAAACTGGTTTGAATTAGACTGACCTGGGTATTATTTTCTTTTGAATTTAATACTCGGGTCAGACCCGAGTTATTTCAGGTTGTAGATTTTCTTCTTTGAGTTGCTGTTCAGGATTTGAAGACTTTTCACATCTTCTGAAGTTGTCAGTGTCATTGTGTAGTAGTCGTGTCGTTGTATAGAACGATATGTATTCATGTATATTAGTCGATAATGTACTTGTATATATAACTTCTAGAGTCGACAGTTGTAGTTGTATCATATGTATCGTGTCAACTATGTATTAACTGACATCAGTTATATATATATGAGACTTTCGTTTTTATCTGTGTTCCACATTTATATTATATGTGTTATTGTTATATCTAATGTCCTAAACTATTATGAACCGTCGTAGTTCGTTTTATACTAGTATTGGGTGTGTCGATGGGAGTAAACAAATAATAGAAGAAAAATAAAAAGTATGTACCACTCCTATCGAGATAACCAATATTAGTGTAAGGCCAATTACGGATGGTCGCTCCTATCCAGCCTTATTCTTCGTAATAATAGACAGTATTTACTTTAATACTCTTTGTTATTATGAGCATAGAGGTGGGGCGCCACAGATGAACACAATGCAGCACTACTTCACATGATATCAGTGGGTAACGAATTCAAGTGAAGACAGTGGCCACTACAAAATGCAACTGGTCATAAGTGAACAAACAAGTTCAAGTAACTTCAAGTACATGAATGCACATGTTAAAGTGACTCAAAAACAGAATGAATGCAACCAAACAATGAAGTGAACAGCTACAAAAGTTACAAGTAATTAGATCATAAAGAATGACAACATACATGAATATACTGGACAACAAAACAGACTCAACAGTTATTACAACAGATTAACAAGGAAGGACTCAGAAATGATCAAGAACAAGTATCACAGAGAAACAGTCAGAAGGTCAGAGAGTATATCAATATCATCACCGAAGACATGCTATCAAATAGATGATCAAAGTCAGGTGAAGTCAAGACAGTGAAGTGTTTCGAGTCAAAAGCGCTTAAATTCACAGTGAAGTTTAAACGAAAATATCACAGTCAAAGTCAGGTAAGAAACAACTTGAAGCACAAAAATAAATTCAAGTGATAACAATTAAATGTACACTGGGATCACTATATACATGAGTTAGTTCAAAAGAAACTGGCAACAAATACATGATCAAGTGAACACATACATATGACCATAGTAAACAGTGAATGTACCAGAAACATGCAAGTTACACTGCAACCAAGAAGCAAGGATATGCAGAAAGCTATGTGAATGAAACTATGATATGTATCAGTTTTCAACTATATCCCCAAATGCACATGCAATATAGGCCTGACAGTATGCAGACCTACAGAGACTATCTTGAAGACTAGTGAACCACATGGGAAAACAAAGTTCGACAGATTACGCTTGTGAACAAATACATATATGAATGCAGTGAAACTCGTGATAACAACATATGCAAAGCACACTACTGGATGAACTTCCAAAATCAACACTGATATCACAATTCGAATGGTACGAGTAAAGTGATCAGGAGTAATATCAGTGGTGAGCAAAGACAACTGCAGTGAAATGCAACTTAAAGTCATGCCGAAGTCATAGACGAAACGTGTTCAAAAATCGTGAAATGGATTTCAAACCAAAGACAGTGCCAAAGACAGTAGAACGAACGAAATCTACATCAACAAAAATCCAAGCAATATTTTATCACAAACGAAAACCAGTTCGAAATCATTACAAACTACATGAAAACAGAACAAACTTAAAGGTTTTTGATAAATCTCAAACCAACACTTTAAAACGAACGAAAAATCACAGGATTCAAATACTAATACGCTAGAGGTATGAATTAGATGTGAGAAATGAAATTCCTCACCTTTTTCACGAGTGGCACGAATCGGAAAAAATTGAAGCAGCCGCCTTTGAATTGAGCAAGCCCTAGCTATCGAGATGAACAGGCGAACGAAAAATTGAAGCCGCCTTCGATTTAAACGAGCCCTAGCTATTTGGAGACGAGGAAGATCGAGCCGCCACCATTTTCATCTTCGATTTATTTTTCTTAGGGTTACGAATGAATGAGAGGGGATGTCGTGGATTTAACAGAGATAAGGGTGATATTTTTCTTCCTTGTAGGATGGCTAGCAACAGAGAGAGGGTGGCTGATAGGTACGTGACTTTGCAGAGATATTTACTTTGGTTGGAGGCTGCTTCGTGTACTAAAGACGCTGGGGTATGGGTTAAGTATGTTGTCATTTATTTTTATTTTTATTTAATTTTGTTTTTATTTTTATAAATAAAAAGTATGTTATTAAATTTTGTAGATAAAATTCATTTCCTTTTTAACATCTTTATTTATTTTACCTTCATTTGCATATATCATATCAATTTCAATAATGTAAAGTTTTTAATTTTAATTAATTAAGATAAATTTGATTTTTAAATCCAAAGATTTTATACTTTAAAATTTCAAAGCAAATTGCCTTATTATTATATAAATCCCGATTCAATTTTAGATTCAAATATATTTCTCATTTTAAACTAGATAAATTCTAACACATTCACAATTTAAATCAAAATTTAAATTCAATTATCAATTTAAATAGTTTAAAAATTCGAGATCGTTACAATCTTCCCTCCTTAAAACTTTTCGTCCACGAAAAGGAAAGGTTGTTAAAATTTCATTAATATTTATACCCTACTAATTTTTTTTCCAAGCTCAATACTTATTAAAAATAAATAAATATAGAGTTCATTCCATTTGTTTTTAATCACACTAGCTTTGTTCATTATCTCCTTTGTTTACTGATTTCTAACATCAAAACGCAAAAGTCTTTTACCAAATTTTTCGACTTACAAAACTCAAATTTTTTTTACTTAAAATTCTCCATGTTAGAGATTTATATAATATATCTCTTCCAAAGCTGTGGACTTTCAAAACATTTCAAAGATCCTCTTTCTTAATTTATTTGGTAGGAATTATGTAATTTTAATTTCAAACTATTGATTTGCTATTTAAAGTTTGAAAATACTTACTAAGTCGAAGTTTAACAAGTCTATCGTCGTTCTCACAGACATTAGGCATACGCTGGCCAGGCGCAGGACTAAAAATCTCCAAGTACTAAATATACTTGCTTCAACTCCCAGTGAAAATACTTTAAAAATTCTTTTTCAAAAATGGATATGGAAAGCACGTTCCCCCATGGATCATAGCTTACCCGGCGGTTACGCTACTATCCCAGTAGAATCGTTTGTAACCGTAGATTTCACATCTCTCTTGAATTACGCCATGGTTGTTGCCATAGATCGCGGTCCACACGGCGGTTACGCTACTATCCCAGTAGAATCTCTTGTAACCGTAGGCATCTCGCCCCTCGAATTTCTCTTTGGCATCTATATTGCAGTTTACCCGATGGTTACGCCACTATCCCAATGGAATCGCTTGTAACTGTGGGCATCTCGCCCCTCAAATTACGCTAGCATACATCAAAATCAACATGATCCCATCACGAGGGATTCTAGTCCAAATGGACATTCCAACTTATGGAAAATTCTACATAGCTACGAATTTCAAATGGACACTCATCGAGAGTTCCAACACCTTCTCAAATAATAAATGGAAGGTACTTTTCCATATCCTCAGTTTGGAAAACATAATATCATATATATGTAGTACTACATTTCACATTTCGTACATATCATATCCATGTAAGCTTACATAAGATTTCCATAACAATTACTTTCCAAACTAACGGTTTTCAAATTTTACCGCATTCATATATATAAGTTCTGATAACCTACATATCCTATATCCATAACAAATAGAGGATTTCAAAAAAAATTCCTCTAAGTCGATTTGGAAATTTAAGGTTATCTCAAACCTAATTCATATTCATAATTCCATTTATTATCGACTTTCACATTCGATTTGGATTTCACGCTACATCGTCAATTCTCAACACAGAATTGATGTCTATCGATATATAACCTCTGAGCTCGTACGTCTCAGAGAAGGGTGTTAAGCTAAGAGAATAAATTCTCCGCCACCAACAGATATATATTTAATAGAGATCAATTGCTATGTCATCAATTCACAATGTTAGACATACAATCCAAATCATCATTTGAAATTCAAAGCTTAACTTATATTGTCTTTGGGTCGAAGTTAAACTCAATTTTAACTCAACGATTCAATCTTTTTGAAAAATTTCAAATTGAACTAATTGTTCAAATTTCTCATTTAACTTTTCAACTTCGATTTCGAAAATGAATTTCAAATCATTTATCCCTTACGGAATATATTCACAACATTTCATTTCATATTGGAAAAACATTTCCATACTTATTTAAAAATAAGTAATTCACAAAATCTAATCTATTTTCAACATTTGAAAATATTCGATATACTTTAATCAAAATTAAGTATATATTTCATCATTTAAGGAAATCATTCTCTTTCACACATTTATTTGAGTTAAAACGAATGTTACGTAAAACATCGTTACGACAACTCAAAATCACTAGTATAGGGATTCGAAATTTAGATAGATGTATAAATCCCAATAGTATACAAAACATTTCCTTTCGGAAATCATTTACTATAACAATTGTAACGACCCGTATTTTTAACACTTTAAAAATACGAATTAAAATGAAAATTTTGGATAAAAATCCAAAGGAAATAAAATTTTGTGTTGTTAAATGTGAATTACAAGTTAAAATACAAAACTGAATTCTGAAATAACTTATTTGTAATTTAAATATGGATGTTAACTTGTAGTGAATGTAAATAATGAATTGAATTTGATTGTAAATCAAATTGGTTATGATTGTAAACAAAGAATAAATAAAATGGTAGATTTAATAATGGAAGTTTATGTTATTGAAACTAATATAAATAAATGTAACTTAATATTACAGTTGATTGAAATTAGATAATAACTGAAACTGTGATTTGATAAAGATGTTAACTTGTAATTGAACGTAAGTAAAGATTTAAATTTGATTGTAACAAGTAATTGAAATGAATTGAATTTGATTTTAAACAACAAAATAAATAAAATGTTACATTTAATATTGAAGTTATAATATTGAAATCAACGTAAATGAATGTAATTTAATATTACTGTGAATTTAAATAAGATGATAGCTGAAGAAAATGAAAGTAAATGAATTATAAACTATTGATAATAATGTATGAGTAAATGGTTGATTCAATAATGAAGGTGTAAATCGAAATAAAAGAATTCAATTGGAATTAAATAACTTGAATTTGAATTACAATATAATTGAACGCTGAATCTAATGTAATATTTTATACTGGATTTATAATGGGAAAACTGCATTGTAAAAGATTGTTAATTACTGTGAAATAAAAAAATGAAATTTGTGAACAATTGAAATTTGATTTAAAAGTTAATAATTTAAAATTGGGAATTTTATATTGAAATTAGACTGTAGAAATAGCCATTTTTACAACTGCCTCGGATTTCGACGAAACCAGTTTCATCGGATCCGTAACAGTGAATTATTGTAAGGTTTCAATTTTCGTAGCAATCGGACTTGTCGTTTGGTCGTGCGAGCTTGAAACGCGTAGAAATTTAACGTCGTTAATTAAAATAATCGACTTCAAAAAGCTATCTTCCACATACGATTGAATTAGGCCTTGGGACTAGTTCCATTGCGTCCGGAACGGGGGTAAAACCTTATAAACGCCTGGCGGTATGTCTCGTTTGGAGTTCGGACGATTTTGGACCTACCTTTATAAATACGCTTGCAAACCGAGACAGTTTTATCATTATTTCATTTCAGAAACCATACTTCTATCTCATGGCCGCCACCTATTCAATGGCCAGAATTTGCTCGAACTTCTTTCCTCTTTATCTCTCAATCCGTTCAACGAAATCGAAAAATTCCAAAAGCAAAAGTGTACATCTCGACGAGCTCTTCAAATCCATACGGTTGATTCGTGCTAATTCGTCACCGATTGGTCCAGATCTGGCTTTGAAGCGTGCGCGTTTTTCTTGGTTTGCGTGCAAACGGTGGCGAATGGAGTGGCGAAACTTGGCGCGGAGGTGGAGCAAGGCGAGGCGCACGTGATGATGCCCCTTGATCGACGTCCGGTCGTCGTTTGCTGCGCGCGTGGATGAAGATGAACGGCGTGAAGTGGGTTCGGGTGTGCTGCGCGTGAAGAAGAAGGTTAAGCGATTAATTAATTTTATTATACTGCTAATCATGTTTAAATTATATCGTTATATTAATTTAAGCGTAACTTCTGCATACGAGATCCGTTTCGGGCGAAACAGGTGGCGTCGGAATCGTAGCGACGAGATCTACATTATGAAACAAGTTTGGTTGCATTCCGAGACTGTGAAATTTTGGGTCTTATTAACGGGCTTTAAATCAAAGGTGAGTGTTTATACGCTCACAATTGACTAAAATAACTTTTGTTAGTTAAATTTATATTCTGAAGTGATATGAAATTTATTGGCTGTTGTTTGGTAGGTTTAATTATCATCTGTATTGATATATGAATTAATTGATAGAATTTAAATTGACCGTCAAAATAAAGTTAAATTAAAATTGGCAGTATATTACTCGATATTGATAATTATAAAATTGTTGAGAATGCTATTGGCTTTATGGTTGATTGGTTGTGATGGATGCTATTGGTCGATATTGGTTGTTTATATATTTTGATATATCATGCTATCATCATGTATATTGTTTATTGCATATAAAACTGTAAACTGAATCATTTCGAATAAATTAAGAAATAGGTTGAAATGATATACCTATGACATCTATTTGGATTGAAATGATATATATCCATCCTTGAAATTAAAAATTGAAATAATTATCCACTTGGCCATAGGATAGAAAATTATATACGGACACCGGGTTGGTTAAATTAAATGATTTTAAAAGTTGTCTTGAAATTATTTAAATGAATTGATTTTAAGAATAAAATCCAATTTATGGAAATTGAATTATTTTGAATTGAAGCTCGAAATGTTGGAATTTAAACTTGGTAAATGTAATTGTTTAATTATTCGAAGTTTAGATTTTAAGAAAAATCGAAATACGGCGTAAATTTTTGAAAGTTGATTTGTTGTAAAAGATTGGACTTTTAATCGAACTCTGAATATTTCTAAGAAAATTTATATGAAATGATATTTCAAGTTGAGTTTGGAATTGAAAATTGATTTGAAATTGAGATTTAATTAATTTGGAATTTAATTGAAATTCAAAGAAATTTGTGAATTGGACTAAATTGAAACTATTGAATTAAATTTGAAGATAAAATTGATTTGAATGTGATTTGAACTGAAATTGATTTGGAATGTAATACTTAAATGAATTCTTGAAATCCGAATGTGAATCTAAGTTTATTGAATTGGAATTGTTCCAGAAATTAAGTAAACTACTTAATACGGATGTTTAATTTGAAGTATATTCTAATTTGAATACGAAATGGTTTTAAAGCGAATCTTATATTCTTATATAAATATATGAACTATTTTGAAATGTGAAATATTTAAAGTTTCGAAATATATCGGAAGTGAAATTGTTTATTTTATGGTTCAAATATGTATTTGAAATTGATAATTTGAAATGGTTTATTGAGAAGCTGAATCGAGTTGAAATTGATGATTTGAAATCTGATTAAATTTTAATTTTGAAATTCGAGTTTATGTGAATCAATTTGTGAAATTTGAGGAAGCTATATTTCATATAAAGTGTTTCGATTTCCAAAGTGTTTTGATTTTAAAAGACTTATGATTTCGAAAGCGGGATAACTTTGGAAAGTGATACGATTTTGGAAATGGATTTATTTAAAGTGAATTGTTTATATTTAAATCTTGAATTTAAATACGAATTGGGTTAAATGAAGTTGCGACCTAAATTGAAATTCGAAAATGATTTTGAAATCGAAATGAGATATTGAGGCGAAAATGATTTTTGAAATGAAATTGTATACTTTGAGTAGATATGATGATTTTGAAATGGATTTGATTTTGAAGCGAATATGATATTTTGATATCAATTATGAATCGATTTGAAATGTAAAAGAGCCACCGGTGTGAAAAATATAACGTAGTTATTAAAGAGACCGGGATCGGATATGGACATACTCTCTGTCGATACCGAAAACCACTTTAATAACTATATTCGTGGAGTGTTGATCCAGAATGAAGTGGATGGTTTGATGAACGTGTTGACTGAAGAAAGAGAACGATATTGGATGACCCCTGACATGACTAAAACAGGAGCCGCGCCGGGCCATTGAGGATCGCCATCTCTAGCGGACACACTCCTTCGATGCCATGTCTATTACTTTTGTGATTCGATTTGGGTGCACCCCGCGATTTGGGAGTGTTGTTTCGCGGTGTTGGGGTAGTAGCTGCTATGCCCAACATCAGTCCGGATCAGGCAACTACTAGTATCCTAGTTGGTATCGCCTCATGTACCTTGTCATACTGATTATCCTATTCGCGACCACTACGTTTTGGTTTGTACCTTGAGTATATGGATTGCCCTCTGGTGACTTCCGGTTTTGGGGAAACTACGGTCTTGTATATGCTCTTGGGAATATAAACTGTGTTAAGGGTGGAATGGGCCATGGCTTAACGCTATTTTAATACTTTTACTTTAATGTAGACATATTATAATAGCGTATTGTACTACATAGTAGATAGTTTAATGGATCCTTGAGAGATGGAAAATCCCGTAACATCTCTTAAGTTATTGCACTCACGTTGACACTGGATAGGAGATGTCAAACCCCGTAAACATCTCTGACGCCGTCACACTCATATTTTCTTATTCGATTTGACTTACATGAGATATTTTAGTCCTGACTCGAGTGTTTTGTCTTTTCATTACGCTCGGGTCAGCCTGAGCATTTCAGATAAGGTTGAAGAACTATTCTGGAGGACGAAGACGGAGTTTGGTATTACATCATTTGTATTCTACTACCATATTATTTTTCCGCTGCATTATTGTATTATCTCTGATATGTATGTAACTCTGATTTATGATGTATAATAATAATCAAATTTATTTATTTAACAGCTTCATGAACTGTTATTTTATTATTATATCTTGTTCCTTCCGCTGCAAGATTCTGAGTTTGCTTCTGTTCTTTCTTTCCTTTTCTTATTTAACCCCAATAACCATCTGCCTTTTTGAACGGTTTGAGTTGGACATGTGTGGATTATTGTCGACTTGAACGGTCAAAAATGCGGGTCGTTACACTTGGTATCAGAGCTTTGGTTTAGATTACCTTGGCTCTAGTGGGGAATAACTCATTGAAATAGGGTTAAACCTTATGAATGAGTTTGAGTGTATATGAGAGAGCGTATTTGTAATTTTGATATAAAAATGATTTTATATTGTGTTAATTTGTTCCGTTGAGTATTTATGAATTCTGGTTGGTACTTGGGACGCCAAGGCATCGATAGGAATTTCTAAACACTCGAATAGGACAGATTGACATAATATTGTTTTGGACTATATTTTTATATAAAAGAACTATCTTGAAAATTTATAAATTTTGATTGTATTGGTTGTTAGGAGATGATAATATTAGATTATCATCGTTTATTGTTGATTAGTCAATATTTCTAACTATTGACTATTAGACGATTTTAAGAAATGAAACTTGTAAAAATGATTGACCATGAATATAAATGGTAAATAAAATAAAATAAAAATGAATTTAAATTAAGATGAAGAATTTAAATTCCGATGTTTTGAAAATTTATTAACAAAAATTTGAAATGTATAATACAAGTATTATATGATAGTATATTCGATTAGAAATGGTTTTCAAAGGATTTTCAAATGAAGTAAGTGTTATACTCCCCTCTTGACACTAGAGAATGATTTCGGTGATGAGTGCACGCATCATCGACGTTTATTTCCGAGAGTCTAAGTGGGGGAGATCACTTAATAGTTTTTCTAAACCCTGTTTTGATTAAAAATTGTAAATTTCTAAAGTATGAAATGAAAATAGGTATATGTATATATATATTTCAATGCTGATTAAAATTCTTCTAAAAAGTATGATTTGAGATATAAAGATATTAGTATATATATATTTATATTTTATAAAAAAATGGTTTAAATCGAATCCGGAGTTGAAATTCTTAAGTTCTCTAATAAGGAATGATTTTAATTATTAAACTAAAGTAAATCTTGAATTGTTAGAAACTTATGAATTGAAAAGGTGAAACTGAATTTAAGTGTAAAAAAAAAAAAATTTAAATTGTAGTAGTAACCCTTGATTTGGAAAATAATAAATTGGAAATTTATTTAATAGGTATAACACTCAAATTGAATGAAAGATGTTGTATATTGTTTAACTACATTCTATTTGCATAGCTATGACTTACCAAATACTTAAAAAGTTTAAAATGCTAATAAGGATAAGTAAAGGAATAATATACAAGTGTGATTGCGAATAATAAAATGTGAAGATCTATTGATAGTTGTAAATATAAAGGAAATTTAAGTTGTAAAATGAATTAAATTTAAAATTAATTAAAAATAAAATTAGTAAATGGAAACTAATTTAATTTGAATAAAACTAAATGTCAATAAACTTGGAAGTGTATGAAATTAAAATTTTGACTTGGAAATGTATAATTGATTTAATGTAGATTTTGGATAGATGTTAATGTTGATATGCTTTGGTTGTTAGTTGGATGGTAATTGATTAAATAGAATTCATTAGTGTTAATGGAATTGAATAAACGGAATAAAATTTTAAAATAATTAAATTCAAATTTGAAGCATAGGGAAATTAAATATAATTGAATTCAAATTAAATTGAAGCAAATTGACTTGAATTTAAATTATGAATGAAACAAACTTGAATAAATCGGAAACAAATCGAATGTAAACTTATTTCATGGATATATAAGAAAATAAATGACTTTGTGTTTATGATTGTTTCTATAGAAAATTTGAAGTTTGATGGTTTGTACTTTGAAATAACAAAAGCAATTTTTTGGAAAAAAATCCAAAATTGTCCAATATATGCTGAAACGAAAACAACCATAACTTTTAAATGGTTGAACGGAATTTGACGATCTTGGACTTTTCGGAAAGCCTAGAAACTGTGATACATCTTTTGTTTAGAATGTTTTGATAAATACCTTCATCCACTAGGCTTTAAACACCAATATTAGTCGCTGGTCTGTGCGAAGTAGAAATCTGAATCACCTTAGTATTCTTGCCATAACTTTTTACTGGTTTATCGGATTTTGATGATCTTTCCCTTTCTGGAAAGCTTAGAACTTAAGCTAAAACTTTTGTTTTAAATGTCTTGTGTTTTTCTGTCATTTAGAGGGTCAAAAACGTGAGGGAACGTCGCTGACCTGCGCAATTCATTGCCCAGGCTGAGGCGTATCCTTTTAGTAAAACGGCCGTAACTTTTGAACGGATGGTCCGAATTCGATGATTTTGGACATTCCGGAAAGCCTGAAATGAATGCAACAACTTTTGTTTAGATTCCACTTCCAAATTTTATCGTTTAGATGACCAAAATCTAAGATTCGTTTGCTGCCCTGGAATTGGAATTTCAGTTTTGAAGCTAAAACATGTTATATGTATGTTGTTTATGCTAAGTATATCAATCTATCTTTATATGCATGGTTCTAACTTGGTAATTGAGAATTTTAGTAGGTAGCAAAGGGGTTGCGCTTCGCTTGTGGAGCTCGCTTCTGCGCTTAATGCAAAATGTAAGTTAAAATGCTAATAAACGCTAAATAAAAGGTACGTTCTCGGATTACGGTTTATGTTGTGGTATATTATTGTGTTCCCCATGTTTTGGGATGCCTCATTCTTGTAATGAGATGTATATCATGCAATTATTACCACTGTGAAATTTTTCGGTCCTAGCCGCGCAAAGGAGGTGCTGCCGAAATTTTTCAAAAATCCGGGAGTTAGAAAATTTTGTAAAAAAAAATCCTATAACTAAATTTTGCAAATAAGTAGAATATTTTGAATGAATTATATCTAAATGATGGTTTCCCCTTCTCCGTTCCTTTTCGAGGACGAAAAGTTTAAAGTGGGGGAGAATGTAACGACCCGTATTTTTAACACTTTAATAATACGAATTAAAATGAAAATTTTGGATAAAAATCCGAAGGAAATAAAATTTTGTGTTGTTAAATGTGAATTACAAGTTAAAATACAAAACTGAATTCTGAAATAACTTATTTGTAATTTAAATATGGATGTTAACTTGTAGTGAATGTAAATAATGAATTGAATTTGATTGTAAATCAAATTGGTTATGATTGTAAACAAAGAATAAATAAAATGGTAGATTTAATAATGGAAGTTTATGTTATTGAAACTAATATAAATAAATGTAACTTAATATTACAGTTGATTGAAATTAGATAATAACTGAAACTGTGATTTGATAAAGATGTTAACTTGTAATTGAACGTAAGTAAAGATTTAAATTTGATTGTAACAAGTAATTGAAATGAATTGAATTTGATTTTAAACAACAAAATAAATAAAATGTTACATTTAATATTGAAGTTATAATATTGAAATCAACGTAAATGAATGTAATTTAATATTACTGTGAATTTAAATAAGATGATAGCTGAAGAAAATGAAAGTAAATGAATTATAAACTATTGATAATAATGTATGAGTAAATGGTTGATTCAATAATGAAGGTGTAAATCGAAATAAAAGAATTCAATTGGAATTAAATAACTTGAATTTGAATTACAATATAATTGAACGCTGAATCTAATGTAATATTTTATACTGGATTTATAATGGGAAAACTGCATTGTAAAAGATTGTTAATTACTGTGAAATAAAAAAATGAAATTTGTGAACAATTGAAATTTGATTTAAAAGTTAATAATTTAAAATTGGGAATTTTATATTGAAATTAGACTGTAGAAATAGCCATTTTTACAACTGCCTTGGATTTCGACGAAACCAGTTTCATCGGATCCGTAACAGTGAATTATTGTAAGGTTTCAATTTTCGTAGCAATCGGACTTGTCGTTTGGTCGTGCGAGCTTGAAACGCGTAGAAATTTAACGTCGTTAATTAAAATAATCGACTTCAAAAAGCTATCTTCCACATACGATTGAATTAGGCCTTGGGACTAGTTCCATTGCGTCCGGAACGGGGGTAAAACCTTATAAACGCCTGGCGGCACGTCTCGTTTGGAGTTCGGACGATTTTGGACCTACCTTTATAAATACGCTTGCAAACCGAGACAGTTTTATCATTATTTCATTTTAGAAACCCTACTTCTATCTCATGGCCGCCACCTATTCAATGGCCAGAATTTTCTCGAACTTCTTTCCTCTTTATCTCTCAATCCGTTCAACGAAATCGAAAAATTCCAAAAGCAAAAGTGTACATCTCGACGAGCTCTTCAAATCCATACGGTTGATTCGTGCTAATTCGTCACGGATTGGTCCAGATCTGGCTTTGAAGCGTGCGCGTTTTTCTTGGTTTGCGTGCAAACGGTGGCGAATGGAGTGGCGAAACTTGGCGCGGAGGTGGAGCAAGGCGAGGCGCACGTGATGATGCCCCCTGATCGACGTCCGGTCGTCGTTTGCTGCGCGCGTGGATGAAGATGAACGGCGTGAAGTGGGTTCGGGTGTGCTGCGCGTGAAGAAGAAGGTTAAGCGATTAATTAATTTTATTATACTGCTAATCATGTTTAAATTATATCGTTATATTAATTTAAGCGTAACTTCTGCATACGAGATCCGTTTCGGGCGAAACAGGTGGCGTCGGAATCGTAGCGACGAGATCTACATTATGAAACAAGTTTGGTTGCATTCCGAGACTGTGAAATTTTGGGTCTTATTAACGGGCTTTAAATCAAAGGTGAGTGTTTATACGCTCACAATTGACTAAAATAACTTTTGTTAGTTAAATTTATATTCTGAAGTGATATGAAATTTATTGGCTGTTGTTTGGTAGGTTTAATTATCATCTGTATTGATATATGAATTAATTGATAGAATTTAAATTGACCGTCAAAATAAAGTTAAATTAAAATTGGCAGTATATTACTCGATATTGATAATTATAAAATTGTTGAGAATGCTATTGGCTTTATGGTTGATTGGTTGTGATGGATGCTATTGGTCGATATTGGTTGTTTATATATTTTGATATATCATGCTATCATCATGTATATTGTTTATTGCATATAAAACTGTAAACTGAATCATTTCGAATAAATTAAGAAATAGGTTGAAATGATATACCTATGACATCTATTTGGATTGAAATGATATATATCCATCCTTGAAATTAAAAATTGAAATAATTATCCACTTGGCCATAGGATAGAAAATTATATACGGACACCGGGTTGGTTAAATTAAATGATTTTAAAAGTTGTCTTGAAATTATTTAAATGAATTGATTTTAAGAATAAAATCCAATTTATGGAAATTGAATTATTTTGAATTGAAGCTCGAAATGTTGGAATTTAAACTTGGTAAATGAAATTGTTTAATTATTCGAAGTTTAGATTTTAAGAAAAATCGAAATACGGCGTAAATTTTTGAAAGTTGATTTGTTGTAAAAGATTGGACTTTTAATCGAACTCTGAATATTTCTAAGAAAATTTATATGAAATGATATTTCAAGTTGAGTTTGGAATTGAAAATTGATTTGAAATTGAGATTTAATTAATTTGGAATTTAATTGAAATTCAAAGAAATTTGTGAATTGGACTAAATTGAAACTATTGAATTAAATTTGAAGATAAAATTGATTTGAATGTGATTTGAACTGAAATTGATTTGGAATGTAATACTTAAATGAATTCTTGAAATCCGAATGTGAATCTAAGTTTATTGAATTGGAATTGTTCCAGAAATTAAGTAAACTACTTAATACGGATGTTTAATTTGAAGTATATTCTAATTTGAATACGAAATGGTTTTAAAGCGAATCTTATATTCTTATATAAATATATGAACTATTTTGAAATGTGAAATATTTAAAGTTTCGAAATATATCGGAAGTGAAATTGTTTATTTTATGGTTCAAATATGTATTTGAAATTGATAATTTGAAATGGTTTATTGAGAAGCTGAATCGAGTTGAAATTGATGATTTGAAATCTGATTAAATTTTAATTTTGAAATTCGAGTTTATGTGAATCAATTTGTGAAATTTGAGGAAGCTATATTTCATATAAAGTGTTTCGATTTCCAAAGTGTTTTGATTTTAAAAGACTAATGATTTCGAAAGCGGGATAACTTTGGAAAGTGATACGATTTTGGAAATGGATTTATTTAAAGTGAATTGTTTATATTTAAATCTTGAATTTAAATACGAATTGGGTTAAATGAAGTTGCGACCTAAATTGAAATTCGAAAATGATTTTGAAATCGAAATGAGATATTGAGGCGAAAATGATTTTTGAAATGAAATTGTATACTTTGAGTAGATATGATGATTTTGAAATGGATTTGATTTTGAAGCGAATATGATATTTTGATATCAATTATGAATCGATTTGAAATGTAAAAGAGCCACTGGTGTGAAAAATATAACGTAGTTATTAAAGAGACCGGGATCGGATATGGACATACTCTCTGTCGATACCGAAAACCACTTTAATAACTATATTCGTGGAGTGTTGATCCAGAATGAAGTGGATGGTTTGATGAACGTGTTGACTGAAGAAAGAGAATGATATTGGATGACCCCTGACATGACTAAAACAGGAGCCGCGCCGGGCTATTGAGGATCGCCATCTCTAGCGGACACACTCCTTCGATGCCATGTCTATTACTTTTGTGATTCGATTTGGGTGCACCCCGCGATTTGGGAGTGTTGTTTCGCGGTGTTGGGGTAGTAGCTGCTATGCCCAACATCAGTCCGGATCAGGCAACTACTAGTATCCTAGTTGGTATCGCCTCATGTACCTTGTCATACTGATTATCCTATTCGCGACCACTACGTTTTGGTTTGTACCTTGAGTATATGGATTGCCCTCTGGTGACTTCCGGTTTTGGGGAAACTACGGTCTTGTATATGCTCTTGGGAATATAAACTGTGTTAAGGGTGGAATGGGCCATGGCTTAACGCTATTTTAATACTTTTACTTTAATGTAGACATATTATAATAGCGTATTGTACTACATAGTAGATAGTTTAACGGATCCTTGAGAGATGGAAAATCCCGTAACATCTCTTAAGTTATTGCACTCACGTTGACACTAGATAGGAGATGTCAAACCCCGTAAACATCTCTGACGCCGTCACACTCATATTTTCTTATTCGATTTGACTTACATGAGATATTTTAGTCCTGACTCGAGTGTTTTGTCTTTTCATTACGCTCGGGTCAGCCTGAGCATTTCAGATAAGGTTGAAGATCTATTCTGGAGGACGAAGACGGAGTTTGGTATTACATCATTTGTATTCTACTACCATATTATTTTTCCGCTGCATTATTGTATTATCTCTGATATGTATGTAACTCTGATTTATGATGTATAATAATAATCAAATTTATTTATTTAACAGCTTCATGAACTGTTATTTTATTATTATATCTTGTTCCTTCCGCTGCAAGATTCTGAGTTTGCTTCTGTTCTTTCTTTCCTTTTCTTATTTAACCCCAATAACCATCTGCCTTTTTGAACGGTTTGAGTTGGACATGTGTGGATTATTGTCGACTTGAACGGTCAAAAATGCGGGTCGTTACAACAATAGTGTTATAGTCCACTATTTCCTTTTATTCGAAAACGTCTATTTCAACAATGAATGTTGAAATCTATGGTTTCGATATTCAATGCCTTTTAAAACATCTTTTAAAACAATTAACTTCGTTTTAAAATACCGACTTCCCCAAACATGTCCATTTTATTCAATAATATATTCACTGTCCAAAATCGTGAATATACTTCACTAACCAAATTTCAATATTTCCTGCACATTTTATTTCAAAGATTATCCACTGTCCAAAATTGTGGATATACTTTCTTTAACAAGCTATAAAGATTTACTTATCAAAATAAGTCATTTCCGGATTTATAAACAACGTTAAAAATTCCATTTCTATTTATAAAGACTTCAATTTATAGTTTGAATTCCACATACTTTTCACAATATTGGTTTTAAACCAACTTCAAATTTTCCAATACTAAGTTTTCCACTTAACTTAATTCTTAAATTCATCACTGAATCTATTAAATTTATTATGGATTGTCATGTTGACAACTTCAAAATTTTCAAATCTAATTCCCATTTGAACTTTGCATCTACTTTCTATTTCCAAAATAATCCACTAGTTCTTTAGTAAATCATTCATCGACTTGGTTTTCGATTTAATCACATTTGATTCATTCACATTGGATGTTACTAACATTCATTCATATTCAATTAGTTTACTTTCACTAATTTATATTCAAGTTAGTTTGCTTTCAATTCAAATCAAATTTGATTGTATTTAGATTTACTTATCTTTCAATTTCCATTAATTCAATTACTCAGCTTCCAATTTCCATTAATTCAATTTCATTAACACCTAATGAATTTCTATACAATCAACTGGCAACCAATGCACATTCAACATAACCAAATTTATTTACTTTGCTTACATTCAATTTGGTTTAACACATTTGATTTCAATTGGTTTATATTCTAATTCAGATTGAATTCTTATACTCACCATATTCACAACTTCTTAACTTAAGTTTTATTCAACTCTTAACAACATTTCTAATCCATGTTTATTCACTAATTCACTTTTACAATTAAAGTTGAATTTCCTTTCTATAACTCAAATTCATATTCATTACTTCACTTTATTAATTCATTTTGATATCAATTTCAACCTCATTCGACATTACTTAAGCTATGTTTCATTTCTAAAGTCATTTTATTTAACTTTTCCTAAAGTTAAATTCATATCACTATCCAAAATTCAGATTTTTGTTTTATTTAACAAAACTGCTTAACCATTTTAACAATTGGTTTTACTTAATTTTCTCATTTTATAAGTTATATAACTTATAAATTTAAACTTCCTAATTCATATTATATAATCACTTATCTTTTAAGTTTAAATTTCCATTTCAATAATTTATCTAATCCAGTTCAATTTATTTAACTTTCCTTTAGTTAAATTTCAAATCGTATATTTATTAATGCCAACTCAATTCAATTTAACTTTTCTTAAGTTAAAAAATCTTTATCAAAACAAAACTTCAATTTTCAAAAGAATTCAGAATCAAATTCCCAAGTTATAGTTCAATGATCCCCTTTGCTATAACTAAATTGACATGTCATTTTATCTCCCAATTATTACTTTGGAGATATTCAAAATATTTGATTTAAATCAATTCATTAATTCACTTAACTTATATTTTACTTTTCATAAATCTCAGCAATTCGATAATGGGTTTTCGAATGATCGGGACTCAAATCAAAGAAGACTTTACCGAAGAAAAACTATCGTAAACCAAAATTTAGAGAGGGAAATTTCCGTAAAGGATTTGAATTTTCGAAATACTTCTTATTTTCAAAAACAATTTTATACTTCTTTAAATTTGAAAAATGTTTTCTTTAAAGTATTTCTAGTAACTATTCATATTAAACGCCATAAACTAAGCTTTGTGTAAACCAAAGCTCTGATACCACTTTGTAACATTCCCCCTTTCTGACCACCTCCAGTCGGTAATTAAACCAACTCGAAACGTTCAAAAAGACGGATTGTTATTTAGTTTATGTAATTTAAACAGAATCAGCCACAGAAACACAGAATAATAATATTTCATTACTATAAATCTTTTTGAATACATCAGAGTTTATACAATGTATTAAATTGATACAGCGGAATATCTCTTTAAATACAAAAATTTTCCCGAACTAAAATGATTCTTTACTCTCTCTCTCTAACTTCGCTGCCTGAAAATCTTCAAGCTGTAAAATACTCGGTCTGACCCGAGTATTACATTCAAAAGAAAATAATACACAGGTCAGTCTAATTCAAACCAGTTATTAGTGCATAGAGGCAGTAATAATCAAATAGATGACAGTCACAATAATTCCCGTCTATCCGACTCTTTAAACAAAGAAATCAGATAACAGTCAATATAACACTTAACAGTGTTAAACAATAAATCAGCAGATTTAAAACATCAACAGAGATAGATGGAAAGATTTCTAAATGAAGATGATTTAGAAAAGAATGGGATTGCCGAAAACGGCGATTAACTACAAAGATTATCAATTTAAACCAAATCAAAATACGATTCAAAATATTTTGGATTTTCAACATTAAAACAATTTTAGAAACAACAAAACATCAAGTTTTGATTGGCTGTCGTACACGCTAATGTGTACGGCCTCGCCAATACGATACGAAATATGAAACGAATCAATGAATCAGAACAAAAGCAACATCAATTAAAAATCTGTACTGTGTGGCAGGAGTACACACGTACATACATGTGCACTGCCTCGCCAACTCAATGCACACGATCAAATCAAAATTTGATTCAACACAAATGCAAATGGCCTCGATCAAAATTCAAAGTGTAACTGCGACAAGGCAAATTCATGTACAAGTAAACTGATGCAGCAGTCTCATCAATACTTCAATGCTCAAGACCAGAGTACAAGCATATAAAATGCAGGCAACATCAAGTTCAACACAGCAACCTCACATGCTACATGAATGAATGCCACTGACTCATGAACATAGTGACAACATCAAGTGTACAAATGAAAATATAGAATGCAGACAATAACCAAGTACTCAAGACTCACGAGTACCAGATTTGTTGAACCAACTCAAATGAAACAATAACAATATGAAAGTGGTAATCACAGGACAGTGTGAAACAGTGATAACAAAATACTTCAGTATGAATGCAGACTATAATGCAAAGGAGACTGAGTGAATTATCTACAAGACCCGAGACCATCAAACCAAGAATATCATGATGCAAATTGCAAGACAGTCTAGACTCAACATGAATGTGCAACTCAATATCCAGTACATATGTGCAGTACATGAATGAAAACTAAAAACTGCAAACATGCAGTACAGAAATGCAGATCAATATCCAAACAGACTACAAGTGAATGTGTCAATATATACAACTACAAAGTATAGATGAAATGGAATGAATCAATATGGAAATGATCAAAAGCAAATGCAATGCTACCAAATCAGAACAGCCATACATGATGGTCAACTGTACCAAGACTACACAAGTTTCAGATATCATAATGGATGCAGACCCACAAAGAAGAACTACAGAGACTAGAAATCACAAGCAGATGCAAACATAAACAACCAAAGCTGTGCAGTGACTACAGAGATGAAGACAATGCAGCACTACTTCACATGATATCAGTGGGTAACGAATTCAAGTGAAGACAGTGGCCACTACAAAATGCAACTGGTCATAAGTGAACAAACAAGTTCAAGTAACTTCAAGTACATGAATGTACAGGTTAAAGTGACTCAAAAACAGAATGAATGCAACCAAACAATGAAGTGCACAGCTACAAAAGTTACAAGTAATCAGATCATAAAGAATGACAACATACATGAATATACTAGACAACAAAACAGACTCAACAGTTATTACAACAGATTAACAAGGAAGAACTCAGAAATGATCAAGAACAAGTATCACAGAGAAACAGTCAGAAGGTCAGAGAGTATATCAATATCATCACCGAAGACATGCTATCAAATAGATGATCAAAGTCAGGTGAAGTCAAGACAGTGAAGTGTTTCGAGTCAAAAGCGCTTAAATTCACAGTGAAGTTTAAACGAAAATATCACAGTCAAAGTCAGGTAAGAAACAACTTGAAGCACAAAAATAAATTCAAGTGATAACAATTAAATGTACACTGGGATCACTATATACATGAGTTAGTTCAAAAGAAACTGGCAACAAATACATGATCAAGTGAACACATACATATGACCATAGTAAACAGTGAATGTACCAGAAACATGCAAGTTACACTGCAACCAAGAAGCAAGGATATGCAGAAAGCTATGTGAATGAAACTATGATATGTATCAGTTTTCAACTATATCCCCAAATGCACATGCAATATAGGCCTGACAGTATGCAGACCTACAGAGACTGTCTCGAAGACCAGTGAACCACAGGGGAAAACAAAGTTCGACAGATTACGCGTGTGAACAAATACATATATGAATGTAGTGAAACTCGTGATAACAACATATGCAAAGGACACTACTGGATGAACTTCCAAAATCAACACTGATATCACAATTCGAATGGTACGAGTAAAGTGATCAGGAGTAATATCAGTGGTGAGCAAAGACAACTGCAGTGAAATGCAACTCAAAGTCATGCCGAAGTCATAGACGAAACGTGTTCAAAAATCGTGAAATGGATTTCAAACCAAAGACAGTGCCAAAGACAGTAGAACGAACGAAATCTACATCAACAAAAATCCAAGCAATATTTTATCGCAAATGAAAACCAGTTCGAAAGCATTACAAACTACATGAAAACAGAACAAACTTAAAGGTGTTTGATAAATCTCAAACCAACACTTGAAAACGAACGAAAAATCACAGGATTCAAATACTAATAATCTAGAGGTATGAATTAGATGTGAGAAATGAAATTCCTCACCTTTTTCACGAGTGGCACGAATCGGAAAAAATTGAAGCAGCCGCCTTTGAATTGAGAAAGCCCTAGCTATCGAGATGAACAGGCAAACGAAAAATTGAAGCCGCCTTCGATTTAAACGAGCCCTAGCTATTTAGAGACGAGGAAGATCGAGCCGCCACCATTTTCATCTTCGATTTATTTTTCTTAGGGTTACGAATGAATGAGAGGGGATGTCGTGGTTTTAACAGAGTTAAGGGTGATATTTTTCTTCCTTGTAGGGTGGCTAGCAACAGAGAGAGGGTGGCTGATAGGTACGCGACTGTGCAGAGATATTTACTTTGGTTGGAGGCTGGTTCGTGTACTAAAGAGGCTGGGGTATGGGTTAAGTATGTTGTCATTTTTTTATTTTTATTTAATTTTGTTTTTATTTTTATAAATAAAAAGTATGTTATTAAATTTTGTAGATAAAATTCATTTCCTTTTTAACATCTTTATTTATTTTACCTTCATTTGCATATATCATATCAATTTCAAAAATGTAAAGTTTTTAATTTTAATTAATTAAGATAAATTTGATTTTTAAATCCAAAGATTTTATACTTTAAAATTTCAAAGCAAATTGCCTTATTATTATATAAATCCCGATTCAATTTTAGATTCAAATATATTTCTCATTTTAAACTAGATAAATTCTAACACATTCACAATTTAAATCAAAATTTAAATTCAATTATCAATTTAAATAGTTTAAAAATTCGGGATCGTTACAATCACCGTTATTAATTACATTCAAATAATGTCATTAAATACACCTAATGTATGTTATCATTATTTTTATCTTACTATAATACATGTTATTAGTAGAAATTCAAATTAATATCATAAACATATCTCTTAACATACGTTAACACAAATAAAATCATAAATTTTTATTTTTCTACCACTTATATTCCTAAATTATATTCCTTATTACAATTAGCCTTTGGTATTCCTATCCATTAATTACATTTGAAACAATGTCATTAAAATACACATTAATATACGTTATAGATTCCAACCTATGTCATTAACAGAAATTTAATTTAAGATCACAACTTTATATTATAGTTTAATTTTGTATCAAAAAAAACTTAAAAATTAAATTCCTAACAATTTTATTCAAACTTTCTTATTTAATTTAATATATTCAAACAATTAAAATATGGGTCGTTACAAACAACATAGTCAAATTCTAGCATGATCATAGTAAAAACCTCAATATTTGCATAGCCAACGGTGTATTTGCAGTCAAAATCTTAACAAACTATATAAATCTGCAATTTTTTATGAATTTAATGTGCAATAACTAATTCATATTATAAATATATAACCTTTATTTTAATTATCATCAGTTACCATACACTACTACAGGTGAATTATTTTAATTAGAAATTATGCTTAAAGGTTGCATAAGCAATTTCCATTTTTAGTTTTTTATTTATTATTTTGATTATATCATTAAAATTTATTATTTCGTTCTCTTTATTAAAGGTCATGTAAATTTTTATATCAAATCAATTTACTATAATTTCATAAGGAAAAAAAAATTGATCAACTTGCTATAGTATCTGCAACTGTCATATTCACTGGTTCACCATTTTTCCGTGTGCGAGATTTGATCCAAACTTGACTTCTAGTGACAGAAGAGCAATCACCATTTTTTTTCTACATTCAAAAGAACATCAAATAACAAATTGTATTAAGTAATAAGTTCATAAATATTACAGTAGATAAAATTACTCTTTTTCTTACCATATCTTCAGCCAGTCGAGCCATTCCTTTGCGACTGCATGTATGTGGCAACTGTGTCTCTAATAGCTTTGTTCTTCACGCTTAATACCTAAAATAAGAGATTTAAATACATTATTTATATCCTTTATGTTCATATATTTCGTACAAAGAAATAAACAACAATAATAAAAAATTACCTGAAATTCCGAACTTGTTTTTGACTTTGTAAATTTCTTCCACTCATTTATACTTTTGATGTTACTTGGCTTCAACTAAAGCTTTTCCTCCATGGACTTTGATTTAACTATTCAGCGAACTAGTCTACATTTTGACGCCTGCCAAATACCTACCATTTGCTTAAATATTAGTGTTTTTTGCCAATCTGCATCCAGTTTAAACCTCGCCTGCAACATTTTTCATAACAAGTGTCACATAAGAACACAATATTATAGTATTTGTTGATATCTTTATGAAAACGTAATGGTAACGAAAAATTAGCATTGGTTTCAAGACCTGTATCAAGTAACTACCTTTTATTTAACTATTAACTACATTCATACAAGCTACCCATGACCCAACTAGGGTTAATTAGAATACATCCTTACAGATTGTACAAATAGGAAAAATAAAATTTATGCATGATACTTGCCTGATTTGGGTATATGAATATTATTGTACATGCAAATAGTACTTTATTATCTGCCCTATAGTACAATAGTCAAAAGCGGTACAGGGTGTCTAAGATACAACAATACATCAGTTTCTTGATATTCCACCAGACCCTCATTTATGCAAAGTTTGCAACATAAAACATGTGTTATACAAGATTGCCTATACCACAACCATGAAAAGGAAGCACTTTTTCATCATAATATAAATTAATATCATTATTGCACATTAATGCACAATTCTTTGTGTTTGAGTTATCAAATTATAAGATATGATAATATATAATTTTCAAATTGCATGATGTTTTTCATACTAGAGTAGAAAACCAGTGGATAAGGCATTAAGTGATTTCAAGCCAGTTCAGCAAATATGGCGTGTAAAGGATCTGATCAAGTTTTTAATGATATTTATGTATATGCCGCAAAGGAGATGTGTACATAATGTTTGTCTAATCAATCAATTTTGCACATTTATTTCAGATATTTATTAGAAGTAAAATCAAACCATCCTACATTTGAGGAATCAATCTCATAATGAAAACAAAAAACATTTAGATACACTAATTATATCAACACTTCTTTAGTTATGAGTATTAAATAAATTTATACGTTATAATTGAACAGTTGCAATGTAAATAATTAAAGAACTGAATATGCTTGTGTACAACTTCCAAATCAGTCTACATTCTAATTTTAGCAAAGATTAATGAAGGTTTCACTAGTTAAAATTGAATTTCAGTCAAGGTACACTAATTATTGGGTGGCACTCATGTTAGGCATACAAGTTGATCGTAAGTGATACATTTTTAGCATATAAACAAGTATTGAAGAAAACTATGCATCCCATCATAAACATGCAATGCATGTACTTTTAGCTCAAAGGGTGTTGCCTTGTTCTTTTCAAATAAGTTTCCATAAATTCTTTATTGCTTAAATCTTGAAATTTACCGAAGCTTAATGTAGTACACTATAGGATATTTAACTCTGTACTAATACATTTAAAATTATCTTCTCTTTATACTCAATCTGGGATTTACCTAAGCACTACATTATTTGCCACTCAAATTTATTTTTGCTTCAATTTGTTTCTTTCTCTAACATAATTTTTTTTATCAATGCTTCTGCCATTTCTTTTCCATTTACTGGAAAAATTATTGCTTTATTGTAGCTACTCACATAATATAATAGAGAAATCAATATTAAATCAAATTGAATTAGTACATAATTGCAGCAAGTTTCTTATGTAAGTTTGTAAGTCGTAGATCAGTAAATTTATATATTATAACTCATATAATAATTATTGTTACTAATAAACAATGAATTTCAAATAACTGATTAGATAATAGTATGTTTGCAGTTCAAATAAATACTGTTTAAACCAATGCTAACCAATGCTAACAACAACAAAAAAGAAAAATCTAGAGTATCTCTTGTGACTACCAAATTTCTAACCGATCACCTTGTTATTGACTATTTAATTCAGAAATATATGACTATTTAAAATAATCTTGATAGATTAGTTGAAATGTATAAAAAAACATAGAAGCATATAAAATGAAATGTTAAAGAAAGATATGTCACCTGAATGCTTTCCCATAAAACATCTCTCAAATCATCACTAAGGTGCCTCCAATCATCTAATGTGACCGGAACCACTTCTCGTACAAGCGGCCCTAAAAAGGAAGATAACTTGATCGACTCATCTCTTATTGGTTCACCGGCACTATTAAATTCAACTTTGATTACCTCCAGAGAGTTGAATGGAAGCCTTCTAGCTTTAGTTGGCCCTCTACTTATTTTTCCCACATTTAGACATGCACTGCCACCATGCATATGTCTCTCGCCATTTATAGTACCTTCATAATTTTCTTCCAATTGAATTGCATTGTCTTCGTCTATTTGTGAGTTGCCTTGTAGTTGAGCATTGTTGTTTTGTTCGTTTTGTAACTGATATTTGTCTAATTCTTATGGGTTGTGTTTGTTATGAATCTCATTGTCTACCTCAAACCGCTCATCTCTTGCAATGCGTTTGTTGGGTGTAGATTTGGGCACTTTGACTTCTTTTTGCCTATAAGTGTGCTTTCTCTTTTTCACAGTCCTGCCCATTTTATGTTACAAAAATTGATAATGTTACAAAAAGGTGTGAGATTACATGAAGTAAGAATAGGTAAGTATAGCAATGAGAGAAACTCATGGATGTTTCTTTCTACTTCTGCAGTTAAATGTATAAAGTCATTCGCAAAAAAAACGAAGAAGCATGTAACGACCAGGTATTTCGAACCGTTCGCATCCGCACATGTCGGACTTGAATTGTGCAAAACAACAGATTGTTAATTTATATTCAAGGGGATTAAAAATTTCTGTACCGGAACAAACCATTTGTTTGTTTGCTATGGATGGATAGTTGATTCTATTGATTTCATATGATGATTGTATGTCGTGGTTGCGAGTGATTGTTGTTTATATTGATTTGTTTGTTAGTGGTTGAAACAACGTTAAACATTTCATTTTATGTAATTATTAACTCTTTTAGATTATATAAGTGGAATACAAGTTACGGAAGCAATTGCTACTGCTTTTGGTTTCATAAAATAAGCCTTAATTGCCCGACAAATAGGTACGTTCTCGGATTACGGTTTTCTAAATATATTATATTGTTTTCCCGCCGTTGGGATATATTATTTTGAAAATTTTGATATATATTATTATTGATATTATTATTTTCTTCCGAGCCTCTCCGTACAAAGGAGACTTTGCCGAAATTTTTCGTGAATTTTGGACTTAGAAAGTTTTGTGAAATATTTTCCAAACTTTTATTTACTTGAATCTAAATGGATTTAAGTGTTATAAATTAATATATTTTATTTTAATTGTTTAATTGTGTAAATTAGTTGTTTATAAATTTATATTTTGAATAAGATATATTGATTACTTAATTCTTTTCCCTTTCTTTTTCCTTTTCGGGGACGAAAAGTTTTGAGTAGGGGAGAGTGTAACAACCCGTAAATTTGCGATAATTTAAATTGTTAATTTAATTAAATTGTGTTATTTAATATTGGGAAAAACAGAAATTTGTGATTTATTAATGGAAATTAATAACTGGAATGAGTTGTAGCAATATTAGTGCAAGTAAATTATTAACCGCTTCTATGAAATTCCAATTAATTGAATTAGTGTAAATGTTATAACTTGGTTATAAATTGAATATAAGAAAACAAACGTAAACATTTAGTTAATTAATGAATTAATATATGATAAATGGTAATTGAATAAAATCAATGTTCCGTAAGTAATTTTAATAGTGTTTGAAAGTAATAAACTTAAGTGTAATAAAAGGTAAAGGTGACAATTGGTTATCTGTTACCAATTTAATAAGTCAATTGAAATAAATGTAAATAAATGTTACATTAATGTGGAATAAGACAATAACTGTAGTGTGAACGTAATAATGGGTATAGAAATGTATAATTTATTTATATGACAATAATTGATGTAATAAAAAGAATGAAACCAAGATAAAATAATTAATTGGGATTTTAATTATAATAAATGTGTAAATTGACAAAAAATTCTAAAATTGAAATATTGTAGTGGATACAAATAAAAGATGAAAATTGGAAGATATTAGTGTAATGAAATGTAAAATAAATGTTAGCTATGTTTATAGAATAATAATTGATTGAGTATAAAGATTTGAATCAAATAAAATCAATTTATTTGAAATAAACTTTAACGAATTGAATTAATTGCAGTTGAATTTGAACGCTGTAATTATTGAAATAATCAACACTGAAATTGATATGTAAATTTACTTTAAATTTTTATGTGTCTAGGTAATCAAAATTGATGAAATTTGTTAATAATTAAATTTGAAATGAAAAGTGATTTATTTAATTTAATAATTAATTTATTTAATTAATGTGAAAATAGCCATTTTGGCCACTGCCTCGGATTTTGACGAAACTAGTTTCATCGGATCCATAACGATGAATTATTGTAGGATTACAAGTTTCGCAGCGATCGGACTTGCCGTTTGATCGTACGGACTCAAAATGCCTATAAATCAATTTAATAAAATCAATTGAATCAATTTGAAATAAGCTGATTTTGGCATGACTTCTTCATATGATGAAATTAGGACCTGAAACATGTTCCATTGAGTTTAAAATATTTGAAAACATCTATTTTGATATATGGGTTGACTCATTTTCGTTCCAGAGTCGAAACGGGCTTTTCGGGTCGTTTATCGTTCAAACCCAAATCAATTGTGTTCATTCGTTTTATTTTCTGATCCACTTATAAATACCTCATTATAAACCCTAGTCACTTCTTATTTCATTTGTATGTATGTACAATTCTTTCTATTCCTCATTTCCAATGGCAGAAACAAACTCAAATTCCCAAACCCTCAAATTCAATTTCAAATTCCAATCAAAAATCAAACTCTTCAAACTATATCGAATTATATATCGATTTGAAGCTCTCAACGAGCGCAAGTCAAATATGTGATTTTTTTTTCATTTTGGATCATGCTTTAGCCAGTATTGCTCGAAACAGTCATGGTTGTTCGTTGATCGTTGATCAACATCGACTGATCGACGAATCAATAATACAGTATTGTGGAGGGAACCGAGTAGAGTTCATCGATGTAATTGGTTCGTTGATTCAATGGCCGAATCGAACGAATTAATTCGATTAGGGTTTTGTGACAACCGGCGACGACTGCATTTCCAGCGATCGGAGATGGTGGCTCTGGCCTTTGCAGGCGCGGTATGTGGAGAGGGAGCATCTGACGTCGATCGGCGTTGTGGCAGTGGCCGGAGGCGCGTGGCATCGGTGGTCAACGTGGTCAAATTGCGTACGAACTGAGATGGGTTGTGGTGCTTTAGGTTTTGCTGTAGTGTGGTCCTCGTGGTGACGTGGCAGTTTTGGTGAGGGTGTTCTTTTTTTTAATTTAAATTTCAATTTCAACACGTTCTAATCACAATAACTTTTGCATACGAGGTCTGTTTCACGCGCGATTTCTTGCATTGGGATCGTATTAAAATTCCAAACATTTTGATGCTAGTTTGGAAAAATTCTGAGACCGTTCAAATTTTGGGTTTAAATTGGATTTAAATTCGATTTAAATTCAAAGGTCAGTGTTTTAACCCACTCACAACTTCTAAAATTTCTTATGTTTGTTAAATTTAATTTATGATGTGATAAGAAATTTATTTCTGACTGTTTGGTATATTTTAAATCATCATCTCAGTTAATTTGAATTTATTTGAATTAAATCGTTATTTAATTTATTATTGAATATAAATTGCCAGCTAAATACCTGTTATTGATTATCAGTTCTATATTGATATTTATTGATTGATTTAGATGATGTTTTTAATGGATGTTGATTGTTGATATTGGATGAATGGATGTTTTATTTATGTCGGTATAAACTTCAAGTTCACTATGGGTTGAAATGATACATACCCGAATGATCAATAGATTAAGGAAAAATCGCTAAGGGTTGAAATGATAGACTCGAGCGATTTTATGGACTTTGTTATTAAATTCGGGATTGCGGTTTGAAATGATATATAACCGTAAAATTTTAAATTGCGGATTGAAATGATAAATATCCATACCACTTGACCTTATGGTAGAGAATTATATATGGACACCGGATTGGTTAAATTAAATGATTTTAAAATCCTTAATTTTCGAATTTAATTAAATGATATTTTGAAATAAAATTTGATGTATATAAATGGAAGTATTATTAGAAAATCAAGTTTTATGGTGAAATGTGAATTGGTTTAAAAAGGAATTGCTTTAAGAAATTAAATTGGATGTTTAAAGTTAAACTTTTAAGTATAAATGAAATTCTATCGAAATTAAGTTATTGAAGTTGTTCGAAAATAACTTTGAAATATTTTGAAATTCAAAAGGTTTGGAATTTGGTTTGTTGACTTGGAAATTGAAAATGGTCCAAATGCGTTGAAATGAAATGAACAGGTAATTTGATATAAATTCCATATTCATGTTTTAATATAAATTGTTTTAAAGATATATTATTTCAAAATTTCTAATTATTAAGATTTCAAAGTATTAAACTATTTTAACCTGTATTAATTATATTAAATCATTTTAACCTATTTTAAAAGCATTTAATTTATTTAAACTAATTAACCTGTTTTAACTTATTTTAAATCTAATTAATCTATTTTAAAGCTATTTAATCTATTTTAATTATATTTAATCTATTTTAAATCTATATTAACTATTTATAACTATTTATAACTTTTTAAAACTATTTTCTTCTAAATTCCAGACTAAGTAAAATGGATAGGTTAATATTCAAATTCTCGATTTTTTTTAGGTGAATATGGTCAATGATGTTATAACCTAAGTTGGGAATTAAATAACATATTTGGTTTAATATGATATTTTGAAATGAGAGTTTAGCCTCTTTTGGAAATATGACTTTTGAAAGGAAATATAATTTCGAACTATGATTTCAAATGTGATATGATTTCAAAGGTGAATATGATTTCAGAAATTAGTAATGATTTCGAAAGTGATATGATTTGAATTGAATATGATATTTTGATATCAATTATGAAATGATTTTGAGAAATGTAAAAGAACCATCCGGTGTGTAATAAGCGATTGGTTGTTAAAGAGACCGGGATCTGATATTGTCATACTCTCTGCCAATACCGAAAACCACTTTGACAACTGTGTATGCGGTGGAGATTCCAGAATGAAGTAGGATGGTTGGCGACGATCCTATATGAGGTATATACGTGGATCTGACTCCCATGAGTTAGCTTAAGGTGGCTAAAAGAGGAACAATTGACGGGCTAAGTGAGGTCATTTCTCCGATCGAGCACATTCCTTCGATACTATATACTGACTTCGCGATTGATTTGGTGGCCACTGTAACGACCAGGATTTTCGACTTCCGAAAATCGACATTAATACGTCCACTTTATCAACTGCCGAGCAATCGAATGCCGGAAAACCGAATTGTTATGGTTAAAAAGGAGAGGTAGAAGAAGACAGAAAGAAAGAAGAAACAATAGAAATAATATCAGAATCTCACATATCGCAGCGGAAAAACATATAATAGATAAATGAATAATTTTTAAATCAAAGAACTATATCAGTTTATACATTACATCATCATCAAAGTCAATATACAACACAACACAACTGGACAATTATATGAACTTGTCCTTACAAATGAATTTTTTTACAGCGGAAAAGATAATATCATATACAAATGCTACGTCTCGCCATCCAGCTCGCCACTTGAGCTCCAAAGCCTCCTGAAATCCAGAATGACCTGATAACCTGACTCTAGGCTGCCCGTGTGGAAAATTATTGGCACCCAGAGTTTAGGAAAGGAACAATAAACTCCAGGTCAGTCATGGGACTGGTGTGAGAACTTAAAACAGTTGTTATCTTTAAAACAACAACAACAAAGGAAGTAAAAGACATCCGCAGTGCATTTTGGAAAATGAAACTACCATAAGGCCTCCCACCACACACACAATGCAAATGCAGAATTGGAGGAGATTTCTCCTTATGATAGTCAAACATGCTTACTACGCAAAATCATTTGATTTGATATTATTATTAGTGCATAGTGCAGAAAAACATTTCGAAAGTGTAATATTAATCTTAGCCAGCATAGGTACCATTATATTATGCCTACTATAGCTGCCATTTTAAATGGTAGGTTCTACAACTAAAACCGTACACGGTTCGTATTGTTTCTTTGGATTTCTAACAAATGGTCAGGCTAAGGAACTTCCTACTGCCACATGGGTACGCCTCTGGCGGGACGTATTGAGAACTAACTAGCTCTCTGCCAACACAAGGCCGGGTTACCTCTTACACTAGGTAACTACTACACGAATATGCCACTCCCCGGTCCTTTGGGACCTTTATTCGAGGCGCCTCAACAAAACAACAATCACACAGTAAATGAGATTGGATTAACCACATAGGTTAAATACCAGGGCTCCATACCTAATACCACCCTTTTCCAAAAGGAAATGACATACCCTAAAGGGAGCGACCCTCATAACCTTGCCGCATCATTCCTGTTTCGACCATTTCCGGGGTTTGAGGTCCGATGAGGTCTCGTCCACAAAGCTACGCTTTTTTCACAAAGCCATGCTTTGATCAACAAATGATCACCAGCAGACAGCAGCACTCAGCATGCCACACTACCAAATTGGGAGTATATCACTGATAACTTTCAACTACATAACCTCTGAGCTCGTACGTCTCAGAGAAGGGTGTTAAGCTAAGAGAATAAATTCTCTGCCACCAACAGAAATGTATTTGAAAGAAATCAGCTTTATATCTCAAAATGTAATATTAGACATGTAACCATACAAGTCTGTTCCGGGTTCGAACAGAACCGAAGGCACTTCCGAAGAAGCCCTTGCAATCCGGGTATTCACAATCCCGATCGAACTTCCCATCACAAAGGAAATCTCTATGCCGTAGCTAACGGTGCAGACACAATCGATAGGTCATCCTATCATTTTCACAAATACACGGTCTTCACCACCGGTCTTCAAATGTTATCCATATCGTCATATCACTTATTCGGAACGGGTTATATGACACAAAGGTCCTTTCCCGGCTAAACCGAATAGTGAGCATAATATTTAAAATATATGGATATAGGGATTTCAATTAAGTCACAACTTATTACCCAAATCCTTTCCTTTAAATGGTTTAAACAAATTACCATTTTAAATCTTTAAACAAAAAGATTTACTTCACAAAGTTCACCCAATTTCACAAAGATTCATTCACAGATTCCCAAATCATTTCCCATTTCAATTGGATTAACCCATTAAATCTTTAAATTAAGATTTAATTTATAACTTTGAAAACTATTCACAATTCAAGTCTTTTATAATATAAAAGATACACCATTTGAAATACTCTTTTATTTCAAAACAAGATTTAATCATCGTCTCAAAGGTTAATTCATAGTTTTTCTCAAACTATTTACAATTTCATTTCAACTTGAAATGTTTCGATACAAATTGGAAATCCTTTCTTTTTATGAAAGTTATTATTATCTGAAAACGGATATTTTCGTTTTGGGAAAAACTGGTTACAATTACACAGGTTAAAGCCGTCCAAGTATTAAATTTGAATTTAAATTTAAATTTCCAAAACCATATTTTAAATGGTTAAAAACCCATATAAACACCTTTTACACTTTTAAAATCGTTTAGACCATAATTCCCAATTCATTGAATTCAATTTCAAAATATTGAATTCAAAATTTAAATCAAATGATTTAAATTCCAATTTCTATTAAGTTATTTAAAATAACTCTTATTTTTGAATATCATTTTCAAAAACTTTCAATTCCAATTCCAAAACTATTTTTTGACTCAAAAATTCAATCTTTAGAATTGTTAAAAAATCTGTGACTTAACTGATTTCCACGTGAAATCCACATTTGTGTGTGCATTGTGTAGTCCAAGGGTTTAACACAATAGTGCAACAACATTCAACCATCACAGATCAAAACACAGAAATATAGTTGATAAGCGATATAACTATATCGCTTATCTTTAATATCCAGATCACAGATATTCATATCATAGATAAATAGATCACAAATCACAACACAGAACAGGATACATCACAAAGCATCACATATTAGAAATATCAAACAATTCAACATCCAATAAAATCCAAACATCCATAGATGGGATCAATTTAATCATCTGATTAATTTAAATCAAATAAATTTCTATAAATAAATTTTACTAGTTATGGTAAATTAAAAATCAATTTATTTCAAATTTATTTCAAAACACCAAATCAAATTTTCAACGAATTTCCAAATTATTTCCTTTTTAAAATAAATTTCTTTATCTCTTCAAATCTATTTAAAAATCCATATTTTAAATAAATTCTTCAATTTATAAATAATATTATTAAAAATCCCTTTACTAAGCCCTTTTCCCCAAAATTTGAAATTTAATTCAATATAGTTCAAAAATAAGACTTTTATCTTTTTTTAAAACTCCGTTTAAATTTATCCAATTCTCAAAAATAAATTTTTCGATAAATTTCCAACTTGAATTTTGAAAATCAAATTTTATTTATTTTTGGTATCCAACGATACCAAAAATATATTCGGCTAAATTATAGCCTTCAATAATTCCAATTCACAAATATAATCACACGGAGATTATAAATAATCAACACACAACATTGAAATAAATTCAAATGTTTGAGGAATCCAGTTGGATCCCTCCAACTTGTTTCCCTGCATCCACAGATGTTAGCACAATACCAATTCCACTTCGAGGTGGAATATCGCGGTATATGGGATTTATAAAATACTATCCGCTATTATGCGGCGCAATAGGGTCTCATCCGCTATATAATGCGGGAATCAACTCCAAGTACATATATAATACCAATTCCACTTCGGGGTGGAATATCGTGGTATATGTGTTTAATATAATAACCTCCGCTATTATGCGGCGTATAGGGTCTATTTCAACACATCCAATAACAACCATCATTCAATCACACAATCAAGCAATTTTAAATTCAACTATTTAAAATTTAAATCGAAACACAATTCGATTGAGTGAGAAGTTCTCACCTTGCTTCCAAAAACAGTTGTAGTGTTTTATTTCGAATAAAATTAAACACGCGTTTAATTTTATCTGAAATTATCACTAGCTCCAATCGACTTCAAACTAGATCTAAAATGTAGTGCTCGTTAATACGGACCCAACGCAATTCGTTTCGTCAAAAACGGACCTCGTATGAGAAAGTTACAGCATTTAGAAGTTTATACGATTTTATTATATAAATAATTTCAATTTCTTTTTTAATTTTCAAACCCTGGTTAATCGTTGCCATTCAATTCCTTTGCCCTAGATCTGGGCCATGCTTTCATGCTTCTTCCTCCCAGGTTCCCATACGAACGAAAATAAACCCATAGCCGCCGTATCTCGTTGAATTATCGCAACCACATCCTTCACTTTGACGACAATCGGAGACTTCCACTCGAATGCCCACCACGAGAGCTACCCACGGCCAGAGTATCATCAAGCTCGGTCGTCTATTCCACTCGAAAAACGCGATTGAATGATCTACGTTTGCATGAGGATTTCCGTTGATCCATAGCTTGAAACTCAATCTCGACCGTTGGATTTGAAGTTCTCGACATTGTCCACAACTTTGTAGTTGATGCTATTTGCTAATTGTCGATGGATCGTGAGATATTAGAGGAGAAACGAGGATGATTTCTGGCCATAGAAAGGGGAAATAGCGGCTAGCCCTAATTCTTTAGGGTTTAGTGTAAAATTGAAAATTAAGCTGGCCATATATAGAAGATTGCACGACACTATTCATCTGCAAATTTTTCAAACTCGAAACGAAGCGTGCCGCCTGGCGTTTATAAGGTTTTACCCGCATTCCGAACACAATGGAACGTGTTTCGGGAGCTAATTTGATCATATGTGCGAGTTACGGAAATAAACGATCAGATTTTAAATTAAATCGGTTAAAACGATTTCTATGCGTTTTGGCTTGCCCCGGACAAACCGTAAATCCGATTTACTTGAAATTTGAAATCTTACAATAATATAACATTACGGATCCGTTGAAACTAGTTTCGTCGAAATCCGAGACTGTTTGAAAAATGGTTATTTTTACACATTAATTAAATATTAAAATATTCAATTTCTACAATTTAACTTTTAATTCAAATTTAAAAGCTCTATAACATCATTCTAACTCCAATATGATTTAATACAACTTTATAAATCATTTTTATACACATTTGATCCAATTATCAATTATTTCTGCAATTTCAAATATTAAATTATCGATTTAATTAAACAATTAAATCACTATATTCGAATTAAAATTCATTCGGCTTATAAATCTTACTTGTTAATATTTAAAATTAATTAAATATCTGAATTTCAAATGACAGAAATTCTGGGTCTTTACAGCCATCCTCGATTTTTGATTTGGGAGTGTGTTCTAAGGTGGGAGGTAGTAGCTGCTATTCGTTACCACCGGTCTGGAAGTGTAATTGGTATATCTACCCTGGCATTGCCAAGATGTGCCGTGTCACCTACCCTATCGAGACCACTACGAGTTTGTTTTGTACCATACCTATGGAGTGCCCTTTGACGACGTCCAGTACGGGTGGGATTATGGTACTGTATAGACTATGGGAATATATAAAAATGTGTTAAGGGGGAAAATGTAACGCCTTAACGCTATTTTGATAGTTTACTTTACTTTAGACATTATTATAACAGCGTATTGTACTACATAGTAGATAGTTTAACGGATCCTTAGGAGATGTGAATCCCGAACATCTCTTAAGTTACTGCACTCACGTTAGACACTGGATAGGAGATGTCAAATCCCATAAACATCTCTGACGCCGTTCCACTCATAGTTATTTACCGTTGATTTAACTCACATGAGATCTTTTAGTTCTGACACGAGTATTTTGTCTTTTCAATTCACTCAGGTCAGTTTGAGCATTTCACGATTTGAAGACCTTATTTCTGGAGGACGAAGACGAAGATTTGTACTATTATTATTTACCATATTTATTCCACTGCATTTATACTATTCCGCTGCATTCTTTATTTACCTCTGATATGTGTAACTCTGATTTTGTATTGTATATGTATTATCAAATGTTTTGTCTAAAGCTTCATGAACTGTTATTTGATTATTATATTTTGTCATTCCGCTGCGAGATTATGTTTTGTTTTTTTTCTTTCTCTGCTTTTTCTTATTTACCCCATAACAATCCGCCATTCCATATGGTTTGAGTCGGCATATGTGTTTTCTTAAAACATACAAAATGGCGGGATGTAACAAAAAATAGCGTTAAGGCGTTATTCATATCCCCCTTAACATATATTTATAATGCCGTAGTGTATATAGATATTGTAAACTCCACCCGCAGGTGGGCTATCAGGGAGCACTCTATAGGTATGACACAAAACAAACTCGTATAAGGCGCGATAGGGCATGTGACAAGGCACGTGAGGCAATGCCAGGGTAGATTACCGATTGCATATCCGGACTGGTGGTAAGCATAGCAGCTACTACCGCCCACCTCGTGACATACACCCAAATCAAAGGTGCACTAATCAAATTGCAAAGTAATAGAATAGTATCGAAGAAGTGTGCCCAATCAGAGGAATTACCTCACTTGGCCCGGCGTGGCTCCTGTTTTAGCCACATCAAGCTTGTAACATTCCCCCTTTTGACCGCCTCCAGTCGGTAATTAAACCAACTCGAAACGTTCAAAAAGACGAATTGTTATTTAGTTTATAAGGTTTAAACAGAATCAGCCACAGAAACACAGAATAATAACACTGAATTAAAACAAATGAGAATTTATTTCATTACTATAAATCTTTTATATACATCAGAGTTTATACAATTTAATACTGATACAGCGGAATATCATAAAATACAATTTTCTCGAAATAAATGATTCTTTACTCTCTCTCTAACTTCGCTGCTCGAAAATCTTCAAGCTGTAAAAATACTCGGTCTGACCCGAGTATTATATTCAAAAGAAAATAATACACAGGTCAGTCTAATTCAAACCAGTTTATTAGTGCATACAGGCAGTAATAATTTAAATAGACGACAGTTACAATAATTCCCGTCTATCCAATTCTTTTAACAAAGAAATTGGATAACGAAAATATAACACTAAACAGTGTTAACAATAAATCAGCAGATTTAAATCATCAACAGAGATAAATAAACAATTTATCAAATCGACTAAATCAATTTAAAATAATTGAAGTTGTCACTTTAAAACCATCAAAACTCGATTGGCTGCCGTACACGCACGCGTGTACGGCCTCGCCAATACGGCCTAAAAATCAATGCATCCGACGCAAAGAAACATCAATTCAAACTGTCGATTTCTTGGTGGCTGCAGCGCACACGTGTGCATTCGTACCCGTGTGCACTGCCCCGCCAACTCGTGTGCATAGATAAAGGTGCAACATAGTGTACAAACTCAAAACTAGAGACTAATCCGTTCGAACTACGAGTTCAAGAGTGACATGAACACCACACACAATGCTACAGATAACAAAGTGACCAGGGGTAATAACAAGAATGTCCAAGTCAAATATGCTACAGGTTATGAAATGACCAATTTGCAAACATAAGTTGCCACACTAAATACAACTTTGTTTTCTAACTTTTAGGTAGAAATTTTGCACAACCCTAAATGCTCAAGTATCTGCATATAAAATATGCAAGAAAATATGCAAGACCAAAGTTGTAGTGAAACAACTAAATATGCAGGACTGTGATAAATGAAAAAACCCAAACTGAAACAATGGTAGAATCACAAATGCATTAAGTCCAGATACAACAAACTAAAGAAGCATGGGCAGTTCAAAAATCATAGAGTATATGCAGAAGGCAATAAGTATACAAGTTAATCAAGTTTCCAGTCAATCAATGATGCAGACCAAGAGGCATGGAACTGAAGATTGCAACCTGAATAGAAATGCACATGAATGTGATGGCAACAGTTCAAGGCAACGGTGACAAACCAAATGCAAAATAGGTTGTACATATATCTTTACAAGTTGCATAAGCAAGTTCAAGGGTGCTAATACATATGAACATGAAGAGATGCAACCTGACAGTAAACAGGGCCACAAGTAGATGCAAGTTAACTGGGATATGAATAACTACAGCATGCAGTGACAACAAAGTATCAACATATCAATGTCTAGGCCATAGTCAACAACAAACTGGCATTAATGCATACTGGAATAGATGCATCAAGGTGCCAAAGTCAAAGTGAACAATGAAATGCAAGTGACAACAAGACTCAATTGTACTCGAGTCCAAATGCAACAGCGTGCAAACGCACTCAGGTCAAAGCCGGGTTCAAGTGTAAAACGAAGTAAATGCAACAAGAACCAATAATGCCCAAAGATAGTAGTGCAAATCTAACTGGAAGCATGCAAATTTCACATACCATATACATCAACAAGTCATGCGATGCACCAAAAGAGACGACTTGTACAAGTGAAAATGCGAGCTACCACCCAAGACAGTGTAAAATGGGAATGAACATGTATAAGTGACCTAGTACAACTTCACTAGCAAATGCAGACTAGTGAACAACTAAATACAACTGGGCAGTGTGAGTGTCAGACTCAAAAACAAAGGCGGTAGTACAGCTCAAATGCAACTATGTCCAAAAATTGAAGACATGAGGTGAATGCAACCACAGGTGCAGTGAAGATTACAAATGCATGTATCAGTACAGAGGCAAATACTACCATGACTCGAGTGCATGCTACAACAACAAAGAGCAAGGCTAGGGCACAATGCTATCAGACTGAAAACATATTGCAGTAACAACATGAACACAACTACATACAACTTCAATGCGAACAAATCAGAGAAGTCGAACAAATCAGGACCAAGGTCAATGAAGTTCCAAGTCAAGGTCGAAGCAAGCCATAATTCATGAAATCAGAGAGTGGAGTCAAAAATCATCAAAAACAGTTAAATATCAATTTAATGGTGATGGCCGAAGTCACAGGGACAAAACCAAACAAAGTACAGTTTCAAACGCAACTATATAGTGAACAAAATCAAGTTTTAAATTGTCAAAGCCGAAGCCATCAAAATTTCATAAAATCCAAGAACGAAGTAAGAAATCACCAATTGCAAATTAAATGAACCAGACAAACCATAATTCAATCAGTGAAGTTACTGCAGTTCAAATTCAATGCCTAGAAACAAAAAAACAAAAAAACAAAAAAAATCAAACTGCCGAAATAAGCCAACCAACTCACAGTCGAATACAAATTAGAAGTTCGAATCTTAATGACAATGGTCTAAACTAGATGTGAGTGAATAAAATCACTCACCTTAGCACCATCAAAACAGCCGCGAGCGAAGATACACGAAGTCGAAGCCGTGGTCAATCTCACAGGAGCGAACGCGAAGACGAGCATTTGTAGTCGGCGATCACAAATTACACGAAAACCCTAGCTATTTGGAGACGAGCGAACGAACGATTTTTTTTCTTTTTAGGCCGCCATTTTTTTTCGTCGATTGATTAGGGCTTTGGAATGGAAGTGAAAAATGAAAGGAGGCGGGTTCGTGGTTTTGCAGAGGGAAATAGTGATCTAGGGCATGGGTTTAGGCATGGCTGAGGTATGGGCTGGTATATAGGGTATGGTATTTTTTTATTTTATCTTCTTTTTTTTTTAAATCAAATTTTGTTTTGTTATTTTTTATTTATCTTGTTTTTATTAATAAACTTATGCTATTTTAAATTTTATAGATAGAATTTATTTCCTTTTAAACATCATTATTTGTTTTACATTTATTTTCTTAAATGTGTTTTGTTTAAATCTTGTTGCTAAAATTTAAATTATGTGTATTTATTTTGTACAATTAAAAATTAAATAAGAGATTTCAAATCAATTTACAAATTCCAATAAAATTTAACAGAAATTAATATCGCCAATTTGACGAAGATTTTATCGTTATAGAAATTCCAATAACAAAAGAAATTTAACTGTCAACTTAAATCATTTACTGATGATTATAATTTTGGGCAAAACCCCGGTTGTTACAGAAATTCAAATTGAATTCGATTTAATTTTATACGCGTTTATACGCCGTATATTCATAAAACAATTCTGATAAATACGAAATTGGAAATCCAGTAATAATTCAATATTACGGACCCAATGAAACTGGTTTCGTCAAATTCCGAGACTGTGCCTCGGAAGACTATTTTTAAATTCGATTTCAAACGATACAATTTCAAAACTGAACAAATCGCTCTCAAATTCAATTCTGAAGCTTCTATTATCTTCAGTATTATCAATATGAATTTTCCAAGCCTTTAAATTATTTTTAACCGGCTTAAAATTGAAGATTCAAATTTTATTCAACTTTCACTAGATTAAATTCAAAGATTTAATCGCCAATTCCTTCTGAAAATTTGAAATTCAAGTCAAATCATCACTCAAATATTTAAAATTAATTAAATATCCTCAAATTAAATTGTTCAAAATTCAGGGTCGTTACAAACTCCCCTCCTTAAAAACTTTTCGTCCACGAAAAGGAAAAGTCGTTAAAATTTCATCGATAGTTACACTCTAGTCAATTTTTTTTTACTAAACTTAAAACTTATTACAAATAAATGAATATAGGATTCATTCCGTTTGTTTAATCTCACTAGTTTTGTTTATTGGTTTCTACAATCAAGACACAAAAGTCTTTTACTAAATTTTTAATTTACCACACTCAGATTCAAACTTAAAATTCTTCATATTAGAGATTTATATAATATATATCTTCCAAAGCTGTGAACTTTCAAAACATTACAAAGATCCTCTTCCTTAGTTCATTAAGTTGGAATTTCGTAATTTTAATTTCAAATCATTGATTCGCTATTTACAGTTTGAAAATACTTGCTAACTCGAAATTTAACAAGTCCATCTTCGTTCTCACAGACATTAGACATACGCTGGCCAGGCGCAGGTCTAAAAATCTCCAAGTACTAAATATACTTGCTTCAATTCCCAGTGAAAATACTTTTAAAAATTCTTTTAAAAATGGATATGGAAAGCACGTTCCCCCATGGATTACAGTTCCACCCGGCGGTTACGCTACTATCCCAGTAGAGTCGCTTGTGGCTGTAGATTTCTCATCTCTTAAATTTCGCCATGGTTGTCGCCATAGATTGCAGTACACACGGCGGTTACGCTACTATCCCAGTAGAATCGCTCGTGTCTGTAGGCATCACGCCCCTCAAATTTCGCCTGGCATTAGATTGCAGTTTACTCGGCGGTTACGCCACTATCCCAGTGGAATCGCTCGTAACTGTGGGCATCTCGCCCCTCAAATTACGCTAACATCATCAATCAAATCTAATCTCATCGCGATGAACTATCGCGAAGGATTTCCGATTCAAATAGTCACTCTGACTAAAATTCTACGTAGCTACGAATTTCAAATGGACACTCATCGAGAGTTCCAATACCTTCTTTAATAATAAATGGAAGGTACTTTTCCACATCCTCAGTTTAGAAAACATAATATCATATATGTAGTACTTTCATTTCACATTTCGTACATATCATATCCATGTAAGCTTACATAAGATTTCCATAACAATGTCTTTCTAAACTAACGGTTTCAAATTCACCGCATTCATATATATATAAGTTCTAAAACTTACATATTCCATATTCATAACAAAATAGAGGATTTCAAAATTTTCCTCTAAGTCGATTTGGAAATTTAAGGTTATCTCAAAACCTAATTCATATTCAAAATTCCATTTATTATCGACTTTCACATTCGATTTGGATTTCACGCTTACATCGTCAATTCTCAACACAGAATTGATGTCTATCGATATATAACCTCTGAGCTCGTACGTCTCAGAGAAGGGTGTTAAGCTAAGAGAATAAATTCTCTGCCACCAACAGATATATATTTAATAGAGATCAATTGCTATGTCATCAATTCACAATGTTAGACATGCAATCCAAATCATCATCTGAAATTCAAAGCTCAACTTATATTGTCTTTGATGTCGAAGTTAAACTCAATTTTAACTTAACGATTCAATCTTTTTTTGAAAAATTTCAAATTGAACTAATTGTTCAAATTCTCATTTAACTTTTCAACTTCGACTTCAAAAAAATGAATTTCAAATCATTTATTCCTTACGGAATATATTCACAACATTTCACATTTGGAAAAACATTTCCATACTTATTTAAAAATAAGTAATTCACAATCCATTTTATTTTCAACATTTGAAAATATTCGATATACTTTAATCAAAATTAAGTATATATTTCATCTTTAAGGAAATCATTCTCTTTCACATATTCATTTGAGTTAAAACGAATGTTACGTAAAACATCGTTACGACAACTCAAAATTACTAGTATAGGGATTCGAAATTTAGATAGATGTATATATCCCAATACTACACAAAACATTTCCTTTCGGAAATCATTTACTATAACAACAGTGTTATAGTCCACCATTTCCTTTTATTCGAAAACGTCTATTTCAACAATGAATGTTGAAATCTATGGTTTCGATATTCAATGCCTTTTGAAAACATCTTTTTAAAACAATTACTTCGTTTTAAAATATCACTTTCCTAACGTGTTCATTTTATTCAATGATATATTCACGGTCCAAAATTGTGAATATACATCATTTAACAAGCTATAAAGAATTTTACTTATCAAAATAAGTCAGTTTCGAATTTATAAACAACGTTTATAAATCCCATTTCTATTCATAAAGACTTCAATTTATAAAAATTTACTTCATTAATCATTCCTTTATAGCCCAATTTTATATCAGAATTTTAATTTACAAGTAGATTACTTATAAACTCTTTTATCTTACAACATCGATTCCTTTTATAACTTCACAATTATAAACTTTTAAATTTCATTAACTTATGAAATCCATTAAATATTTCACTTTTAACACTTATACAATTCCAATATTTTATTAACACTTTTCAAATTTCCAATTTAAGCCGTTTATAATAATTCTAAATTCCATTTTAAACTATTATATAAATTTATCAGTTTTCCATTTCCAAAATAATCAACTAGTTCTTTAGTAAGCCATTCATTGAATTGATTTCCAATTTAATCGCATTTGATTTATTCACATTGAATTTTTACTAACATTCATTCATATCCAATTAGTTCACATTCACTAATTTATATTCGAGTTAGTTTGCTTTCAATTCAAATCAAATTTGATTCTCTTTAAATTTCTTACCTTTCAATTTGAATTCAATTTCATAGCTTTCAATTTCCATTAATTCAATTTCATTAACACGTAGTGAATTCCTATACAATCAACTAGCAAAACCAATGCACATTCAACTTAACCAAATTTATTCACTTTGCTTACATTCAATTTGGTTCAACACACTTAATTTCAATTGGTTTATATTCTAATTCAGATTGAATTCTAATACTCACCATATTCACAAATTCATTTTTACAGTTAAAGTTGAATTTCCTTTTTATAACTCAATTTCATATTCATTCTTCACTTTATCAATTCATTTTGATATCAATTCAACTTCATTCAACATTACTTAACTATGTTTCATTTTATCTTCACTTGCATTTTATTTTCACCATAAAACTTAAGTTCGGCTCAAATTTATTTGAAATTCCATTTTATTTAACTTTACTAAAGCCAAATTCATATCACTATTCAAAATTCAGATTTTGTTTTACTTAACAAAACTGTTCAAACATTTAACAACTGGTTTTACTTAAACTTCTCATTTTACAAGTTATACAACTTATTTAAATTTAAACTTCCCAATTCATATCATATAATCACTTATCTTTCAAGTTTAACTTTCCATCTCAACAATTTATCAAATCAAATTCAATTTATTTAACTCCCTTTAGTTAAATTTCAAATCATATATTTATTAATGCCAACTCAATTCAATTTAACTTTTCTTAAGTTAAAAATCTTCATTTTCAAAAACAATTTTATACTTCTTTGGATTTGAAAAACGTTCTCTTTTTACAGTGTTTCTAGTAACTATTCATATTAAACATCATAAACTAAGCTTTGTGTAAACCAAAGCTCTGATACCACCTGTAACATTCCCCCTTTTGACCGCCTCCAGTCGGTAATTAAACCAACTCGAAACGTTCAAAAAGACGAATTGTTATTTAGTTTATAAGGTTTAAACAGAATCAGCCACAGAAACACAGAATAATAACACTGAATTAAAACAAATGAGAATTTATTTCATTACTATAAATCTTTTATATACATCAGAGTTTATACAATTTAATACTGATACAGCGGAATATCATAAAATACAATTTTCTCGAAATAAATGATTCTTTACTCTCTCTCTAACTTCGCTGCTCGAAAATCTTCAAGCTGTAAAAATACTCGGTCTGACCCGAGTATTATATTCAAAAGAAAATAATACATAGGTCAGTCTAATTCAAACCAGTTTATTAGTGCATACAGGCAGTAATAATTTAAATAGACGACAGTTACAATAATTCCCGTCTATCCAATTCTTTTAACAAAGAAATTGGATAACGAAAATATAACACTAAACAGTGTTAACAATAAATCAGCAGATTTAAATCATCAACAGAGATAAATAAACAATTTATCAAATCGACTAAATCAATTTAAAACAATTGAAGTTGTCACTTTAAAACCATCAAAACTCGATTGGCTGCCGTACACGCACGCGTGTACGGCCTCGCCAATACGGCCTAAAAATCAATGCATCCGACGCAAAGAAACATCAATTCAAACTGTCGATTTCTTGGTGGCTGCAGCGCACACGTGTGCATTCGTACCCGTGTGCACTGCCCCGCCAACTCGTGTGCATAGATAAAGGTGCAACATAGTGTACAAACTCAAAACTAGAGACTAATCAGTTCGAACTACGAGTTCAAGAGTGACATGAACACCACACACAATGCTACAGATAACAAAGTGACCAGGGGTAATAACAAGAATGTCCAAGTCAAATATGCTACAGGTTATGAAATGACCAATTTGCAAACATAAGTTGCCACACTAAATACAACTTTGTTTTCTAACTTTTAGGTAGAAATTTTGCACAACCCTAAATGCTCAAGTATCTGCATATAAAATATGCAAGAAAATATGCAAGACCAAAGTTGTAGTGAAACAACTAAATATGCAGGACTGTGATAAATGAAAAAACCCAAACTGAAACAATGGTAGAATCACAAATGCATTAAGTCCAGATACAACAAACTAAAGAAGCATGGGCAGTTCAAAAATCATAGAGTATATGCAGAAGGCAATAAGTATACAAGTTAATCAAGTTTCCAGTCAATCAATGATGCAGACCAAGAGGCATGGAACTGAAGATTGCAACCTGAATAGAAATGCACATGAATGTGATGGCAACAGTTCAAGGCAACGGTGACAAACCAAATGCAAAATAGGTCGTACATATATCTTTACAAGTTGCATAAGCAAGTTCAAGGGTGCTAATACATATGAACATGAAGAGATGCAACCTGACAGTAAACAGGGCCACAAGTAGATGCAAGTTAACTGGGATATGAATAACTACAGCATGCAGTGACAACAAAGTATCAACATATCAATGTCTAGGCCATAGTCAACAACAAACTGGCATTAATGCATACTGGAATAGATGCATCAAGGTGCCAAAGTCAAAGTGAACAATGAAATGCAAGTGACAACAAGACTCAATTGTACTCGAGTCCAAATGCAACAGCGTGCAAACGCACTCAGGTCAAAGCTGGGTTCAAGTGTAAAACGAAGTAAATGCAACAAGAACCAATAATGCCCAAAGATAGTAGTGCAAATCTAACTGGAAGCATGCAAATTTCACATACCATATACATCAACAAGTCATGCGATGCACCAAAAGAGACGACTTGTACAAGTGAAAATGCGAGCTACCACCCAAGACAGTGTAAAATGGGAATGAACATGTATAAGTGACCTAGTACAACTTCACTAGCAAATGCAGACTAGTGAACAACTAAATACAACTGGGCAGTGTGAGTGTCAGACTCAAAAACAAAGGCGGTAGTACAGCTCAAATGCAACTATGTCCAAAAATTGAAGACATGAGGTGAATGCAACCACAGGTGCAGTGAAGATTACAAATGCATGTATCAGTACAGAGGCAAATACTACCATGACTCGAGTGCATGCTACAACAACAAAGAGCAAGGCTAGGGCATAATGCTATCAGACTGAAAACATATTGCAGTAACAACATGAACACAACTACATACAACTTCAATGCGAACAAATCAGAGAAGTCGAACAAATCAGGACCAAGGTCAATGAAGTTCCAAGTCAAGGTCGAAGCAAGCCATAATTCATGAAATCAGAGAGTGGAGTCAAAAATCATCAAAAACAGTTAAATATCAATTTAATGGTGATGGCCGAAGTCACAGGGACAAAACCAAACAAAGTACAGTTTCAAACGCAACTATATAGTGAACAAAATCAAGTTTTAAATTGTCAAAGCCGAAGCCATCAAAATTTCATAAAATCCAAGAACGAAGTAAGAAATCACCAATTGCAAATTAAATGAACCAGACAAACCATAATTCAATCAGTGAAGTTACTGCAGTTCAAATTCAATGCCTAGAAACAAAAAAACAAAAAAACAAAAAAAATCAAACTGCCGAAATAAGCCAACCAACTCACAGTCGAATACAAATTAGAAGTTCGAATCTTAATGACAATGGTCTAAACTAGATGTGAGTGAATAAAATCACTCACCTTAGCACCATCAAAACAGCCGCGAGCGAAGATACACGAAGTCGAAGCCGTGGTCAATCTCACAGGAGCGAACGCGAAGACGAGCATTTGTAGTCGGCGATCACAAATTACACGAAAACCCTAGCTATTTGGAGACGAGCGAACGAACGATTTTTTTTCTTTTTAGGCCGCCATTTTTTTTCGTCGATTGATTAGGGCTTTGGAATGGAAGTGAAAAATGAAAGGAGGCGGGTTCGTGGTTTTGCAGAGGGAAATAGTGATCTAGGGCATGGGTTTAGGCATGGCTGAGGTATGGGCTGGTATATAGGGTATGGTATTTTTTTATTTTATCTTCTTTTTTTTTTTTAAATCAAATTTTGTTTTGTTATTTTTTATTTATCTTGTTTTTATTAATAAACTTATGCTATTTTAAATTTTATAGATAGAATTTATTTCCTTTTAAACATCATTATTTGTTTTACATTTATTTTCTTAAATGTGTTTTGTTTAAATCTTGTTGCTAAAATTTAAATTATGTGTATTTATTTTGTACAATTAAAAATTAAATAAGAGATTTCAAATCAATTTACAAATTCCAATAAAATTTAACAGAAATTAATATCGCCAATTTGACGAAGATTTTATCGTTATAGAAATTCCAATAACAAAAGAAATTTAACTGTCAACTTAAATCATTTACTGATGATTATAATTTTGGGCAAAACCCCGGTTGTTACAGAAATTCAAATTGAATTCGATTTAATTTTATACGCGTTTATACGCCGTATATTCATAAAACAATTCTGATAAATACGAAATTGGAAATCCAGTAATAATTCAATATTATGGACCCAATGAAACTGGTTTCGTCAAATTCCGAGACTGTGCCTCGGAAGACTATTTTTAAATTCGATTTCAAACGATACAATTTCAAAACTGAACAAATCGCTCTCAAATTCAATTCTGAAGCTTCTATTATCTTCAGTATTATCAATATGAATTTTCCAAGCCTTTAAATTATTTTTAACCGGCTTAAAATTGAAGATTCAAATTTTATTCAACTTTCACTAGATTAAATTCAAAGATTTAATCGCCAATTCCTTCTGAAAATTTGAAATTCAAGTCAAATCATCACTCAAATATTTAAAATTAATTAAATATCCTCAAATTAAATTGTTCAAAATTCAGGGTCGTTACAAAGCTGACTCACGGGAGTCGGTGCTGCGCTAAAACCTTATATGGAATCGTCGCCAAACCATCCTACTTCGTTCTGGAATCTCCACCACGTACACAGTTGTTAATGTGGTTTCCGGTATTGGCAGAGAGTATGATAATATCTGATCTCGGTCTCTTTAACAGCCAAACGCTTATTTCACATCGTGGTCATTTCATTTCAAATAGTTCATACTTCATATTAAAATATCATATTCATTTCGAAACCATATCAATTCGATATCATTATTCACTTTAAATAATATTCATTTCCAGAATAGCAACACTTTCGAAATCATAACAAGCATAACACTTTGGAAATCATAACACTTTTGAAATCATAACACTTTGGAAATCATAACTGTGACGACCTGGCTTCCTACGCCCAGAAAGTCGTATCGTTTTGAAGAAAAGAAAGAGGTGAGAAAGTAGAAAGAAAGAGAAGAAGAAGAAAACAATAACAGAATCTCAACAGCGGAACGAATAAAATATAATATATCATATAAATTAATACATAGTATCATATACATCAGTGCACACAGATAATACAACAGATACTAGACAGTTATAAACACCTGTCTAGTTAATACAACTCACACATCACAGAGATACAACACAGCGGAAAATACAGAATAATCACTAACACAGCGGAACCACTATATATCTACACGCTGAAGCCTCCTGCTCCATTGCTCCTCCAGAATTCTTCAAAGCTAAACCTGAATCCCTTGACTACCCGTAAAAATTTGGGTACCCGAGAGTTTATGAAAAACAGAAATAAACTTCGGGTCAGACATGGGTCTGGTATGAGTAACAGGTTAAAATTGTTTAACTTTGAAAATCATTTGAAAAACAAAGGTATCACGTAAGACTCCCCACACATAAACATGGAAAAGTTTTTACCATACGCTAACCAAATCATTTGATAAGAAATCCAGTGATATTATAATAGTGTCTAGGGTTTTCAAGTAAAATACAGAAATAGCTGAAATGCTTACATCTCACATTTCAACATAGTTGGGCACAATCAAAACGTACGGCGCTTATTGGAGATTGGATTCCATACAATGGCTGGGCTACTGGGGTACCGCCCGTCATAGTACGTGGCCTAGATCACCGTACCGAGGAGTACGCCCGCTCCCCTGCAACACAAAGCCGGACCCATCCCTTACTGGACAGTTCCAAACAAGATAACCCCAGCAGTTGTCGCGCGAAAATCAACTGCCCACACAATCGAATATAAAGGGACATCTAGATAGGAGTGTATCTTGCTCTCAAGTGGGGGCTACCCACGAAGCTTTGCTGCACCTCCCCTGTTTTAGCCATTCCCAGTTGATGAGGCTTGAGGTCACGATTACCTTTACAGAACTCATCTCTTAGAATGCTCATCGCCCACCTGACGATGTGCTGAAAGCATTCAATCCATACAAGTTCGTTCCGGGTTCGAACGAAACCGAAGGCATTATCTCGTTACACTCGTATTGGAATCACCCTCAGAGTTAACGATAATAACCCTTGCATTCTGAATCACCATCTCGAATCTATAAGTACTATCTCCGTCAAACTCATTACGGAATCACCCACAGAGTTATACTGACGAATAGTTCTTATACCTCGAGTCTTCACTTGCTCCATTTGAATTCCACGACCTAACGTTAATTTGGATCGATGTGGTTTTCGGGTCTCCAGACCTGGAATCCCGGTATACGGAAACCTGATCCCGGTCTCATCGAAATCCAAAACGTGTCTTTTAAGGCCAAGTTGTTTTAAAGGTTTAAAACAGTTCAATTCAATTATCTATATCAACACGGATAGATAAAACACAATATCACAGATGAATAATTCACATATCAGCATAATGGATAATCTATGATATCACACTTAAATCAAACATCCATATCACAACAGATATTACTCATCTCATTCCTGAAATCAAATCAATCAATGGGAATCCATAACAATCATCAGACATAGGCAAGGATAATAATCATATCATTGATAATCAATTTAAAATGAATTAAATTAACTACCTTATCCTTAATTAATTTAAAGTAAATTAAATTAATCATTTCATCATTATTAAACTTGCTTATTACCATTAATTAATTAACTATCAATTAATTAATCACCATCCCATTATTCATTTAATTAATCATCCCTGATTAATTTTCTTTAATTACATTTAAGTAATTTTCTTCAATTTATTTCACAGATTCATTACTTTGAACCAAATATAGAAATTTACCTTAACACTACTTCATTTCTTGATTAACTAAAGTTAATTATATTACTAAATTAATTATTAATAAATTTCTTCATTTATTATTCCCAATAATCTATTTTAAATTCCAATATTAATTATAAAGATTAATAATCTCAAATTACATTTCCAGTTTAATTAATTACATCAAAGTAATTAAATCTTTAATTAAACCACAATATTAATCACCTTTGATTAATTCCAATCTAGTAATTAACTCCTATAATTACTTCATTAATTGCTCAATAATTTATTATCTCTAATTAATCCTTTGATTAATTATACAAAGTAATTATACTCAAATTACTTTATTAACAACATCATTCTATTAATTATACTCTGTAATTAAACATCAATTACTTCTCTAAGTAATCATAATTATCACATCATCAATTTGATTTATTCAAATTTATCAAAATAAATTAGTTAACCCAGATAAATCAAATTACTCAATTAATTAAAATGAGTAATTAACTCCTTTAATTACTTCTCATTTATTATTTACACTTAAACAACTAAAATGTTGATCGTTACATTAATTAATCCAATCAATTATTTAAATCAATCACATTAATTAATTATAAAATAACTCAGTTAATGACCTTCATTAACATTTATTTAATCACTATTCTAAGTAATTTACTTATCAATTATTAATAAGTTTAAATTTACCATTTATAAATTAATTAAAGTCTCGTCTATGACTTTATATTATATTAACTACTAAATTCATTTTTACTTTAAATTAATTTATTTAAACTTCAATTTCTAATTTAATCAATATAAATTTATCAATTTCATTTTAACCCTCTTAATATGTGACGACCGCCCATGGCCCCTGCACCGAATCTAGAGAGAGCGCTGTAAAGTGTGCCAGGCGACTATGGACGATTGTCAAGGTAAGATTTAAAATGAAAGAATCTATCGTATTACTCACAGCGCATGGACAAAATACAATAGAACATATGTATAGTGAAGCTTTACAGAACAAAGTGACATCATATAAAACTCCATAATAGTTGAATACAAGCATTCATATAGTCAATACATCCAGCCTCACTACATATCTCTCAGAGAATACAAAACAGCGGAATATCCAGTACATATAATAAGAAGATAATATGCAACCCTCCAGCTCGTCTTCGATATCAGCATCGTGAAAAGAGAACAGCACCTGTCACCTGCTACCTAGTCTGCCCGTCCCAAAATGGACGAACAGCCCAAGGCAATAAGAATTAAAAACATAAAGCCTTGAGTCAGACAACAGTCTTAGTGAGCAGTAAATTAACTAACAACATACCAAAAGAGCATAAAGGAAAAGGAATAGGAATACAACCCTCCCACTCCAACCTCATTCTACAGTGATAGCCCCCAGACACACACTAAGCAGAAGCAAACATAGCAGAGCATACAATTTAAAGTAAAGCTACTATCACTCGAGTCAAGGGCGATGTTTTCCAAGTACCAAGGCCTAAATCAGATAAGCACCCAGAAAATACCGCTCTTGAGTCCGAATGACGATACAACCAAACATCCATGACTCTGGCTATCACTGTTATCATTGCTTCGATATCACCGTTAATTGAATGACCGGCACATTCTTTCAGCCGTCCGTCAAGGGCTAATGGAAACCCCGGTTCTAGACATAACTCCCGCACGTCGTCGCAGCCCGTGCCTAGGACTATCGAATCTGCCCAGAGTACTCGACCATCAACAGTTGGCCGTTGGGACTATCGAATCTGCCCAAACGTACTCTTGCTTAGAGCATGCTAGAACCTTCAACAACGATGCTATCCAAGCCTCCTAGTCATCCTCCTCGACGACTATTCTCATATCCATTCATTATCTTCAACTCGAATCATATCACCGAGTTATCAACATGCTTGGAATGATCCCGTCTGGATTAGACCAAGTCTTCATCATATGATTGCCTCGCTTCATTACATCCTCGCAAAGCCTCATCTCATCATCACATCATCAAATCCATGCATAAGAGCTTCATCATCCCGCTACATATGCCACGAGCAGCTTTTCCAATTCAAGAGCCTTTCCCTTAGCTTTTGAATCGTCTTCGGTCTAAATCTAATCATCAATCATCTAGTTCATAACAATCAATCAAATCAAACATCAATCCAAACAATCAAGCATTCAAAAATGATCTAAGTAGACAATTATAACAATAATGGCATTTTCGTAATTAAAGAGTTGAAAGTCCAATAAGCATGAAAACATGGATTATATCTCTACAAACTTGATGAATGAACTTGCATAGGTTAACATATGATGAAATGGATGCAACATCATCATGAACAATGGATCTATATGGATCTACACATAGGATGAAGAAAATGCATGGAAATCATTATTTTAACACCAAATCGAGCCAACAATCCGATATACTCCTTCGGATCCGTGTGAGAGATAATCACCACTCACCAAATCACCTAAACAATCCAAAAGATAACAACTCCAGATCTGGACAGCGAAGAACTAAGCTAGATCCGACAAGATCTCACTTCAAACGAAGAAATCTCTCTTGAAAAGATGAAGATCTTCAATCTAAGCTCTTGAATCTTCAATCTTGATCTTCGATTTGGATGGATGGAAGCACTAGATTAGAGTGGAGAAAAGAAGTGAAGAAGTGTAGAAGTCGAGCTCTCAAAATGGCAGCACTTCGTCGCTTCAAAATCCGGATCCCAAAAAGTGAGAACAACCCCTCCTATTTATAGCTGAAAACTGCCCTTAAGTCGTAACTCGGCAATCTTCTTAAGTCGGTGCCGACTTAACACTATGCCGACCTAACACTTTGCCGACTTAACACTATGCCGACCTAACACTTTGCCGACCTAACAAAGTCTCACTCAACACATAGCCTCAAAACCCAAGTCCTAACGACCTACAGCCATGCGCATCTGCGACTTAACACATAGGCGCGACTTAACTTAGGTCGTTGCCGACCTAAGTGCCTTGCCGACCTATGACATACGAAGGAATACAACCACGACTTAACTCGCAACTGGGTTACGACTTAACACAGGAGGCGACCTACCGACTCAATTACTCTGCCGACCTATCCTTAACTCGTCAGCCGACTTAACACTTAGCTCAAAACCTTAAGTCGTCTACAATAACTTAAGTCGGTCACTTCCTTAGGTAGTCTATCCCTTAACTCGGCAACGACTTACAACCTACGACTTAATACTTGCCGAGTTACCTTCGACCTAATAACTTAGCCCAGCTACGACTTATCTCCTTAGGTCGTCGCCGACTCAACCCTTAAGTCCTTAACTTGCTTATAAGTCGGTACTCCTATGGGTCGCTAATTCGAACTGCCGACCTAACACTTAACACCTAAACACTTAGGTCGCTCACAACATTCTCTTAGGTCGTTGCCGACCTAACTCTACCCCAGAATACTTAGGTCGCCTGAACCTCTTAAGTCGGTCACGACTTATCTCCTAGGTCGGTGACTACCTTAAGTCGGTCAACCACACTCCCTTAACTCGGTGAGTTCCTTGAGTCGGCAACTCGACCCAGACTTGTTGCTTAACTCGTCCAAACTCCTAAGTCGGCTACGACTTAGGACTTAAGCAAAATTCTGCCAAAACCTGAAATGTCTTAACAACAATATAACCAAGGGTCAATCATTTGAGAATGTTTTGATCCGTAAAAATACGGGTCGTTACATTCTCTCCCCCTTAGGAATTTCGCCCCCGAAATTCCAAACAAACAAGGCAATCAAAGCTATTCTGTACGCCTATCATCCATAACAATCAATAAACCATGCATCCAATTCTAGCTTAGTGTACAGAATTCTAAGACTTAGAACAAGTTACAATTTCGTTAGATGACACGACACCTTAGGGCCATACCTTGAAGAGTTCAGGATGAGCTGCCTTCATCCTCTCTTCCACCTCCCACGTACAGTCGTTATCATCGTCACTCCATTGTATCTTGAGCAACTTAACTACCTTCCTCCTAAGCTGTTTCGTGTCGGTTTCAACAACACGAAGCGGCTTACGAGGTCTTCTATCAACTGGATCAACCTCGAAATCTTCACAGCTATCAGCAGAAACTACGGTACTCGAGTTGTGCACATACTTCCGTAGATATGATACATGAAAAACATTGTGCACACCCGACATTTTCTCCGGTAACTCCAATCTGTAGGCGAGCTTTCCAATTCGCTCGATGATCGGGAATGGTCCAACAAATCTCGGAGTCAATTTTCCTTTCTTCCCGAATCGGATAACATTCTTCAGTGGAGAAATCTTCACAAAAACCATATCTCCTACGTCGAATTCCAAATCCTTTCGACGCTTATCAGCATAACTCTTCTGACGGTCTTGGGCTACCTTCATTCGTTGCCGAATGATCTCTATGCAATCCGAAGTCTGACGAATCATCTCTGGCCCAAGCATCAACTTTTCCCCAGTTTCCAACCAACATGTCGGAGAGTTACACGGTCTTCCATACAATGCCTCATATGGTGCCATACCAATACTTGACTGGTAACTGTTGTTGTAGGCAAACTCCACCAAATGAAGGTGATCTTCCCATGATCCTCCGAAATCCAAAACACAAGCTCTGAGGAGATCTTCCAAAACTCGGTTGACTCTCTCAGTCTGACCATCTGTTTGGGGATGATAAGCTGTACTCAAACACAACTCGGTTCCTAAGACTTCCTGGAAGCTCTTCCAAAATCCACTAGTGAACAATGGGTCTCGATCGCTCACTATACTCTTCGGAATACCATGGAATCGAACTATCCACTTAACATACAACTCAGCCAACTTTGATGCAGTCCTAGTTGATCGAACAGGAATGAATCGTGCACTCTTAGTCAGACGATCCACAATGACCCAAATCCCTTCATTTCCCGTTCTGGTTCTAGGCAATCCATCAATAAAATCCATCGACACTTGTTCCCACTTCCATGTAGGAACTTCTAAGGGCTGAAGCAATCCACTTGGCTTCTTCTGTTCAGCCTTTACCAACTGGCAGTTCATGCATTTGGAAATAAAATTTCCAACATCCTTCTTCATGCCTTCCCAGTAGTAGGTTCTCTTCATATCCCGATACATCTTGTTTCCTCCTGGATGAATTGTCAACTTCGAGTGATGACTTTCCTTCAGAACTTCACTCCTCAATTCATCTATATCGGGAACCACTAGTCGTCCTTGCTTTCGAAGCCAACCTTCTCTATCGACCTCGAATCCTTTATCCTTTTCTGGCTCCAATCCAGATTCCAATTCACGGATAATCTTGACAAGCTTATCGTCTCGCTTTTGACTCTCGCCAATCCTTTCCACAAGAGTCGGTCTTATCGATAAGTTTGCCAACATTTCAGGTTCCAATTCGCATCTAGGCCTGAAGTCAAATCCAGCTAAATACTCGAGACTCTTCCATTCAGAAAACATGGCTCCCAATCCTGCATGTCTTCGACTTAACGCATCAGCCACTGCGTTACCTTTTCCCGGAGTATAAGCTATACCAAAATCATATGAGGCTAAAAACTCTAGCCAACGTTGCTGTCGAAGATTCAAATCCTTTTGGGAGAAAAGATACTTCAACGACTTGTGATCCGTAAACAACTCGAATCGAACTCCCAACAGATAATGTCTCCACATCTTCAGAGCAAATACAATCGCCGCTAACTCCAAATCATGAGTTGGGTAATTCCTTTCATGCGGCTTCAGTTGTCGACTGGCATACGCAACAACTTTATCCTTCTGCATCAGAACTGCTCCAAGTCCCGTACCACATGCGTCGGTGTAAACCACCATCTCATCATTCCCACTTGGAATAGTCAAAACAGGAGCACTCGTCAGTCTCTCTTTCAGGATTGCGAAAGCTTGCTCACACTTAGCATCCCAACTGAACACTTGGTTCTTCTTCGTCAATCCTGTTAACGGTGCAGCTATCTTGGAGAAGTCTTTGATAAACCGTCGATAATATCCTACTAATCCAAGAAAACTTCTCACATCAGATGCATTCTTAGGTCTAACCCAATCCTGGATTGCTGCCACCTTAGCGGGATCAACCGCTATTCCATTTCCAGAAATCACATGGCCTAAGAACCTCACTTCATTCTTCCAGAAGTGACACTTCGAAAACTTAGCCTTCAGCTGATGTTTCCGCAAGATTTCCAAAACAATACGCAAGTGCGTCTTGTGCTCTTCTTCCGTTCTGGAATAAATCAGAATATCATCCACGAACACAAGTACGAACTTGTTCAACTGATCTCTGAACACTCTATTCATAAGATCCACAAAATATGCTGGCGCGTTAGTCAATCCAAACGGCATTACCAGCCACTCGAAGAAACCGGATGGTGTCCTAAAAGCAGTCTTCGGCACACTATCCTTAGCCACTCTCAACTGGTGAAATCCCGTTGCCAAATCCATCTGAGAAAACACCTTAGCTTCGTGAAGCTGATCAAACAAGTCATCTATTCTCGGCAATGGATACTTGTTCTTCTTAGTCACCTTATTCAGCTCACGATAATCCACACACAATCTCAACGATCCATCTGCCTTGGTTGCAAACACAACTGGTGCACCCCACTCGGACACACTACGCCGAATGAATCCTTTCTGCAAAAGGTCATCAACTTGCACCCTCAACTCTTGCTGTTCCCTAGGCGCCATCCGCCTAAGAGGCATCACAACAGGTCTGGCTCCTTCAACTAGATCTATACGAAACTCGATCTCTCTATGCGGCGGCAACCCTTTGACTTCGTCAAAGACATCCTCGAATCTATTTGCGATTGGCACTAAAGACAGTCCATCCCGTGGAACAACTAGCGAATACATGAAGCTCATGAAGACGCCTTCCTCATGCTTACATCGTATCACAATCTTTCGCCCTTCCACATTCTCGACTGTCACCTCCAGCCTCTCACAATCAACCTTAGCCGCATACTTCCTAAGCCAGTCCATACCCAAGATAATTCCGAACCCCGCAAAGTTCAGAACAAAACAATCACAAACAAAAGAGCAACCATGACTCGATACAATTAGACCACGGCATAACATACACAAACAAGACGAACCCCCAACTGGATTAGTCACAACCAATGGCCTATCAACAATATCCGGTGCCAAACCTAACCGGCCTACGAGTTCATTACAAACAAACGAATGCGACGCTCCAGTATCAAACAAAACTCTAACCGGAACACCACATAGGAAAAGAGTACCTTGAACAACCACACTCTTTCCCTTCTCTTCAGCAGTAGGAGCTTTTGAAGACGACGGAACAGCTCCTAAAGCATAGGCTTGCACAATCTGCCTGTCCTTCCTTGGTTCTGGACAATTTTTCCTGAAATGTCCCGGCTTGTCACAGTTGTGACACTTCATCGATGCCTTCGGATTCTTACAATCCTTAGAGAAATGGCCCTTCTGCTGACAATTGTAGCAAGTCACCTCGCCTTTCGGCTTCTTCTGGCCATCCTTACCCTTCTGCTGCTGCTGCTTCCTCTTCTGGTTTCCACCCTGCTGTGGTTTAGATTCTCCCTTGGTAACAGCAACAACAGGTCCTTCCTTAGGAAACAGACTCTCATGCCTAAGAGCTTTCTCCACAAGCTTCTCAAATGAATCGTCCAAATGATCCACCAACTGTCTCCCAAGATAACTATCCAAGCCGGTCACAAACTTCTCATTCTTCTAATAAGCAGATTCAATATACGACCGGGCATACTTGGACAAAGCTTCGAACTCAGAAACATACTCAAGAACTGATCTTCCACCTTGCTTGAGCTCCACAAACCTCTTGAACAGAACAGACTTCTGGGCTGTAGAAATGAACTTAGCTTCAAATCTGACTTGGAATTGCTCCCAAGTAATCTCTTCTTCCGGAGTAGTGATGGTAATAGAGTTCCACCAATCAGAAGCTCTCCCTTGAAGCTGCCTTGATGCCAACTTCCTCTTAGTTGCATCATCAATTCCCAAATCACCAAAGATCCTTTTACAAGCATCTATCCACCTCTGTACCTCAATAGTTGATTCTGTTCCCAAGAAAACCTTCCCTCCAAGAGCAGTATAATCCTTGCACAACATAGCAAAATCCACTGGTTTCGGAGTTTGGACTTGAACTCCAACATCAACTGCTGCCCCCGGAACTGGTATCCTTCTCATGATCGAAGTCATCATAGCTTCGAACATGGCTGCATAATCAGCAGTCTCTTCAGTAGCACGGCCTTCCCTAGCAGCTGGTCTCCCTCTTCGACTCATTCTCAATATCTATAAAAAGGAATGATTAGAACATCTAGAGAAACAACTGCATAAAGGACTAACTTACTGCTAAACTACTATATTATATATAGTAATCATCCATCAAATTACAATTACGTCTCTCATACGTAGTTACGACAGCGAGCGTTGGGTAAAATCGATTAACCAATGCTCTGATACCAAATGTGACGACCGCCCATGGCCCCTGCACCGAATCTAGAGAGAGCGCTGTAAAGTGTGCCAGGCGACTATGGACGATTGTCAAGGTAAGATTTAAAATGAAAGAATCTATCGTATTACTCACAGCGCATGGACAAAATACAATAGAACATATGTATAGTGAAGCTTTACAGAACAAAGTGACATCATATAAAACTCCATAATAGTTGAATACAAGCATTCATATAGTCAATACATCCAGCCTCACTACATATCTCTCAGAGAATACAAAACAGCGGAATATCCAGTACATATAATAAGAAGATAATATGCAACCCTCCAGCTCGTCTTCGATATCAGCATCGTGAAAAGAGAACAGCACCTGTCACCTGCTACCTAGTCTGCCCGTCCCAAAATGGACGAACAGCCCAAGGCAATAAGAATTAAAAACATAAAGCCTTGAGTCAGACAACAGTCTTAGTGAGCAGTAAATTAACTAACAACATACCAAAAGAGCATAAAGGAAAAGGAATAGGAATACAACCCTCCCACTCCAACCTCATTCTACAGTGATAGCCCCCAGACACACACTAAGCAGAAGCAAACATAGCAGAGCATACAATTTAAAGTAAAGCTACTATCACTCGAGTCAAGGGCGATGTTTTCCAAGTACCAAGGCCTAAATCAGATAAGCACCCAGAAAATACCGCTCTTGAGTCCGAATGACGATACAACCAAACATCCATGACTCTGGCTATCACTGTTATCATTGCTTCGATATCACCGTTAATTGAATGACCGGCACATTCTTTCAGCCGTCCGTCAAGGGCTAATGGAAACCCCGGTTCTAGACATAACTCCCGCACGTCGTCGCAGCCCGTGCCTAGGACTATCGAATCTGCCCAGAGTACTCGACCATCAACAGTTGGCCGTTGGGACTATCGAATCTGCCCAAACGTACTCTTGCTTAGAGCATGCTAGAACCTTCAACAACGATGCTATCCAAGCCTCCTAGTCATCCTCCTCGACGACTATTCTCATATCCATTCATTATCTTCAACTCGAATCATATCACCGAGTTATCAACATGCTTGGAATGATCCCGTCTGGATTAGACCAAGTCTTCATCATATGATTGCCTCGCTTCATTACATCCTCGCAAAGCCTCATCTCATCATCACATCATCAAATCCATGCATAAGAGCTTCATCATCCCGCTACATATGCCACGAGCAGCTTTTCCAATTCAAGAGCCTTTCCCTTAGCTTTTGAATCGTCTTCGGTCTAAATCTAATCATCAATCATCTAGTTCATAACAATCAATCAAATCAAACATCAATCCAAACAATCAAGCATTCAAAAATGATCTAAGTAGACAATTATAACAATAATGGCATTTTCGTAATTAAAGAGTTGAAAGTCCAATAAGCATGAAAACATGGATTATATCTCTACAAACTTGATGAATGAACTTGCATAGGTTAACATATGATGAAATGGATGCAACATCATCATGAACAATGGATCTATATGGATCTACACATAGGATGAAGAAAATGCATGGAAATCACTATTTTAACACCAAATCGAGCCAACAATCCGATATACTCCTTCGGATCCGTGTGAGAGATAATCACCACTCACCAAATCACCTAAACAATCCAAAAGATAACAACTCCAGATCTGGACAGCGAAGAACTAAGCTAGATCCGACAAGATCTCACTTCAAACGAAGAAATCTCTCTTGAAAAGATGAAGATCTTCAATCTAAGCTCTTGAATCTTCAATCTTGATCTTCGATTTGGATGGATGGAAGCACTAGATTAGAGTGGAGAAAAGAAGTGAAGAAGTGTAGAAGTCGAGCTCTCAAAATGGCAGCACTTCGTCGCTTCAAAATCCGGATCCCAAAAAGTGAGAACAACCCCTCCTATTTATAGCTGAAAACTGCCCTTAAGTCGTAACTCGGCAATCTTCTTAAGTCGGTGCCGACTTAACACTATGCCGACCTAACACTTTGCCGACTTAACACTATGCCGACCTAACACTTTGCCGACCTAACAAAGTCTCACTCAACACATAGCCTCAAAACCCAAGTCCTAACGACCTACAGCCATGCGCATCTGCGACTTAACACATAGGCGCGACTTAACTTAGGTCGTTGCCGACCTAAGTGCCTTGCCGACCTATGACATACGAAGGAATACAACCACGACTTAACTCGCAACTGGGTTACGACTTAACACAGGAGGCGACCTACCGACTCAATTACTCTGCCGACCTATCCTTAACTCGTCAGCCGACTTAACACTTAGCTCAAAACCTTAAGTCGTCTACAATAACTTAAGTCGGTCACTTCCTTAGGTAGTCTATCCCTTAACTCGGCAACGACTTACAACCTACGACTTAATACTTGCCGAGTTACCTTCGACCTAATAACTTAGCCCAGCTACGACTTATCTCCTTAGGTCGTCGCCGACTCAACCCTTAAGTCCTTAACTTGCTTATAAGTCGGTACTCCTATGGGTCGCTAATTCGAACTGCCGACCTAACACTTAACACCTAAACACTTAGGTCGCTCACAACATTCTCTTAGGTCGTTGCCGACCTAACTCTACCCCAGAATACTTAGGTCGCCTGAACCTCTTAAGTCGGTCACGACTTATCTCCTAGGTCGGTGACTACCTTAAGTCGGTCAACCACACTCCCTTAACTCGGTGAGTTCCTTGAGTCGGCAACTCGACCCAGACTTGTTGCTTAACTCGTCCAAACTCCTAAGTCGGCTACGACTTAGGACTTAAGCAAAATTCTGCCAAAACCTGAAATGTCTTAACAACAATATAACCAAGGGTCAATCATTTGAGAATGTTTTGATCCGTAAAAATACGGGTCGTTACATAATAGTTAATGAGTTTTAAAATTAAATCTCTATATCCCAGAAATAACCTCATTTTCATAATTGATAAATTTCCACTTACAAAATGTTTTAAAAACATTTATTTCACTTTCTTTATACTTCTATTAAAAATTTCAGTTTTAACTATTCACTAATTAAACTTTTGATCACTTAATAAATTTACTTCTAAAAGTCTTTGAACTACCAAAATTAAATAACACCTTGCTATGAAAGGTTTTAGATTAAAACCCCTTAAATCAATTATTTAATTTATTTAAAATATTTAAATCTTGAACTTTTCTTTTTATTTCCAAACGGGAACCTAAACTTTTAATCGAACTTAGCTTAATCATGGGTTTTAAATTTAAACCCTGTTTTAAAAATCTGGGTAATGTTTCAACCTAAAGAAGCTCAACCCGAGACCACTGCAGATTGCTTCGAGGAAAACTGGAGATTTCCCGAGTCACTCGCGAGGAAACTCGCGTACGCCTTCTACTTCGAGTCGCCTGGAAACTATCGCGGAAGCAACTCCGTGTCGCCTCCTTCTTCTCCAAACACAGGCGATCCCATCCATACGTGCACACGAACGTGCACGGTGCACGTCTCCCATTAGCTCTGGCCAGATGCGATCGTCTCGACCTTCCTCTCCGACCACACTATCATGCGCGAATACGACTACAACCCCAGGTCGAACGAAACTCGTTCGAATCCAAATTCGAACCTCCAGCTCGAACCACTGCTGAGTTACGAATCACAAAACCCATCGCCACCGGCCAACCTCACGCCGATGAACCTCGCCGTCCCCACCATCGAACCCCACGACCATGAGCCACCTCCTCCCCAAAAGCGAACGCTTCCGGTCCTATAACCAAGTCGCGAATGCCACGACAGTTCAACCCAACCAGCAACCAACTAAAACCCTAACTTCTTCGATTTCGAGCATATCGATCATAGGAAAAATTCTACAACATTTTCCCTTCATCTACAACCCACAAGCAAGCTACTACCAAGATTTCAACTTCAAACACCAAATGGATCATCGGCAATTCCCCAAATTGCTGATACCGTTCATCTCAAATTTCCCGATCGAATATTAACTTAAAAATCTGGAAATGCATTTTAAAAATCATAATTTTTATCTACGAATCCATCTATACAACTCAAAACAGAAATTAAAGATGTTGAATTTTGACATGTATCAGTGTTTACTGTTATTTCCCATTTTAAAAATTAATTGTTAAATTAAAAATCTTCAAACGCTTTTTAAAATTATCTTCATACCCTAACAAACAACTTTCGATTTTATAACAAAGACAAATATAGATGTTATTGTGAGATTTGAATTTCAATATCAAACCAAAACCAGAAAATAAAAGCAAAGCATGAATGAACAGATTTCCAGATACTTGCACATACACCTACATACCAGATATATATATCTCAAGGAAAAATATGCCACATAATTTGAGTTATTAAACTTTTTAAAAATGTTACTCACCAAATATAAGAGAAGAACAGAACTTGTTTTGCAAGCAGTTTGAAATTCTTTGAGGAAACTGGAAACTGAAAAGTGTTTCTACCCTGGCCTTCACTATCTTGCTGTTGAATTAGTGGTAGTTGCTTGATGTTGTTTTAGATGGAGATTTGTTTTAAGTTTTCAAATGAGCTTCCATTACGATTTGTATTGAGTTCGAATGAAAGAAAAATGACAGGAAGGAGATAGCTTCCAGTTTGAAGTATAAAGAGGTTACAGGCTTTTTATATTTTTTTTCTTCTTTTAAACAAAAAGGGTCAGAGATATTTTATACAAATGGAGGCTGAAAGAAACTTTTACAATTCGAAATGACTTGGCTGGGTGCTAGGGAATGGAACATTAAATGTTATTTGTACTTGATGATGTTATTTTATACTTATCTCTTCCTTAGACTTAAACTACAAGCCACCAGCATAATACAAGATAATGCGAATATACTTTTACTTGGCTCTTTATTCTTGTTGTACTCGGTGATCATTCGAACTATTGTTTTCAGATTACCCTGTACAAGTTTTGCTTTGCCTTAACCTTAAATTTCCATTTGCTATGCAAAGTAATTTAAAGCTGGGAAATGTAATATCCCGGAAATTTAGGGCAATATCAATTTAATAATCTGTTTAAATAATTAAATTGATTGATAATTTTTGATAATAAAATTTGAATTGAATTAATAATCTAATTAAATAAATATTTAATTAGTGAATTTTTCTAATAAAATGATTTCTATTTATAATATATATATTTAATTGTATATATTGTAAATAGATAAGCTCGGATTTAAAATTTAAAATAAATAAGATCTTGTTTTTAAATTCTAATATATATTGATAAATTGGAAATTAGGATTAATCAATATAAGCTTTTAAAAGCTATTTAAATAAATAACAATATAGTTTTAAAATACTCAAGGTAACTGTTAATTGATTTAAATTGATTTTAGCTTAAGTTTAAATTTAAATTAATTAGCAAAAAGATTGTTTTATTTTATTTCTGAATATAGCTTTTAAATATGATTTGAATATATATATATAAAGTTTAAAATACAATTTAAATATGAGATGTTAATTCATTTAATAAATAGTAGTAGTTTATAATCTCCTTTATAAATTATTTTAAAATTGATAAATATGTTAATTTCAAACAATATTAATAAAGTATTGTTTTTATAATAAAAAGACCTTAATAAAATAAGATTGTTATTTTCAAATTGGATGTGTTGTTTAAAATTTACTTTAAATTGGATTTTAAGAATATAATTTGAATTTGAATTTGAAATTCAAAAGAGGTAATATTTAAATAGTTTTAGATTTTAAATATATATGTATAAGCTTTTATTTATAAGTATAATTGGTTAGTTCTTTAAAAAGTTATCTTTATATATATAAATAGATAAGTAATAAGTGTTTAAGAAAATAAAGAAAAAGATTTATTTACACTTAAAATAAATATAAATTAAATAAAAAGACATGTGTAATTCTCCAAATGCTTTGTTATAACAAGTGTTAACTAATTAACCACTATAATGACAAATGTCAAAATGAGGTAATTTTGTTTTTCTTTTATTTGTTAAATCATTTTATTCTATATAAAACATATGTTCTTATCTACATTTCTTTTTCTCTTTTTCAAAGACAAGAAAACTTCAGCCTAAACTAAAATCCTCAAAACAAAATCTGAAACAAATCTTCTCTCAACAAAACAAAATCCTCTTAAATAATCTGTAATCAAACTATCCTCTCAACCAAAATTAGTAATCAAGTTCCTCAATCTCCAAAATAATCTGTAACTAAACTTTCCTCAAACCAAAACAAATCAATCAAAAGCCTGTTCATTTTCTTCTAAACCTGGAATCAAAGCTTTTAGCCTGCATTGATAAAACTAAGAACAACAACCTGCAATATCTTTCAAATCTGGAAGCCTGTATTGTTCAAAATCAAAGCCTGCATTTTCTTTAATCTGGAATCACATTCCAGTCTGCATGCAAGATTCTGTAAACAAACAAAACATGAGATCTAAAGCAATATCTCAACAAGAAAATGGCACGCATGCTAGATCCAGTAACATCAAGCAACATACAAATTTAAACAGCTAGCAATTCAAGTTTTCAAGGCAAATCAAAACTGTTTCAAAGGGAGCTCTGATTCTCTGCTTTTAAATGGTGAGTAACAATATTTCTAAAACTTTAATATAAGATTCTGGTTGCCTGCTTGTTTCTGTTATATGTTTTGTTTGTGAGTAACTTCATATTTTAAAAAATATTACAAGTTTCAAATTTAGTTGTGTGATGAATATCAGGAATTTGTGTTATATGAAATACATGCATTTCATTTAATTTTGATAAGGTGAAGCTTGTATTTCTATCGGGATGTTGCCTCTGTTTTAATTTTTTTTTAACAGTCTGGAAACTTCAAAAATTTTTGTTGCTCAACCTATTTGTTTTTGGGACAAAATATATAAACAAAGTATGTTTAGGGAAGTACAAAGAGAATTTTTAAAATAAAGCTTATTCCAATAAGAATGAACTGTTCAGGAAAGAAACTCAGGACAGTAATACCCAATGAAAGTGGAAAATTCAAACATCATAAATTATCGATTCAAGTTTACAAACTGCTTTCTTAATAAAAAGTAGGATTTTTAAAACTTGAATCATATTTTTTAGTGATAAAATGAGTTGGCATTGCTGTGATGAACGGGAAATGAGTTTTGGTCAGAATGGGGTGGTCGGAAGCTCTGGGTTGGCCGGGGTTTCTCGAGGGGGTAGAGGGGTTTACAGGGTATCTGTGAAAATTTTTGAATAAGGGATTAATGCAATTAGGCAGGAGCGATTTTGAATTGAAAATTTTTAACCTAGCTTTAACAATGGTGGAAAAATTGATCACTGTGAACAAAATGTTAGTTCGAGTGTTTCGAAATTTCTGGTGGTGGAAGTTTGGGAAATGTCAAAGTCGAGGCCGGAGGTGGAAGCTTGCAGATGGTCGGAGTGACGAGTGGTTGCCGTTGACAGTTCGAGAAGGAAAGTTATCGATTTCCAGGTTGGGTTCAAATGCAAAATTCGATGATCAGGGAAGATTCGAAGGTTGGTTGATCGGAGTCTGACGTGATGAGGTTCGTCGACTTGCCTCGATGATCGTCAGGTGATCGGAGGCGAAGGCGACTCTGTGCACGTGCACGAGTGTATTTTTGTGTCTGGTGAATGCTTCAGGAAGGAGAAGAAGTGGGATCGAAGAAGGACTCGGGAAGGTCGCGGGTTCGACTCAGGGTATTTTTGGGTTTACTCGAAGTGAGTGAGGCGAGGGATAACTCGAAGTGGTACTCGAGTGGGAAAAGGTTTGGCTCGGGATGAACTCGTGTTCCCGTGAGAGTTTAACAGCAGGTTTAAATAAAAATGGTTTGTTTTAAAACTTTTCTTAAATAATTCCTCCCTATTTTAAATGTTTCTTTAACCCATAATTAAGAAATGATATGATTGTTTAACTTATGTTTGTTAAGTTAAAATTTAAGATATTTTAAACTTAAATTTTTAAATATAATTAAATGTTAATTAAAGGTTAAAAGTTTTTAAATAATGTGATTGGGTAATTAATAAAGATGATGATTTATCTTAAAGGTAATTAATTGAAATTAAGGATTTTTAAATTAAGATTGATTAATTAATGATTAGTGATTAATTAATTAATTAGTGACTAATTAATTAGGTAATTAAAGAATAATTAATCTGTAATTAAAGATTAATTAATTTGGTTTAAGAAGTAATTAAAGGATAAATTACTCAGCTTTAATTTATAAAATGAAGGTGATTAATTTAAGTTAATTAATTTGTTAATTAATTAAAGATAGCCACTTGGTAATTGTTTAAGTACAAATTACTTAATGAGATTAGATAAGTGTAGATTATTAACAAATGATAATCATTTGTAAAAATTGGTTAAGTATAAATTACTTAATAAAAGTAATTAAAGAAATAAAGTACTTAAGGTAATTAATTAAATAAATTTGATAAGTTTAAATTAATTTATTTAATTAATTTAAGAAAATCACTGGGTGATTAGATAATTACTTAAAAGTAATTAGTGAAAGTATAAATTACTTAGAAAGATAACTAAAGTTAATTAGTGGATATAATTAACTAAAGGTGGTTTAATAAAAGTAATTTGAGTTTAGTACTTTTAATAATTAATCAAGGGATTAATTAAAGGATAATTAATTAAGGAGTAATTAATTTAGGAAGTGTAGTAATTAAGAGTAGTTAATTACTAAATGGAATTAATCAAAGGTGATTAATAAATGTGATTAATTAATTATTAATATAAATAAGATAATTAATTAAGAATAATTAAGGATCATTAATTAATATAATTAATGATGTTATTAAGAATTGATTAATTAAGATTAATTAATAAATAATAAGTGATTAAAGTAATTAATTAATTGTAATTAATTAAGGATTAATGTAATTAAATACAGTTAATTAATAGATGAAGTAATTAAAGATTAATTACTGAATGGTTTAAGTTAATTTGTGAAATTAATTAAGAGTTAATTACTTAAGGTAATTAAAGTATAATTAATCAGGATTGATTAATTAAGATGATACTTAAAATATGATTAATTAATTGGTTTAATTAATGATTAAGTAAGAAGGATTTATAAATGAGGTAATTAATTTAATTCACTTTAAATTAATTAAAAATGGTAAATCATTACTTAGGGATGGATGAATAATATAGAATGCTTTGTATTGTTGTTATCTCTGATAAGAGATGTGCTGATCTATGATATAGATGTTTGGTTGGATTGAAATGATAATATGAACTATCTGTTTGGATGATAATGTAGATTATCTATTGAGTTATCTATCTGTGTGTATATAGATAAGAATTGAATTAACCTTAAAACAACTTGGCCCTTAAAGATACGTTTTGGATTTCGATGAGACCGGGATCGGGTTTCCGTATACCGGAATTCCAGGTCTGGAGACCCGAATACCACATCGATCCAAATTAACGATAGGTCGTGAATCTCAAGTGAAGATGAAGATTCAAAGTGCAAGGGTTATGGTCGTTAACTCTGAGGGTGATTCCAATACGAGTGTAACGAGATAATGCCTTCGGTTTCGTTCGAACCCGGAACGAACTTGTATGGATTGAATGCTTTCAGAACATCGTCAGGTGGACGATGAGCATTCTAAGTGATGTGTTCTGATTTAAAGGTAAATCGTAACCTCAAGCCTCATCAACCGGGAATGGCTAAAACAGGGGAGGTGCAGCAAGGCTTCGTGGGTAGCACCCACTGAGAGTAAGGTCATCCCTGTCTAGAGAAGTTCCTTCTTTTATTTCGGCTTAGTGGTGCAGTTGGCGACGGCCATCTGTGGGGTGATTTTATTCGGAATTATCCAGTAAGGGATGGTTCCGGCTTTGTGTTGCAGGGGATTGGGAGTGATCCTCGGTACGGTGATCTAGGCCCCGTACTGTGATGAGCGGTACCCCGGTAGCTCTGCCATTGTATGGAAATCCAAATTCCAATAAGTGATAACGGATTTGATTGTATACTTATGTATGCTGGAATTTAATAATGTAACAATTTCGGCTATTTCATATTTATTTGAAAACCCTAGACCCTATTATAATACAATCGAATTTCCTATCAAATGTTTTGGTTAGCGTAAGGTAAAAACTTACCCATGTTTATTTGTGGGGAGTCTTACGTGATACCTTTTCTTTCAAAAGGTTTTGAAGTTAAATAAGTTTAACCTGTTACTCACACCAGACCTATGTCTGACCCAAGTTGTTTATTTCTGTTTTATAAACTCTTGGGTACTCAAATTTTTACGAGTAGCCAAGGGATTCAGGTTTAGCTTTGACGAATTGTGGAGGAGCAATGGAGCAGGAGGCTTCGGCGTTCGTAGATATAGTATTCCGCTGTGTTGATATCTGTGTTATAGTCTTGTATTGTATTTGAGTTGTAATATATAGACAGATGTTTATAACTGTCTAGTATGTGTTGTATGGTTGTGTAAACTCTGATAAGTGTTGTATACTATTTAATAGTTTATGTTATTAATATAATTTATTCTTTTCGCTGTGAGATAGTTGTTGTTGTTTCTTTCTTTCTTCTCTTCTTTTCTATTCTCTACCCCTTTCTTTCTTATTGTCGATGCCTTCTTCTGTGGATAGAAGGTCGGGTCGTCACAGTTGGTATCAGAGCTTAGGTTGAGCGAATACCTAAGCTATTGGTTAAGTGAATATCAGAACACTAGGTTGAGTGAATACCTAGGTTCGGAAGGGTTGTTCAATTAGGATCTGTAGCAACCTGTTTGAGTCCGAGTGTATATATATACGAGAGTGCGTATTTGTTAGTTATATAAAATGGTTTTATATTGTGTTAATTGATCGGTTAAGTGGTATATGGATTCTGGTCAATACGAGTAGCTACCGTTATTGATAGGGATCTCTAAACACTTGGACCAGGCCAACGGACACAATATTGTTTTAAAAAGGGAAGGTGAAATAATTTTACCCAGATATATTTTCTATATATAAAAAGTATCATTTTAAAAGTATATGGTATTTATAATGATTGGTTGAGATGATAATAATTTATCATCTAAGATTAGGAGTCTGAGTGTTGAGGTTGGAAGTATATTTGTCGAGACTGTAAACCTAATACCGTCTCGAGTAAACTTTACTGTGGTAAAGAATTTCATCGATCTCCGAAGGAAACTGTTATGGTTCGGAGTTTATCTTTGTAGTTTGGATGAGTAAAGTTGGAGCTGTCGGTTGGACAGAAGCGAGTGATGGTATCTTGATACTTCTGGAAGAAGTAGCTGCGTGATGAGATGCAGTGACTATGGATGTTCCCGAAGATGTTTTCTTTGGAACAAGTTAATGAAGTGTGTCTGCTTCGGTGTCGAGGCTGGGTTCAGCAAGATGTTTTTGTTCTGTTTGAAGTCCGAATTTCTCGAAGAACTTTGGATTGAGAAGTCTGTGGCATCTGTGGCAGTAGTGCAGCTCGGAGTGTTCTGTTTTCGGCAGAAGTTTTTCTGAAGGTGAAGTTCAGAAGCATCAGAGAGGATCCATTTCTTCGATGGATTGGATAGTCAAGTGTGAACTGTTCTGATTGGTAAAGAGAGAACAGTTTTATTTGGCTGGGTGGATCGCAAAAGTGACTTGCGATAGTTTGAGTATTCTTTTGAGTTATCCGATATTTTCTGGAATGTGTTGTCCAGTCTGTGCTTGTGTTCATCATCAGCATTTTCATTTCTACTCCAGATCAGAGTGGTGCAGCGGGAGCAGTTTGGCAAGTGCTCCTGTTTATCTTTTCCAGATAGGAGAAGTTAGTTCAGTCTACTGATATGGTGAAGTAGAGTTGTGTTTTGGATTATTGGTAGATCTTGAGAGTATCATTGTTGATTGGGTTATTTCTGGTCCAGTTATTGCTAGAAGCATCAGCGAAGGTTGAGTTGATCAGGAAAGATCTGTAGACAGCTCAGGATCGTCTGAAGGATTTTGTGGATAAGAGACGATAGAATTTGAAATTCGAAATTGGAGACTTCGTGGTTGTGAAGTTTTTCTCTGGTTAAAGGGAGCAATAAGATTTGGTAAGTCTGGAAAGTCAGCTCCGAATTGTTTTGGATCTTTTCTGTGATCTAATTTGGATAAGTGCTTTGATCTACTGGATTGAATTGTCAGTTTGGATAACTGGAATTCATTGTGTTTTACGTATCTCTGAGGGAGTACGTGTTTGATCTATCTCTGGTTTTGGAACCAGCAGTTCTGGAAGATTTGGTTGTTAAGTCAGACTCGTCTGTAGTCTGATATCTTGTTTAGTTCTGTAGATCTAGAAGAGTAGAAGCTCTATAGCTTAGTAGTATTGTTTGTTGGATTCTGTAGAGCGAGTATCCCGATATATATATACTTGGGGAAACTCGAGGAAATTTTATCCAGAATTTTATCTGGATAATTAGAATTGTTTGATTGGGAGAATTGTTTGCTATTGTTGTTAGCATATAGATAATAATATATGCTTGTGATTTAAATAGATTATTAAATTACCTTTGTTTTAAATTTCGGGGACGAAATTATTTTAAGGGGGAAGGAATGTAATATCCCGGAAATTTAGGGCAATATCAATTTAATAATCTGTTTAAATAATTAAATTGATTGATAATTTTTGATAATAAAATTTGAATTGAATTAATAATCTAATTAAATAAATATTTAATTAGTGAATTTTTCTAATAAAATGATTTCTATTTATAATATATATATTTAATTGTATATATTGTAAATAGATAAGCTCGGATTTAAAATTTAAAATAAATAAGATCTTGTTTTTAAATTCTAATATATATTGATAAATTGGAAATTAGGATTAATCAATATAAGCTTTTAAAAGCTATTTAAATAAATAACAATATAGTTTTAAAATACTCAAGGTAACTGTTAATTGATTTAAATTGATTTTAGCTTAAGTTTAAATTTAAATTAATTAGCAAAAAGATTGTTTTATTTTATTTTTGAATATAGCTTTTAAATATGATTTGAATATATATATATATAAAGTTTAAAATACAATTTAAATATGAGATGTTAATTCATTTAATAAATAGTAGTAGTTTATAATCTCCTTTATAAATTATTTTAAAATTGATAAATATGTTAATTTCAAACAATATTAATAAAGTATTGTTTTTATAATAAAAAGACCTTAATAAAATAAGATTGTTATTTTCAAATTGGATGTGTTGTTTAAAATTTACTTTAAATTGGATTTTAAGAATATAATTTGAATTTGAATTTGAAATTCAAAAGAGGTAATATTTAAATAGTTTTAGATTTTAAATATATATGTATAAGCTTTTATTTATAAGTATAATTGGTTAGTTCTTTAAAAAGTTATCTTTATATATATAAATAGATAAGTAATAAGTGTTTAAGAAAATAAAGAAAAAGATTTATTTACACTTAAAATAAATATAAATTAAATAAAAAGACATGTGTAATTCTCCAAATGCTTTGTTATAACAAGTGTTAACTAATTAACCACTATAATGACAAATGTCAAAATGAGGTAATTTTGTTTTTCTTTTATTTGTTAAATCATTTTATTCTATATAAAACATATGTTCTTATCTACATTTCTTTTTCTCTTTTTCAAAGACAAGAAAACTTCAGCCTAAACTAAAATCCTCAAAACAAAATCTAAAACAAATCTTCTCTCAACAAAACAAAATCCTCTTAAATAATCTGTAATCAAACTATCCTCTCAACCAAAATTAGTAATCAAGTTCCTCAATCTCCAAAATAATCTGTAACTAAACTTTCCTCAAACCAAAACAAATCAATCAAAAGCCTGTTCATTTTCTTCTAAACCTAGAATCAAAGCTTTTAGCCTGCATTGATAAAACTAAGAACAACAACCTGCAATATCTTTCAAATCTGGAAGCCTGTATTGTTCAAAATCAAAGCCTGCATTTTCTTTAATCTGGAATCACATTCCAGTCTGCATGCAAGATTCTGTAAACAAACAAAACATGAGATCTAAAGCAATATCTCAACAAGAAAATGGCACGCATGCTAGATCCAGTAACATCAAGCAACATACAAATTTAAACAGCTAGCAATTCAAGTTTTCAAGGCAAATCAAAACTGTTTCAAAGGGAGCTCTGATTCTCTGCTTTTAAATGGTGAGTAACAATATTTCTAAAACTTTAATATAAGATTCTGGTTGCCTGCTTGTTTCTGTTATATGTTTTGTTTGTGAGTAACTTCATATTTTAAAAAATATTACAAGTTTCAAATTTAGTTGTGTGATGAATATCAGGAATTTGTGTTATATGAAATACATGCATTTCATTTAATTTTGATAAGGTGAAGCTTGTATTTCTATCTGGATGTTGCCTCTGTTTTAATTTTTTTTAACAGTCTGGAAACTTCAAAAATTTTTGTTGCTCAACCTATTTGTTTTTGGGACAAAATATATAAACAAAGTATGTTTAGGGAAGTACAAAGAGAATTTTTAAAATAAAGCTTATGCCAATAAGAATGAACTGTTCAGGAAAGAAACTCAGGACAGTAATACCCAATGAAAGTGGAAAATTCAAACATCATAAATTATCGATTCAAGTTTACAAACTGCTTTCTTAATAAAAAGTAGGATTTTTAAAACTTGAATCATATTTTTTAGTGATAAAATGAGTTGGCATTGCTGTGATGAACGGGAAATGAGTTTTGGTCAGAATGGGGTGGTCGGAAGCTCTGGGTTGGCCGGGGTTTCTCGAGGGGGTAGAGGGGTTTACAGGGTATCTGTGAAAATTTTTGAATAAGGGATTAATGCAATTAGGCAGGAGCGATTTTGAATTGAAAATTTTTAACCTAGCTTTAACAATGGTGGAAAAATTGATCACTGTGAACAAAATGTTAGTTCGAGTGTTTCGAAATTTCTGGTGGTGGAAGTTTGGGAAATGTCAAAGTCGAGGCCGGAGGTGGAAGCTTGCAGATGGTCGGAGTGACGAGTGGTTGCCGTTGACAGTTCGAGAAGGAAAGTTATCGATTTCCAGGTTGGGTTCAAATGCAAAATTCGATGATCAGGGAAGATTCGAAGGTTGGTTGATCGGAGTCTGACGTGATGAGGTTCGTCGACTTGCCTCGATGATCGTCAGGTGATCGGAGGCGAAGGCGACTCTGTGCACGTGCACGAGTGTATTTTTGTGTCTGGTGAATGCTTCAGGAAGGAGAAGAAGTGGGATCGAAGAAGGACTCGGGAAGGTCGCGGGTTCGACTCAGGGTATTTTTGGGTTTACTCGAAGTGAGTGAGGCGAGGGATAACTCGAAGTGGTACTCGAGTGGGAAAAGGTTTGGCTCGGGATGAACTCGTGTTCGCGTGAGAGTTTAACAGTAGGTTTAAATAAAAATGGTTTGTTTTAAAACTTTTCTTAAATAATTCCTCCCTATTTTAAATGTTTCTTTAACCCATAATTAAGAAATGATATGATTGTTTAACTTATGTTTGTTAAGTTAAAATTTAAGATATTTTAAACTTAAATTTTTAAATATAATTAAATGTTAATTAAAGGTTAAAAGTTTTTAAATAATGTGATTGGGTAATTAATAAAGATGATGATTTATCTTAAAGGTAATTAATTGAAATTAAGGATTTTTAAATTAAGATTGATTAATTAATGATTAGTGATTAATTAATTAATTAGTGACTAATTAATTAGGTAATTAAAGAATAATTAATCTGTAATTAAAGATTAATTAATTTGGTTTAAGAAGTAATTAAAGGATAAATTACTCAGCTTTAATTTATAAAATGAAGGTGATTAATTTAAGTTAATTAATTTGTTAATTAATTAAAGATAGCCACTTGGTAATTGTTTAAGTACAAATTACTTAATGAGATTAGATAAGTGTAGATTATTAACAAATGATAATCATTTGTAAAAATTGGTTAAGTATAAATTACTTAATAAAAGTAATTAAAGAAATAAAGTACTTAAGGTAATTAATTAAATAAATTTGATAAGTTTAAATTAATTTATTTAATTAATTTAAGAAAATCACTGGGTGATTAGATAATTACTTAAAAGTAATTAGTGAAAGTATAAATTACTTAGAAAGATAACTAAAGTTAATTAGTGGATATAATTAACTAAAGGTGGTTTAATAAAAGTAATTTGAGTTTAGTACTTTTAATAATTAATCAAGGGATTAATTAAAGGATAATTAATTAAGGAGTAATTAATTTAGGAAGTGTAGTAATTAAGAGTAGTTAATTACTAAATGGAATTAATCAAAGGTGATTAATAAATGTGATTAATTAATTATTAATATAAATAAGATAATTAATTAAGAATAATTAAGGATCATTAATTAATATAATTAATGATGTTATTAAGAATTGATTAATTAAGATTAATTAATAAATAATAAGTGATTAAAGTAATTAATTAATTGTAATTAATTAAGGATTAATGTAATTAAATACAGTTAATTAATAGATGAAGTAATTAAAGATTAATTACTGAATGGTTTAAGTTAATTTGTGAAATTAATTAAGAGTTAATTACTTAAGGTAATTAAAGTATAATTAATCAGGATTGATTAATTAAGATGATACTTAAAATATGATTAATTAATTGGTTTAATTAATGATTAAGTAAGAAGGATTTATAAATGAGGTAATTAATTTAATTCACTTTAAATTAATTAGAAATGGTAAATCATTACTTAGGGATGGATGAATAATATAGAATGCTTTGTATTGTTGTTATCTCTGATAAGAGATGTGCTGATCTATGATATAGATGTTTGGTTGGATTGAAATGATAATATGAACTATCTGTTTGGATGATAATGTAGATTATCTATTGAGTTATCTATCTGTGTGTATATAGATAAGAATTGAATTAACCTTAAAACAACTTGGCCCTTAAAGATACGTTTTGGATTTCGATGAGACCGGGATTAGGTTTCCGTATACCGGAATTCCAGGTCTGGAGACCCGAATACCACATCGATCCAAATTAACGATAGGTCGTGAATCTCAAGTGAAGATGAAGATTCAAAGTGCAAGGGTTATGGTCGTTAACTCTGAGGGTGATTCCAATACGAGTGTAACGAGATAATGCCTTCGGTTTCGTTCGAACCCGGAACGAACTTGTATGGATTGAATGCTTTCAGAACATCGTCAGGTGGACGATGAGCATTCTAAGTGATGTGTTCTGATTTAAAGGTAAATCGTAACCTCAAGCCTCATCAACCGGGAATGGCTAAAACAGGGGAGGTGCAGCAAGGCTTCGTGGGTAGCACCCACTGAGAGTAAGGTCATCCCTGTCTAGAGAAGTTCCTTCTTTTATTTCGGCTTAGTGGTGCAGTTGGCGACGGCCATCTGTGGGGTGATTTTATTCGGAATTATCCAGTAAGGGATGGTTCCGGCTTTGTGTTGCAGGGGATTGGGAGTGATCCTCGGTACGGTGATCTAGGCCCCGTACTGTGATGAGCGGTACCCCGGTAGCTCTGCCATTGTATGGAAATCCAAATTCCAATAAGTGATAACGGATTTGATTGTATACTTATGTATGCTGGAATTTAATAATGTAACAATTTCGGCTATTTCATATTTATTTGAAAACCCTAGACCCTATTATAATACAATCGAATTTCCTATCAAATGTTTTGGTTAGCGTAAGGTAAAAACTTACCCATGTTTATTTGTGGGGAGTCTTACGTGATACCTTTTCTTTCAAAAGGTTTTGAAGTTAAATAAGTTTAACCTGTTACTCACACCAGACCTATGTCTGACCCAAGTTGTTTATTTCTGTTTTATAAACTCTTGGGTACTCAAATTTTTACGAGTAGCCAAGGGATTCAGGTTTAGCTTTGACGAATTGTGGAGGAGCAATGGAGCAGGAGGCTTCGGCGTTCGTAGATATAGTATTCCGCTGTGTTGATATCTGTGTTAGAGTCTTGTATTGTATTTGAGTTGTAATATATAGACAGATGTTTATAACTGTCTAGTATGTGTTGTATGGTTGTGTAAACTCTGATAAGTGTTGTATACTATTTAATAGTTTATGTTATTAATATAATTTATTCTTTCCGCTGTGAGATAGTTGTTGTTGTTTCTTTCTTTCTTCTCTTCTTTTCTATTCTCTACCCCTTTCTTTCTTATTGTCGATGCCTTCTTCTGTGGATAGAAGGTCGGGTCATCACAGGAAATCTCCTTTTAAATTGTGATGTAGTATAAATAATGTTCTAGTATATTGTTTGAATATAAAATGTAATAGATGTTGTTTTAATATGTTGTTTATTTATTTAGTGTTTGTTTGAAATTCACAAAGCTATGGAATCTACTCAAATATATTATACTTTCCTGTTCGATGATAAAATGTAAATAAATATTTGTTTAGATATTTTAGTGTGTTGTTTTCAAAATTTATCAAATTTTACTTATTTTATTTGTATTGTTGTTAACTTGTTATTTTAATATGTAGATTTGTTGTTTGTATTATTGATTGTATTTCTAGATGAACATTTTATACTATTTTTATTTATATATATCATTTAAAATAAATTATACATTTAACAACTTGAAACGATTTACAAAAGGAATTATATTTTATTAATATTATAAAAGTCCGTTTATCAAATTTTAAAATAGCTAAACAAGAAATTACTCCTTTATTATCAGCTGTTTATTTCTAAAATATACAGTAAAGTAATATTTGACAAAACTGAATTTAAAACTATATATATATATATATTTCAAACTATAATTTTACAAGCTATACTTTAACAGAAAGGAAAATGAAATTCTTTTGTTAATAAATATATATTTAAATCAAAGTTAGAATAAGCTTAAAGCAAATTAAACATTTACCTCGAGTATTTGAAACCATATCTCTATTTATTTAATAGCTTTGAAAAGTTTCCCAAAATAAATAATAATTTCCAAATCTCTAGAATACATATAAGCAATTTGAAAACAAAATTTATCAATTAAAATTTAAAACAGAACTTACCTGTCTACGATATATATCAGTATATCCGTTATAAACAGAAAAATCATTTATTAGTTTTAAAACATATAACTCACAAATATGATATTTATCAGAAGAAAATATCAATTCAAGTTTAAAATTCAAAAATATATCAAATCAATTTAATATTTAACATAAATTATTAAATTGATATTGCTCGAAATTCCGGGATGTCACAATAACACTTTCGACTTAAACAGTTTAAATATTGAAAATAGTATATATATACTAAAATAGTTATAAATTAAAATAGTATATATATTAAAATAATTTATATATTAAAATAGTTTATATATAATAAAAATACTTTATATAATAAAGATAGTTTCCCCAATTTCACAAATCGATTCAAATCAACTTCAATTCCAAAAATTCAATTTAAATCAATTCCAATTTAACCATTTCAATTTAAAGGTCAAAGATTCAATTCAAATTCTAAATAAACTATTTCAATTTTTATCGATTTCAAATCCAGGTTTTGAACTATCACTTCAATTCCAATAAGATTCAAGTTTAAATATTCAACATTTACAATATAAATTTCATTTATATTTCAAGATTTAACTTTAATTTTATCCAAATTGGAAAGTATTCCCTTAATCATTTTAATAACAATCATCTAAAATCCCAATTTATAAATTTAAATCAATATTAAATATTCAATCTCAATTTTATTTAAAATTGAGAATATTCATTTAATCACCTTTTTATCGAATCAAGTTATAAATCATATTTTTCAAAATCTCAAAATCAATAAGTTCAATAAATTCTTATTTAAATTCAATTAATCATCAATTTAAATTCCAAGCCAACATTAATTTCTCTTCCCTACATTTATTATTAAAGTTATAAAAAAATCTATTTTAAAAATATTAATATAAATTTAGGTAAATACTTAAACATATTATGTACCAATTTAAATTAATTTTTTATTAAAATAAATTTTATTATTAAATGTATATTTTATATTAAATATATTTTTATATATATTTAAAATAATAAAATTATAAGTAAAATTTTAAAAATTATATTCAAAATTTCCAAAACATATAATTTTAAAAGTCAGAAATTCAAACATACATAAAATAACATTTATACATATTATATATATATATTTTAAATTAATATCTAATAAAACCCATATAAAACTTTGGAAATCATTTTCAAAATGTAGACCAACGGTGTCCGTATATAATTTTTTATCCTATGGTCAAATGATACGGATATTTATCATTTCAATCCGCAATTTAAATATTTACGGGTATATATCATTTCAACTCGCAATCCCAAATTTCCAAAATCAATGAAAATTGCTTGGGTTTATGTAATGATCCGATATTTTAGACCATTCGCATCCGCACATGTTGGAATTGAATAATTCAAAATACCGAATTGTTAATTTAAATTTGGCAAAACTGATCATATACAGTAAATAAATAATCACAGATCATAGACACGGAGTTATAATTGCAGCGGAAACAAAAGATAGTAGTTCATGAAGCTACTATATACATATCAGAGTTAAATAAAGTACAGCAGAAGTCTCGAATACAATAGTCAAATACAATATCAGAATACATCACTGGAATCAACTGGATATCTGAAAGCTGGATAGATAGCTGGATCTCCAAGCGAAGCTCCAACTCCAAAGGTGAGTCTCGAATACTGGTACACTCAGTCTGACCCGAGCGTAAAGCAAAACACAAAACACTCGAGTCAGGATTAACATCCTTATATCAATAAATCCAACTCAAGCGAAATAGAAATTGAAATACAAGTAACTCAAAGGATGTTTGGAATAACCATCCTTTAAGGATCCGTTAAACTATCTACTATGTAGTAGTGTACGGTAAATAGATAATGCCTATCAGTAATATAAAATATCAAAATAGTGTTAAGGCATTACCATTATCCCCCTTAACACATTTTATATAAGCGCTATAGTCTATACAACACTGTAAACTCCACCGTAAACTAGTGGGATATCAGGGAGTACTCCATAGGTATAACACAAAACAAATCGTAGTGGTCGCGTATATAGGGATACAAGTATGACAAGGCACATGAGGCAATACCCAAGGTAGTGAAACTACCGTTTGCCTGATCCGGACTGGTGAGAACGCATCGCCGCAGCGATCGCAACACCACGAAACAACACTCCCAAAATCAAGGGTGCACCAATCGACAACAAGTAATAAGTAGTTTCGAAGAAGTGTGTTCGCTCGAGGCAGCTAACCCCATTTGGCTCGGCACGGCTCCTGTTTTAGTCATTTCCAATTTGACACAAGTGTCAAGGCTATCCATTATCGTTCTCTTTGTTCAGTCATCACGTACATCATTACAACCACTTCATTCTGGATCACACTCCGCGTATAGTTATTAAAGTGGTTTTCGGTTTAGACAGTGAGTATGTCCCTAACCGATTTCGGTCTTTTTAATAACTTTAGTAATTATTACACCGATTGGTCGTTTATATATTCAAAAACCAAATCAATTTAAATTTCAATTAAAATTCATAAATCAACATTTCATTTGTCTTTCTAAACAATTTCCATAATTTACGCATCAAACTTCCAAATTTCCATTTCAAAATCTTATAATTCAATTTCAAATTTTATTTAAAACAATTTAAACATTGATTCAAGTTCGTATATAAGTTTCATTTCGAAAACATTTAAATTAATTTAATTTAACATTCAAATCAATTTAACTTCATTTATCGATTTCATTTAATATTCGTTAAGTAAATTTGTCATTCAAAACAATTTCTATTTGATTTCCAATTCACTAAATCAATTACTTAAGTTCAACTTCATTGTATCAAAACCTACAAATTGCATTAAATTAAATTCATCAAATCAAATTCTTTACATTTCAAGTCTTAAATTAATTTCAATAAAACACATTTTATTTCTGGTTAGAAAAATTCAATTTCACTTATTAATTTACTTAGTTACAATATCAAAACTCAATTAATAAAGAAACTTAATTTCACTTATTCAAGAAGTTCAATTTTACTTAATAAAGAATTCAATTTTATTTAATTATTAAATAATTCAATCTTATTTAATTATTAAATAATTTCAAAAACTTAATTATTAACTAATTTCAAAACTTAATTATTAATAATTCCAAATTTAATTATTAAATAATTAATTTTAAAACAACATTCTTTCAACAACTACTATGTTAATATTTTGATTCAGATTATTAAATATTAACATTTCCTTTCCTTAAAATTCAAATTCCAACTTCATTTCAAAACCTTATCATTTATTCAAATAAAATCTTTATTTTATTTTTAAATCAAATCATTGACCAATCGGGTTTTATTTAATTCTCTATCCTAAGTCAAAGTTTAATTTGGGTATTTATCATTTCAACCCGATTCCATTTCAATTTCAAGAATCAAAGCATAGTAAAGGGAACTTGCAGTGTGATAACTGGGATGGTGTCAAAGTAAATAAACAAGCAATAACAATAATTAATAACAATCCAGTAATCAATTCAAATAATCCTGAAATAATCGTATTAATTCACATTGTTATTTGTGTAAATTAATATAATTATTTCTAGAATCCACACTATCATTTCATGTAGATTAAAGATTATTACATTAATGTTAATACGGTTCTTCACTTGATATTTATTGTTCAATTTCAAACTACATCAATTTATACACATACATATAAATGGCTCAAGGTGTGGTTAACACTATTTCTACGTGTCAATTTATTTAACATTTAAAGGGGTCATATTATGCAAATGTCATCAATCAAATTAACACATATATCAAATCTAACTATCCTACGTCAATTTCAGTTTCAAATTATTTATCACTTACAACGTTAACAATTTAACGTCCAATGTAGACATCAAACAATCAATCATTTAACAACCAAAATGGATTATCATGGTATATATAACATATAATGGTGTCAGAGGTCACAGGTGAACTGATATAGGTAATAACATATATATAGAAGCCCATATACATGTATATATATATATCTTTCAATATAACATATCTTTATATAATGAAATTTATAACAGCAATACTAGTATAACCCCTATAACTAACATGTTTTAATATATAAAAGCACCTACTTTATATTGAAACAGATGTATATAAAATTTTAAGTCAAGATAAAAATTTTGAAGCACGTATATATAACACTCGACAGATTTATTTTGAAATGTATAAAAAAAACTCACGTTATCAAATGCATAACAATTTTAATCCAACTGTAAACTGTAGATTGAATATACAAGCAAAGGCCGAACCTATGTGTGCAAATGCTAACAATTAAAACATATAACAGAGTATATGCGAATAAACCCAGTCCAAAACATTGATATATATAATACTTGAAAAAAACCAATATCAATATATCTTATATCAATCCTACGAGTTATACACGTGCACTATATATATATACTTTATAAAATTTTCATACTAACTGATAAAATTTGTATATATAAACATAACATATCTACTAGATATAAACCAATATATGAAAGCCATAGATATAGGCGTAGGCTTACAATTATAAACATCCAACAACTTTACTTTAAAATGACAGTTCACTAAATCAATTTGTACAAGCTTATATTACTATCAATCGGTAAGTTTTAAATATGACCAACATAATATAATATACCTTAAAATAAATAAAGAGGGAAGGTGGTCACGAGAGAGAGTGGAGCTCAGTTTTAAGGCGTGCGTGAGCTGGTTGCTGTGTGTGTGGATGCGGCTAGATCTGGTTGTGGGTGGAGGAGGCCTTCGGCATAGCCATGGCAGGCGGAGGGGAAGAAGCAAGGCAGCGACAGGTAGTTCGGGTTGGACTGGCACGGCATGTACAACTACGATGCTCGGCCAGGCTTCGGGTGATGGCTCTCGGCTAAGGAGGATAAACGGGCGGAGCGGCCGAGGAGGAAGAGGCGCACGAAGTCTGTTGTGGTCGGCGGGGAAGAAAAAGGTGATGAGGTCGTGGCCGGATCTGGTTATAGTGGAGAGGAGCACTGAGGCGGAGGAGGAAGGGGCACAGGCTAAGGAAAGCAAGGTGATGGTTCAGCATGGGAAAAGAGAGGAAGAGATGGTTTCAAGGGAAGAGAATGAGCTACAGTCGAAATATATGGCACTTCGTTTTTTCCTTTTCCAAATGAAGAATATGCAGAGAAGACCAATGAGAAAGTTGGATAACCAAACGTGAATAGTGGGAATAGTAATGGACACAGTTTGGATTCTAGGGAAAATAAAAAGTTGTGACCATTGGATTTCCAACGGGTTATGTCACGTACGGGAATTTTCGACTTTCGAAAATTCGACATCGATACCCACTTTATCGACTGCCGAGCAATCGAGTGCCGGAAACTCCAATAGTGAGGGTTTTAGAAAGAAGAAAACAGAAGAAAAGATAGAAGAAGAAGAAAGAAGGAACAGAAAGAAAAAGAACAACAGAACAACATCAGAACAGAAACAATATCAAAATCTTACACATCGCAGCGGAACAAAATATAATAGATAAATGAATAATCTTTAAACAAAGAACTATATCATTTTATACATACATCAATCATCAGAGTCAATATACAACAATGGACAGTTATATAACTTGTCCTCATACAGAATACACAGCGGAATAAATAATATCAGATACAAATACTACGTCTCGCCATCCAGCTTGCTTCCAAAGCCCCAGAATATCCAGAATATCCTGATAACATAACTCTAGGCTGCCCGTGTGGAAATTGGTGGGCACCCAGAGTTTAGAAGGGAAACAATAAACTCCGAGTCAGTCATGGTGACTGGTGTGAGATCGTAAAACAGTTATCTTTAAAACAACAAGGAAACTTTAATGTCAATTCGCAATGCTTTTGGAAAATGAAACTACCATAAGACCTCCCGCCACACACACAATGCAAACGCAGAATTGGAGGAGATTTCTTCTTATGATAGTCAAAGATGCTTACAACGCAAAATCAAATCATTTTTGATATTATTATTAGTGCATAGTGTAGAAAACATTTCGAAAGTATAATATTAATCTTAGCCAGCATAGGCATTCCGCACTTATGCCTACTATAGCTACTATGTTCAATAGCAGGTTACCGCCACATTCCATAGCAGGTAATACAACTACAACCGTACAAGTCGCGTATTGTTTCTTTGGATTTCCAACAAATGGTCAGGCTAAGGAACTTCCTTTTCCACGATGGGTACGTCCCTGGAATAGACGACCCGAGAACCTAACCGGATCTCTGCCAACACAAGGCCGGGTTACCTCTGCAAAAATAGGTAACTACTGACACGCGTATGCCATCCCCCGATCGTCACCGATCTTCCCGAGGATCCCCGATTCGCAACAAACCACATAGATAATAATGCAGCAACCACATAGGTTAAGTATCTGGGCTCCATACCATGATACCACCTCTATCCAGAAGGAATGACATACACTAAGGGGCGCTACTCCCTAGAACCTTGCCGCATCCTTCCTGTTTCGACCATTTCCGGGGTGTGAGGCTCGACGAAGTCTCGTCCACAAAGCTACGCTTTCTCAAAAAGCCCTGCTTCGGGTCAAACAAAATGATCAACCTATGATCACAAAGATATAAGATCAAACAAATGATCATATCGCAAATGATCAAACACTGATCATTTCACAGCAACACTCAGTATGCCACGTTACCAAATTGGGAGTATATCGCTGATAAATTTCAACTACATAACCTCTGAGCTCGTACGTCTCAGAGAAGGGTGTTAAGCTAAGAGAATAAATTCTCCGCCACCAACAGAAATGTATTTGAAAGAAATCAGCTTTATATCTCAAATTCTAACGTCAGACACACAATCCATACAAGTCTGTTCCGGGATCGAACAGAACCGAAGGCACTTCTCACGAAGCCCTTGCATATCCGGATAATTTTCTAATCACGTTCGGACTTCCCGTCACTAAGGGTGATAAAAACCTCTAAATCGGAGATCAGCCGATGTAGAGTAACTCGACGGTAATCCTTCCGTTTTCAAAAATATCCGGTCTTCAACACCGGTCTTCGAATGCAATTCATAACGACGTATCACATATTCGAAATGGGTTATACGACCCCATGGTCCCTTCCCGGTTAACCCGAATAGTGAGCGATTATTCAAAAATAAGTGTGGCATTCAAATTCATCCAATTCACAACAAATACCATTCAAGGTAATTATTGATAGTCGGTTGTTTAACTATCAATAAAGATGCGCAACATCATCAGATTCCAAATAATTTTCCAAATTATTTATCTTCAAAAATATCTTTACTAGATATAAAATTTCCACACTTCAAAAATAAATCAACGTTTATTTTTCTAAACAGTTTCCATTTCTTTTATAAATTCCATATTGAATTTACATTTTTCGAATATCTACTAATATTCGATTTTCAATCGTTTTCAAAAATATCATTTTCGATTTATCTTTAAGAAGATAAATTCTCAAAACGTTTCGTTTCATTTGGAAAAACATTTCCATACTTATTTAAAAATAAGTATTTCACAAATCTATTTATTTTCAACATTTGAAAATATTCAATATACTTTTTTTTTTTTTTTGCAAGGCAAGCGGGGTTAACTGGTCCCCTACCAGTTTATTAAAAAATAAAAACAAAAAGCATATCTATGAACAAGCTCATAGATACCAAAAAAGGAAAAAACAAAGCAGGACAGAAAACAAAGACAAGACAAACAAGGCAATAAAAGAAAAGGCGAAAACATCAAACAAAAACAACAGCCAAAGAAGGACAGAAAGCAAAATTGCTATCCTTCATACCGTTGATGATAGATGACCTGAGCACTTCCCATAATTGCTGATTACTTCTACACTTGCTTTCAAAAATTCTCAAGTTTCTTTCCTCCCAGACAATGCTAAGATACTTCTTAATAACGAAAAAGAAAATAGTTCTTCTATCCTTCTTCCACCTAGTTGATTTGCAAATCAGATCCCATTCAACTTCAGAATTACCAAACCTATGATCATCTGAAATTTTTGCTACTAAATTCCCCCATATACCAAGCAAAACACTGCACTCAAAGTACAGATGAGCAACAGTCTCATTCTTCAACTTGCAGAAAATACATAGGGGATCAATGTTCATGCCATAACTCAACATTTTTTCCTTTGTTAACAGAGCATTCATGATCACCTTCCACAACATCAGATTGTCCCTGGAAGGAGAAGCCGTAGACCATATAACTTTGTACCAAACTGAATTATTACTGCTATTCACATTAGTTAAGAGATCATACGCAACAGATATCGAGTGTTGTTTCCCCTTCCACAAAACAACATCATTTTCAGCTAAACCATATTGTTTATTTTGATATAACTTCCAGAAAGCTCTAATTCCCTGATTACTAGTATAAGGTAGCACCAATTTGCCCTCATTAACATAGTCAGCAGCATTATCAAGTCTACCAATGCCAGCCTGAGCTATCTGGTGAGAGGAGAAAACATTGACAAGAACCAAGCCATCATCCATCCATGGTTCATTCCAAAACTTGATGCTACTGTTACAAGAGATATCATACTTAATGTGTTGGGAGAATTCAGATCTCAAGCCCAATAAACACCTCCAAGTCCAACTGCAACCCTGAGGAACTGGCATTGTCCAGAAATTCCTACCTCCTAAGTTATACTTTTTGGTCCAATCAACCCATAAATTGTCAGCACCAGTAAGAAGAGAATTTATATGAGCACTGATAGCAGCTTTATTCCATTTAGCCAAGCAAATTATCCCAAGACCTCCTTTCCTTTTAGGCAATTCCATTTTAGCAAAAGAACAAGGAATGAGTTTTTTTGATAAAACAGAGCCTGTCCAAAAGAACCTAAGCATAGCAGTACGAACCATGTTCACCAGCTTTTTAGGGAGAATAAATACTCTAGACCAATACACCATCATAGAGGTGATGACAGACTTTATTAGAACAAGCCTACCAGCTTGTGAGAGATACCTATTAGCCGATATGTTCATTAAATTACATATTTTAGTATACAAGGGCAGGCAGTGTCTAGTGGTGATTCTAGAAGTGCACAGAGGAATGCCTAAGTAGCACATATTATTTTCCATATGTTGAAGCCCAGAGATTCCAATAATTGTATTAGCTTCCTCAGTGGAAACTCCAGAGGTGATAATTTGAGATTTATTCGCATTAAGTTTCAACCCAGTCATGAGGTAAAAATTATCAAAAGAAGCTTTAATGTTTTCAATAGATTTCTGATCTGGCTTTGTGAAGATCATAATATCATCTGCAAATAACAGAGCAGAAATATGGAGAGGTTTACATTTGGAGTGGAACAGAATATCTCCGAGTAAATATTTGGAAGACAACAAACTAGTAAAGACTTCCATAACTAAAATGAAAATATAAGATGAGATAGGATCCCCCTGCCTGATCCCCTGATTGCTGCTAAAAAAACCAGAAGTGAATCCATTATAATTAATAGAGAAAGTTGGAGTGGAGATACAGCTGTAAATCCAAGCCACAAATACTTTAGGAAACCTCATCAGGGCCATGATTCTAACAATTGAAGTCCAGTGAACACTATCATAGGCTTTCATCAAGTCCACCTTAAGCATGGCATTTTTGGGAGCTTGAGTTCGACCATAGCCTTTTAATAATTCATGAGATAACAGAATATTATCAAGGATATTTCTGTTGGGAAGAAAGGCAGACTGGTTATTTGAGATGATTCTGCTTAGAACTTTAACAAGTCTGGAGGCCAAGATTTTGGATATACACTTGTACATGACATTACAGCAGGAAATAGGTCTAAAGGAAGAAACAGATGAGGGATGATGGACTTTGGGAATTAGCACTAGATTAGTTGCATTCACTTGTTTTAGAAGTTTGGAAGTATTGAAAAAATTATGTACAGCCTTTAAAAAATCCTTCTTGATAATATCCCAACTATGGATAAAAAAGATGACATTGAATCCATCAGGGCCACCACTGGAGTGCTTGTTCATTGCAAATAAAGTATCTTTAATTTCATTATCAGTCACCTTGTCAACAAGATTATCAGCTTCATCCGGTAACACTTCAGGAAGATGTATAAGGGATAGATCAGCAATATTAGGGATGAAGCCATTATTGTTACCTAGCAATTTCTTGAAATAGGAAAGGAGTGCTTTATCTACAGAGGCAGGTGAAGAGTGCAATTCCCCTTCTTCATCATAAATGTTATTTATATGCTCCTTAGATTGCTTTACCTTGATAGCAGCATGAAAATATGCCGAGTTTATATCTCCCTCAGAAGCCCATTTTTGTCTCAATTGTTGTCTCTTCATATTGGCTTCAGACTTCAAAGCAGCAGAAAGAAGATCAAAAAGAGTTCTCTCAGCAGCAGCAGCTTCAGGATCGTCTGGAGAATTCATCATTTCATCCTGAGCAAGAATGAGTTTGCTCCTAATCAAGGCAGAATTTAGGTTGCCATCACCAAATTTTCCTTTGGCCCATTCTCTTAATGCTAATTTAGTAGCTCCTAATTTCCTGCAAAATATAAACATTGGGTTACCAACAAACTTTTCATTCCAAGCTTTGCTAATTATATTATTATACTCAGGTTCATGGACCCAAGCATTATAAAATTTAAAGCTTCTTTTAATTTTCAACATCTTCTGACCAGAAGAGAATATGATTGGGGAATGATCTGAAAGCACAGGGTGAGGGATAAAGGTGGACAGAGTTGGCCAAGTGGTTATAGCATTGAGATTGGCAAAAGAATGATCAATTTTTGAGTAAGTCCTGACACCAGACCTACTCCTATTATTCCAAGTGAACTCAGCCCCAGAAGATTGGATTGTAAGCAAGTTTGAGTCCTCAATGGCCTTATTTAGAGGATAAATATCATTAGGGAGCAGCGGTAGCCCTCCATGTTTATCATTCAATGATAAGCAGCAATTAAAATCCCCAAAGACAATCCAAGGATGGGAGTTTTGTCTGAAAGCAGGAAGAAGATTAAGACAATTTTGCCTTGAAGAAGGGGAGTTATGAGCATAGACAATAGTTATATAAAAAGAGAAGGGAGAATCAAAAAATTTGGCTTGAAAATGGATGAGCTGATCAGTGGAAAGGACAGAAGTAAGGGATAAGACAGAGGGATCATGGATGACCATAATTCTACCATAGGGGGCTTGATCCAAATTATGATTAAGAGACCAGCTAGTATTAATATGCTTTGCTGCTTTTAAAGTTAAATTCTCATTTAGTTTAGTTTCCAGAATAGCAAAAAGGGAGATTTTGTGCTGTTTGATTATATATTTCACTTGATCAAGCTTTGCGTTTGAATGAGCTCCTCTGACATTCCATATTGCATAGTTTTGCATCATTTGGTATACTTCAGAGATTGATGTACCACCTTTTTCTTGCTCCTTGTTGCAGGAGAATCTCTTTGTACATTGTTTAAATCAACAACTGGTTCAGAGCCATCATTGAGACACTTACCCTTATTTTTTGCCCTACTAGGAGAGGCATTTGGCAATGATATCCATCCAGGCAGATGACCAGAGAAGGTGTATCCACCAGATAAGGGGGGGGAAGCATTTGAATATTCAGCTTTGATTAGTTCCATTATTTCATTTTCAAGTTTCTCCTTAAACTGGGCTTCAACTTGCTGAGTATTAACATTTATACTTCCTTTATTAGGTTTAAAGACTTGCACACCACTAGTTTGCTTGGATAACCCTTCACTTGCATTGGCCATAGCATTGTCAGCTGTGGAAGTGGATTTATGACTCTGATCATCAGTATTTGAAATGTCATCCAAAGGAACAATCCCTGATATGTTGTTTTCCCGTTCTTCTTGTACATTTTGCTTTTGTGATAGGGATCCACTATGCACTCCACACAATTGATTTATCTTGCTTGCAGTTATTTCTCCTTCCTCAATTTCCTCTTCATTGTCACTAATTTCATTGCATAGTTCATTATAACTTTTGTCATTACATGATTCAGTCTCATTTCCTTCCAACAAGACATAAAATTTATTTGTGTCGGTTCTTATATCTTCATATGACTCCACCAACTCATTTTTTTTTGTTACACTAGCATTAACATCCAGTACATCACTAATATTTTGTTCAGCTTCTATATTATCCTTCTCAATTCTCTGAGTTTCAACAATGGTTTCTTTTTCCTTAGCTTTATTTATCTTTGTTCCTTTATTTACCACCCTTTTCCACTCCTGCTTTTTCTTAGTGTCAACTTTGTTCTTTTCATTTTGATTTTGACTTACCATTCTTTCCTTAGAAGACATTGGCACTGTTCTAACAGTTTGTTCCTGGTTTGCTTTCTTTTTCTTGCACATTTCAGGCATATGGCCAAATTCTTTGCACCCACTGCATACCTCAGGTTTCCATAGATAATCAACTTTTACAATCTGCTCTGAACCATCCAGCAATCTGACAGAAAATTCATCCAATAACTCAACTGCTGGTGTGATTTCTACCATGCATTTTGCATAACCTATTCTTTCCAACTTCTCTGTTTGTTCATCCATACACATAAAGGTTCCAATTCGACTAGCTAGCCAATTAATTCCTATGTGAGACCAAGCATATAACGGTATATTCGATAACCTAATCCACACCGGAACAGATTTTATAGTACTACAACTATTTCCAACATTTGGATCCCATTGTTTAACAATGAATAACTTGTTCCTCATGATAATTGGATCAGCTGCAATTATTTTCCTTCTATCCTCATCGCAAGATAGATTGAATAGGAACAAGTAACCATCAGACTTCACTTTTATTGAACCTTTTAGTTTCCAAACCTTTTTCAAATGGGCTATAACAGTAAGATAAGAAAGAGGTTTATCAAGGAAGAAACCAACCAGATAATCACCCCAAACTTCATTTCCAGCACTTATGACGTTTTCAGGAGGAACTAAAACATGGCCATCAAAAACAAGTGGGACCTGGATCGGAAGATGCTTCCCAGCATTACGCGGTTTTTCCTTGAACAGAGAATTCCATGGGACAGAGGGGACAGATGAAGAAGATGGGTTGGGCAATATAGGCAGTGGTGGGTCGATACAGGAAGAAACAACAATTGGTTGAGAAGAAGGAGGGAGCAAGACCGGAGGATCAGGCGGATGAGGGACCGGAGGATAGAGGGGAGGCTGTAAATGAACAGGAGAGGAGTACGGGGATGGCAAGGTAGGGTTGATGGATTGGACCTGGTGACAGTTTGAAAGGACGATGGAAGGAGGGAAAGAAGGAACAGAGGACATTGAAAAAAGCAAGGGTCTCACTATGGAATATTCAATATACTTAAATCAAATTAAGTATATATTTCATTCTTTTAAGGAAACCGTTTACTATAACAACATTTATTTGAGTCAAAACGAATGTCACGTAAAACATCGTTACGACGACTCAAAATCACTAGTATAGGGATTCGGAATTAAGATAGGTATATAAATCCCAATACTACATAAAACATTTTCTTTCGAAAATCATTTACTATAACAACAGTGTTATAGTCCATCATTTCCTTATTTCTCGAAACGTCTATTTCAACAATAAATGTTGAAATCTATGTTTTCGATACTTAACACGTTTTAAAACATCTTTTAAAACAATTAACTTCATTTTATAATATCGCTTTCCCAAACATAACCATTTTATTCAATAATATATTCACTGTCCAAAATCGTGAATATACTTCACTAACCAAATTTCAATCTTTTCTACACATTTATTCCAAGAATTATCCACTGTCCAAAATCGTGGATAAAATTCCCTTAATAATCTCTATATTTAAAATCAATCAAATTTGATTGATTTTCGAATTTATAAAACAACGTTTATAAATTCGATTTCCATTTTCTAACAACTTTGATTTATAAATCTTCTTTATTAACAAATTCGAGTTATACTTGATATAAATATCACAAGTCCATATTATAAGTTAATAACTTATCATTCATTTTCAACTTCACAATTTATAAATCTATAAATTTCATTCACTTACGGATTCCATAATATTTCATTTTTATCACTTATAAAAACTCATTTTATAATTTCAACATTCTTAATTTTGTAGATATCAATTTCATAAATCTTTTATATAAACCGTTACAGAAATTCAAAAATCTCAATTTAAACCATTTCATAAATCAGTCAACTATTTATTCCAAAAATCACTTTTCGGTTATATTTCACAAATCTATAAATTTTTGTAACTTTAAAATTTCATACGTTTATTTATTTGAAATAAATCAATTCAAAAATTCCATAAAACGTATATTTTCAAAAATCACTTTAAAATCCTTTTAAAGTAAAAGTCGTTATTTTTAAACTTCAAAACTGAATCCAATGATGCAACGCATCAATTAGTCCATCACAACATCAATCATCATATATCATCATAGGATAACAGGATATACATCAATATCTGTAAATAAGTAAATACTGGTGAGGAATCCAGTTGGATCCCTCCAACCTGTTTCCCTGCATCCACAGACGTTAGCACAATGCCAATTCCACTTCGAGGTGGAATTATCGCGGTATATGGGTTTTATAAAAATATCCGCTTACTAACGGCGCAATAGGGTCTCATCCGCTATACGAGGCGGGAAATCATCAATCCAATATATACATATGCCAATATGTATATATTGCTATATATATATATATATATAGATATATCCTACTATATCTAATATCACATCCAATAGCAATCAATCAATCAATAACTGCAATCCAAAATTTAATCTGAGTGAGAAGATCTCACCGTGATTTTCCGATAGCAGTTTCATCGTTTATTTCGAATAAAATTAAACGCGCGTTTAATTTTACTTGAAATTTTCAGTGACTCCAATTGACTCCAATCTAATTCCATCGCGTAGTATTCGTCAATACGGTTCCAACGCAACTGGTTTTGTTTTTTTTCGATCTCGTATGAAAGAGATATGCAATTTTAAACATTGAACGAATTTTAATATAAATAATTTACATTTTCATTTTTTAAATTTTAACCTTACTGATCTGGGCCCTTCGTTTTGAATGGAGAAAATCGTGGCCGCTTCCCCCCTCTTCCCAAACACGTTACTTCCTCCCAGTGAACATCGAACACATCATCACGTTTTAGGGTTAATAGCCGCTCCACCTATGTTGCTTGAAACCCCATCACAACAGCACCAAATCGAAGCTCTTGCTCCACTCTATACTCGGCTGAAGCACCATGGAGCTCGGCCACCCCATGGCCATGAAAAACGTGCATGAAAACAGCCCATTCACGAGCAGATTTTGGCCTCCACACGACTCCGTTTCAGATCTCCACCGTTGAGAACGTAGATCTCATGTAGCTCTACATTTTTGTAGTTGATGATTTCTTCTAATTGTTAGTAGATTGGAAGATAATTGGAGGAGAAGATTAGAGATTTCTGGCCATTGAAATATTAGGGCCGGCTCAAGGAGGAAGGAGGGTTTCTTTTGCAAATGAAAAAGTTGAGGTGCTTTTATAGAAAAACAACGAAAACACTATTCATCAAAAAAAATTTCGAACTCCAAATGAAGCGTGCCGGCTGGCGTTTCTAAGGTTTACCCCGCGTTCCGAACGCAATGGAACAGGTTTCGGAAGCTAATTCGATCATATGTGTGAGATATGACAATAAACGATCAATTTAAATTAAACCGATTTAAATCGACTTCGAGGCGTTTTGGCTTGCCCCGGACAAATGGTAAATCCAAAAATTACGAAATTTGAAATCTTACAATAATATCACATTACGGATCCGATGAAACTAGTTTCGTCGAAATCCGAGACTTTTTGAAAAATGACTATTTTAACTCGCCGAATTAAAATTAAAACGATATCGATGCGTTTCGAGCTGCCACGGTCAAACGACAACTCCGATTGCTACGAAAATTGAAATCCGATAATAACTAACTATTATGGATCCAATGGAACTAGTCTCGTCCAATTCTGAGACTGTTCGAAAATTGGCTATTTTTCAGTCGATAATTAAATATTAAAATATTCAATTTTCATAGATTAACTCCAAATTCAATTTTAAAAGTTCTATAACCTTTCTATAACTCCAGTATGATCAAATAAAATTTTACAAATCATTTTCAATCATATTAAACTCAATTTTCAATTATTTCTGGAATTTCACTATTAAATTTATCGATTTAATTATCAAATTAAATCCAATATTCGAAAAATAAATCATTCGACTTCTAAATTCCATTTATTAATATTTAAAATCAATTAAATATTCGAATTTTAATTATCAAAAATTCTGGGTCGTTACAAACTTCCCCCCTTAAAAGAATTTCGTCCTCGAAATTACAAGTCAAGAAGAAGGGTCCTTAACTCGTCTACTATTTTTCACAATCTAATAGTTTTATCAATTTATCAAAACAAATCTTTCTACTAAAGATTCGTTATCATTCAACTCGTTTTCCAACTTAAATTATAAGTTTCAACAACATTGTTTAACTTCTCAATTCAAATTCGAGTTTAAATTCAAATTTTAAACTTTCAAAATTTCTCAAAATTTTTCTAACACTCGAAATTTTCGAAAAATTTCGCCAGCGTCTCCTTTGCGCGGCTAATACGGTACGACTACAAAACGTCCCTACGGACTCTCAGATTTCAAAAAGAAAAAGAAAAAGCCAAGCGGCTAGAGAAAAAATCAGCAAATCTCATATCGAAATTCAAATACTTACCTTTTTCAAGCAAATTCAAATTCATCTTCAAAATCCAATTTTCTTAATAATACCTGTATATCTACTAGCCATAATGTCTAGTTATAACATTCAAATCATTTTGCAAATTCAATTACAAAGTTTTCAATATATACTTCTTATATCATTTTTACTTCACTGTTGAAGTTATATAGATCCATTATGATTCAATTTTACATTTCGATTTCCATTTGAATTCTATTTACAATTTCAATCTAATTTGGATTCAATTCAACTTCTACTAATTTGAGTTTAATACTCCACTTCATTTTTCTTCACAAATCAAGTTCAATTCCCATTTTATTTACTTTCAAATTCAAAATGAATTTTAACTTTCAATTTCATTTTCTTGCACTTGCAATTTCAAATTTATTTATTCACACACTCATTCATTTCGATTTGAATCTCATTTCCAATCAAATTTCAAATACTTATAAGTCTTCAACTTACTTACCTTCCGATTTATACAATCATTTATACTTTCACTTTACAATTTCGTTCCATTATTGAATTTCAAATTTTCAATTACCTTCTTGAATTCTATTCCAAGTTATAAATTCATTTACAATTTGAATTTCATTCCAATCAGATCTCAATATTTTATGAGTTATCAATTTCATAATATTTATTAAATATAGTATTCCAGAGTCTTACCAACTTTTCAAAATCATTTGAAAACAATTCAAATTATCCTTTGAATTTCCAAAACAAAATCCAAATTTTCCAAACTCTTCCATTTAAAACAATTTAGCAGCAATTCCTCTTTTGGAAACCCGAAAATGAACACCGGTGATGTCGCGATCATCATCGGAATTATTTTCCAGCGACCTAAAAGAGTTTAGAGCTTTTCATTCCTTCAGAATACTTTTCAAACCTTTGAAATTCATTTTCAAATCAAAAAGATTTAAACTTCCCAAATCTCCAAAATTTTCAAATTCTTTTCAAAACACTTCTCTGGAATTTTATTTCAGATTATAAATCACAATTATAATTTACATTCTCAAATTTCATTAGTATATGGATTTATCTCTTAACTTTGGAGTTATGATTCAAATTTCTTATTCAATTTCATTGATAATAATTCACTATTATTACTTCCTAACATCCATGCAACCATATACTATAGTACTTTATAGAAAAACATTTATTTTCTATATAAAAATAGTTTTGGGCAAAATTATCTCATTTACCCTATTTAAAACAATATTGTGCCGAATTGTTCTATACAAGTGTTTAGAGATCCCTATCGATAGAGTTGTACGGACTATACCGACCAGAATCCATATACCACTCAACAAACCAATCATCACAATATAAAACAATTTTATATTAACTAACAAATACGCACTCGTATCTATTATTACACTCAACTCATTCTAGAGTACTACTAACTCTATCTCTAATGAGTAACACCCAACAGAGCAGGGTTGTCGCTTAACCATATGCTCTGATACCACGCTGTCACGTACGGGAATTTTCGACTTTCGAAAATTCGACATCGATACCCACTTTATCGACTGCCGAGCAATCGAGTGCCGGAAACTCCAATAGTGAGGGTTTTAGAAAGAAGAAAACAGAAGAAAAGATAGAAGAAGAAGAAAGAAGGAACAGAAAGAAAAAGAACAACAGAACAACATCAGAACAGAAACAATATCAAAATCTTACACATCGCAGCGGAACAAAATATAATAGATAAATGAATAATCTTTAAACAAAGAACTATATCATTTTATACATACATCAATCATCAGAGTCAATATACAACAATGGACAGTTATATAACTTGTCCTCATACAGAATACACAGCGGAATAAATAATATCAGATACAAATACTACGTCTCGCCATCCAGCTTGCTTCCAAAGCTCCAGAATATCCAGAATATCCTGATAACATAACTCTAGGCTGCCCGTGTGGAAATTGGTGGGCACCTAGAGTTTAGAAGGGAAACAATAAACTCCGAGTCAGTCATGGTGACTGGTGTGAGATCGTAAAACAGTTATCTTTAAAACAACAAGGAAACTTTAATGTCAATTCGCAATGCTTTTGGAAAATGAAACTACCATAAGACCTCCCGCCACACACACAATGCAAACGCAGAATTGGAGGAGATTTCTTCTTATGATAGTCAAAGATGCTTACTACGCAAAATCAAATCATTTTTGATATTATTATTAGTGCATAGTGTAGAAAACATTTCGAAAGTATAATATTAATCTTAGCCAGCATAGGCATTCCGCACTTATGCCTACTATAGCTACTATGTTCAATAGCAGGTTACCGCCACATTCCATAGCAGGTAATACAACTACAACCGTACAAGTCGCGTATTGTTTCTTTGGATTTCCAACAAATGGTCAGGCTAAGGAACTTCCTTTTCCACGATGGGTACGTCCCTGGAATAGACGACCCGAGAACCTAACCGGATCTCTGCCAACACAAGGCCGGGTTACCTCTGCAAAAATAGGTAACTACTGACACGCGTATGCCATCCCCCGATCGTCAACGATCTTCCCGAGGATCCCCGATTCGCAACAAACCACATAGATAATAATGCAGCAACCACATAGGTTAAGTATCTGGGCTCCATACCATGATACCACCTCTATCCAGAAGGAATGACATACACTAAGGGGCGCTACTCCCTAGAACCTTGCCGCATCCTTCCTGTTTCGACCATTTCCGGGGTGTGAGGCTCGACGAAGTCTCGTCCACAAAGCTACGCTTTCTCAAAAAGCCCTGCTTCGGGTCAAACAAAATGATCAACCTATGATCACAAAGATATAAGATCAAACAAATGATCATATCGCAAATGATCAAACACTGATCATTTCATAGCAACACTCAGTATGCCACGTTACCAAATTGGGAGTATATCGCTGATAAATTTCAACTACATAACCTCTGAGCTCGTACGTCTCAGAGAAGGGTGTTAAGCTAAGAGAATAAATTCTCCGCCACCAACAGAAATGTATTTGAAAGAAATCAGCTTTATATCTCAAATTGTAACGTCAGACACACAATCCATACAAGTCTGTTCCGGGATCGAACAGAACCGAAGGCACTTCTCACGAAGCCCTTGCATATCCGGATAATTTTCTAATCACGTTCGGACTTCCCGTCACTAAGGGTGATAAAAACCTCTAAATCGGAGATCAGCCGATGTAGAGTAACTCGACGGTAATCCTTCCGTTTTCAAAAATATCCGGTCTTCAACACCGGTCTTCGAATGCAATTCATAACGACGTATCACATATTCGAAATGGGTTATACGACCCCATGGTCCCTTCCCGGTTAACCCGAATAGTGAGCGATTATTCAAAAATAAGTGTGGCATTCAAATTCATCCAATTCACAACAAATACCATTCAAGGTAATTATTGATAGTCGGTTGTTTAACTATCAATAAAGATGCGCAACATCATCAGATTCCAAATAATTTTCCAAATTATTTATCTTCAAAAATATCTTTACTAGATATAAAATTTCCACACTTCAAAAATAAATCAACGTTTATTTTTCTAAACAGTTTCCATTTCTTTTATAAATTCCATATTGAATTTACATTTTTCGAATATCTACTAATATTCGATTTTCAATCGTTTTCAAAAATATCATTTTCGATTTATCTTTAAAAAGATAAATTATCAAAACGTTTCGTTTCATTTGGAAAAACATTTCCATACTTATTTAAAAATAAGTATTTCACAAATCTATTTATTTTCAACATTTGAAAATATTCAATATACTTAAATCAAATTAAGTATATATTTCATTCTTTTAAGGAAACCGTTTACTATAACAACATTTATTTGAGTCAAAACGAATGTCACGTAAAACATCGTTACGACGACTCAAAATCACTAGTATAGGGATTCGGAATTAAGATAGGTATATAAATCCCAATACTACATAAAACATTTTCTTTCGAAAATCATTTACTATAACAACAGTGTTATAGTCCATCATTTCCTTATTTCTCGAAACGTCTATTTCAACAATAAATGTTGAAATCTATGTTTTTGATACTTAACACGTTTTAAAACATCTTTTAAAACAATTAACTTCATTTTATAATATCGCTTTCCCAAACATAACCATTTTATTCAATAATATATTCACTGTCCAAAATCGTGAATATACTTCACTAACCAAATTTCAATCTTTTCTACACATTTATTCCAAGAATTATCCACTGTCCAAAATCGTGGATAAAATTCCCTTAATAATCTCTATATTTAAAATCAATCAAATTTGATTGATTTTCGAATTTATAAAACAACGTTTATAAATTCGATTTCCATTTTCTAACAACTTTGATTTATAAATCTTCTTTATTAACAAATTCGAGTTATACTTGATATAAATATCACAAGTCCATATTATAAGTTAATAACTTATCATTCATTTTCAACTTCACAATTTATAAATCTATAAATTTCATTCACTTACGGATTCCATAATATTTCATTTTTATCACTTATAAAAACTCATTTTATAATTTCAACATTCTTAATTTTGTAGATATCAATTTCATAAATCTTTTATATAAACCGTTACAGAAATTCAAAAATCTCAATTTAAACCATTTCATAAATCAGTCAACTATTTATTCCAAAAATCACTTTTAGGTTATATTTCACAAATCTATAAATTTTTGTAACTTTAAAATTTCATACGTTTATTTATTTGAAATAAATCAATTCAAAAATTCCATAAAACGTATATTTTCAAAAATCACTTTAAAATCCTTTTAAAGTAAAAGTCGTTATTTTTAAACTTCAAAACTGAATCCAATGATGCAACGCATCAATTAGTCCATCACAACATCAATCATCATATATCATCATAGGATAACAGGATATACATCAATATCTGTAAATAAGTAAATACTGGTGAGGAATCCAGTTGGATCCCTCCAACCTATTTCCCTGCATCCACAGACGTTAGCACAATACCAATTCCACTTCGAGGTGGAATTATCGCGGTATATGGGTTTTATAAAAATATCCGCTTACTAACGGCGCAATAGGGTCTCATCCGCTATACGAGGCGGGAAATCATCAATCCAATATATACATATGCCAATATGTATATATTGCTATATATATATATATAGATATATCCTACTATATCTAATATCACATCCAATAGCAATCAATCAATCAATAACTGCAATCCAAAATTTAATCTGAGTGAGAAGATCTCACCGTGATTTTCCGATAGCAGTTTCATCGTTTATTTCGAATAAAATTAAACGCGCGTTTAATTTTACTTGAAATTTTCAGTGACTCCAATTGACTCCAATCTAATTCCATCGCGTAGTATTCGTCAATACGGTTCCAACGCAACTGGTTTTGTTTTTTTTCGATCTCGTATGAAAGAGATATGCAATTTTAAACATTGAACGAATTTTAATATAAATAATTTACATTTTCATTTTTTAAATTTTAACCTTACTGATCTGGGCCCTTCGTTTTGAATGGAGAAAATCGTGGCCGCTTCCCCCCTCTTCCCAAACACGTTACTTCCTCCCAGTGAACATCGAACCCATCATCACGTTTTAGGGTTAATAGCCGCTCCACCTATGTTGCTTGAAACCCCATCACAACAGCACCAAATCGAAGCTCTTGCTCCACTCTATACTCGGCTGAAGCACCATGGAGCTCGGCCTCCCCATGGCCATGAAAAACGTGCATGAAAACAGCCCATTCACGAGCAGATTTTGGCCTCCACACGACTCCGTTTCAGATCTCCACCGTTGAGAACGTAGATCTCATGTAGCTCTACATTTTTGTAGTTGATGATTTCTTCTAATTGTTAGTAGATTGGAAGATAATTGGAGGAGAAGATTAGAGATTTCTGGCCATTGAAATATTAGGGCCGGCTCAAGGAGGAAGGAGGGTTTCTTTTGCAAATGAAAAAGTTGAGGTGCTTTTATAGAAAAACAACGAAAACACTATTCATCAAAAAAAATTTCGAACTCCAAATGAAGCGTGCCGGCTGGCGCTTCTAAGGTTTACCCCACGTTCCGAACGCAATGGAACAGGTTTCAGAAGCTAATTCGATCATATGTGTGAGATATGACAATAAACGATCAATTTAAATTAAACCGATTTAAATCGACTTCGAGGCGTTTTGGCTTGCCCCGGACAAATGGTAAATCCAAAAATTACGAAATTTGAAATCTTACAATAATATCACATTACGGATCCGATGAAACTAGTTTCGTCGAAATCGGAGACTTTTTGAAAAATGACTATTTTAACTCGCCGAATTAAAATTAAAACGATATCGATGCGTTTCGAGCTGCCACGGTCAAACGACAACTCCGATTGCTACGAAAATTGAAATCTGATAATAACTAACTATTATGGATCCAATGGAAATAGTCTCGTCCAATTCTGAGACTGTTCGAAAATTGGCTATTTTTCAGTCGATAATTAAATATTAAAATATTCAATTTTCATAGATTAACTCCAAATTCAATTTTAAAAGTTCTATAACCTTTCTATAACTCCAGTATGATCAAATAAAATTTTACAAATCATTTTCAATCATATTAAACTCAATTTTCAATTATTTCTGGAATTTCACTATTAAATTTATCGATTTAATTATCAAATTAAATCCAATATTCGAAAAATAAATCATTCGACTTCTAAATTCCATTTATTAATATTTAAAATCAATTAAATATTCGAATTTTAATTATCAAAAATTCTGGGTCGTTACAGGTTAGTAAATGAATGATCACTGAAATCAAAAAAGGCGAGTTGCGGAACCGATACGGAAATTGTTCCGTAGATTTCGTTGTTTTTCGGACTTCGAAATTTACAATTGAATATACCATAGAAATCAGCACTACGAGACGATCAAAACGGTATATAGATATTAGTGGTACGATTGAATTATAAAAATTCGAATTTTTCTACCAACGGAAAATGCAGCAAAAACGCAGAAAAATAAGATCGACGGAGCTAAAGAAGTCCGAATTTGGAAAACGAAAAATGCTGTCTCGCTCGGAAGATGGTTCAAAATTTATCTATGTAAAAATATTTAGGTTTCGAAAACGTTTTATTTTCATCGCTTTTTAACTGATTAAATTGAAGTAAATTTACGCGCGAAATTAAACTTCATATTTTCGGATGAAAATTTACCAGTTGCTATGTTTAACTAGACGCATTCCAAATATCAAATTTATATTTCAAAAGTTTATTGTTTAAATTTCACAAAATTTCAACTAATTACGTTATTAAAACAGTTAAAATTTACGAGTCATTACACTCTCCCCCACTCAAAACTTTTCGTCCCCGAAAAGGAAGGAGGTAGGAGAATAGAAACAGCCAGAAAAAAAATAGATTTGAATTACAAAATAAAACAATTAATTTAAACCATATAAATTTAATTTAAATTAATATATATTGAACACTTGACCTTAAATTCAAGATAATTCATTAAGTTGATTTTATTTATTTATTAACTTCCAAAACGAATTTTTTCTTCTATTAATCATACCTATTATTTATTTAACTTATTATTCCATTTATCTCTATAAACTTTTGGAAATTTAAATTTAAGTGAATAACATTTATTATACGCACTCACATTTATTTATAAAGACAATTTATATCATATATTATCCAATTTTCTTAATTAACAATTTCACAGATCATAAATTTGAATAGTCATTTATTATAATCATATTTTATTCGACAAATTTAATTCTTCTTTATTCCGAATTATTATTAAATTTATTCTACTAAATATATCTTATCACATATATATTAAGTATATTTACATTTATTATAACTACACAAATTTATTTGAAAATTCCTTTGATATCATTTATATTGTATAATATTCAATTACATAGTTTACTTTTGAAATTTAGGTAAGTTGTATATAATGTAATTGAGCATTATCCAAATAAAATTTTAAATTCACTTATTTTAAATCAAGCATTTAGTCAAAAATTTTGGCTTCATTGAAAATCATCTTAAAATCAAAATTTTAGGAATTCATTTCCGATTAAATTTAACCATTTTATAACTAAAATAAATATGTATACATAATATCAAATTAAATTTAAAATCTTCAATATATTATAAATCAAGTCATTTTTAGAAATTCAATTCAATTTATTTTTCCAAACAAAAGCATAGCAGGGCTACATAATAGTCTCTCCACTTTGAAACTCGAAAATGAATGTCGATGATGCGGCCGTCATCACCGAAATTATTTTCCAGCGACAAAGAGAAGAGTACTGTTTAAACATTTAAAATTTCATTGAAATGATTTCTATTCGAAATTACTTTTTATAATATGCATTTTAAAATCTAAACCCAAAGTTTGAAAACACCGGAAATTAAATTCTCACATTCTTGATTTAAATTCATTTCAAATTTCAAATCAAATTATAACCAAGTTTTATAAATTTATTTATTTATATTATGCGATAGTCAATGGTTTACAAAACAATAAATGAAAATCAAATATTATCATTTTTGACAACAAATTCATTGACAATTTAATTTTAGAAAACTTATATTTATATATAATATAATCATCCAAACTATTTTGTTTACCAAATTTGAAAACAACATTATGTCAGTTTGTTCTGTTCAAGTGTTTTGGAAATCCTATCGATAGCGTTGATCAGACGAATCGATCGGAAACCCAAATCAACATCAACAACTCAAACAACACAATATATAAAACATTTTAGTATTAATTTACAAAAACACTTCCTCGCTTGACGATACAACAATGGATTTCAAAGAAAGTATTGAGATTTTAAATTTGATGGAAATCAAATCAAAGAGAATTTTGATTTGGAGATAGGTTTGCAACAAAGATAAGATAATTAAATAACAAATAGAGCGATGGATAAATTTATATAAATCGCGGGCAACCTTAACCAGGTCGACCGTGACTTCAAGAATAATATCAATGTAGAATTCCGAGATGTAACGAACGCAATTTTTCGTCGCTCGAAAATCGACATCAATACGTCCACTGTATCAACTGCCGAGCAATTGAATGCCGGAAAACCGAATTGTTATGGAGAAAAAGAAGAGGTAGAAGAAAACAGAAGAAAAAGAAAGAAGAAACAACAGAAAACACAGAAACAGAAACAATATCCGAATCTCACATTCGCAGCGGAATAACATATAATAGATAAATGAATAATCTTTAAATCAAAGAACTATATCATTTTATACATTACATCATCATTAAAGTTTACAACAACAATATACAACACAACTGGACAGTTATATAAACTTGTCCATATACAGAATACACAGCGGAAAAGATAATATCGTATATAAGTAGTACGTCTCGCCATCCAGCTCGCCACTAAGCTCCACAACATCCCAAATCCAGAATGACCTGATAACCTGACTCTAGACTGCCCGTGTGGAAATTGGTGGGCACCCAGAGTTTAGGAAGGAAACAATAAACTCCAGGTCAGTCATGGTGACTGGTGTGAGAACTAAAACAGTTTATCTCAAAGAAAATAAAACATTTTCGCAATGCTTTTGAAAAATGAAACTATCATAAGACCTCCCGCCACACACACAATGCAAACGCAGAATTGGAGGAGATTTCTTCTTATGATAGTCAAAAATGCTTACTATGCAAAATCATTTGATATTATTATCATTAGTGCATAGTGTCGAAAACCATTTCGAGAATATAATATTAATCTTAGCCAGCATACAACCATTATTGTATACCTACTATAGCTACTACGTTCAATAGCAGGTTACCGCCACATTCCATAGCAGGTAATACAACTAAAACCGTACAGGATTCGTATTGTTTCTTTGGATTTTCAACAAATGGTCAGGCAAAGGAACTTCCTTACACCGAAATAGAAACGCCTCTGGAAAGACGCCCTGAGAGTCAACCTGCTCTCTGCAAACACAAGGCCGACGCTACCTCACGCTGAAAAGCTGTAACTAGGTAGCTAACACACGAGCTATGTCATCCCCCGGTCGTCACCAACCTTTATCCGAGGATCCTCATTCACAAAGCAACAACTACAAAGTATAATCAACATAGGTAAAATATCTGGGCTCCATACCATGATATCACCTTTTATCCAGAAGGAAATGACATACCCTAGGGGCGCTACCCCTACAAACCTTTGCCGCAACATTCTTGTTTCGACCATTACCGGGTTGTGAGGCTCGACGAAATCTCGTCCACAAAACTACGCTTTTTCATAAAGCAACGCTTTTTTCACAAAGCAATGCTTTGATCAAAACAAATGATCAACAGCACTTCGTATGCCACATTACCAAATTGGGAATGTATCACTAGTAACCATCAACTACATAACCTCTGAGCTCGTACGTCTCAGAGAAGGGTTTTAAGCTAAGAGAATAAATTCTCCGCCACCAACATAAATGTATTTGATAGAAACCAGCTTTACATCTCAAAGTGCAACGTCAGACACACATCCATACAAGTCCGTTCCGGGATCGATTAGAATCGAAGGCACTTCCAAAGAAGTCCTTGCAATCCGGATAATTTCTAATCACGTCCAGACTTCCCGTCACTAAGGGTGATAAAATCTCTATATCGGAGATCAGTCGATGCAGAGTAACTCGATGGTAATCCTTCCGTTTTCAAAAATATCCGGTCTTCAACACCGGTCATCAAATGCTATCCATTACGACGTATCACATATTTAGAATGGGTTATAAGACCCAAAGGTCCTTTCCCGGCTAACACGAATAGTGAGCGCAATATTTTGAAAATAAGTGTGGCATTCAAATTCAAACAAATCACAACAGATACCCATTCAAGGTAATTATTGATAGTCGGTTATTTAACTATCAATGGGTCTGCACAGCATCATCAGATTCCAAATAATTTTCCAAATTATTTATTTTCCAAAAATATCTTTACAAGATATATAATTTCCACACATCACCCATTTAAAACCAAATTTCAAATCACTTTCAATTTATCTTTAAAAGATAAAATCTCAAAAAAAAACATTTCACTTCATATTAGAAAAACATTTCCATACTTATTTAATAATAAGTAATTCAAAAATCATTTATTTTCAACACTTGGAAAATATTCGATATACTTAAATCATAATTAAGTATATATTTCATTCTTTAAGGAAATCATTCTCTTTCACAAATTTTATTTGAGTCAAAACGAATGTTACGTAAATCATCGTTACGACAACTCAAAATCAATAGTATAGGGATTCGAAATTTAGATAGATATATAAATCCCAATACTATATATGTAACGACCCTGAATTTTGACATTTGAAATGTGAATATTTAATTGAGTTTAAAATATTCGAATGATAATTTAATTTGAAATTCAAAAATCAGAATGAATTTGGCGATTAAATTATTGAATTTAATTATTGAAAACTGGGTAAAAATTTGTATCTTCAATTATAAGTCAGTTAAAAATATTTCAAAGGCTTAGAAAATTCATATAGATTATACTGAAGATAATAAAAGCTTTAGAATCGAATTTGGAACTGTTTTGTTCAGTTTTGAAATTTAGCTGTTTAAATTGAATTTAAAAATAGCATTCCGGGGCACAGTCTCGGAATTCGACGAAACCAGTTTCATTGGATCCGTAATATTGTATTATTATCGGATTTCAATTTTCATAATGTTTGGAGTGATCGTTTTAGCGTACAATAAGCAAACGCGCTGAAATTAAATCGAAATTCAATATTATAACTGGTCCAAAAAGCTATCTTCTCCATACGATCGAATTTGGACTCAAAACCTTTTCCATTGTGTTCGGAATTGGCGTATAACATTACGAACGCCTGGCGGCACGCCTTAATAGGAGAGCAAAAATTTCGAGTTGCGTTTATTGAGACAATTTGAATTTGAATTTTGAATTTAAAATTAAATAATATATTTATATAATTAGTTAACATAGCAGAGATTCCTGGCTTTATTTCACTTCAATGCCGACCTACTCTCTAGTCTCTACTTAATCACGTTCTTTTGTCTCCCCTTCCTTCTCTGTTAAAATACACGAAAGAAAATCATTTCGTTCAAAAGAAAATAAAAATGGCCGAAGGAGATAACCAGAAGGAATCGCCTTCATTTCTTTTCCCTTCATTCGCCAAATCAATTCGCGAAATCCACTTCTCATAAAAATTAAAAATCGAACTTCCTCCCTTCCTATTCTCTTCAGGATTCCAAACCGAGACATCCAAATCAAATAAAAAAAAGATTGAAATCGATTCCTTTCCCTCCTCTACGTTCGAACGAAAATAAATGAGGAGCCGAACGTTCTCGTGTTCGCAAGATTAAGGGCATCGCGATATTTGAAATCGCGACGACGAAGGGCAGAGCTCGCGACTGGATGGCGGTCGAGTTCGTAGGCGAAGCTCGAAACTCGGCAATGGCGTGGGTCGCGAAGCAGTTGCGGGCGGCGCACGAGGCAGGGGATTCACGAGTCGCGATGGTGGCGTTCGATTTAAAGGCGTGGAGGATTTTGCGACTGGCTTTGGCGATGGCGTTCAATTTAGGGACGCAGCTGGAGTCTTCTTCGATGTCAGTGAGGATGGGCTCGAGCGCGAACGATCTAGAGGGGGAGCCTTCGAGCAAAAGATCTGGGTTTCTAAATTTTACAGTGAGGTAAATTCTATTTTCAAATTTTTGGATATATATAGGTATATGTATATGGATTTGAGAAAATATATATACAGTAAACAGAAAAAAATAATGACAATTTCTGAAGGGATAAAATAATTCTGTTTTGAATATATATACATATATACATAGATTCACATATATAAGTTTTTGGGGAAAACAAAAGTTTAAATAATTTACATTGAGATACTATAGTTAATAGAAAATTTGTTTAAAATAAATCATTCGATAAAATTAAATTATTAGTTTAAATAAATTAACAGATGGTAATTTATTGTCAATTGATTCGAATATTTATCAATTACAAAATTTTTTATACAAGGTCAAAACCGTGAAGAAATGGTCAAACCGGAATGGAAATAAATTTGAAATGAATTGCATAATAAAAAGCAAAGGTGATATTTTCTCACTCGAAGGAAAAGTTGATTTTTGAAGTTATTAATTGATTGTTGTTTGGATGTGATATTAGATATAGTAGGATATATCTATATATAGCAATATATATATATTGGCATATGTATATATTGCAGTTGTTGATATTTCCCGCATTATATATCGGATGAGACCCTATTGCGCCGCATAATAGCGGATGATATTTTTATAAATCCCATATACCGCGATATTCCACCTCGAAGTGGAATGTGTATTGTGCTAATGTAACGACCCAGAATTTTTGATAATTAAAATTCGAATATTTAATTGATTTTAAATATTTATAAAAGGAATTTAAAAGTCGAATGATTTATTTTTCGAATATTGGATTTAATTTGGTCAATTAAATCGATAAGTTAAATAGTGAAATTCCAGAGATAATTGAAATCTGGATTAAATGTGATTGAAAATGATTTGTAAAATTTTATTTAATCATACTGGAGTTATAGAAAGGTTATAGAACTTTTAAAATTGAATTTGGAGTTAAATTGTGAAAATCGAATATTTTAATATTTAATTATCGACTGTAAAAATAGCCAATTTTCGAACAGTCTCAGAATTGAATGAGACCAGTTCCATTGGATCCGTAATAGTTAGTTATTATCGGATTTCAATTTTCGTAGCAATCGAAGTTGTCGTTTGACCGGGGCAACTCGAAACGCATCGATATCGTTTTAATTTTAAATCGTCGAGTTAAAAATAGTCATTTTTCAAAAAGGCTCGGATTTCGACGAAACCAGTTTCATCGGATCCTTAATGTGATATTATTGTAAGATTTCAAATTTCGTAATTTTTGGATTTACCATTTGTCCGGTACAAATTAAAACGCCTCGAAATCGATTTAAATCGGTTTAATTTAAATTGATCGTTTAATGCCATATCTTACACAGATGATCGAATTAGCTTTCGAAACCTGTTCCATTGCGTCCGGAACGTGGGGTAAACCTTAGAAACGTCAGCCGGCACGTTCGATTCGGAGTTCGGAAAATTTCGATGAATAATAAATTTGGCCATTTTCTATAAAAGCACCTACATTTTCTCATTTGCAAACAAGAAGAACAAACCCTAGTTCTAATGGCCAGCCGCCACTATAATTCGAACGGCTGAAATCTACCAACCTTCTTCCTCAAATTTCTTCTAATCTGTGACGCCCCACCTCTATGCTCATAATAACAAAGAGTATTAAAGAAAATACTGTCTATTATTACGAAGAATAAGGCTGGATAGGAGCGACCATCCGTAATTGGCCTTACACTAATATTGGTTATCTCGATAGGAGTGGTACATACTTTTTATTTTTCTTCTATTATTTATTTACTCCCATCGACACACCCAATACTAGTATAAAACGAACTACGACGGTTCATAATAGTTTAGGACATTAGATATAACAATAACACAGATAATATAAATGCGGAACACAGATAAAAACAAAAGTCTCATATATATATATAACTGATGTCAGTTAATACATAGTTGACACGATACATATGATACAACTACAACTGTCGACTCTAGAAGTTATATATACAAGTACATTATCGACTAATATACATGAATACATATCGTTCTACACAATGACAAAATGACTCTGACAACTTCAGAAGATGTGAAAAGTCTTCAATCCCGAACAGCAACTCAAGGAAAGAAATCTACAACCTGAAATACTCGGGTCTGACCCGAGTATTACATTCAAAAGAAAATAATACATGGGTCAGTCTAGTTCAAACTCAGTTATTAGTGCATAGGAGCAATAATAATCAAACGTCAAATAGACGCCAGTCGCAGAGATCTCGTATATTCAACTCTCGATACGAGAATTGGATAACGACAAATATAACACTAAGCAGTGTAAATCAACAAATCAGAAATCTTAAAATGATCAAACACATCAAATTTCTGGGTGGCTGCAGCACACGCACGCGTGCACTGCCTCGCCACACAGTACATGAAATCATCCCGACGGTGGAAACTAACAGCAATCAAAACGGTAGAAGTCAACATAAATAAACTTACAGGGTCAAACCCGGGTCTTTGAGACCGGATTCAACTCGCTGTGAAATCTCAAAAATCAATTTGAAATAATCACGAACCAACAAAGGCAACAACACAAGCAAGACCAGAACCAAACAAAGGCCAGAAGTACAAAATGGCCAAGCAAGTGCGCCATAAAACGATAGCCCAGATCAAGACAGATCAGTGGAAGGAGATACAAGAGAGGCGAGTGATGCACTGATAAATAAAGTGCAAACACCACCGCATATGGTCAACAACAACTCAAAGCAATGCCAATTCGAACAAAGAACCAGGCAGGAGCAAGAAACAGTCAGATGAACAGTGAAACTCAACTGGCAACAAGTAAAACAAGAGCCAGTGATGTACACTTATACTAAGTGTCTCAAAGAACGGAGGACAGAACTAGAGGGCAACATGAAACTGAACAGTGCAAAAGTAATATGGACCTGACACTGTCACGAGGTAAATAGTCTCAAACAACATTGGACAGTGCCATCAGAGATGAACACATCATATACGTAAACCAGGCAATAGTGAGTAAGACATCACTATCATATGTGAACTCAGGTAATCACGTGAACCCAATACAGCAATGAATTAAGTGAACAGGTGTGTACATGTATACACGCAACTGAAGTGCAACTGTGGTTGCAATATGGCTCAAATGCACAGATAATATGAAGTGTAACTGCTGATGAATACTTAACATGTCAAGGAAGTAAAACCACAAATCAACAAATATGCGCCAGTGAACAGCACACAACACCCTGACTCAAAGCGTATACAATGAGGACTACAAGTTCAGGTCCAGTTATAACCAAGAACAAACCCGATGCAATTATATACTCGGATACAAAGGAATGCAACTACCAATGAACCCTAACTTATATTATACAACGAAACCAGAAGAGACTGATATCAAAGCAAGGGGTTCGAATCAAAACGTAGTTGAAATTTTCACACAGTGAAACAATTATTAACTGCTGATACTAAAACAGTATAACCAATTCAATGAAGACAAAATCAGGAATCAACTAAAGTCAAAGTCGTGGTGAACAGGAAAAGAACAACCATCTCATAACCAAACCCATAGCAACCGAAACAACTAAAACTTCCCAAGAACACATACATATCCAGGGCTGTAGTGTCCAAGGATGAGACAAAATCACGCAAGGCAGCAGTTTTAAAACAATTTAAAACTCGATGTGGCTAGCTCGAACAATCCCAAAGCCAAGCAAATACAGTTTTTACATGTATGCAAATATATATAAGTATACACATACATGTCTATATCAAATGGAACAAAGAGAGATATACAAACGTGTACAGCAGCTAGCAATGGCGAGATACGAGTGCAGTGAGCCTCAATGCAATCACGAATGCAGCTGTACACGGAAATATCAGACTCCAAACATCCTGGTGATGAATGAATGCAACACAACTCGAAGTACTATGGACAGAAGTAAACACAGACATGAACCAGATCACGTCACAAGAGAAATATACCACTGGTGATACGTTTGAACAAAGATTTCCCAATTAAGAAATGCCATGTCCAAGATAATAAATAATGTGATAAAAACAACCCACCTAATTCCAAGGCTACTGCAGACCCAAAACCCCAGAAATTTCCACAACAAAATCAGAGCGACCGAAGACAAATGTAAAGCAATGTCGAAGTCACGGATGAAAACGAAATTTGAGTTAAGGCTGAAGACAACAAAGCAATTGAAGATCAGGGTACAGTTTTATCAAAATCGAGTGGCCGAAGAATGGCCAAAGTCGACAAACCCACAAATCATCAACACTACAATATACTCGAATGACCGAGATGAGATCGAGCAACGCTCAATCGAACTAGCACTAGTCAATAACAATGAAACAACGGTATTCCAAAGCAAATGTTACAATGTAACTCAAATCAGCAAAACCCCAAAACAATTCAGAAAATCATATGAACGAGAACAAGAACTCAACTCAGAAATAACATAAAGTTGAACTAGATGTGAGCGAGATTATCACTCACCTTGGATTCGAAGGTCGCATACTTCCGAGACGAAGCGAGGTCTTCGAGGGATTGAGCTCGTCACAACGAAGCCGTAGCCTCGAATAAGAATCGACAGTGCAACACGCGAATTCCAGAATCGACGAATAGAAGGAGCGCGCAAAGCCATAGCAAGCACAAATCACCTTCTCAAGCAAAGCCGAGCACTAAGGGGAACGAAGCCCCAAATCAGAAAAACCCTAAATCTCGTGAGCCTCCACAAGCAAGCGGAAACGAGATCATCTCAAGGCATTCGAGAAGCACGAAGCTCCAGACAGCAAGAAGAGCACAAGCCCTAATTTTCAGATCGAAAGAAGAGGCCGCCATTTATTTTTCCAGAGCAAATAAAAGGGAGCGAGCCGATACAAAACAAAAGAAGGGGTTGGCCTAATTTTAGGGTTATGAATGAATCAATAAGGGGAAGCGGGTTAATCTTTATCACGGCATCCAAATAACCAAGGGCCTCGATTCAATTTTAAGAGCCCACTACCGTTCAACAAATTAGTAAAGAATTTAACCCAATCTTTTATTAAAGAAAGAATTGTACAAATCTAAAAAGAATTTCAATCGATTCAAAATTGCAACAGTAATCAACCAACGATTTTAATCGTCATTTGACGATGATCAGATAATTGCGAAATCTCGGGTTGTTACAGACTCCCCTCCTTAAAGAAATTGCGTCCACGCAATCATAGGGAATAAATGGATAAAAGGTAACAACCAAAAGAGCATGGCAATGACGAGTGCATAAGCAAAGCAAATGTCAGCAGGGGAAGTATTAGAAATGAAATCAAAAGGTCCGACTGATTCAAATCAAAAGAATCAACATCGTGGGGATTAAGGAATCAAAATCAGACGACTGTCTAAAGCAAGAATCAATCGAGTTCCAGCAACTAAAAGAGAAGGAAAAACAGAGCAGAAATCTCATACAGAGCACGAATTGAATGTGGGTAAATCAAATTACTCACCTGAATCTCCAGAGAAAAGAAAGAAAAAAAAAACGAAGCTCAAATCTAAAAAAAAAACTCAAATATTTACTTATCTCAAACGATAATCAGAAGATAAATCAAATATCTGATTATCTCAAACGATAGTCAGAAAATAAATATTCAATTATCAAAACGCGATAATCAAATTTCTCAAATCAACATATATTCGATTATCACAAACGATAATCAAATTCAAATTCAGCAAATATTTAATTACCTCAAGCGATAATTAAATCTCAAATCAACAAATATTTAATTATCTAAAGCGATAATTAAATCTCAATTCAACAAATATTTAATTATCTAAAGCGATAATTAAATTCGAAATCAGCAGATATTTAATTATCAAAAGCGATAATTACATCTCAAAGCACAAATATTTAATTATCTAAAGCGATAATTAAAACAACAAATCAACAATTATTTAATTATCTAAAGTGATAATTAAAAGCAACAAATATCCGATTATCAAAAACGATAATCAGAACTCATATCAACAAATATCTAATTATCACAAGCGATAATTAGAAACAACAAATATCTGATTATCAAAAACGATAATCAGAACTCATATCAACAAATATCTAATTATCACAAGCGATAATTAGAAACAACAAATATCTGATTATCAAAAACGATAATCAGAACTCATATCAACAAATATCCAATTATCACAAGCGATAATTAGAAACAACAAATATCTGATTATCAAAAACGATAATCAGAACTCATATCAACAAATATCCAATTACCTGCAGATAATTGGAAACAACAAATATCTAGAAATCAATTAAGAAGACTAGAAAATCAACATAAAAGTTTGGATCGATCCCATCAGATGGCGAGTTTTTAATTCGCCGCACGTGCAACAACATATGGCCGAAGCCTACCAAGTACTCAACATAATTTTGGCACCCAACAAATGACCCGAAGGTCCAACATATGACCCGAAGGTCTAGTACTGGTATTTGACCCGAAGGTCCATCATATGACCCGAAGGTCCATCATAGTCGCTCGAAAGCGCACAAAATCATCAAAATATTTCAATTAACGAGTCCGGAATTAACCAAAATAGTAAACGCACATGTCCCATAACCACGAGTTTTACTAAATTGTTTAATTCTCTTCATCGTTTCCTTGAAAGTGTAGAATCATCAAAACAACAGATATTCAATTAACGATTCCGGAATTAACCGAAATAGTAAAAGTGTGGTTCCATACTCCGCACTTTTGCTAAATCGTTTAAATCTCTTCATCGTTTCCTTGAAAGTGCAAAATTGTGTATTTTTGTAAAAATACACTTTACATTCTCAAACGGACAAGTCCGGAATTAAGCGAATCAGTAAAAGAAAGGGGTCATAGTCCTCGATTTTGCTGAAACGTTTAAATCGCTTCCTCATTCTTTTGAAATCGCAAACTGTAAAATTTTTGAGAACAATTTTATTTATTTTGTAAAAAAAACAATTCGCATTCTCAACTGAACAAGTCCGGAGTTAAGCGAAACAGTAAAAGAAAGGGGTCATAATCCTCGATTTTGCTGAATCGTTTAAGTCGCTTTCTCATTCTTTTGAAAGTGCGAACTGCTAAAATTTTATAAAACAATTTTCATTTTAAAACGATTTTCCAATCACGTGATTAAAGCAGCAAATCAGTAACAATTTCGATAAGGAAATTGTACTTCTCAAAATACCGTAAAACGGTTACAAATCAGCATTGCGGTATAACCGCTTGAAAATCCACTTTTAAAACTTGACGGTTACTGATGCCAAAGCGACAGAAATTTTAAAACGTCAAAATCACATCAAAACAATTTACATCAAAATGTAATATCAGTGAATTTTCATTCATCAAAATGTCACAAAACACCGTACTTCAAAATATAGCATTGGTGTAAAATTCCGTTGTAAAAATAACGGCAACCAAATACGTTTCATAACCAAGCATCGGTTCAACGTAAAATAAATGCAATAACGTGCAATTTAAATTTTTGCACGTACTACAAAATGAACAAGGAATCATTCAAATGTATCTTCAATGAAGATAATTTAAAACAGCAAAAATCTAATCAATAGATGATTAGTACAAAAGAAAGCCAGCGGAAATTTCAACAAAAATCACATATCTGCAATTTCTTCGAATCCTCAATTCGGATTCGAAGTTCTCAACGAAACAAAATAATTACAGCTATGTAAACAACAAATGAAATTCATATCAATTTCGTATTTTGATTTTTAAATCAAAAATATTATCAGTTGTACTCAGCGAAGACAGTTTCACTGTTTCCGCTGCGCACTCTGATAAACAGAACGCAAATCAATCAAATCATCAGAACACAATTTCACTATTTTTTTTAAATAAAGTTATTTTAAAAATTTCATCCAAATTTCAAAACTTTAGTTTTGACTCAAATCACAGATAAAACATCGACTAATAGTTGTAACATATGTTCTATCCAAGTTATGTTTTATATTATGTCCATAAACCCCAAGCTCTGATACCAACTGTGACGCCCCACCTCTATGCTCATAATAACAAAGAGTATTAAAGAAAATACTGTCTATTATTACGAAGAATAAGGCTGGATAGGAGCGACCATCCGTAATTGGCCTTACACTAATATTGGTTATCTCGATAGGAGTGGTACATACTTTTTATTTTTCTTCTATTATTTATTTACTCCCATCGACACACCCAATACTAGTATAAAACGAACTACGACGGTTCATAATAGTTTAGGACATTAGATATAACAATAACACAGATAATATAAATGCGGAACACAGATAAAAACAAAAGTCTCATATATATATATAACTGATGTCAGTTAATACATAGTTGACACGATACATATGATACAACTACAACTGTCGACTCTAGAAGTTATATATACAAGTACATTATCGACTAATATACATGAATACATATCGTTCTACACAATGACAAAATGACTCTGACAACTTCAGAAGATGTGAAAAGTCTTCAATCCCGAACAGCAACTCAAGGAAAGAAATCTACAACCTGAAATACTCGGGTCTGACCCGAGTATTACATTCAAAAGAAAATAATACATGGGTCAGTCTAGTTCAAACTCAGTTATTAGTGCATAGGAGCAATAATAATCAAACGTCAAATAGACGCCAGTCGCAGAGATCTCGTATATTCAACTCTCGATACGAGAATTGGATAACGACAAATATAACACTAAGCAGTGTAAATCAACAAATCAGAAATCTTAAAATGATCAAACACATCAAATTTCTGGGTGGCTGCAGCACACGCACGCGTGCACTGCCTCGCCACACAGTACATGAAATCATCCCGACGGTGGAAACTAACAGCAATCAAAACGGTAGAAGTCAACATAAATAAACTTACAGGGTCAAACCCGGGTCTTTGAGACCGGATTCAACTCGCTGTGAAATCTCAAAAATCAATTTGAAATAATCACGAACCAACAAAGGCAACAACACAAGCAAGACCAGAACCAAACAAAGGCCAGAAGTACAAAATGGCCAAGCAAGTGCGCCATAAAACGATAGCCCAGATCAAGACAGATCAGTGGAAGGCGATACAAGAGAGGCGAGTGATGCACTGATAAATAAAGTGCAAACACCACCGCATATGGTCAACAACAACTCAAAGCAATGCCAATTCGAACAAAGAACCAGGCAGGAGCAAGAAACAGTCAGATGAACAGTGAAACTCAACTGGCAACAAGTAAAACAAGAGCCAGTGATGTACACTTATACTAAGTGTCTCAAAGAACGGAGGACAGAACTAGAGGGCAACATGAAACTGAACAGTGCAAAAGTAATATGGACCTGACACTGTCACGAGGTAAATAGTCTCAAACAACATTGGACAGTGCCATCAGAGATGAACACATCATATACGTAAACCAGGCAATAGTGAGTAAGACATCACTATCATATGTGAACTCAGGTAATCACGTGAACCCAATACAGCAATGAATTAAGTGAACAGGTGTGTACATGTATACACGCAACTGAAGTGCAACTATGGTTGCAATATGGCTCAAATGCACAGATAATATGAAGTGTAACTGCTGATGAATACTTAACATGTCAAGGAAGTAAAACCACAAATCAACAAATATGCGCCAGTGAACAGCACACAACACCCTGACTCAAAGCGTATACAATGAGGACTACAAGTTCAGGTCCAGTTATAACCAAGAACAAACCCGATGCAATTATATACTCGGATACAAAGGAATGCAACTACCAATGAACCCTAACTTATATTATACAACGAAACCAGAAGAGACTGATATCAAAGCAAGGGGTTCGAATCAAAACGTAGTTGAAATTTTCACACAGTGAAACAATTATTAACTGCTGATACTAAAACAGTATAACCAATTCAATGAAGACAAAATCAGGAATCAACTAAAGTCAAAGTCGTGGTGAACAGGAAAAGAACAACCATCTCATAACCAAACCCATAGCAACCGAAACAACTAAAACTTCCCAAGAACACATACATATCCAGGGCTGTAGTGTCCAAGGATGAGACAAAATCACGCAAGGCAGCAGTTTTAAAACAATTTAAAACTCGATGTGGCTAGCTCGAACAATCCCAAAGCCAAGAAAATACAGTTTTTACATGTATGCAAATATATATAAGTATACACATACATGTCTATATCAAATGGAACAAAGAGAGATATACAAACGTGTACAGCAGCTAGCAATGGCGAGATACGAGTGCAGTGAGCCTCAATGCAATCACGAATGCAGCTGTACACGGAAATATCAGACTCCAAACATCCTGGTGATGAATGAATGCAACACAACTCGAAGTACTATGGACAGAAGTAAACACAGACATGAACCAGATCACGTCACAAGAGAAATATACCACTGGTGATACGTTTGAACAAAGATTTCCCAATTAAGAAATGCCATGTCCAAGATAATAAATAATGTGATAAAAACAACCCACCCAATTCCAAGGCTACTGCAGACCCAAAACCCCAGAAATTTCCACAACAAAATCAGAGCGACCGAAGACAAATGTAAAGCAATGTCGAAGTCACGGATGAAAACGAAATTTGAGTTAAGGCTGAAGACAACAAAGCAATTGAAGATCAGGGTACAGTTTTATCAAAATCGAGTGGCCGAAGAATGGCCAAAGTCGACAAACCCACAAATCATCAACACTACAATATACTCGAATGACCGAGATGAGATCGAGCAACGCTCAATCGAACTAGCACTAGTCAATAACAATGAAACAACGGTATTCCAAAGCAAATGTTACAATGTAACTCAAATCAGCAAAACCCCAAAACAATTCAGAAAATCATATGAACGAGAACAAGAACTCAACTCAGAAATAACATAAAGTTGAACTAGATGTGAGCGAGATTATCACTCACCTTGGATTCGAAGGTCGCATACTTCCGAGACGAAGCGAGGTCTTCGAGGGATTGAGCTCGTCACAACGAAGCCGTAGCCTCGAATAAGAATCGACAGTGCAACACGCGAATTCCATAATCGACGAATAGAAGGAGCGCGCAAAGCCATAGCAAGCACAAATCACCTTCTCAAGCAAAGCCGAGCACTAAGGGGAACGAAGCCCCAAATCAGAAAAACCCTAAATCTCGTGAGCCTCCACAAGCAAGCGGAAACGAGATCATCTCAAGGCATTCGAGAAGCACGAAGCTCCAGACAGCAAGAAGAGCACAAGCCCTAATTTTCAGATCGAAAGAAGAGGCCGCCATTTATTTTTCCAGAGCAAATAAAAGGGAGCGAGCCGATACAAAACAAAAGAAGGGGTTGGCCTAATTTTAGGGTTATGAATGAATCAATAAGGGGAAGCGGGTTAATCTTTATCACGGCATCCAAATAACCAAGGGCCTCGATTCAATTTTAAGAGCCCACTACTGTTCAACAAATTAGTAAAGAATTTAACCCAATCTTTTATTAAAGAAAGAATTGTACAAATCTAAAAAGAATTTCAATCGATTCAAAATTGCAACAGTAATCAACCAACGATTTTAATCGTCATTTGACGATGATCAGATAATTGCGAAATCTCGGGTTGTTACATAATCCAAGCATCGATACAGGAAGTTATCAACTAGGAAATTGTAGAGCTACGTGAGCTCTACGTTCTCAACGGTCAAGATCGTTTAATTCGTAACGGATTGACAGCAAAATGAAGAGGAAGGCCACGACTTTGTTCACGTTTTTCGAAGGCAAGACACAACTGCACGTGATCGGATCTTGGGCGTGGGTAGGCGAGGCTACTAGCTTCGATTTGGGGGTAGTATGATAGGGTTTCAATCAACGTAGGTGGAGCGACTATTAGGGTTAGTCAACGTGAATGGGTTCGTTTTTCACGAACGTGACCTGGGAGAAACGTGATGAAGGAAGAAAGAAGGGGCGGCTGTGATTTCCCTTGGCAAAACGTACGGCCAGATGTAGTTGTAGGTTTAAAATGTAAATTTAATTGTAAATTTATATAAGTTATATCGTGTAATCTTTAAAAATGCATATCATTTTGCTGCGTGATCAGAATTTGACGAATTTGGTGGCGTTGGAATCGCAGCGACGAAATACACGCTGCAGCGTAGATTTGAGCGCGTTTGGAGCTAGCGAAAATTTCGGGTAAAATTAAACGTCCGTTTAATTTTATTCGAAATAGAACGCTGAAATTAAAATTGGAATAAAGGTGAGATTTTTCTCACTCAAATTGAATGTGGAATTTTTACAGTTATTGATTGATGATTGACTGTTTGGATGTGATATTAGATATAGTAGGATATATATCTATATATAGCAATGTATACATATTGTCATATGTATATATTGGATTGATTGATTTCCCGCCTCGTATAGCGGATGAGACCCTATTGCGCCGTTAGTAAGCGGATTTTTATAAAACCCATATACCGCGATAATTACGTACTGGAGCGGAATTGGTATTGTGCTAACGTCTGTGGATGCAGGGAAACAGGTTGGAGGGATCCAACTGGATTCCTCAACTGTATTTGCTTATTTACAGAAATTGATGTATATTCTGTTATCATATTGATATATGATATTGACTGTTGTGATGGACTAATTGATGCTGTTGCATCATCGGATTTAGTTTTGAAATGTAAAAATAACGACTTTTACTTTAAAAGGGTTTTTAAAGTGATTTTTGAAAATATACGTTTTATGGAATTTTTGAATCGATTTATAAACGTAAAATTTTGAAGTTATAAAAGTTAAGATTTTTGTGAATTATGACCGTAAGGTGATTTTTGAAATAAATAGTTTAAGCAATTTATAAAATGGTTTGAACTGAGATTTTTCGGATTTTTGTGAACAGTTTATTTAAAAGATTTAAAAAGTTGATATTTATAAATCAAAATATTGGACTTATAAAACGAATTTTATAAGTGTTAAAAAGAAGTATAAATGGATTTCATAAGTGAATGAAATTAATAGATTTACGTTGTGAAGTTAAAAATGAATGAATTTGTAGAATAAAGGATTTATAAGTAATTTACTTATAAATTGGATTTTTTGCCTTTAAATGGAATATTGATCGAATTATTAATAAAGAAGATTTATTAAATTGAAGTCGTTAGAAAATAGAAATAGAATTTATAAACGTTGTTTTATAAATTCGAAATCAATTGGATTTGATAAATTGAAATGTTAAAGGAGATATATTCGCGATTTTGGATAGCGGATTATTATTTAAATAAAATGTGTAGAAAATATGGAAATGTGGTTAGTGAAGTATATTCACGATTTTGGACAGTGAATATATTGTTAAGTAAAATGAACTTGTTTTGGGAAAGCGATATTACAGAAATGAAGTAATTGTTTTAAAAGATGTTTTAAAACGTGATAAGTATCGAATACATAGATTTCAACTTTTATTGTTGAAATAGACGTTTTCGAGGAATTTAAGGAAATGATGGACTATAACACTGTTGTTATAGTAAATGGTTTCCGAAAGGAAATATTTTTGTATGGTATTGGGATTCATATATCTATCTAAATTTCGAATCCCTATACTAGTGATTTTGAGTCGTCGTAACGATGTTTTACGTAACATTCGTTTTGACTCAAATAAAATGTGTGTAAAGAATGATTTCCTTAAAGAATGAGATATATACTTAATTTTGATTTAAGTATATCGAATATTTCCTAAGTGTTGAAAATAAATAGTTCTGTGAATTACTTATTTTAAATAAGTATGGAAATGCTTTTCCAATATGAAGTGAACTGTTTAGAGATTTTATCTTTTAAAGATAAATTGAAAAGTGAATATTTGAAATTTGTTTTCAAATGGTTAAGTGTGGAAATTTTATATCTAGTAAAGATATTTTGGAAGATAAAATAATTTTGGAAAATTATTTGGAATCTGATGATGTTGCGCATCTTTATTGATAGTTAAATAACCGACTATCAATAATTACCTTTAGATAGGTATTTGTTGTGAATTGGATGAATTTGAATGCCACACTTATTTTTGAATAAGCGCTCACTATTCGGGTTAGCCGGGAAAGTACCATTTGAAGACCGGTGTTGAAGACCGGATATTTTTGAAAATGGAAGGATTACCGTCGAGTTACTCTACATCGGCTGATCTCCGATTTAGAGGTTTTATCACCCTTAGTGACGGGAAGTCCGGACGTGATTAGAAAATTATCCAGAAATGCAAGGGCTTCGTGAGAAGTGCCTTCGGTTCTGTTCGATCCCGGAACAGACTTGTATGGATTGTGTGTCTGACGTTACAATTTGAGATATAAAGCTGATTTCTTTCAAATACATTTCTGTTGGTGGCGGAGAATTTATTCTCTTAGCTTAACACCCTTCTCTGAGACGTACGAGCTCAGAGGTTATGTAGTTGAAATTTATCAGCGATATATCCCAATTTGGTAACGTGGCATACTGAGTGTTGCTGTGAAATGATCAGTGTTTGATCATTTGTGATATGATCATTTGTTTGATCTTATATCTTTTTGATCATAGGTTTATCATTTTGTTTGACCCAAAGCAGGGCTTTTTGAGAAAGCGTAGCTTTGTGGACGAGACTTCATCGAGCCTCACACCCCGGAAATGGTCGAAACAGGAAGGATGCAGCAAGGTTCTAGGGAGTAGCGCCCCTTAGTGTATGTCATTCCTTCTGGATAAAGGTGGTATCATGGTATGGAGCCCAGATACATAACCTCTGTGGTTACTGCATTATTATTATCTATGTGGTTTGTTGCGAATCGGGGATCCTCGGGAAGATCGGTGACGATCGGGGGATGGCATACGCGTGTCAGTAGTTACCTATTTTTGCAGAGGTAACCCGGCCTTGTGTTGGCAGAGATCTAACCGTAATGTTAGGTTATTTCTCGGGTCGTCTATTCCAGGGACGTACCCATCGTGGAAGAGGAAGTTCCTTAGCCTGACCATTTGTTGGAAATCCAAAGAAACAATACGAGCCTTTACGATTTCAATTGTATAACCTGTCTCCTCAGGAGGCAGCTATAGCAGGCATAATATAATGGTACCTATGCTGGCTAAGATTTATATTATACTTTCGAAATGTTTTCCACTATGCACTAGTAATAATATCAAAAATGATTTGATTTTGCGTAGTAAGCATCTTTGACTATCATAAGAAGAAATCTCCTCCAAGTCTGCGTTTGCATTGTGTGTGTGGTGGGAGGTCTTATGGTAGTTTCATTTTCCAAAAGCATTGCGAATTGACATTAAAGTTTTCCCGTTGTTTATTTTAAAGAATAACTGTTTTTCGATCTCACACCAGTCACCATGACTGACTCGGAGTTTATTGTTCCCTTCTAAACTCTGGGTGCCCACCAATTTTCCACACGGGCAGCCTAGAGTTATATTATCAGGATATTCTGGATATTCTGGAGCTTTGGAAGCAAGCTGGATGACGAGACGTAGTATTTGTATCTGATAGTATTTATTCCGCTGTGTATTCTGTATGAGGACAAGTTTATATAACTGTCCATTGTTGTATTGAGTTGTATATTGACTCTGATGATTGATGTATGTATAAAATGATATAGTTCTTTGTTTAAAGATTATTCATTTATCTATTATATATTGTTCCGCTGCGAGCGTGAGATTCTGATATTGTTTCTGTTTCTGATGTTGTTCTGTTGTTCTTTCTTTCTTCTCTTTTTCTTCTATCTTCTTCTTCTTCTACTTTTTCTTTTTATTAAAACCCTCACTATTGGAGTTTCCGACACTCGATTGCTCGGCAGTCGATAAAGTGAGTATCGATGTCGAATTTTCGAAAGTCGAAAATTTCGGTATGTGACAGCATGGTATCAGAGCATATGGTTAAGCGACAACCCTGCTCTGTTGGGTGTTACTCATTAGAGATAGAGTCAGTAGTACTCTAGAATGAGTTTGAGTGTAATAATAGATATGAGTGCGTATTTGTTAGTTAATATAAAATTGTTTTATATTGTGATGATTGGTTTGTTGAGTGGTATATGGATTCTGGTCGGTATTGTCCGTACAACTCTATCGATAGGGATCTCTAAACACTTATATAGAACAATTCGGCACAGTATTGTTTTAAATTGGGTAAATGGAATAATTTTACCTCGATTATATTTTTTATATAAAGAAATAACTTTTCAGTGTTAAAGTGTATATAATTGATTATTTGATTGTTTGAAAATGTAAATATATACAAGTTAGTTAAAGTTGTTTGAATAAGTAAATGGAAACAACAATTGTGAAAGAGTAAATTGTATAAACCAATGAATTATAATGTATGAAGTTATAATTAAAATGATTTACAATGGTAAAATAATCTTATATGTAAGAAGTGAAATTATGTGCAAAGAGATTTATAAATGTGATTTATGAATAAAAGGAAATTTTTGAAAGAATTTAAGCACTGATTTCACTATTGTTGCTGGGAAATAATAAGGGTGATGACTGCAGCATCATCAGTATCATTTTCGAGTTTCTGTGTGATTGATTTGCTACCATAGTAAATTGGAAATTGAGGGTTTGTTGTGATAAACAAATTTGAAAATTAAAGTCCAAATTTAAATATGGTAAATATAAGTGAAATAAGATTTATACTTATGATATGAGATAATAGATTTAACTTTGGTAAAGTTAATGAATTTGAGTAGCATAATGAAATATGATGTGAAATTTAACTAAAAGAAAGTCAAATGTGATATAAATTTGAATGATTGATGAAATTTGATTTTGGTAAAAGGTTAAATGAATTTTGTTAAGAAAAACAAAATCTGAATTGGATTTATAAGTGGAAACTTAAGTTAAGTTGAACAAATGATGTTTGAAATGGAAAATAACTTAAGTGATGTTGAAGTGAAGTTTATTTTGATATCAAAGAAATTAATAAAGTGAATTTATTAAATGAATGTGAACTTGAGTTATATAAAATTCAATTTTATTTGTTAAAATGAATTAGCAATTGAATTAATAAATGGATTGAATGTCAATCAATTGAATATAAATAATTGATATGAAGCAATGAATATAAGTGTTAATTCATTAGAAGCTAAAGGAATTGAATAATTGAATGGAAATCAATTTAATATCAACAAATTGAAACTTAAAGTGTTGAACCAAATTGAATGTAAAGAAATGTAAATTGAATAAATTTGGTTATGATTGGTTATACATTGGTTGTTAGATTGATTGTTAGTTGATTTCGTGTAATTCATTAAGGGTTAATGAAATTGAATCGACAAATTGGAAGCAAAGTGATTAAATTCAAATTGATAATATGTAAATTTGAATAGAAATGAATTTGATTCAAATTGAAAATGAACCAACATGAATGTAAATTAGTGAATGTAAACTAATTGGAAACAAATGAATGAATGTTAGTTAAATCTAATATTAGCAAATCAAATGTGAGTAAATTGAAAACCAATTCAATGAATATTAATGAGAAATGAATGAATATTGATTCGGTATGGATTTGTTGGATGTTTATTGGATGATGATGGTTTGATGGTTGCATTGTTGCTTCTGAATGCATTTGTTGTTTGTTGCATTTGCTATGTTGACATATGTAGTATTATGTTGCTATATGATGTATATTGACTATATTTTCATATCTACATGTTCTCATATGGTTTGTTGAGTGTTTAGTAGGTGCGGATGGCGTTGCTTCGCATTTGGAGCTCGCTTTCGCGCTATATTAGCCGTATACGCTCGCTAAAAATATAATAAGGTACATATCTCGGATTAAATATCGTACTTTTACACTTTTTTCCCTACGGGATGCCTCATCACTAGATGAGATGTATATTTGTGATATATATACACTGTCATTTTTTTTCGGATCGAGCCGCGCAAAGGAGACGCTGGCGAAATTTTTTGAAAATTTAAGGCGTTAGAATATTTTAGAGAAATTTGAAAATTTTGAAAACTAAGTTATGATTTGAAAACTTAGTAAAGATTTTGTGAGAGGTTAACTATGAATTTTGGAGAAGTTAAACACTTAACAGATTTGAAAATCTAATTTGAACGGTTTGTTTTGGAAAGTTAACGGATTTTGTATCTTTTCCTTACTTGGTAATTTCGAGGACGAAATTCTTTTAAGGGGGGAAGTCTGTAACGACCCAGAATTTTTGATAATTAAAATTCGAATATTTAATTGATTTTAAATATTTATAAAAGGAATTTAAAAGTCGAATGATTTATTTTTCGAATATTGGATTTAATTTGGTCAATTAAATCGATAAGTTAAATAGTGAAATTCCAGAGATAATTGAAATCTGGATTAAATGTGATTGAAAATGATTTGTAAAATTTTGTTTAATCATACTGGAGTTATAGAAAGGTTATAGAACTTTTAAAATTGAATTTGGAGTTAAATTGTGAAAATCGAATATTTTAATATTTAATTATCGACTGTAAAAATAGCCAATTTTCTAACAGTCTCAGAATTGAACGAGACCAGTTCCATTGGATCCGTAATAGTTAGTTATTATCGGATTTCAATTTTCGTAGCAATCAGAGTTGTCGTTTGACCGGGGCAACTCGAAACGCATCGATATCGTTTTAATTTTAAATCGTCGAGTTAAAAATAGTCATTTTTCAAAAAGGCTCGGATTTCGACGAAACCAGTTTCATCGGATCCGTAATGTGATATTATTGTAAGATTTCAAATTTCGTAATTTTTGGATTTACCATTTGTCCGGTACAAATTAAAACGCCTCGAAATCGATTTAAATCGGTTTAATTTAAATTGATCGTTTAATGCCATATCTTACACAGATTGTGACGCCCCACCTCTATACCCACGCTAACCAAGGACACTACGATGTAGTGCTGTCAATTAGCGCGGAGAATAAGGCTGTGGAGGAGCGACCATCCATGTAACTTCTTTGTGCGAGCACCGATACGTCAGATAGAATAGAATGCATATCTTTTAAGGAGGAAATCCGACATACCGATACAAACACAAAGCTATCACACGGTGGCTATATATAATCTTCGGAAAACAAACATAGAAATAATCATAACATAAATCAGTCACAGACATCCATATCACAAAGGCGGAAGAAGATTTGAATAAATATATAACACATGAAAGTGTACATCAGAGTAGTGGTCAGAAAGATCCACGATAATACAAAAGAATAGCATCACGTGCCATACAAAAGAATAAGTACACAACATAGAGTCTATATCTCAAAGGTGTACATCCAAAAACTACTAATCTATGTAGTTAGCCAAAAGTCAGAAATATCCTGAAGAGAAGTCAAGCAGAAGCACCTGTAACATCTCGGTCTGACCCGAGTATTATTTATAAGAAAATAATAAACGGATCTGTCTAACTATAAATATCAGATGATATGGTATAAAGTAAATGGCATGACATGAACAAGAAATAACTATTACGACATACTACTATAAGTATGTAAATGATAATCAACAAATGATTAATCAATATCACAAGAATCTTCTCAAAGATAAGGTAGAGTATCATACCCTAAACTTGTATTCATAACAAGTCAATAACACATGAATTCACCAATGCCCAAAAACTGATATCATATCAATGAAAATCATGAAAGTTGGTGAAGCACAAAATTCCAGAAATCATCATCAGAAATCCAGAAAACACATAAAAAATAGGGGGGGAGGCCTAACACATGAATGGGAGCATGAAAACTCACCTACGCGTAAACACATGACGAGAAGCTATCTCATGGAAGCTATCCATTAAATTTTCACACAGGAATGGCCCGAAGACCGTAGGGTGCTACCCTATAAATGTGATGGCGAAACATCACATAATCGGGGTATAGTCTCCCACGTAGACAAAGAGACATCGCTCAATCGCTAGTCTAAATCACAAAAATGATCGTCATGATCATAAGGAAGTGTCAATCACACCAAGCTAGTAAATATATGAGTTTAGCTTCATGTCCCATAACCACTTGCTTAACTTAAATATTTACGAACAAGCTGTAAATCTTCACTAGGAAATTGTCACAAAAAGGGTTCAATCGAACAAGTCCAAGAGCTAACCGACGAAGTGAACGCAAGCGTTTCATACCACTCGTTTTACTAAGTCGTTTAAGTCGATTTCTCATTCGAGTGAAGTAAAGGCTTGTATATACTAGTAGATTGAAAATCGGTTTGAGAAAACGAACTTTTGATATTTAAAATAGTGTTGAAATCGCTTTGATGAAAGAGTTTTGATATTTACTATTAGTATTGAAACCTTCATATATCTTTAAAGTGACAAGTCATAAAAGGATTGTAGAAACAAATCAATTCACGTTCGAAGACGTGAGTAAAGTCCAAAGAAGTCAATCCCAAAACCATCAAAGTAGAAATTCTGATGAATGTTTTTCAGACGAGATTGCCTACGCAGAGTAATACGGGGTTCGACCTAGTGAAGGCAAGCGGTCCAGCGACCTAAGGAAAAATAGGTCATACGACCTAAGGAGATCGCGAACTAAAAAGACCAAGTGTAAGGTCGGCGACGACCTACGACTTACAGAGTCCTGCGACCTAAGTGGGATGCGACTTAGTGGGGCATAGGTCGGAGACGACCTACGACTTAAGGTCAAGCGACCTAAGGTAAATGGTCCAACGACCTAACTCGAACGACCTAGAGGGTCGAACGACTTAACTGGAGGATAAGTCGGAGACGACCTACGAGATATACTGGCCGACCTAACTCGAGCGACTTAAAGACTTAGCAGGGTCGAGCGACTTACGAGCTACGACCTAAGGTGACGAGGGCGTTAGGTCGGAGACGACCTAACATTTGACTCGCGAACGACTTATGGAAAAGAAGCTTAGGTCGGAGACGACCTACGAGATAAGCCAGTGCGAGCGACCTAAAGTTTGCCTGGGGGATTATAGGTCGGCAACGACCTAACGTTTTGCCTGGAGATTATAGGTCGGCAACGACCTAACGTTTTGCCTAGGGATTTTAGGTCGGCAACGACCTAAGACTTAACAAAATTCGAGCGACTTAGTGATTTGCCTTGGAATTTTAGGTCGGCAACGACCTAAGACTTAAAGCTGTTTCGACTTACGACCTATTTCCCTGCGACCTAAGCCAGAACGACCTAAGCACGCAAGCGACCTAAGTCCTAACTCGTGAACGACCTAAGAAAGTGGAGACTTTTCAACACGCGAGCTAACAGCCTGGACGACCTAAGGAGGGCAGAACGACCTAGGGCCAGAATTTGCAAACAGCACTGAAACTTGAGTTTCTCACCAATTCAATCCAAACCAGTTGCAAACATTAATGCTAAAGTGATAGGAAGTCATTTCCAACAGTCCAATGACAGTTATAGGCGAGATGTGAGATTAAAAATCTCACCTTTTCACGGAATTTGATGAAGATGGAGATTTGAGAGCAAAGCAAGAACACCAACAAGCTTGAATCAATGGTCTTCACGTGAATTTGATGTTGAATCTCGGATTTGCAATAGAATTTGTGTTTGGAGTTTTAATTTCCACTTCCCACCACCATTTTTGACAAAGCTTGAAGTGTTTTGATAGAGTGAGGAAGATGGTTGGGCTGAACTAAAGGGGTGCAGTCCAAACCAAAGTCAAAGGCGGGAAAAAGTGTTGAAAATTTCACTATCTCCAAACATATCGAAGTTTACACTCAAAAAGATCGCAAACGTCATTTTGAACTCAATGGGAGTGGTCTCGAGTCCTAATTTGACCGTATGCAAAAAGTAGCTTTTCGGACTAACATCCGACTAACGATAAAATATTTAAATAAAATATTTAAATATAAAATCGATGGATATGCGGGTTGTTACAGACTCCCCTCCTTAAAGAAATTGCGTCCTCGCAATATATATGGTGGAAATAAAAAGTAACAACCATAAAAGCATATTAACACAAAAGAAATTGGAATTAAAAAGTTTACCTCAAAGAGCATGAGAAAGTAATTCCGGATGTGTACGCTCGATGAATTCTCTAGTTTCCCAAGAGCAATCCTTAGGATTTGAGGACCATTGAACTTTAACAAGCGGAACATCTTTATTTCGAAGCCGTTTGATCTCCGAAGCAATAATTCGAAAAGGATGCTGCTCATAAGTTAAATTAGGTGAAACTTCAATCTCTTCCACAACACCGGGCTCAAGAGTAGAATCGGAATCCCGAAGGCACTTCCGTAATTGAGAAACGTGAAACACGTCATGCATAGCAGAAAACTGAGCCGGTAATGAAAGGCGATAAGCCATGGAACCAATACGCTCGGTGATAGGAAATGGCCCAATATATCGAGGCGCTAACTTTCCCGATCGACTGAAACGTACAACACCCTTCATTGGTGAAACACGAATAAATACAAGATCACCAACAGAAAATTCTAATTTCCTTCTTCGGTTGTCGGCATAGGATTTTTATCTACTCTGGGCTTCTTTCATCCTATGTCGAATAAGTTCAATCTTTTCTGTGGAATCTCGAATAAAGTCTGGTCCTAAAACCAGTTTCTCACCGGCCTCAAGCCAACAAGAAGGAGATCGGCATGGCCTTCCATAAAGTGCCTCGAAAGGAGCCATACCAATACTAGATTGGAAGCTGTTATTATAGGAAAATTCAACAAGTGAAATATGATCTTCCCAACTTCCACCAAAGTCAAGAACACAAGCACGAAGAAGATCTCAAGTGTTTGATTCACACGCTCAGTTTGTCCATCGGACTGGGGGTGATAAGCGGTGCTAAAATTAAGCTTCGTTCCCAAAGCTTTTTGAAGACTCTTCCAGAATCCACTAGTAAACAATGGATCCCGATCGCTAACAATGGAAGAAGGAACTCCATGCAGTTTAACAATTTCTTTGACAAAGAGTTTGGCCAGAAGAGGAACGGTTCGGTTTGACCGAACAGGAATAAAATGGGCGGATTTAGTAAGTCTATCAACAATCACCCATAAGCTATTATGACCCGAACGAGAACGGGGAAGGCCATCTATAAAATCCATGGAAATTTGATCCCACTTCCATACTGGAATCTCCAATGGTTGCAATAACCCACCGGGCCTTTGATGTTCAGCCTTAACAAGTTGGCAAGTCATGCAACACTTAATAAAGTTAGCGATATCAGATTTCATTCCTTCCCAATAATAAAGTCGCTTCATATCAGCGTACATTTTACTGCTACCGGGATGAATGGAATACTTGGAACGATGAGAATCTTCTAGAATGTCTCTTCGAAGATCACTAATATTTGGTACGACAAGTCTACCAAATTTTCGAATGCCGCCACGAAAGTCGATATCAAAGTCTTTCAAACCTTCAATATCGGTTTTATCCTTAATATTTTGGCCAAGCAAAGCCAATTCAGGATCTAGCTGTTGAGCTTCAAGAATGCGGTCTAACAAAGAAGGACGAGCCTCAAGGCTACATAAAACAAGAGATGAACACAAATCGGAAACGCGATCTCGAATTTCACAAGTGGATAAAAGTTCGAGATCGTTCCATTCAGATATCATCATGGAAACAACCGCTTGTTGTTTTCGACTAAGTGCGTCGGCAACACGATTCCCCTTTCCGGGAGTATAAAGAATGTCAAGATCATAAGAGGCAAGAAATTCGAGCCAACGCTGTTGACGCAAATTAAGTTCCTTTTGATAAAACAAATATTTCAAAGACTTATGATCAGTATAAAGAATAAACTTTTCTCCCAAAAGATAATGTCGCCAAATTCGAAGGGCGAAAACGATAGCCGCGAGTTCTAAATCATGTGTGGCATATCTAGTCTCAGCCGGCTTTAATTGCCTAGAAGCATAAGCAATAACACGTTCTTTTTGCATAAGAACGGCACCCAAACCAACGCGACTAGCATCGGTATAAACGACAAAGTCTAGATTCCCCTTGGGAATAATAAGAATAGGAGCATCAGAAAGGAGTTCTTTTAATTTCTGAAAAGAAGTTTCACATTTGTCCGACCAAATGTATTTAACACCTTTCTTTGTTAAGCCAGTAAGAGGTACGGCAATCTTAGAAAAGTCTTTTATAAAACGGCGGTAATAACCTGCCAATCCGAGAAAGCTACGGATTTCAGTCACGCTCTCCGGTCTCTTCCAATTTTGAATCGCTTCAATCTTTGAAGGATCCACGGATATTCCGGATTCAGAAATAATATGACCGAGAAATTTCACACTAGATTGCCAAAAATGGCATTTAGAAAATTTTGCTTTTAGTTGATTGCTCGTAAGAGTTTCCAATACAATTCGAAGATGCTTTTCGTGTTCCTCCTCGGTTTTAGAAAACACAAGAATATCATCCATAAAGATGAGAACAAACCGATCGAGAAAATCTTTGAAAACTCTATTCATAAGGTCAACGAAATAAGCCGGAGCATTCGTTAAACCGAATGGCATAACTAGCCATTCATAAGATCCATATCGCGTACGGAACGAAGTCAAAGGAATACTATCCTCTGCAATACGAAGCTGATGGGAACCGGTAGCCAAGTCCAATTGTGAAAATACTCTTGCACCAGTGAGTTGATCAAACAGATCATCTATCCGAGGCAATGGATATTTATTCTTAATAGTAAGATCATTAAGCTTACGGTAGTCGACGCAAAGCCTAAGTGTACCATCGGACTTACTTACGAAAATAGCTGAAGCTCCCCAAGGCGAGGAACTAGAGCGAATAAGTTGCTTCGTCTCCAACTCAGATAGTTGTTTGCGCATCTCTTCGTTCTCCTTATTAGACATGCGATAAGGAGGACGGGTAATAGGTTGAGCTCCAGGTAAAAGATTAATTTTGAACTCAATTGCTCGTTTAGGTGGTAATCCTAAAACGGGCTCAAAGATGTCGGAAAATTCACGAACGACGCGAATACGAGAAATGACATCCTCCTCATCATCATTGTCATCATCGCGAGGATTTAAAGAATATAATGATGCAACTAAAGCGGAATCCGAATCTTTAAGAATAATAGAAATCTGATTAACAGATTGCGGATGACGGAGATAAATAGTCCGCTCAGGACATAGGATATGAGCTTCATAATGAGCAAGCCAATCCATACCCAAAATCATTCCAAAGCCTAAGTAACGCATGACATGCAAATCGGCTAGGAAAGAAAAATCACATAAAATAATCTCTACGTCTTTACAAAGTAAACTAAGAGTTGCGGATCCACCAACCGGATTCGCAATTCTTAATGAAGTCATTAAAGCAGTAACACTTAAAGAAAAAGTATCGACAAGTTCCTTTGATATAAAAGAATGGGATGCACCCGTATCAAAGAGAACTCTAATAGGTTGATCATGAAATAATATAATGCCATCAAGGACAGAATGTGACATACCTTGACGGCGAGATGTGTTACCAGGGGCTTGAGCCACATTAAGCTTTCCCTCCTTCTGTTGAAGCCTTTTGCATTGGTTCATATAATGATCTGTGCCTTTACAGTAGCGGCAAGAGCGGGGCTTTGGACACTTGTTCGAAAAATGGCCCTTAGCACCACAGTTGAAGCATTTGTTATCATCAGAGGAAAAAGTCTTTGCAGTAGGAGCTGCTTGTTTACCCTTTTTGTTCGGGTAAGGACCTTTAAATTTGTTGGGCCTCTTTTTGTTGTTAAAGCTGGGTTTGGAAGCTACTACTTCAACATCACTTTCTCTATCAGCCTCTTCAAGGCGAAGAGCGATATCTACAATTTGGTCGAAAGAAACTTCTAACTTCAGAAGTAATGGCTTCTTGAGGTTTTTGTTTAAGCCATAAACGAACCTCTGGTTCTTCTTCAGTGGAGTATTTATATATTCGACCCCATATTTGGAAAGGGATTCGAATGATGCGACGTAGTCCGCCACAGAAGCCTGACCTTGAACAAGGTCAATAAATCGCCGAGCCAAAGTTACCTTTTCAGCCTCGGGTACGAATTTCGATTCGAAGCGTTCTCGGAAGTGCTACCATGTGAGATCCGCTTCATTAATTTCGGAAGTAAGAAGTTCATACCAATCCAATGCTCTCTCTTGGAGCATACTGGAAGCCACTTGAACGCGGTGTAGGTCGATAAGGTTCATGCGAGAGAAAATTCGATCGCATGATTTTAACCAAGCTTGAACCTCGATAATAGGTTCAGAACCTTTGAAGGGCTTCCCACCCAAATTGGTGTAATCGCTGCACAACCGTGCAAATCCCGACTTTGGGTGAGTAGGTTCCGGGTTAACTCCAGCTGCTTGGGCATTCGTCACTAACTCAAGAAGCTGTTGAGTTGTCATAAAAACTCCATCTCGAGGAGCAACAGTAGACGTTCCAGCTCTGGGACGGCCTGGTCTTGACATCCTCTTCCTTTAGAAAGAAAGAAGAGAAAGAAGAAGGTTATTCACTAATGAACATCAAGCAATCTTGAATGATGAAACAAGGAATCATAAAGAAAACAGGATAAATCGGTTCGAAGACTCGAACTAAATCCTGAAACACAACTCCTATGGTGGACTTAGGACGATGATCCTTGTTAAGTTATTCTACATTGTTCCGAAGTTTGGCTCTGATACCAAGCTGTGACGCCCCACCTCTATACCCACGCTAACCAAGGACACTACGATGTAGTGCTGTCAATTAGCGCGGAGAATAAGGCTGTGGAGGAGCGACCATCCATGTAACTTCTTTGTGCGAGCACCGATACGTCAGATAGAATAGAATGCATATCTTTTAAGGAGGAAATCCGACATACCGATACAAACACAAAGCTATCACACGGTGGCTATATATAATCTTCGGAAAACAAACATAGAAATAATCATAACATAAATCAGTCACAGACATCCATATCACAAAGGCGGAAGAAGATTTGAATAAATGTATAACACATGAAAGTGTACATCAGAGTAGTGGTCAGAAAGATCCACGATAATACAAAAGAATAGCATCACGTGCCATACAAAAGAATAAGTACACAACATAGAGTCTATATCTCAAAGGTGTACATCCAAAAACTACTAATCTATGTAGTTAGCCAAAAGTCAGAAATATCCTGAAGAGAAGTCAAGCAGAAGCACCTGTAACATCTCGGTCTGACCCGAGTATTATTTATAAGAAAATAATAAACGGATCAGTCTAACTATAAATATCAGATGATATGGTATAAAGTAAATGGCATGACATGAACATGAAATAACTATTACGACATACTACTATAAGTATGTAAATGATAATCAACAAAAGATTAATCAATATCACAAGAATCTTCTCAAAGATAAGGTAGAGTATCATACCCTAAACTTGTATTCATAACAAGTCAATAACACATGAATTCACCAATGCCCAAAAACTGATATCATATCAATGAAAATCATGAAAGTTGGTGAAGCACAAAATTCCAGAAATCATCATCAGAAATCCAGAAAACACATAAAAAATAGGGGGGGAGGCCTAACACATGAATGGGAGCATGAAAACTCACCTACGCGTAAACACATGACGAGAAGCTATCTCATGGAAGCTATCCATTAAATTTTCACACAGGAATGGCCCGAAGACCGTAGGGTGCTACCCTAGAAATGTGATGGCGAAACATCACATGATCGGGGTATAGTCTCCCACGTAGACAAAGAGACATCGCTCAATCGCTAGTCTAAATCACAAAAATGATCGTCATGATCATAAGGAAGTGTCAATCACACCAAGCTAGTAAATATATGAGTTTAGCTTCATGTCCCATAACCACTTGCTTAACTTAAATATTTACGAACAAGCTGTAAATCTTCACTAGGAAATTGTCACAAAAAGGGTTCAATCGAACAAGTCCAAGAGCTAACCGACGAAGTGAACGCAAGCGTTTCATACCACTCGTTTTACTAAGTCGTTTAAGTCGATTTCTCATTCGAGTGAAGTAAAGTCTTGTATATACTAGTAGATTGAAAATCGGTTTGAGAAAACGAACTTTTGATATTTAAAATAGTGTTGAAATCGCTTTGATGAAAGAGTTTTGATATTTACTATTAGTATTGAAACCTTCATATATCTTTAAAGTGACAAGTCATAAAAGGATTGTAGAAACAAATCAATTCACGTTCGAAGACGTGAGTAAAGTCCAAAGAAGTCAATCCCAAAACCATCAAAGTAGAAATTCTGATAATTGTTTTTCAGACGAGATTGCCTACGCAGAGTAATACGGGGTTCGACCTAGTGAAGGCAAGCGGTCCAGCGACCTAAGGAAAAATAGGTCATACGACCTAAGGATATCGCGAACTAAAAAGACCAAGTGTAAGGTCGGCGACGACCTACGACTTACAGAGTCCTGCGACCTAAGTGGGATGCGACTTAGTGGGGCATAGGTCGGAGACGACCTACGACTTAAGGTCAAGCGACCTAAGGTAAATGGTCCAACGACCTAACTCGAACGACCTAGAGGGTCGAACGACTTAACTGGAGGATAAGTCGGAGACGACCTACGAGATATACTGGCCGACCTAACTCGAGCGACTTAAAGACTTAGCAGGGTCGAGCGACTTACGAGCTACGACCTAAGGTGACGAGGGCGTTAGGTCGGAGACGACCTAACATTTGACTCGCGAACGACTTATGGAAAAGAAGCTTAGGTCGGAGACGACCTACGAGATAAGCCAGTGCGAGCGACCTAAAGTTTGCCTGGGGGATTATAGGTCGGCAACGACCTAACGTTTTGCCTGGAGATTATAGGTCGGCAACGACCTAACGTTTTGCCTGGGGATTTTAGGTCGGCAACGACCTAAGACTTAACAAAATTCGAGCGACTTAGTGATTTGCCTTGGAATTTTAGGTCGGCAACGACCTAAGACTTAAAGCTGTTTCGACTTACGACCTATTTCCCTGCGACCTAAGCCAGAACGACCTAAGCACGCAAGCGATCTAAGTCCTAACTCGTGAACGACCTAAGAAAGTGGAGACTTTTCAACACGCGAGCTAACAGCCTGGACGACCTAAGGAGGGCAGAACGACCTAGGGCCAGAATTTGCAAACAGCACTGAAACTTGAGTTTCTCACCAATTCAATCCAAACCAGTTGCAAACATTAATGCTAAAGTGATAGGAAGTCATTTCCAACAGCCCAATGACAGTTATAGGCGAGATGTGAGATTAAAAATCTCACCTTTTCACGGAATTTGATGAAGATGGAGATTTGAGAGCAAAGCAAGAACACCAACAAGCTTGAATCAATGGTCTTCACGTGAATTTGATGTTGAATCTCGGATTTGCAATAGAATTTGTGTTTGGAGTTTTAATTTCCACTTCCCACCACCATTTTTGACAAAGCTTGAAGTGTTTTGATAGAGTGAGGAAGATGGTTGGGCTGAACTAAAGGGGTGCAGTCCAAACCAAAGTCAAAGGCGGGAAAAAGTGTTGAAAATTTCACTATCTCCAAACATATCGAAGTTTACACTCAAAAAGATCGCAAACGTCATTTTGAACTCAATGGGAGTGGTCTCGAGTCCTAATTTGACCGTATGCAAAAAGTAGCTTTTCGGACTAACATCCGACTAACGATAAAATATTTAAATAAAATATTTAAATATAAAATCGATGGATATGCGGGTTGTTACACAGATGATCGAATTAGCTTTCGAAACCTGTTCCATTGCGTCCGGAACGCGGGGTAAACCTTAGAAACGTCAGCCGGCATGTTCGATTCGGAGTTCGGAAAATTTCGATGAATAGTAAATTTGGCCATTTTCTATAAAAGCACCTACATTTTCTCATTTGCAAACAAGAAGAACAAACCCTAGTTCTAATGGCCAGCCGCCACTATAATTCGAACGGCTGAAATCTTCCAACCTTCTTCCTCAAATTTCTTCTAATCCAAGCATCGATACAGGAAGTTATCAACTAGGAAATTGTAGAGCTACGTGAGCTCTACGTTCTCAACGGTCAAGATCGTTTAATTCGTAACGGATTGACGGCAAAATGAAGAGGAAGGCCACGACTTTGTTCACGTTTTTCGAAGGCAAGACACAACCGCACGTGATCGGATCTTGGGCGTGGGTAGGCGAGGCTACTAGCTTCGATTTGGGGGTAGTATGATGGGGTTTCAATCAACGTAGGTGGAGCGACTATTAGGGTTAGTCAACGTGAATGGGTTCGTTTTTCACGAACGTGACCTGGGAGAAACGTGATGAAGGAAGAAAGAAGGGGCGGCTGTGATTTTCCTTGGCAAAACGTACGGCCAGATGTAGATGTAGGTTTAAAATGTAAATTTAATTGTAAATTTATATAAGTTATATCGTGTAATCTTTAAAAATGCATATCTTTTTGCTGCGTGATCAGAATTTGACGAATTTGGTGGCGTTGGAATCGTAGCGACGAAATACACGCTGCAGCGCAGATTTGAGCGCGTTTGGAGCTAGCGAAAATTTCGGGTAAAATTAAACGTCCGTTTAATTTTATTCGAAATAGAACGCTGAAATTAAAATTGGAATAAAGGTGAGATTTTTCTCACTCAAATTGAATGTGGAATTTTTACAGTTATTGATTGATGATTGACTGTTTGGATGTGATATTAGATATAGTAGGATATATATCTATATATAACAATATATACATATTGGCATATGTATATATTGGATTGATTGATTTCCCGCCTCGTATAGCGGATGAGACCCTATTGCGCCGTTAGTATGCGGATTTTTATAAAACCCATATACCGCGATAATTCCGTACTGGAGCGGAATTGGTATTGTGCTAACATCTGTGGATGCAGGGAAACAGGTTGGAGGGATCCAACTGGATTCCTCAACTGTATTTGCTTATTTACAGATATTGATGTATATTCTGTTATCATATTGATATATGATATTGACTGTTGTGATGGACTAATTGATGTTGTTGCATCATCGGATTTAGTTTTGAAATGTAAAAATAACGACTTTTACTTTAAAAGGGTTTTTAAAGTGATTTTTGAAAATATACGTTTTATGGAATTTTTGAATCGATTTATAAACGTAAAATTTTGAAGTTATAAAAGTTAAGATTTTTGTGAATTATGACCGTAAGGTGATTTTTGAAATAAATAGTTTAAGCAATTTATAAAATGGTTTGAACTGAGATTTTTCAGATTTTTGTGAACAGTTTATTTAAAAGATTTAAAAAGTTGATATTTATAAATCAAAATATTGGACTTATAAAACGAATTTTATAAGTGTTAAAAAGAAGTATAAATGGATTTCATAAGTGAATGAAATTAATAGATTTACGTTGTGAAGTTAAAAATGAATGAATTTGTAGAATAAAGGATTTATAAGTAATTTACTTATAAATTGGATTTTTTGCCTTTAAATGGAATATTGATCGAATTACTAATAAAGAAGATTTATTAAATTGAAGTCGTTAGAAAATATAAATAGAATTTATAAACGTTGTTTTATAAATTCGAAATCAATTGGATTTGATAAATTGAAATGTTAAAGGAGATATATTCGCGATTTTGGATAGCGGATTATTATTTAAATAAAATGTGTAGAAAATATGGAAATGTGGTTAGTGAAGTATATTCACGATTTTGGACAGTGAATATATTGTTAAGTAAAATGAACTTGTTTTGGGAAAGCGATATTACAGAAATGAAGTAATTGTTTTAAAAGATGTTTTAAAACGTGATAAGTATCGAATACATAGATTTCAACTTTTATTGTTGAAATAGACGTTTTCGAGGAATTTAAGGAAATGATGGACTATAACACTGTTGTTATAGTAAATGGTTTCCGAAAGGAAATATTTTTGTATGGTATTGGGATTCATATATCTATCTAAATTTCGAATCCCTATACTAGTGATTTTGAGTCGTCGTAACGATGTTTTACGTAACATTCGTTTTGACTCAAATAAAATGTGTGTAAAGAATGATTTCCTTAAAGAATGAGATATATACTTAATTTTGATTTAAGTATATCGAATATTTCCTAAGTGTTGAAAATAAATAGTTCTGTGAATTACTTATTTTAAATAAGTATGGAAATGCTTTTCCAATATGAAGTGAACTGTTTAGAGATTTTATCTTTTAAAGATAAATTGAAAAGTGAATATTTGAAATTTGTTTTCAAATGGTTAAGTGTGGAAATTTTATATCTAGTAAAGATATTTTGGAAGATAAAATAATTTTGGAAAATTATTTGGAATCTGATGATGTTGCGCATCTTTATTGATAGTTAAATAACCGACTATCAATAATTACCTTTAGATAGGTATTTGTTGTGAATTGGATGAATATGAATGCCACACTTATTTTTGAATAAGCGCTCACTATTCGGGTTAGCCGGGAAAGGACCATGGGGTCGTATAACCCATTCCGAATATGTGATACGTCGTTATGAATCGCATTTGAAGACCGGTGTTGAAGACCGGATATTTTTGAAAACGGAAGGATTACCGTCGAGTTACTCTACATCGGCTGATCTCCGATTTAGAGGTTTTATCACCCTTAGTGACGGGAAGTCCGGACGTGATTAGAAAATTATCCGGAAATGCAAGGGCTTCGTGAGAAGTGCCTTCGGTTCTGTTCGATCCCGGAACAGACTTGTATGGATTGTGTGTCTGACGTTACAATTTGAGATATAAAGCTAAATACATTTCTGTTGGTGGCGGAGAATTTATTCTCTTAGCTTAACACCCTTCTCTGAGACGTACGAGCTCAGAGGTTATGTAGTTGAAATTTATCAGCGATATATCCCAATTTGGTAACGTGGCATACTGAGTGTTGCTGTGAAATGATCAGTGTTTGATCATTTGTGATATGATCATTTGTTTGATCTTATATCTTTGTGATCATAGGTTGATCATTTTGTTTGACCCAAAGCAGGGCTTTTTGAGAAAGCGTAGCTTTGTGGACGAGACTTCATCGAGCCTCACACCCCGGAAATGGTCGAAACAGGAAGGATGCAGCAAGGTTCTAGGGAGTAGCGCCCCTTAGTGTATGTCATTCCTTCTGGATAAAGGTGGTATCATGGTATGGAGCCCAGATACTTAACCTCTGTGGTTACTGCATTATTATTATCTATGTGGTTTGTTGCGAATCGAGGATCCTCGGGAAGATCGGTGACGATCGGGGGATGGCATACGCGTGTCAGTAGTTACCTATTTTTGCAGAGGTAACCCGGCCTTGTGTTGGCAGAGATCTAACCGTAATGTTAGGTTATTTCTCGGGTCGTCTATTCCAGGGACGTACCCATCGTGGAAGAGGAAGTTCCTTAGCCTGACCATTTGTTGGAAATCCAAAGAAACAATACGAGCCTTTACGATTTCAATTGTATAACCTGTCTCCTCAGGAGGCAGCTATAGCAGGCATAATATAATGGTACCTATGCTGGCTAAGATTTATATTATACTTTCGAAATGTTTTCCACTATGCACTAGTAATAATATAAAAAATGATTTGATTTTGCGTAGTAAGCATCTTTGACTATCATAAGAAGAAATCTCCTCCAAGTCTGCGTTTGCATTGTGTGTGTGGTGGGAGGTCTTATGGTAGTTTCATTTTCCAAAAGCATTGCGAATTGACATTAAAGTTTTCCCGTTGTTTATTTTAAAGAATAACTGTTTTTCGATCTCACACCAGTCACCATGACTGACTCGGAGTTTATTGTTCCCTTCTAAACTATGGGTGCCCACCAATTTTCCACACGGGCAGCCTAGAGTTATATTATCAGGATATTCTGGATATTCTGGAGCTTTGGAAGCAAGCTGGATGACGAGACGTAGTATTTGTATCTGATAGTATTTATTCCGCTGTGTATTCTGTATGAGGACAAGTTTATATAACTGTCCATTGTTGTATTGACTTGTATATTGACTCTGATGATTGATGTATGTATAAAATGATATAGTTCTTTGTTAAAAGATTATTCATTTATCTATTATATATTGTTCCGCTGCGAGCGTGAGATTCTGATATTGTTTCTGTTTCTGATGTTGTTCTGTTGTTCTTTCTTTCTTCTCTTTTTCTTCTATCTTCTTCTTCTTCTACTTTTTCTTTTTCTTAAAACCCTCACTATTGGAGTTTCCGGCACTCGATTGCTCGGCAGTCGATAAAGTGAGTATCGATGTCGAATTTTCGAAAGTCGAAAATTTCGGTATGTGACAGCTAACATCCGTGGATGCAGGGAAGCAGGTTGGAGGGATCCAACTGGATTCCTCACCAATATTTATTTGATTACAGATATTGTGATATTTGTTGATTATCATATGATGATATATGATGTTTGATTGTCGTGATTGATGATTGGTGCTGTGGCATCATCGGATCCATTTTTTGAAGTTTAAAATGTACGATTTTGATTTATAAAGGATTTTTAAAGTGATTTTTGAAAGTATACGTTTTATTGAATTTTGGAATTGATTCATAATAAATAAATAAATGTTATAATTTTCGTGTTGTGAAAATTATGAGATTTGTGAAATATAAGCGAAAAGTAGTTTTTGAAATAAAAAGTTGATTAATTTGTAAAATGGCTTAAATCAGGATTTTTGGATTGTTATAAATGATTTATATAAAAGATTTATAAAGTTGATATTTATAAATTGAAAATATTGGAATATTAAAATGAGTTTTTATAAGTGTTAAAAATGAAATAAAAATGGATTTCATAAGTGAACGGAATTTATAGATTTATAAATTGTGAAGTTATTAAATGAATAGATTTTGTAAAATAAAAGATTTATAAGTAATTATCTTATAAATCGGATTTTGGCATTTAAATGAGATATGAATGGAATTTGTTAATAATGAGATTTATAAGTTGAAGTTTTTATAAATAGAAATGGAATTTATAAACGTTGTTTTATAAAATCCGAAATCAATTGAATTGGATAAATTAAACATAGAAGTTTATAAAAGGGAATTTTATTCACGATTTTGGACAGTGGATAATTCTTTAAGTAAAATGCGTAGAAATGTTGGAATTGGTTAATGAAGTATATTCACGATTTTGGACAGTGAATACATTATTGAATAAAATGGTTATGGTATGGGAAAGCGATATTACGAAATGAAGTTAATTATTTTAAAAGATGTTTTAAAATTTATTAACTATCGAAACCATAGATTTCAACATTCATTGTTGAAATAGACGTTTTCGAGGAAGATAAGAAAATGATGGACTATAACACTGTTGTTATAGTAAATGGTTTCCGAAAGGAAATTTTTATATAGTATTGGGATTTATATATATCTATCTAAATTTTGAATCCCTATACTAGTGATTTTGAGTCGTCGTAATGATGTTTTACGTAACATTCGTTTTGACTCAAATAGTTGTTATAGTAAATGATTTCCTTAAAGAATGAAATATATACTTAATTTTGATTTAAGTATATCGAATATTTTCAAATGTTGAAAATAAACAAGATTGGTGAATTACTTATTATTAAATAAGTATGGAAATGTTTTCCAAAATGAAATGAAACGTTTTTGAGAATCTATCTTTGTAATGATAAATTGAAAGTGAATATTTGTAATCAATTGAAAATTGTATATTAGTAGATATTTGAAATATAAATTCACTATGGAATTTATAAAAGAAATGGAAATTCGTTTTAAAAATAAACGTTGATTTATTTTTGAAGTGTGGAAATTATATATCTAGTAAACATATTTTGGAAAATAAATAATTTGGGAAAATTATTTGGAATCTGATGATGTTGCGCATCTTTATTGATAGTTAAATAACTGACTATCAATAATTACCTTGAATGGGTATTTGTTGTGATTTGCTTGAATTTGAATGCCACACTTATTTTTGAATAAGCGCTCACTATTCGGGTTAGCCGGGAAAGGACCTTTGGGGTCGTATAACCCATTCCGAATATGTGATACGTCGTAATGGATTGCATTTGATGACCGGTGTTGAAGACCAGATATTTTTGAAAACGGAAGGATTACCATCGAGTTACTCTACATCGGCTGATCTCCGATATAGAGGTTTTATCACCCTTAGTGACGGGAAGTCCGGACGTGATTAGAAAATTATTCGGATTTGCAAGGGCTTCGTAAGAAGTGCCTTCGGTTCTGTTCGATCCCGGAACAGACTTGTATGGTTGTATGTCTGACGTTACAAATTGAGATATAAAGCTGGTTTCTTTCAAATATATTACTGTTGGTGGCGGAGAATTTATTCTCTTAGCTTAACACCCTTCTTTGAGACGTACGAGCTCAGAGGTTATGTAGTTGATGGTTACAAGTGAAATATTCCCAATTTGGTAACGTGGCATGCTGAGTGTTGCTGTGAAATGATCATTGTTTGATCATTTGTGATATGATCAATTGTTTGATCATTTATCTTTGTGATCATTTCTTTGATCATTTGTTTGACCCGAAGCATGGCTTTGTGAAAAGCGTAGCTTTGTGGACGAGACTTCGTCGGACCTCACACCCCGGAAATGGTCAAAACAGGAAAGATGCGGCAAGGTTATTGCGGGTAGCGCCCCTTTAGTGTATGTCATTCCTTCTGGATAGAGATGGTATCATGGTATGCAGCCCAGATACTTAACTTATGTTGTTCCTGCAAATTCATTACTTTGTGGTTGTTGGAAATCGAGGATCCTCGGAAAGATCGGTTACGATCGGGGGATGACATATTCGTGTTAGTGGTTACCCAGTTAGGGGTAACCCGGCCTTGTGTTGGCAGAGATCCGGTTTGGTTCTCGGGTCGTCTTTCCAGAAGCGTACCTATGTGGAAATGGGAAGTTCCATGGCCTGACCATTTGTTGGAATTCCAAAGAAACAATACGTGACTTGTACGGTTTTAGTTGTAGAACCTATCATTCACTTATGGTGGCGCCCCACTGTTTGGATGGTAGCTATAGTAGGCATAAGTGCGAAATGCCTATGCCGCTAAGATTTATATTATACTTTCGAAATGGTTTCTACACTATGCACTAATAATAATATCAAAAATGATTTGATTTTGCGTATTAAGCATCTTTGACTATCATAAGGAGAAATCTCCTCCGATTCTGCATTTGCATTGTGTGTGTGTGCGGGAGGCCTTATGGTAGTTTCATTTTCCAAAAGCATTGCGAATAAATTTTATTTTCTTTGTGAAAAATAACTGTTTTACGATCTCACACCAGTCACCATGACTGACTCGGAGTTTATTGTTTCCCTTCTAAACTCTAGGTGCCCATTATTTTCCACACGGGTAGCCTAGAGTTATGTTATCATGATATTCTGGAGCTTTGGAAGCAAGCTGGATGGCGAAACGTATCACCTATACTTTGTATTATTCCGCTGTGTATTCTGTATGAGGACAAGTTTATATAACTGTCCATTGTTGTATTGAGTTGTATATTGACTCTGATTGATGTATGTATAAACTGATTTAGTTTTTTGTTTAAAAGACTAGTGATTATCTATTATATGTTGTTCCACTGCGAATGTGAGATTCTGATATTGTTTTGTTTCTGATGTTGTTCTGTTGTTCTTCTTTCTTTTTTCTTCTATCTTTTCTTCTACCTCTTCTTTTAAACCCTAAGAATTCGGTTTTCCGGTATTCGTTTGCTCGGCAGTCGATACAGTGGACGTATTGATGTCGATATTCGGAAGTCGAAGAATCAGGTCCTTACAAAGTGGTATCAGAGCATATGGTTAAGCAACAACCCTGCTCTGTTGGGTGTTACTCATTAGAGATAGAGTCAGTAGTACTCTAGAATGAGTGTGAGTGTAATAATAGATATAGCGCGTATTTGTTCATGAATATTAAATTTGTTTTGTATTGTGTTGACTTATCGGTTGATTGTTTATAGATTCTGGTCGGTGCAGTCTAGCTAACTGAAATCGATAGGGGTTTCTAAACTCTTAAACAAGGTAAACCGACACAGTATTGTTTTTGAATAGGGTAAATGAGATAATTTTGCCCAAAACTATTTTTGTATAAAAAGAAATGTTTTTCTATGAATTATCATAGTATGTGGATGTTTGGATGTTAGGTAGTGATAATATTAAGTTATTATCATCAATTATTGAATAACAAATAAAATGTATAACCAAAGATTTGGAGATAATTTCGTTTAACAAATGAAATTTATAAATGTGAATTGAAAGATAAGGAAATAAATTCATAAATGAATAAATTTGTGAATGAATAAATAAATTTGCAATTGCAAGTGCAAGAAAATGAAATTGAATGTTAAAATTCATTTTGAATTCGTAAGTAAATAGAACTGGAATTGAATTTAATTTGTGGAAAATGAAGTGAAGTATTAAACTAAAATTAGTAAGTGAAGCTAATTGAATATTGACCAAATGAATAAGGTTTGAAACGAATTAAATTCAATAATTATAAAAGAAAGGTAAATTGAATTCGAATTGGAAATCCAGTTTAAATATAAGTGGTTATAAACCAAAATAGTGAATTGAAAATAAATTTTGGGAATGAACAAAAGAATAAAACTGAAATTGAATGTTGAAAACAAATTTGAATAAGTGAATTAGAATTTGTGATGAATTAGTAATTGGAACTAATTTAAAATAGTGCAGTTGTAAATAAAAGTTAATCGATAAAATTCAATATTCGGGAGGTAAACTAAATCCAAACAGAATTGAAATGGTAAATTGAATTCGAACGAAATTTTGAAATGTAAAATTGAATGATAATGGATATAACTTCAATAGTAAACTAAAGATGATATAAGAAGTATCAAAATTTTGTAATAAAATGTGCAAAATGGTTTGAATATTGTAACTATATATTATGGCTAGTAGGATATACAGGTGTTATAATGGAATTGGAATTTTGATTTCAAAGATAAATTTAAAAGGCTCGACAAAAAGGTAAGTATTTGAATTTCAATATGAGATTTGATGATTTTCTTGTCTAGCCGCTTGGCTTTTTCTTTTCTTTTTGAAATTTGAGAGTCCGTAGGGACGTTTTGTAGTCGTACCATGTTAACCGCGCAAAGGAGACGTTGGCGAAATTTTTCGTAAATTTCGAGTGTTTGAAAATTTTTGAGAAAATTTTGAAAGTTTAAAATTTAAATTTAAATTTAAGTTTGAATTGAGAAGTAAAACAATGTTGTTTGAAACTTATAATTGAAGTTGGAAAGCTAGTTGAAATGATAATGAATCTTTAATAAAAAGATTTAGGTTAGTAAGTTGATAAAACTATTGGATTGTGAAAAATAGTAGACGAGTTAAGGACCATTTTTCCTAACTTGTAATTTCGGGACGAAATTCTTTTAAGGGGGGAAGATTGTAACGACCCTGCATTTTGACATTTGAAATGTGAATATTTAATTGAGTTTAAAATATTCGAATGATAATTTAATTTGAAATTCAAAAATCAGAATTAATTTGGCGATTAAATTATTGAATTTAATTATTTAAAACTGGGTAAAAATTTGTATCTTCAATTATAAGTCAGTTAAAAATATTTCAAAGGCTTAGAAAATTCATATAGATTATACTGAAGATAATAAAAGCTTTAGAATCGAATTTGGAACTGTTTTGTTCAGTTTTGAAATTTAGTTGTTTAAATTGAATTTAAAAATAGCGTTCCGGGGCACAGTCTCGGAATTCGACGAAACCAGTTTCATTGGATCCGTAATATTGTATTATTATCGGATTTCAATTTTCGTAATGTTTGGAGTGATCGTTTTAGCGTACGATAAGCAAACGCGCTGAAATTAAATCGAAATTCAATATTATAACTGGTCCAAAAAGCTATCTTCTCCATACGATCAAATTTGGACTCGGAACCTTTTCCATTGTGTTCGGAATAGGCGTATAACATTACGAATGCCTGGCGGCACGCCTTAATAGGAGATCAAAAATTTCGAGTTTCGTTTATTGAGATAATTTGAATTTGAATTTTGAATTTAAAATTAAATAATATATTTATATAATTAGTCAACATAGCAGAGATTCCTGGCTTTATTTCACTTCAATGCCGACCTACTCTCTGCTTAATCACGTTCTTTTGTCTCCCCTTCCTTCTCTATTAAAATACACGAAAGAAAATCATTTCGTTAAAAAGAAAATAAAAATGGCCGAAGGAGATAACCAGAAGGAATCGCCTTCATTTCTTTTCCCTTCATTCGCCAAATCAATTCGCGAAATCCACTTCTCATAAAAATTAAAAATCGAACTACCTCCCTTCCTATTCTCTTCAGGATTTCAAACCGAGACATCCAAATCAAATAAAAAAAAGATTAAAATCGATTCCTTTCCCTCCTCTACATTCGAACGAAAATAAATGGGGAGTGGAACGTTCTCGCGTTCGCAAGATTAAGGGCATCGCGATGTCTGAAATCGCGACGACGAAGGGCAGAGCTCGCGACTGGATGGCGGTCGAGCTCATAGGCGAAGCTCGAAACTCGGCAACGGCGTGGGTCGTGAAGCAGTTGCGGGCGGCGCACAAGGCAGGGGATTCACGAGTCACGATGGTGGCGTTCGAGTTGAAGGCGTGGAGGATTTCGCGACTGGCTTTGGCGATGGCGTTCGATTTAGGGACGCGGTTGGGGTCTTCTTCGATGTCAGTGAGGATGGGCTCGAGCGCGAGCGATCTAGAGGGGGAGCCTTCGAGCAAACGATCTGGGTTTCTAAATTTTACAGTGAGGTAAATTCTATTTTCAAATTTTTGGATATATATATGTATATGTATATGGATTTGAGAAAATTTATATACAGTAAACAGTAAAAAATAATGACAATTTCTGAAGGGATAAAATAATTCTGTTTTGAATATATATACATATATACATAGATTCACATATATAAGATTTTGGGGAAAATAGAAGTTTAAATAATTTACATTGAGATAGTATAGTTAATAGAAAATTTGTTTAAAATAAATCATTGGATAAAATTAAATTATTAGTTTAAATAAATTAATAGATGGTAATTTATTGTCAATTGATTCGAATATTTATCAATTACAAAATTGTTTATACAAGGTCAAAACCATGAAGAAATGGTCAAACCGGAATGGAAATAAATTGGAAATGAATTGCAAAATAAAAAGCAAAGGTGAGATTTTCTCACTCGAAGGAAAAGTTGATTTTTGCAGTTATTGATTGATTGTTGTTTGGATGTGATATTAGATATAGTAGGATATATCTATATATTGCAATATATATATATTGGCATATGTATATATTGCAGTTGTTGATATTTCCCGCATTATATAGCGGATGAGACCCTATTGCGCTGCATAATAGCAGATGATATTTTTATAAATCCCATATACCGCGATATTCCACCTCGAAGTGGAATGGGTATTGTGTTAACATCTGTGGATGCAGGGAAGCAGGTTGGAGGGATCCAACTGGATTCCTCACCAATATTTATTTGATTATAGATATTGTGATATTTGTTTATTATCATATGATGATATATGATGTTTGATTGTCGTGATTGATGATTGGTGCTGTGGCATCATCGGATCCATTTTTTGAAGTTTAAAATGTACGATTTTGATTTATAAAGGATTTTTAAAGTGATTTTTGAAAGTATACGTTTTATTGAATTTTGGAATTGATTCATAATAAATAAATAAATGTTATAATATTCGTGTTGTGAAAATTATGAGATTTGTGAAATATAAGCGAAAAGTAGTTTTTGAAATAAAAAGTTGATTAATTTGTAAAATGGCTTAAATCGGGATTTTTGGATTGTTATAAATGGTTTATATAAAAGATTTATAAAGTTGATATTTATAAATTTAAAATATTGGAATATTAAAACGAGTTTTTATAAGTGTTAAAAATGAAATAAAAATGGATTTCATAATTGAACGGAATTTATAGATTTATAAATTGTGAAGTTATTAAATGAATATATTTTGTAAAATAAAGGATTTATAAGTAATTATCTTATAAATCAGATTTTGGCATTTAAATGAGATATGAATGGAATTTGTTAATAATGAGATTTATAAGTTGAAGTTTTTATAAATAGAAATGGAATTTATAAACGTTGTTTTATAAAATCCGAAATCAATTGAATTTGATAAATTAAACATAGAAGTTTATAAAAGGGAATTTTATTCACGATTTTGGACAGTGGATAATTCTTTAAGTAAAATGCGTAGAAATGTTGGAATTGGTTAATGAAGTATATTCACGATTTTGGACAGTGAATAGATTATTGAATAAAATGGTTATGGTATGGGAAAGCGATATTACGAAATGAAGTTAATTATTTTAAAAGATGTTTTAAAATGTATTAACTATCGAAACCATAGATTTCAACATTCATTGTTGAAATAGACGTGTTCGAGGAAGATAAGGAAATGATGGACTATAACACTGTTGTTATAGTAAATGGTTTCCGAAAGGAAATGTTTTATATAGTATTGGGATTTATATATATCTATCTAAATTTCGAATCCCTATACTAGTGATTTTGAGTCGTCGTAACGATGTTTTACGTAACATTCGTTTTGACTCAAATAGTTGTTACTGTAAAGACCCGCAAATCCGTACTCCTTGATTAAACACTAATCTCCATTGATTAACTCAAGAGGCATGGAAATACGAACCCTGAGGGGTTTTAAGAAGAAGAGGTAGAAGAAAAGATAGAAGAAAAAGAGAAGAAGAACAACAGAACAACATCAGAACAGAAACAATATCAGAATCTCACATTCGCAGCGGAACATTATATAATAGATAATCACTAGTCTTTTAAGACAAAGAACTATACCAGTTTATACATACATCAATCAGAGTCAATATACAACTCAATACAACAATGGACAGTTATGTAAACTTGTCCTCATACAGAATACACAGTGGAATAAATACTATCAGATACAAATACTACGTCTCGTCATCCAGCTTATCTCCAAAGCTCCAGAATATCCTGATAACATAACTCTTGGCTGCCCGTGTGGAAATTGGTGGGCACCCAGAGTTTAGAAGGGAAACAATAAACTCCGAGTCAGTCATGGTGACTGGTGTGAGATCGTAAAATAGTTATTTTTCACAAAGAAAATAAAACAAATTCGCAATGCTTTTGGAAAATGAAACTACCATAAGACCTCCCACCACACACACAATGCAAACGCAGAATTGGAGGAGATTTCTTCTTATGATAGTCAAAGATGCTTACTATGCAAAACAAATAATTTTGGGATATTATTATTAGTGCATAGTGAAGAAATCATTTCCAAAGTATAATATAAATCTTAGCCAGCATAGACATTTCGAACTATGCCTACTATAGCTACCATCCAAACAGTGGGGCGCCACTATAAGTGAATGATAGGTTCTACAACTAATAACGTACAATGCTCGTATTGTTTCTTTGGATTTCCAACAAATGGTCAGGCTAAGGAACTTCCTATGCCACGAAGAAACGCCTCTGGAATGACGTCCCGAGAACCTAACCGGATCGCTGCCAACACAAGGCCGGGTTACCTCTACAAAAATAGGTAACTACTGACACGCGTATGTCATCCCCCGATCGTAACCGATCTTCCTGAGGATCCCCGATTCGCAACAACCACATAATAATAATAATGCAGTAACCACATAGGTTAAGTATCTGGGCTCCATACCATGATACCACCTCTATCCAGAAGGAATGACATACACTAAGGGGCGCTACTCCCTAGAACCTTGCTGCATCCTTCCTGTTTTGACCATTTCCGGGGTGTGAGGCTCGACGAAGTCTCGTCCACAAAGCTACGCTTTTCAAAAGCCATGCTTCGGGTCAAACAAATGATCAACCTATGATCACAAAGATATAAGATCAAACAAATGATCATATCGCAAATGATCAAACACTGATCATTTCACAGCAACACCTAGTATGCCACGTTACCAAATTGGGTGTAATGACCCCGAATTTTAATTACATTTAATTGATAAATAAATGAATTTTTGAATTAAAATAGTAAAATAAAACGGTAAATAGATTGCGAGTTTCCCCGGATCTCATCAAATTTTGTATAAATCGTTTAAATTTAAAAATATTATATATATGTGAATATATATGTATTTGAGCATATATGAGCAAATTTGAAATAATATGTGTATATTGAATTCGAGTTTAAATCTAAGTTTAAATGGTTTAATAATAATTAATTTATAATAATAGATATTAAGTTATAAATAGAATCGAAAATATATAAGATAAATTATATAGTATAAAATAGAAACTTATTTACATTATAAAGTAAACACAATTAGACGAATTCCAACAACATATTAAAACAGAAGTTTAATTTTAGTTTAAAGTAATGAGATAAAGTAAATCTTAATAAAAACAATAAAAATAAGAAAACCAAACTCTTTCAATTAGCTGTACTAACAACATGAATAAGAAATGTATATGTATTGACATACAAGACAGTTGTATGTAAGATAAACTAAATATTTTTAAAGTAAAGAAAAATACAAAGTAATAAGATAGTAATATATTTTCCTGTACAAGCAAGCTAAGCAAGTAAAATCAAATATTTATGTACAGGCAAGAAAAAGAAGAAATATGAAAGTATCTAAATACAAAGCAAACAAAGTTTTGTATATAAGTATGTAGAAATAAGATAGAACAAGTAAACAAGAGAAAAGAAAAGTGAAGCCACATCAAATATCTCACATAATCATATCAGCCGAGCTAAATGAACAAAGAAAAGTGATACAAGTACTTAAGTAATAAATACAAGTATCTTTAGCCACCACAATATCTATCAGCCGAAAGTAAAGGAAAATAAAATAAGCAAGTTTGTACATGCAAAATAAAAGAAATAGTATTGTAAACAAAACAGGGTACATAGGCATTTAATGCCATTACCTCTAGTACACCATATAATATACATCTTCAGCCATACCTATGTTAAAACAACAATAAACATCCCCTGTAAACTCTATTCTATATATCAATCTGCTCCTTCATTTTCGTTCAAAAGACTTAGGCTTTCCAGTTTTTAAAAGTTTCAAAACTAGATCTGTACAATCATGTTCAAAACCAGCCATTTTTACAACTTAAACATCAACAACAACAAGCAAGCTTGATGATGAAAGCAAAAACATTCCCCATTTTAAAGTTTTCAAAGCCTGTTTCAAGTTGTAAAAGGCTCTGTTCTTCCTTTCTAAAGCAGGTGAGCAACTTTTGTTTTAAAACTTAAAAGTTTGAATCTGCTGAATACTTACCTGTGAGTAACTTCAATTTAAAATGCTTAGGTATGTTTACATTGATTGATTTATGCCTGGACTAAGTATGAAAATGTGTTTATACGCTGTTGAATGTTTGTGTGTTATGAGATGATGCCTGTATGTTTATAACCTGTAATACACCTCTGTATTTAAGTTTTCAAGTTCATGTTTTATTTCAAAAATCATTTCTGGTTGATTTATGGGTTGTTAGGACTTAGGATCCAAACAAATATTGCTTGTTTGATTTTGAACTAAGATTTAAAAATTTATTTATGATCAAACATATTGGTATTATCACAGGAAAAACAAGATATAAGAGAAAACCTTTAAATGAGTAAAAATTCGAACTCCTTAGTTTATGATTCCAGGAATGTGATTTGAAGTCGTATACTTTAACATGATTTTTAAAACGAGAATCATAAATTTTAGAGCTAAGATAAGAGGGCAGTTCGAATTTGTTCCAATTTCGTTTTTTTTGTGATCTCTGGTGATCTATTGGGTTGTAGTGGTCGGGACGTTGGGAGGTGATGGAAGAACGTACGAGGGTTCGGGGAAAAATGATCGGTGGCGCTCACGATCACCGTGGAGGTGACGGCGTTGATTCCATTTTCGTAAACCTAGTTTTTTAGGTGTTGTGAAATTCCGTTCGTACGAGGTCAGTGATCGCTCGAGTATCAAACGCTGCTAGGGTTTGGTAGAGGGGTTGTTGACGTAGCAGTGGCCGGAATTTCATGGGTTCCGGTGGACGAGGCAGCGATGACGGCGAAGTTTCCAGAGTTTGTGGTGTTTCCTGGTTTGCGTTCCAGGTTTGGTGACGAACTCGTTTTCGATTGCAAGGAGATGAAGGGATGTTGACGATCTGAAGTGGGTAGGGGCGGCGTGGTCGACTTGCTCGGCGTTGCGATGATGATCGGAGTCGATCATCAACGGTGTGCACGTGCACCGTGCATTTGGTTTTCTGTTGAATTTGGGTTTGGGTAGGAAGAGAGTACTCGAGATTTACTCGAGTTGAGGCATGTTTCGCTCGAGGCTTTTGATGTTTTACTCGAAGTAATTTGGGGGAACTCGGATAGAATGGGTTACAGGCCTTGAAAAGAAACCTGTACTATTCTGTATTTAAACTGAAGTTTAAATTAAAATTTAACTGAGTAAAAATCAAAGTTTAAACATAACTTAAGTTTAGTTTCGAAACTTAGTTTAGAAATGAGTTTTAAAAATTCAAATTGTTAAATAACTAAAAACAAAGTGTTTAAACAATTAAGTATAGTTAGAAAGGAATTGAATTTAAGATTTGAATTTGATTTGTAATGGAAAGTTTTAAGCAAAATTGAAAAACAAATCTGAAACCTGGACTTGAACATATCTTTGAATTTCAGATTTTGAAATGAAAGAAAGTGATAAATGTAAATATTTTAAATATTTTAAATGAGTTTAAATATTTTAGTATTTGGTTTCAACTCTTTAAAATTTCTTCTAAAACCAAAATATTTGAAATAAATGTTTTCAAACATAAGGAAGTAATTAATAAAATCATTAGTAAGAATAAATTATCTTTAAAGTTAATGAAACTTGTTGATGTGTAATCCATTAACAAATTAAATTAATTAGAAATGATTAATAATGATTTAAATCTAAGCAATTCCCTTAAGTAAGCAATTAAAGAAATATTATTGGTTAATAAAGATAATTAACTAAGGATTATTAAAGTATTGATTAAAGTGATTAATGTTAATAGTTAATTGAATTAATTAATTTAGATAATCAATTATAAATTGTTTAAATGTAATTACTTAATGAAAGTAATTAAGGATTAATCACTTATTGTAATTAATTATGGATATTTTGATTAATTCAAGTTAATTAATTCAAGAAAATCATTAGATAAATTAGTAATTAATAATTTGTAATTAATCAATCAGAATTGGATAATTAATTCATTTAACTGGAAATTAATTGAATTAATTAGGATTAAACGATTAATTAATCCTGTTTATAAATGATTATTAAATGCTTGACCTTACTTATGAATGTTTGGATTCTATTGAATGTGAATTGTTTGATATCCCTGATTTGTGATGCTTTGTGATATACTCTGATTTATGTTGTGATCTAAATTTTTTATATCTTTGATATATTACTATGTGAATATGCAAACCCTTGACCCATAGAACGACACTTGAATATCGATGCGACAGGGAGTCGGATTCCAGTTGGATATCGAAACCCACATCGAATTGTAATAGTGAATCTTTGTGACTGATAAATTTGTTTTGTCTATAAATCTGTGAATGAAGATAAGCGTTGTGAATTATACCGCTTATCGATATTGATATGTGATGATTCATTGTGTTGCACTACTGTGTGAAACCCCCGGACTACACTATTACACACACAAATATGGATTTCACGTGGAAATCGGTTAAGTCACAGATAATTTAAATTTGATGTTTTTGAAATTGAAATTTTAATTTCAATTGATTTTGAAATTGGGAATTTGGGTTTAAAGTGAAAAGCTTTTGAAATAGAATTTCAAAGATAAAAGTTATTTTGAATAACTTAATCGAGTTTTGAAAATTTAAATAATTTGATTTAAATTTGGATTCAAGTTTGAAAATTGAATCCTATGATTTGAAACTAGGGATTAAAGATGATATAAATGTGTTTATATAAAGTTAAACCATTTAAAAGTATAATTTTGAGAATTTGGATTTAACCCAAGGATTTCAACTCGTATGAATAAATCAAATTTTCTGAAATGAAACTGTTGTTTTAAAGGAATAAAAGCTTTCAGATAAGAAATGAAATTCCAGTTTAATTAAAGGAATTTCAATATTGAAGTGAAAATGGTTTTCCAAGTTATGAATGAATTGTTTTGAAAAGCTATGATTGGAATCTATTATCTTTAACAGATTTAAAATAATGATTGGTTTAAATCATTTGGAATGGGATTGTTTTGAAAGCTATAAATTAAATCTTTGATTTAAAGGTTTAACGAGTTAATCAAATTGAAATGGAAATTAATTTGGAAAATCTGTGAATGAATCTTTTGTTTAAAAGATTAAAGTGTGGAAACTGTTTAAACCGTAAAGATTGAATCCTTTTGTTTAAAGATTTGAAAATGGTAATTTGTTTTAACCATTTGAAAAGGAAGTTTGGGTATAAGTTGTGACTTAATTGAAATCCCATATCCATATGTTTTTAAATATTACGCTCACTATTCGGTTTAGCCGGGAGAGGACCTTTGGGTCGTATAACCCATTCCGAATATGTGATACGTCGTATATGGATCGCATTTGAAGACCGGTGTTGAAGACCGGATATTTTTGAAAACGGAAGGATTACCGTCGAGTTACTCTGCATCGGCTGATCCCCGATATAGAGGTTTTATCATCCTTAGTGACGGGAAGTCCGGACGTGATTGGAAATTATCCGGATTTGCAAGGGCTTCGTGAGAAGTGCCTTCGGTTCTGTTCGATCCCGGAACAGACTTGTATGGATTGTATGTCTGACATTACACTTTGAGATATAAAGCCGATTTCTTTCAAATACATTTCTGTTGGTGGCGGAGAATTTATTCTCTTAGCTTAACACCCTTCTCTGAGACGTACGAGCTCAAAGGTTATGTAGTTGAAATTTATCAGCGATATATCCCAATTTGGTAATGTGACATGCTGAGTGTTGCTGTGTGATGATCAGTGTTTGATCATTTGTGATATGATCATTTGTTTGATCTTATATCTTTGTGATCATAGGTTGATCATCTGTTGACCCAAAGCGTGGCTTTTTTGGAAAAGCGTAGCTTTGTGGACGAGACTTCGTCAGGGACTCACAACCCGGAAATGGTCGAAACAGGAATGTTGCGGCAAGGTTATGAGGGTCGCGCCCTTTAGGGTATGTCATTTCCTTCTGGAAAAGGGTGGTGTCATGGTATGGAGCCCAGATACTTACTCATGTGGATACACTTTATTATGTGTGATGTTGGTTATCGAGGCCTCGGATAAAGGTCCCAAAGGACCGGGGGATGGCATATTCGTGAGTTACCTGTTACAGGGGTAACCCGGCCTTGTTTGGCAGAGAGCAGTTTGTCTCTCGGGGCGTCCCGCCAGAGGCGTTCCCATGCGGCGGAAGGAAGTTCCTTAGCCTGACCATTTGTTGGAAATCCAAAGAAACAATACGTGACTTGTACGGTTTTAGTTGTATTACCTGCTATGGAATGTGGCGGTAACCTGCTATTGAACATAGTAGCTATAGTAGGCATACGATATTGGTCGTATGTTGGCTAAGATCAATATTATACTTTCGAAATGTTTTCTACACTATGCACTAATGATAATATCCAATGATTTTGCATAGTAAGCATCTTTGACTATCATAAGAAGAAATCTCCTCCAATTCTGCGTTTGCATTGTGTGTGGCGGGAGGTCTTATGGTAGTTTCATTTTCCAAAAGCATTGCGGATTTCAATGTTTAAAACCTTTTGTTGTTGTTTAAAGATAAACTGTTTTTGTTGCTCACACCAGTCCCATGACTGATCCGGAGTTTATTGTTCCCTTCCTAAACTCTGGGTGCTCATAATTTTCCACACGAGCAGTCTAGAGTTGGGTTTCTTTTCAGATATTCAGGTTTAGTAGATTATCTGGAGCTAGTTCATTCATCGGAGTTGCTTATCTTGGAGTTGTGGATTCATTCTTGTCTGAAGATCATTTTGGAGTTATCATTTCTATTGATATTGTTCCGCTGTTGTTGTTATCTTTTCTTTTCCGCTGCTATTTGTTGTATCATCTCTGATGTATATTGATATTCATTGTATCACTCTGTTGTATCAGATATTGTATATCAATGTATTATTCTTTTCTTCCGCTGTGTTATTTACTTAATTGTGTTATAGCTCATTAGAACCAGATTTGGCATTTGAATCTACGGCATTTTGAGTACAATGTGAAGTACGGATGTTGATTTTCGAGCGGGCAAAGCCCGAGTCGTCACATGTGGTATCAGAGCTAAGGTTGAACTTTAGCTCAGGAGTATAACACGTTAAGTAGCTCATTAGAGATAGAGTGAAGTAAACTCTAGAATGAGTAATTCTCAGATATCTGTCCGAATGCCTCAGTAAATTCTCTTACTATTCAGCGATAGTGAGTATGAGTGCAAGAAGAGGATGAGATAGAGGACAGAGAAATACGACTATAAATGGTCAATACTCTGTAACAACAAGGAAACAAATTTTCTCTATCAATCTCTTTTGTTCAACATCTTTTCTCAATTCTTCGATAGTTCTGGTAGATCCAGAAAGGAATTCGATATATTAATATGGGACATAAACTCCAACTGAGCCAAAATTGTTTGTTTGGATGAATTGGTTGCTTTGATTGCTATGGTTGATAGATATGCTTTAGTTTCTAAACTAAAAAAATTTTGAAATCGTATCCGTATATCTATCTATTCTTTGGGTCCTAGTATATTCTACGAATGGTTAGTTATCACTTCGAACTGACCGAGGCCACTCCATATTTCGTAGATCTGGATAACCCGAGTATCTTGTGAAGTGTTAAATAGATTCGATCTTGTATCTATTTTTGATATTCTGATTTGGTAAGCCAAATGCAGAATAGATATTCAGTTTGAGTTGATGAAATATTCTCCATCTATCTTTTTGTCTCCTTGGTAATTTCGAGGACGAAATTCTTTTAAGGGGGGAAGTCTGTAACGAACCCGAATTTTAATTACATTTAATTGATAATTAAATGAATTTCTGAATTAAAATAGTAAAATAAAACGGTAAATAGATTGCGAGTTTCCCCGGATCTCATCAAATTTTGTATAAATCGTTTAAATTTAAAAATATTATATATATGTGAATATATATGTATTTGAGCATATATGAGCAAATTTGAAATAATATGTGTATATTGAATTCGAGTTTAAATCTAAGTTTAAATGGTTTAATAATAATTAATTTATAATAATAGATATTAAGTTATAAATAGAATCGAAAATATATAAGATAAATTATATAGTATAAAATAGAAACTTATTTACATTATAAAGTAAACACAATTAGACGAATTCCAACAACATATTAAAACAGAAGTTTAATTTTAGTTTAAAGTAATGAGATAAAGTAAATCTTAATAAAAACAATAAAAATAAGAAAACCAAACTCTTTCAATTAGCTGTACTAACAACATGAATAAGAAATGTATATGTATTGACATACAAGACAGTTGTATGTAAGATAAACTAAATATTTTTAAAGTAAAGAAAAATACAAAGTAATAAGATAGTAGTATATTTTCCTGTACAAGCAAGCTAAGCAAGTAAAATCAAATATTTATGTACAGGCAAGAAAAAGAAGAAATATGAAAGTATCTAAATACAAAGCAAACAAAGTTTTGTATATAAGTATGTAGAAACAAGATAGAACAAGTAAACAAGAGAAAAGAAAAGTGAAGCCACATCAAATATCTCACATAATCATATCAGCCGAGCTAAATGAACAAAGAAAAGTGATACAAGTACTTAAGTAATAAATACAAGTATCTTTAGCCACCACAATATCTATCAGCCGAAAGTAAAGGAAAATAAAATAAGCAAGTTTGGACATGCAAAATAAAAGAAATAGTATTGTAAACAAAACAGGGTACATAGGCATTTAATGCCATTACCTCTGGTACACCATATAATATACATCTTCAGCCATACCTATGTTAAAACAACAATAAACATCCCCTGTAAACTCTATTCTATATATCAATCTGCTCCTTCATTTTCGTTCAAAAGACTTAGGCTTTCCAGTTTTTAAAAGTTTCAAAACTAGATCTGTACAATCATGTTCAAAACCAGCCATTTTTACAACTTAAACATCAACAACAACAAGCAAGCTTGATGATGAAAGCAAAAACATTCCCCAGTTTAAAGTTTTCAAAGCCTGTTTCAAGTTGTAAAAGGCTCTGTTCTTCCTTTCTAAAGCAGGTGAGCAACTTTTGTTTTAAAACTTAAAAGTTTGAATCTGCTGAATACTTACCTGTGAGTAACTTCAATTTAAAATGCTTAGGTATGTTTACATTGATTGATTTATGCCTGGACTAAGTATGAAAATGTGTTTATACGCTGTTGAATGTTTGTGTGTTATGAGATGATGCCTGTATGTTTATAACCTGTAATACACCTCTGTATTTAAGTTTTCAAGTTCATGTTTTATTTCAAAAATCATTTCTGGTTGATTTATGGGTTGTTAGGACTTAGGATCCAAACAAATATTGCTTGTTTGATTTTGAACTAAGATTTAAAAATTTATTTATGATCAAACATATTGGTATTATCACAGGAAAAACAAGATATAAGAGAAAACCTTTAAATGAGTAAAAATTCGAACTCCTTAGTTTATGATTCCAGGAATGTGATTTGAAGTCGTATACTTTAACATGATTTTTAAAACGAGAATCATAAATTTTAGAGCTAAGATAAGAGGGCAGTTCGAATTTGTTCCAATTTCGTTTTTTTTGTGATCTCTGGTTATCTATTGGGTTGTAGTGGTCGGGACGTTGGGAGGTGATGGAAGAACGTACGAGGGTTCGGGGAAAAATGATCGGTGGCGCTCACGATCACCGTGGAGGTGACGGCGTTGATTCCATTTTCGTAAACCTAGTTTTTTAGGTGTTGTGAAATTCCGTTCGTACGAGGTCAGTGATCGCTCGAGTATCAAACGCTGCTAGGGTTTGGTAGAGGGGTTGTTGACGTAGCAGTGGCCGGAATTTCATGGGTTCCGGTGGACGAGGCAGCGATAACGGCGAAGTTTCCAGAGTTTGTGGTGTTTCCTGGTTTGCGTTCCAGGTTTGGTGACGAACTCGTTTTCGATTGCAAGGAGATGAAGGGATGTTGACGATCTGAAGTGGGTAGGGGCGGCGTGGTCGACTTGCTCGGCGTTGCGATGATGATCGGAGTCGATCATCAACGGTGTGCACGTGCACCGTGCATTTGGTTTTCTGTTGAATTTGGGTTTGGGTAGGAAGAGAGTACTCGAGATTTACTCGAGTTGAGGCATGTTTCGCTCGAGGCTTTTGATGTTTTACTCGAAGTAATTTGGGGGAACTCGGATAGAATGGGTTACAGGCCTTGAAAAGAAACCTGTACTATTCTGTATTTAAACTGAAGTTTAAATTAAAATTTAACTGAGTAAAAATCAAAGTTTAAACATAACTTAAGTTCAGTTTCGAAACTTAGTTTAGAAATGAGTTTTAAAAATTCAAATTGTTAAATAACTAAAAACAAAGTGTTTAAACAATTAAGTATAGTTAGAAAGGAATTGAATTTAAGATTTGAATTTGATTTGTAATGGAAAGTTTTAAGCAAAATTGAAAAACAAATCTGAAACCTGGACTTGAACATATCTTTGAATTTCAGATTTTGAAATGAAAGAAAGTGATAAATGTAAATATTTTAAATATTTTAAATGAGTTTAAATATTTTAGTATTTGGTTTCAACTCTTTAAAATTTCTTCTAAAACCAAAATATTTGAAATAAATGTTTTCAAACATAAGGAAGTAATTAATAAAATCATTAGTAAGAATAAATTATCTTTAAAGTTAATGAAACTTATTGATGTGTAATCCATTAACAAATTAAATTAATTAGAAATGATTAATAATGATTTAAATCTAAGCAATTCCCTTAAGTAAGCAATTAAAGAAATATTATTGGTTAATAAAGATAATTAACTAAGGATTATTAAAGTATTGATTAAAGTGATTAATGTTAATAGTTAATTGAATTAATTAATTTAGATAATCAATTATAAATTGTTTAAATGTAATTACTTAATGAAAGTAATTAAGGATTAATCACTTATTGTAATTAATTATGGATATTTTGATTAATTCAAGTTAATTAATTCAAGAAAATCATTAGATAAATTAGTAATTAATAATTTGTAATTAATCAATCAGAATTGGATAATTAATTCATTTAACTGGAAATTAATTGAATTAATTAGGATTAAACGATTAATTAATCCTGTTTATAAATGATTATTAAATGCTTGACCTTACTTATGAATGTTTGGATTCTATTGAATGTGAATTGTTTGATATCCCTGATTTGTGATGCTTTGTGATATACTCTGATTTATGTTGTGATCTAAAATTTTTATTTCTATGATATATTACTATGTGAATATGCAAACCCTTGACCCATAGAACGACACTTGAATATCGATGCGACAGGGAGTCAGATTCCAGTTGGATATCCGAAACCCACATCGAATTGTAATAGTGAATCTTTGTGACTGATAAATTTGTTTTGTCTATAAATCTGTGAATGAAGATAAGCGTTGTGAATTATACCGCTTATCGATATTGATATGTGATGATTCATTGTGTTGCACTACTGTGTGAAACCCCCGGACTACACTATTACACACACAAATATGGATTTCACGTGGAAATCGGTTAAGTCACAGATAATTTAAATTTGATGTTTTTGAAATTGAAATTTTAATTTCAATTGATTTTGAAATTGGGAATTTGGGTTTAAAGTGAAAAGCTTTTGAAATAGAATTTCAAAGATAAAAGTTATTTTGAATAACTTAATCGAGTTTTGAAAATTTAAATAATTTGATTTAAATTTGGATTCAAGTTTGAAAATTGAATCCTATGATTTGAAACTAGGGATTAAAGATGATATAAATGTGTTTATATAAAGTTAAACCATTTAAAAGTATAATTTTGAGAATTTGGATTTAACCCAAGGATTTCAACTCGTATGAATAAATCAAATTTTCTGAAATGAAACTGTTGTTTTAAAGGAATAAAAGCTTTCAGATAAGAAATGAAATTCCAGTTTAATTAAAGGAATTTCAATATTGAAGTGAAAATGGTTTTCCAAGTTATGAATGAATTGTTTTGAAAAGCTATGATTTGAATCTATTATCTTTAATAGATTTAAAATAATGATTGGTTTAAATCATTTGGAATGGGATTGTTTTGAAAGCTATAAATTAAATCTTTGATTTAAAGGTTTAACGAGTTAATCAAATTGAAATGGAAATTAATTTGGAAAATCTGTGAATGAATCTTTTGTTTAAAAGATTAAAGTGTGGAAACTGTTTAAACCGTAAAGATTGAATCCTTTTGTTTAAAGATTTGAAAATGGTAATTTGTTTTAACCATTTGAAAAGGAAGTTTGGGTATAAGTTGTGACTTAATTGAAATCCCATATCCATATGTTTTTAAATATTACGCTCACTATTCGGTTTAGCCGGGAGAGGACCTTTGGGTCGTATAACCCATTCCGAATATATGATACGTCGTATATGGATCGCATTTGAAGACCGGTGTTGAAGACCGGATATTTTTGAAAACGGAAGGATTACCGTCGAGTTACTCTGCATCGGCTGATCCCCGATATAGAGGTTTTATCATCCTTAGTGACGGGAAGTCCGGACGTGATTGGAAATTATCCGGATTTGCAAGGGCTTCGTGAGAAGTGCCTTCGGTTCTGTTCGATCCCGGAACAGACTTGTATGGATTGTATGTCTGACATTACACTTTGAGATATAAAGCCGATTTCTTTCAAATACATTTCTGTTGGTGGCGGAGAATTTATTCTCTTAGCTTAACACCCTTCTCTGAGACGTACGAGCTCAGAGGTTATGTAGTTGAAATTTATCAGCGATATATCCCAATTTGGTAATGTGACATGCTGAGTGTTGCTGTGTGATGATCAGTGTTTGATCATTTGTGATATGATCATTTGTTTGATCTTATATCTTTGTGATCATAGGTTGATCATCTGTTGACCCAAAGCGTGGCTTTTTTGGAAAAGCGTAGCTTTGTGTACGAGACTTCGTCAGGGCCTCACAACCCGGAAATGGTCGAAACAAGAATGTTGCGGCAAGGTTATGAGGGTCGCGCCCTTTAGGGTATGTCATTTCCTTCTGGAAAAGGGTGGTGTCATGGTATGGAGCCCAGATACTTACTCATGTGGATACACTTTATTATGTGTGATGTTGGTTATCGAGGCCTCGGATAAAGGTCCCAAAGGACCGGGGGATGGCATATTCGTGAGTTACCTGTTACAGGGGTAACCCGGCCTTGTTTGGCAGAGAGCAGTTTGTCTCTCGGGGCGTCCCGCCAGAGGCGTTCCCATGCGGCGGAAGGAAGTTCCTTAGCCTGACCATTTGTTGGAAATCCAAAGAAACAATACGTGACTTGTACGGTTTTAGTTGTATTACCTGCTATGGAATGTGGCGGTAACCTGCTATTGAACATAGTAGCTATAGTAGGCATACGATACTGGTCGTATGTTGGCTAAGATCAATATTATACTTTCGAAATGTTTTCTACACTATGCACTAATGATAATATCCAATGATTTTGCGTAGTAAGCATCTTTGACTATCATAAGAAGAAATCTCCTCCAATTCTGCGTTTGCATTGTGTGTGTGGCGGGAGGTCTTATGGTAGTTTCATTTTCCAAAAGCATTGCGGATTTCAATGTTTAAAACCTTTTGTTGTTGTTTAAAGATAAACTGTTTTTGTTGCTCACACCAGTCCCATGACTGATCCGGAGTTTATTGTTCCCTTCCTAAACTCTGGGTGCTCATAATTTTCCACACGAGCAGTCTAGAGTTGGGTTTCTTTTCAGATATTCAGGTTTAGTTAATTATCTGGAGCTAGTTCATTCATCGGAGTTGCTTATCTTGGAGTTGTGGATTCATTCTTGTCTGAAGATCATTTTGGAGTTATCATTTCTATTGATATTGTTCCGCTGCTGTTGTTATCTTTTCTTTTCCGCTGCTATTTGTTGTATCATCTCTGATGTATATTGATATTCATTGTATCACTCTGTTGTATCAGATATTGTATATCAATGTATTATTCTTTTCTTCCGCTGTGTTATTTACTTAATTGTGTTATAGCTCCGGAGAACCAGATTTGGCATTTGAATCTACGGCATTTTGAGTACAATGTGAAGTACGGATGTTGATTTTCGAGCGGGCAAAACCCAAGTCGTCACATTGGGAGTATATTGCTGATAAATTTCAACTACATAACCTCTGAGCTCGTACATCTCAGAGAAGGGTGTTAAGCTAAGAGAATAAATTCTCTGCCACCAACAGAAATGTATTTGAAAAAAATCAGCTTTATATCTCAATTTGTAACGTCAAACACACAATCCATACAAGTCTGTCCCGGGATCAAACAGAACCGAAGGCACTTCTCACAAAGCCCTTGCACATCCGGATAAATTTCTAATCACGTCCGAACTTCCCGTCACTAAGGGTGATAAAACCTCTAAATCGGAGATCAGCCGATGTAGAGTAACTCGACGGTAATCCTTCCATTTTCAAAAATATCCGGTCTTCAACACCGGTCATCAAATGTGATTCATAACGACGTATCACATATTCGGAATGGGTTATACGACCCATGGCCCTTTCCCGGCTAACCCGAAAAGTGAGCGCTTATTCAAAATTAAGTGTGGCATTCAAATTCATCCAATTCACAACAAATACCATTCAAGGTAATTATTGATAGTCGGTTATTTAACTATCAATAAAGATGCGCAACATCATCAGATTCCAAATAATTTTCCCAATTATTTCATCTTCAAAAATATCTTTACTAGATATAAAACTTCCACTTCAAAAATAAATCAACGTTTATTTTTAAACAACTTCCCTTTCTTTTATAAATTCCATAGTTAATTTATATTTCAAAAATATCTACTGATATACGATTTTTGATCGATTTAAATATTCAATTTCAATTTATCTTTACAAAGATAAATTCTCAAAACATTTCGTTCATATTGGAAAAGCATTTCCATACTTATTTAATAATAAGGATTTCACAAATATATTTATTTTCAACATTAGAAAATATTCACTATACTTAAATCAAATTTAAGTATAAATTTATTCTTTAAGGAAATCATTTACTATAACAACATTTTTTTGAGTCAAAACGAATGTTGCGTAAAACATCGTTACAACGACCCAAAATCACTAGTATAGGGATTCGAAATTTAGATAGATATATAAATCCCAATACTTACACACAATATTTCCTTTCGGAAATCATTTACTATAACAACAGTGTTATAGTCCACCATTTCCTTTTTTCTCGAAAACGTCTATTTCAACAATGAATGTTGAAATCTATGATTTCGAATATTTAATCATTTTAAAACATCGTTAAAACAATTAACTCCATTTTTAAAATCACTTCCCCAAAACATATGCATTTTATTCAATAATATATTCACTGTCCAAAATCGTGAATATACTTTACTAATTCACTTAACCATATTTCAATATTCTCTACACATTTTATTTCAATAAAAATTCGCTATCCAAAAACGCGAATATATCTTCTTTGATAATCTTCTATATTTAATTTATCAAATTTGATTGATTTTCGAATTTATAAAACAACGTTTATTAATTCTATTTCCATTTTCTAACAACTTCGATTTATAAATCTCTTTATTAACAATTCGATCAATATTCCATTTAAATGCAAAAATCCAATTTATAAGTTAATCTCTTATAAATCTTTTATTCTACAGTTTCATCCATTTTATAACTTCACAATTTATAAATCTATAAATTCCATATCTTTACGATTTATAATTCTATAAATTTCATTTTTAACACTTATAAACTCGTTTTAAAATTCCAATATTTTAAATTTATAAATATCAACTTTTTAAATCTTTTAAATAAACTGTTCACAAAAATTCGAAAATCTCAGTTCAAACCATTTTATAAATTGCTTAAACTATTTATTTCAAAAATCACCTTACGGTCATAATTCACAAAAATCTTAACTTTTATAACTTTAAAATTTTAAACGTTTATTTATTTAAAATAAATCAATTCAACAATTCAATAAAACGTCTACTTTCAAAAATTACTTTAAAATCCTTTTAAAGTAAAAGTCGTTATTTTTAAAGTTCAAAACTTGAATCCTATGATGCAACAACACCAATTAGTCAATCACAACAACAAACATCATATATCAACATATGATAACAGAATATACATCACAATATCTATAAATAAATAAATACTGTTGAGGAATCCAGTTGGATCCCTCCAACCTGTTTCCCTGCATCCACAGACGTTAGCACAATACCAATTCCACTTCGAGGTGGAATATCGCGGTATATGGGTTTTATAAAAAATCATCCGCTTACTAACGGCGCAATAGGGTCTCATCCACTATACGAGGTGGGAAATCAATCAATCCAATATATACATATGCCAATATGTATATATTGCTATATATATAGATATATCCTACTATATCTAATATCACAAATCCAAACAGTCAATCATCAATCAATAACTGTAAAATCCAAATTTCATCCGAGTGAGAAAATCTCACCTTAGCTTTTTATTTTAGCAATCCACTTATTCCATTCTGGCTTGATTCTCGATCTTTTTAGACCTTGTATAAATATTTTACGATTTGTTAATACTTTGAACTAAGTTGAACAATTGAATTTCATTTAACCAATTTAATCAACCAGTGATTTTATTTCGAATTAATACCTTAAAATTTTTTTTAAACTAATTCCTTTTAATAAATTAAATTAATTAGTAATTCAATTTAAACAAATCTCCCTGTAAAAATTTCAAAAATAATTAACAAGTTAATTACTATTATTCATTATACTAAAAATTAAATTAGTGGGATAAAAATATGTATATGAATATTTATATTTTTTTTTATATGGAAACACATATACCTATAAAAATTTACCTGTAAAGACATAAAAATAAAATCTTTATGTAAACTCCTCAACATTTTAAAATTTCACATTTTCGAACCTGTATATATATATTAAAACAAAATTGTTTTTACAAAAATAAATACTTTCTTTTCTGTTTTCAGTACATATATATACATATAGGTTGAAATAAATCTGTATACATATACATTTCACTAAAATTCTTCTGTCCATATATATTGAAAACTAAATAGGCCTTACTGCTATTATCATTTTCATTATTCGAGAATTTTAAAATAGAATTAGCTTAAGAAATTATAGATAGAGATTGAATGCTTACTGCAATTCTGAGAACCAGTCGATCCCCCAAGACATTCGACTTCGACCTTGCCTCGTACGAACAACCAATGTCGACTTGCTCCCCACCCCAAATCGCCAGCACGTCACCACCAACAGCCTTCCGCCCCTCTCGAATCCACCATCGATCGACAAATGCGACCCCATCTCAAGGCGCGCACCCACCCAGAATCGCGACATCGATTCTGACCATCGTTTCGCGTGCGCGAGCAATGCTCTCCTGTCGCCGCTCCATTGCCGCGGCCCTCACTCCCAATCGTGAATCGCCATCGTGCTCGAGTCTGAGCTCGAGAATCCCCAAAAATTTCGATCGAATGATGCCCTCACTTGGATCGCGACACTCCCAAGCCTCACGAACAGAACACGAGTTCGAGCTGCTCCTCGAAGCTCTAATCGTCGCGATTTTGATTTGGAAAGAGACCCGAGTCTCGTTGATTTTTATTTGAATGATATGATTTTTTTTCGAATTGAAGATAGTGAAAAGGGAAAAGTCTCGACCCCTTAAAGAAAATGAAGAGAAAAGTTGCGTGCCTCAGACAATTAACTTCACTGACAAATGAAAGGAAAGAAAACTGCGATGGGAGATAAAAGTAGGTTGATGTTGATATAATTTCAGCTGATGGCGATTAGTATGTGAATATACCTATATTAAATTCAATTCAAATTTTAAATCGTCTCGATATAAATTTCAGCGTGTTTTATAATCGTACGCTCACACAACAACTCCAATTACTACGAAAATTGAAGTCCGATAATAATACAATATTACGGATCCAATGGAAATGGTCGTCAAATTCCGAGACTGTGCCTCGGACGGCTATTTTAAAATATCGATTCAAACGATGTAATTTCAAAACCGAACAAATCACTTTCAAACTCGATTCTGAAGCTTCTATTATCTTCAGTATTATCATTTCGAATTTTAATAGCTTTTGAAATATTTTTCTTCAGCTTAAAACTGAAGATTCAAATTTTTGTTCAACTTTCAACAGATTAAATGTTAAAATTAAATTGCCAATTCAGAGTTATATCGGGATTCAAATTAAATTATCGTTCAAATATTTAAAATTAATTAAATATTTTCAATTTAATTTGTTCAAACAATTGATCATATCACAAATGATCAAACAATGATCATTTCACAGCAACACTCAATGTGACGCCCCACCTCTATACCCACGCTAACCAAGAACACTACGATGTAGTGCTGTCAATTAGCGCGGAGAATAAGGCTGTGGAGGAGCGACCATCCATGTAACTTCTTTGTGCGAGCACCGATACGTCAGATAGAATAGAATGCATATCTTTTAAGGAGGAAATCCGACGTACCGATACAAACACAAAGCTATCACACGGTGGCTATATATGATCTTCGGAAACAAACATAGAAATAATCATAACATAAATCAGTCACAGACATCCATATCACAAAGGCGGAAGAAGATATGAATAAATATATAACACATGAAAGTGTACATCAGAGTAGTGGTCAGAAAGATCCACGATAATACAAAAGAATAGCATCACGTGCTATACAAAAGAATAAGTACACAACATAGAGTCTATATCTCAAAGGTGTACATCCAAAAACTACTAATCTATGTAGTTAGCCAAAAGTCAGAAATATCCTGAAGAGAAGTCAAGCAGAAGCACCTGTAACATCTCGGTCTGACCCGAGTATTATTTATAAGAAAATAATAAACGGATCAGTCTAACTATAAATATCAGATGATATGGTATAAAGTAAATGGCATGACATGAACATGAAATAACTATTACGACATACTACTATAAGTATGTAAATGATAATCAACAAAAGATTAATCAATATCACAAGAATCTTCTCAAAGATAAGGTAGGGTATCATACCCTAAACTTGTATTCATAACAAGTCAATAACACATGAATTCACCAATGCACAAAAACTGATATCATATCAATGAAAATCATGAAAATTGGTGAAGCACAAAATTCCAGAAATCATCATCAGAAATCCAGAAAACACATAAAAAAGGGGGGGAGGCCTAACACATGAATGGGAGTATGAAAACTCACCTACGCGTAAACACATGACGAGAAGCTATCTCATGGAAGCTATCCATTAAATTTTCACACAGGAATGGCCCGAAGACCGTAGGGTGCTACCCTAGAAATGTGATGGCGAAACATCACATGATCGGGGTATAGTCTCCCACGTAGACAAAGAGACATCGCTCAATCGCTAGTCTAAATCACAAAAATGATCGTCATGATCATAAGGAAGTGTCAATCACACCAAGCTAGTAAATATATGTGTTTAGCTTCATGTCCCATAACCACTTGCTTAACTTAAATATTTACGAACAAGCTGTAAATCTTCACTAGGAAATTGTCACAAAAAGGGTTCAATCGAACAAGTCCAAGAGCTAACCGACGAAGTGAACGCAAGCGTTTCATACCACTCGTTTTACTAAGTCGTTTAATTCGATTTCTCGTCCGAGTGAAGTAAAGGCTTGTATATACTAGTAGATTGAAAATCGGTTTGAGAAAACGAACTTTTGATATTTAAAATAGTGTTGAAATCGCTTTGATGAAAGAGTTTTGATATTTACTATTAGTATTGAAACCTTCATATATCTTTAAAGTGACAAGTCATAAAACGATTGTAGAAACAAATCAATTCACGTTCGAAGACGTGAGTAAAGTCCAAAGAAGTCAATCCCAAAACCATCAAAGTAGAAATTCTGATAAATGTTTTTCAGAAGAGATTGCCTACGCAGAGTAATACGGGGTTCGACCTGCCCGGTCAGGTCGCGGGGGTCCAGGGGGCAGCGGTCTCGAGAAGCCAAACCGGTCAAACGACCAAGTACTAACTCGCGAACGACCTAGGGGAAAAACAGGTCAAACGACCAAGTACTAACTCGCGAACGACTTACGACTTAAGGGAGGCAAGCGACTTACGACTTAAGGGATAAGGTCATACGACCTAAGTGGAGAATGCCACGCGACTTAGCAGAAGAACAGGTCGAACGACCTAGGGGAAAAACAGGTCAAACGACCTACGACTTAACTCGAGGCGAACGACTTAACGCTTTAAGCTTCAATTCGAGCTACGAGCTAAGGCTGGAACGACCTAGTGGAGTTAGGTCGGGGACGACCTACGACTTAAGGTCATACGACTTAACAGTTGCGAGCTAGCGGAGTTGGCATGGCCTAGCGACTTAAGAGCCATACGAGCTACGACTTAACGACTTAAGCTTCAATTCGAGCTACGAGCTAAGGCTGGAACGACCTAGTGGAGTTAGGTCAGGGACGACCTACGACTTAAGGTCATACGACTTAACAGTTGCGAGCTAGCGGAGTTGGCATGGCCTAGCGATTTAAGAGCCATACGAGCTACGACTTAACGATTTAAAAGCCAACGACCTAGGACTTAAGAGCCATACGAGCTACGAGCTAACTGCAAACGACTTAAGGCCAAACGACCTACGACTTAACTCGAGGCGAACGAGCTAACTGCAAACGACTTAAGCCTTTAACTCGTGAACGACTCATGCCTTTAACTCGTGAACGACTCATGCCTTTAACTCGTGAACGACTCAATCATTTTGCTTGGAGATTATAGGTCGGCAACGACCTATGACTTAAGGGCCAGAACGAGCTAAAAATGGCCAGAACGACCTAGTAGCAGTTTTTTCACCTAAATCACTAATTTTTGAGTTTTTCGCCAATCCAATCCAAACCAAATGCAGATATTCATTCAAATGCAATAGAGGATCATTCCCAACAGTCCAAGATAGATATAGGTAAGATGTGAGATCAAAAATCTCACCTTTTCCACGAAATTGATGAAGATGAAGATTGAAAGCAAGGAGAAGCAATCCAAAGCTTGAATCCACAATCTTCTACTTGAATTTGATGTTGAATCTCGGATTTGCAATAGAATTTGAGTTTGGGGTTTTAATTTCCACTTCCCACCACCATTTTTGACAAAGCTTGAAGTGTTTTGATAGAGTGAGGAAGATGGTTGGGCTGAACTAAAGGGGTGCAGTCCAAACCAAAGTCAAAGGAGGGAAAAAGTGTTGAAAATTCCACTATCTCCAAACATATCGAAGTCTACACTCAAAAAGATCGCAAACGTCATTTTGAACTCAATGGGGGTGGTCTCGAGTCCTAATTTGACCGTATGCAAAAAGTAGCTTTTCGGACTAACATCCGACTAACGATAAAATATTTAAATAAAATATTTAAATATAGAATCGATAGATATGCGGGTTGTTACAGACTCCCCTCCTTAAAGAAATTGCGTCCTCGCAATATATATGGTGGAAATAAAAAGTAACAACCATAAAAGCATATTAACACAAGAGAAATTGGAATTAAAAAGTTTACCTCAAAGAGCATGAGAAAGTAATTCCGGATGTGTACGCTCGATGAATTCTCTAGTTTCCCAAGAGCAATCCTTAGGATTTGAGGACCATTGAACTTTAACAAGCGGAACATCTTTATTTCGAAGCCGTTTGATCTCCGAAGCAATAATTCGAACAGGATGCTGCTCATAAGTTAAATTAGGTGAAACTTCAATCTCTTCCACAACACCGGGCTCAAGAGTAGAATCGGAATCCCGAAGGCACTTCCGTAATTGAGAAACGTGAAACACGTCATGCATAGCAGAAAACTGAGCCGGTAATGAAAGGCGGTAAGCCATGGAACCAATACGTTCAGTGATAGGAAATGGCCCAATATATCGAGGCGCTAACTTTCCCGATCGACTGAAACGTACAACACCCTTCATTGGTGAAACACGAATAAATACAAGATCACCAACATAAAATTCTAATTTCCTTCTTCGGTTGTCGGCATAGGATTTTTGTCTACTCTGGGCTTCTTTCATCCTATGTCGAATAAGTTCAATCTTTTCTGTGGAATCTCGAATAAAGTCTGGTCCTAAAACCAGTTTCTCACCGGCCTCAAGCCAACAAGAAGGAGATCGGCATGGCCTTCCATAGAGTGCCTCGAAAGGAGCCATACCAATACTAGATTGGAAGCTGTTATTATATGAAAATTCAACAAGTGAAATATGATCTTTCCAACTTCCACCGAAATCAAGCACACAAGAACGAAGAAGATCTTCAAGTGTTTGGTTCACACGCTCAGTTTGTCCATCGGACTGGGGGTGATAAGCGGTGCTAAAATTAAGCTTCGTTCCCAAAGCTTTTTGAAGACTCTTCCAGAATCCACTAGTAAACAATGGATCCCGATCACTAACAATGGAAGAAGGAACTCCATGCAGTTTAACAATTTCTTTAATAAAAAGTTTGGCCGGAAGAGGAACGGTTCGGTTCGACCGAACAGGAATAAAATGGGCAGACTTAGTAAGTCTATCAACAATCACCCATAAGCTATTATGACCCGAACGAGAACGGGGAAGGCCATCTATAAAATCCATGGAAATTTGATCCCACTTCCATACTGGAATCTCCAATGGTTGCAGTAACCCACCGGGCCTTTGATGTTCAGCCTTAACAAGTTGGCAAGTCATGCAACACTTAACAAAGTTAGCGATATCAGATTTCATTCCCTCCCAATAATAAAGTCGCTTCATATCAGCGTACATTTTACTGCTACCGGGATGAATGGAATACTTGGAACGATGAGAATCTTCTAGAACGTCTCTACGAAGATCACTAATATTTGGTACGATAAGTCTACCAAATTTTCGAATGCCGCCACGAGAGTCGATATCAAAGTCTTTCAAACTTTCAATATCGGTTTTATCCTTAAGATTTTGGCCAAGCAAAGCCAATTCAGGATCTAGCTGTTGAGCTTCATGAATGCGGTCTAATAAAGAAGGACGAGCCTCAAGGCTACATAAAACAAGAGATGAACACAAATCGGAAACGCGATCTCGAATTTCACAAGTGGATAAAAGTTCGAGATCGTTCCATTCAGATATCATCATGGAAACAACCGCTTGTTGTTTTCGACTAAGTGCGTCGGCAACACGATTCCCCTTTCCGGGAGTATAAAGAATGTCAAGATCATAAGAGGCAAGAAATTCGAGCCAACGCTGTTGACGCAAATTAAGTTCCTTTTGAGAAAATAAATATTTCAAAGACTTATGATCAGTATAAAGTATAAACTTTTCTCCCAAAAGATAATGTCGCCAAATTCGAAGGGCGAAAACGATAGCCGCGAGTTCTAAATCATGTGTGGCATATCTAGTCTCAGCCGGCTTCAATTGCCTAGAAGCATAAGCAATAACACGTTCTTTTTGCATAAGAACGGCACCCAAACCAACGCGACTAGCATCGGTGTAAACGACAAAGTCTTGATTCCCTTCGGGAATAATAAGAATAGGAGCATCAGAAAGGAGTTCTTTTAATTTCTGAAAAGAAGTTTCACATTTGTCTGACCAAATGTATTTAACACCTTTCTTTGTTAAGCCAGTAAGAGGAACGGCAATCTTAGAAAAGTCTTTTATAAAACGGCGGTAATAACCAGCCAATCCGAGAAAACTACGGATTTCAGTCACGCTCTCCGGTCTCTTCCAATTTTGAATCGCTTCAATCTTTGAAGGATCCACGGATATTCCGGATTCAGAAATAATATGACCGAGAAATTTCACACTAGATTGCCAAAAATGGCATTTAGAAAATTTTGCTTTTAGTTGATTGCTCCTAAGAGTTTCCAATACAATTCGAAGATGCTTTTCGTGTTCCTCCTCGGTTTTAGAAAACACAAGAATATCATCAATAAAGATGAGAACAAACCGATCGAGAAAATCTTTGAAAACTCTATTCATAAGGTCAACGAAATAAGCCGGAGCATTCGTTAAACCGAATGGCATAACTAGCCATTCATAAGATCCATATCGCGTACGGAACGAAGTCAAGGTAATACTATCCTCTACAATACGAAGCTGATGGAAACCGGTAGCCAAGTCCAATTGTGAAAATACTCTAGCACCAGTGAGTTGATCAAACAGATCATCAATCCGAGGCAATGGATATTTATTCTTAATAGTAAGATCATTAAGCTTACGGTAGTTGACGCAAAGCCTAAGTGTGCCATCGGACTTACTTACAAAAATAGCTGAAGCTCCCCAAGGCGAGGAACTAGAGCGGATAAGTTGCTTCGTCTCCAACTCGGATAGTTGTTTGCGCATCTCTTCGTTCTCCTTATTAGACATGCGATAAGGAGGACGGGTAATAGGTTGAGCTCCAGGTAAAAGATTAATTTTGAACTCAATTGCTCGTTTAGGTGGTAATCCTAAAACGGGCTCAAAGATGTCGGAAAATTCACGAACGATGCGAATACGAGAAATGACATCCTCCTCATCATCATTGTCATCATCGCGAGGATTTAAAGAATATAATGATGCAACTAAAGCGGAATCCGAATCTTTAAGAATAATAGAAATCTGCTTAACAGATTGCGGATGACGGAGATAAATAGTCCGCTCAGGACATAGGATATGAGCTTCATAATGAGTAAGCCAATCCATACCCAAAATCATTCCAAAGCCTAAGTAACGCATGACATGCAAATCGGCTAGGAAAGAAAAATCACATAAAATAATCTCTACGTCTTTACAAAGTAAACTAAGAGTTGCGGATCCACCAACCGGATTCGCAATTCTTAATGAAGTCATTAAAGCAGTAACACTTAAAGAAAAAGTATCGACAAGTTCTTTTGATATAAAAGAATGGGATGCACCCGTATCAAAGAGAACTCTAATAGGTTGATCATGAAATAATATAATGCCATCAAGGACAGAATGTGACATACCTTGACGGCGAGATGTGTTACCAGGGGCTTGAGCCACATTAAGCTTTCCCTCCTTCTGTTGAAGCCTTTTGCATTGGTGCATATAATGATCTGTGCCTTTACAGTAGCGGCAAGAGCGGGGCTTTGGACACTTGTTCAAAAAATTGCCCTTAGCACCACAGTTGAAGCATTTGTTATCATCAGAGGAAAAAGTCTTTGCAGTAGGAGCTGCTTGTTTACCCTTTTTGTTCGGGTAAGGACCTTTAAATTTGTTGGGCCTCTTTTTGTTGTTAAAGCAAGGTTTGGAAGCTACTACTTCAACATCACTTTCTCTATCAGCCTCTTCAAGACGAAGAGCGATATCTACAATTTTGTCGAAAGAAACTTCTAACTTCAGAAGTAACAGCTTCTTGAGGCTTTTGTTTAAGCCATAAACGAACCTCTGGTTCTTCTTCAGTGGAGTATTTATATATTCGACCCCATATTTGGAAAGGGATTCGAATGACGCGACGTAGTCAGCCACAGAAGCCTGACCTTGAACAAGGTCAATAAATCGCCGAGCCAAAGTTACCTTTTCAGCCTCGGGTATGAATTTCGATTTGAAGCGTTTTCGGAAGTGCTCCCAAGTGAGATCCGCTTCATTAATTTCGGAAGTAAGAAGTTCATACCAATCCAATGCTCTCTCTTGGAGCATACTGGAAGCCACTTGAACGCGGTGCAGATCGATAAGGTTCATGCGAGAGAAGATTCGATCGCATGATTTTAACCAAGCTTGAACCTCGATAATAGGTTCGGAACCTTTGAAGGGCTTCCCACCCAAATTGGTGTAATCGCTGCACAACCGTGCAAATCCTGACTTTGGGTGAGTAGGTTCCGGGTTAACTCCAGCTGCTTGGGCATTCGTCACTAACTCAAGAAGCTGTTGAGTTGTCATAAAAACTCCATCTCGAGGAGCCGCAGTAGATGTCCCAGCTCTGGGACGGCCTGGTCTTGACATCCTCTTCCTTTAGAAAGAAAGAAGAGAAAGAAGAAGGTTATTCACCAATGAACATCAAGCAATCTTGAATGATGAAACAAGGAATCATAAAGAAAACAGGATAAATCGGTTCGAAGACTCGAACTAAATCCTGAAACACAACTCCTATGGTGGACTTAGGACGATGATCCTTGTTAAGTTATTCTACATTGTTCCGAAGTTTGGCTCTGATACCAAGCTGTGACGCCCCACCTCTATACCCACGCTAACCAAGAACACTACGATGTAGTGCTGTCAATTAGCACGGAGAATAAGGCTGTGGAGGAGCGAGCATCCATGTAACTTCTTTGTGCGAGCACCGATACGTCAGATAGAATAGAATGCATATCTTTTAAGGAGGAAATCCGACGTACCGATACAAACACAAAGCTATCACACGATGGCTATATATGATCTTCGGAAACAAACATAGAAATAATCATAACATAAATCAGTCACAGACATCCATATCACAAAGGCGGAAGAAGATATGAATAAATATATAACACATGAAAGTGTACATCAGAGTAGTGGTCAGAAAGATCCACGATAATACAAAAGAATATCATCACGTGCTATACAAAAGAATAAGTACACAACATAGAGTCTATATCTCAAAGGTGTACATCCAAAAACTACTAATCTATGTAGTTAGCCAAAAGTCAGAAATATCCTGAAGAGAAGTCAAGCAGAAGCACCTGTAACATCTCGGTCTGACCCGAGTATTATTTATAAGAAAATAATAAACGGATCAGTCTAACTATAAATATCAGATGATATGGTATAAAGTAAATGGCATGACATGAACATGAAATAACTATTACGACATACTACTATAAGTATGTAAATGATAATCAACAAAAGATTAATCAATATCACAAGAATCTTCTCAAAGATAAGGTAGGGTATCATACCCTAAACTTGTATTCAACAAGTCAATAACACATGAATTCACCAATGCACAAAAACTGATATCATATCAATGAAAATCATGAAAATTGGTGAAGCACAAAATTCCAGAAATCATCATCAGAAATCCAGAAAACACATAAAAAAGGGGGGAGGCCTAACACATGAATGGGAGTATGAAAACTCACCTACGCGTAAACACATGACGAGAAGCTATCTCATGGAAGCTATCCATTAAATTTTCACACAGGAATGGCCCGAAGACCGTAGGGTGCTACCCTAGAAATGTGATGGCGAAACATCACATGATCGGGGTATAGTCTCCCACGTAGACAAAGAGACATCGCTCAATCGCTAGTCTAAATCACAAAAATGATCGTCATGATCATAAGGAAGTGTCAATCACACCAAGCTAGTAAATATATGAGTTTAGCTTCATGTCCCATAACCACTTGCTTAACTTAAATATTTACGAACAAGCTGTAAATCTTCACTAGGAAATTGTCACAAAAAGGGTTCAATCGAACAAGTCCAAGAGCTAACCGACGAAGTGAACGCAAGCGTTTCATACCACAAGTTTTACTAAGTCGTTTAAGTTGATTTCTCGTCCGAGTGAAGTAAAGGCTTGTATATACTAGTAGATTGAAAATCGGTTTGAGAAAACGAACTTTTGATATTTAAAATAGTGTTGAAATCGCTTTGATGAAAGAGTTTTGATATTTACTATTAGTATTGAAACCTTCATATATCTTTAAAGTGACAAGTCATAAAACGATTGTAGAAACAAATCAATTCACGTTCGAAGACGTGAGTAAAGTCCAAAGAAGTCAATCCCAAAACCATCAAAGTAGAAATTCTGATAAATGTTTTTCAGAAGAGATTGCCTACGCAGAGTAATACGGGGTTCGACCTGCCCGGTCAGGTCGCGGGGGTCCAGGGGGCAGCGGTCTCGAGAAGCCAAACCGGTCAAACGACCAAGTACTAACTCGCGAACGACCTAGGGGGAAAACAGGTCAAACGACCAAGTACTAACTCGCGAACGACTTACGACTTAAGGGAGGCAAGCGACTTACGACTTAAGGGATAAGGTCATACGACCTAAGTGGAGAATGCCACGCGACTTAGCAGAAGAACAGGTCGAACGACCTAGGGGAAAAACAGGTCAAACGACCTACGACTTAACTCGAGGCGAACGACTTAACGCTTTAAGCTTCAATTCGAGCTACGAGCTAAGGCTGGAACGACCTAGTGGAGTTAGGTCGGGGACGACCTACGACTTAAGGTCATACGACTTAACAGTTGCGAGCTAGCGGAGTTGGCATGGCCTAGCGACTTAAGAGCCATACGAGCTACGACTTAACGACTTAAGCTTCAATTCGAGCTACGAGCTAAGGCTGGAACGACCTAGTGGAGTTAGGTCGGGGACGACCTACGACTTAAGGTCATATGACTTAACAGTTGCAAGCTAGCGGAGTTGGCATGGCCTAGCGACTTAAGAGCCATACGAGCTACGACTTAACGATTTAAAAGCCAACGACCTAGGACTTAAGAGCCATACGAGCTACGAGCTAACTGCAAACGACTTAAGGCCAAACGACCTACGACTTAACTCGAGGCGAACGAGCTAACTGCAAACGACTTAAGCCTTTAACTCGTGAACGACTCATGCCTTTAACTCGTGAACGACTCATGCCTTTAACTCGTGAACGACTCAATCATTTTGCCTGGAGATTATAGGTCGGCAACGACCTACGACTTAAGGGCCAGAACGAGCTAAAAATGGCCAGAACGACCTAGTAGCAGTTTTTTCACCAAAATCACTAATTTTTGAGTTTTTCGCCAATCCAATCCAAACCAAATGCAGATATTCATACAAATGCAATAGAGGATCATTCCCAACAGTCCAAGATAGATATAGGTAAGATGTGAGATCAAAAATCTCACCTTTTCCACGAAATTGATGAAGATGAAGATTGAAAGCAAGGAGAAGCAATCCAAAGCTTGAATCCACAATCTTCTACTTGAATTTGATGTTGAATCTCGGATTTGCAATAGAACTTGAGTTTGGGGTTTTAATTTCCACTTCCCACCACCATTTTTGACAAAGCTTGAAGTGTTTTGATAGAGTGAGGAAGATGGTTGGGCTGAACTAAAGGGGTGCAGTCCAAACCAAAGTCAAAGGCGGGAAAAAGTGTTGAAAATTCCACTATCTCCAAACATATCGAAGTCTACACTCAAAAAGATCGCAAACGTCATTTTGAACTCAATGGGGGTGGTCTCGAGTCCTAATTTGACCGTATGCAAAAAGTAGCTTTTCGGACTAACATCCGACTAACGATAAAATATTTAAATAAAATATTTAAATATAGAATCGATAGATATGCCGGTTGTTACACTCAGCATGCCACGTTACCAAATTGGGAATATATCACTGGTAACCATCAACTACATAACCTCTGAGCTCGTACGTCTCAGAGAAGGGTGTTAAGCTAAGAGAATAAATTCTCCGCCACCAACAGTAATGTATTTGAAAGAAACTAGCTTTATATCTCAATTTGTAACGTCAGACATACAACCATACAAGTCTGTTCCGAGATCGAACAGAACCGAAGGCACTTCTTACGAAGCCCTTGCAAATCCAAATAATTTTCTAATCACGTCCGGACTTCCCGTCACTAAGGGTGATAAAACCTCTATATCGGAGATCAGCCGATGTAGAGTAACTCGACGGTAATCATTCCGTTTTCAAAAATATCTGGTCTTCAACATCGGTCATCAAATGCAATCCATTACGACGTATCACATATTCGGAATGGGTTATACGACCCCAAAGGTCCTTTCCCGGCTAACCCGAATAGTGAGCGCTTATTCAAAAATAAGTGTGGCATTCAAATTCAAGCAAATCACAACAAATACCCATTCAAGGTAATTATTGATAGTCGGTTATTTAACTATCAATAAAGATGCGCAACATCATCAGATTCCAAATAATTTTCCCAATTATTTCATCTTCAAAAATATCTTTACTAGATATAAAACTTCCACTTCAAAAATAAATCAACTTTTATTTTTAAACAACTTCCCTTTCTTTTATAAATTCCAAAGTGAATTTATATTTCAATAATCTCTACTGATATACGATTTTCGATCGATTTAAATATTCAATTTCAATTTATCTTTACAAAGATAAATTCTCAAAACATTTCGTTCATATTGGAAAAGCATTTCCATACTTATTTAATAATAAGGATTTCACAAATATATTTATTTTCAACATTAGAAAATATTCACTATACTTAAATCAAATTTAAGTATAAATTTATTCTTTAAGGAAATCATTTACTATAACAACATTTTTTTGAGTCAAAACGAATGTTACGTAAAACATCGTTACGACGACTCAAAATCACTAGTATAGGGATTCGAAATTTAGATAGATATATAAATCCCAATACTTACACACAATATTTCCTTTCGGAAATCATTTACTATAACAACAGTGTTATAGTCCACCATTTCCTTATTTCTCGAAAACGTCTATTTCAACAATGAATGTTGAAATCTATGATTTCGATATTTAATCATTTTAAAACATCGTTAAAACAATTAACTCTATTTTTAAAATCACTTCCCCAAAACATATGCATTTTATTCAATAATATATTCACTGTCCAAAATCGTGAATATACTTTACTAATTCACTTAACCATATTTCAATATTCTCTACACATTTTATTTCAATAAAAATTCGCTATCCAAAAACGCGAATATATCTTCTTTGATAATCTTCTATATTTAATTTATCAAATTTGATTGATTTTCGAATTTATAAAACAACGTTTATAAATTCTATTTCCATTTTCTAACAACTTCGATTTATAAATCTCTTTATTAACAATTCGATCAATATTCCATTTAAATGCAAAAATCCAATTTATAAGTTAATCTCTTATAAATCTTTTATTCTACAGTTTCATCCATTTTATAACTTCACAATTTATAAATCTATAAATTCCATATCTTTACGATTTATAATTCTATAAATTTCATTTTTAACACTTATAAACTCGTTTTAAAATTCCAATATTTTAAATTTATAAATATCAACTTTTTAAATCTTTTAAATAAACTGTTCACAAAAATTCGAAAATCTCAGTTCAAACCATTTTATAAATTGCTTAAACTATTTATTTCAAAAATCACCTTACGGTCATAATTCACAAAAATCTTAACTTTTATAACTTTAAAATTTTAAACGTTTATTTATTTAAAATAAATCAATTCAACAATTCAATAAAACGTCTACTTTCAAAAATTACTTTAAAATCCTTTTAAAGTAAAAGTCGTTATTTTTAAAGTTCAAAACTTGAATCCTATGATGCAACAGCACCAATTAGTCAATCACAACAACAAACATCATATATCAACATATGATAACAGAATATACATCACAATATCTATAAATAAATAAATACTGTTGAGGAATCCAGTTGGATCCCTCCAACCTGTTTCCCTGCATCCACAGACGTTAGCACAATACCAATTCCACTTCGAGGTGGAATATCGCGGTATATGGGTTTTATAAAAAATCATCCGCTTACTAACGGCGCAATAGGGTCTCATCCACTATACGAGGCGGGAAATCAATCAATCCAATATATACATATGCCAATATGTATATATTGCTATATATATATAGATATATCCTACTATATCTAATATCACAAATCCAAACAGTCAATCATCAATCAATAACTGTAAAATCCAAATTTCATCCGAGTGAGAAAATCTCACCTTAGCTTTTTATTTTAGCAATCCACTTATTCCATTCCGGCTTGATTCTCGATCTTTTTAGATCTTGTATAAATATTTTACGATTTGTTAATACTTTGAACTAAGTTGAACAATTGAATTTCATTTAACCAATTTAATCAACCAGTGATTTTATTTCAAATTAATACCTTAAATTTTTTTTTTAAACTAATTCCTTTTAATAAATTAAATTAATTAGTAATTCAATTTAAACAAATCTCCCTGTAAAAATTTCCAAAATAATTAACAAGTTAATTACTATTATTGATTATACTAAAAATTAAATTAGTGGGATAAAAATATGTATATGAATATTTATATTTTTTTTATATGGAAACACATATACCTATAAAAATTTACCTGTAAAGACATAAAATAAAATCTTTATGTAAACTCCTCAACATTTTAAAATTTCACATTTTCGAACCTGTATATATATATATTAAAACAAAATTGTTTTTACAAAAATAAATACTTTCTTTTCTGTTTTCAGTACATATATATACATATAGGTTGAAATAAATCTGTATACATATACATTTCACTAAAATTCTTCTGTCCATATATATTGAAAACTAAATAGGCCTTACTGCTATTATCATTTTCATTATTCGAGAATTTTAAAATAGAATTAGCTTAACAAATTATAGATAGAGATTGAATGCTTACTGCAATTCTGAGAACCAGTCGATCCCCCAAGACATTCGACTTCGACCTTGCTTCGTATGAACAACCAATGTCGACTTGCTCCCCACCCCAAATCGCCAGCACGTCACCACCAACAGCCTTCCGCCCCTCTCGAATCCACCATCGATCGACAAATGCGACCCCATCTCAAGGCGCGCACCCAGAATCGCGACATCGATTCTGACCATCGTTTCGCGTGCGCGAGCAATGCTCTCCTGTCGCCGCTCCATTGCCGCGACCCTCACTCCCAATCGTGAATCGCCATCATGCTCGAGTCTGAGCTCGAGAATCCCCAAAATTTCGATCGAATGATGCCCTCACTTGGATCGCGACACTCCCAAGCCTCGCGAACAGAACACGAGTTCGAGCTGCTCCTCGAAGCTCTAATCGTCGCGATTTTGATTTGGAAAGAGACCCGGGTCTCGTTGATTTTTATTTGAATGATATGATTTTTTTTCGAATTGAAGATAGTGAAAAGGGAAAAGTCTCGACCCCTTAAAGAAAATGAAGAGAAAAGTTGCGTGCCTCAGACAATTAACTTCACTGACAAATGAAAGGAAAGAAAACTGCGATGGGAGATAAAAGTAGGTTGATGTTGATATAATTTCAGCTGATGGCGATTAGTATGTGAATATACCTATATTAAATTCAATTCAAAATTTAAATCGTCTCGATATAAATTTCAGCGTGTTTTATAATCGTACGCTCACACAACAACTCCAATTACTACGAAAATTGAAGTCCGATAATAATACAATATTACGGATCCAATGGAACTGGTTTCGTCAAATTCCAAGACTGTGCCTCGAACGGCTATTTTTAAATATCGATTCAAACGATGTAATTTCAAAACCGAACAAATCACTTTCAAACTCGATTCTGAAGCTTCTATTATCTTCAGTATTATCATTTCGAATTTTAATAGCTTTTGAAATATTTTTCTTCAGCTTAAAACTGAAGATTCAAATTTTTGTTCAACTTTCAACAGATTAAATGTTAAAATTAAATTGCCAATTCAGAGTTATATCGGGATTCAAATTAAATTATCGTTCAAATATTTAAAATTAATTAAATATTTTCAATTTAATTTGTTCAAAATTCTGGGTCGTTACAGTTATAGTAAATGATTTTCTTAAAGAATGAAATATATACTTAATTTTGATTTAAGTATATCGAATATTTTCAAATGTTGAAAATAAACAATATTGGTGAATTACTTATTATTAAATAAGTATGGAAATATTTTCCAAAATGAAATGAAACGTTTTTTAGAATCTATCTTTGTAAAGATAAATTGAAAGTGAATATTTGTAATCAATTGAAAATCGTATATCAGTAGATATTTGAAATATAAATTCACTATGGAATTTATAAAAGAAATGGAATTTCGTTTTAAAAATAAACGTTGATTTATTTTTGAAGTGTGGAAATTATATATCTAGTAAACATATTTTGGAAAATAAATAATTTGGGAAAATTATTTGGAATCTGATGATGTTGCGCATCTTTATTGATAGTTAAATAACCGACTATCAATAATTACCTTGAATGGGTATTTGTTGTGATTTGCTTGAATTTGAATGCCACACTTATTTTTGAATAAGCGCTCACTATTCGGGTTAGCCGGGAAAGGACCTTTGGGGTCGTATAACCCATTCCGAATATGTGATACGTCGTAATGGATTGCATTTGATGACCGGTGTTGAAGACCAGATATTTTTGAAAACGGAAGGATTACCGTCGAGTTACTCTACATCGGCTGATCTCCGATATAGAGGTTTTATCACCCTTAGTGACGGGAAGTCCGGACGTGATTAGAAAATTATTCGGATTTGCAAGGGCTTCGAAAGAAGTGCCTTCGGTTCTGTTCGATCTCGGAACAGACTTGTATGGTTGTATGTCTGACGTTACAAATTGAGATATAAAGCTAGTTTCTTTCAAATACATTACTGTTGGTGGCGGAGAATTTATTCTCTTAGCTTAACACCCTTCTCTGAGACGTACGATCTCAGAGGTTATGTAGTTGATGGTTACTAGTGATATATTCCCAATTTGGTAACGTGGCATGCTGAGTGTTGCTGTGAAATGATCATTGTTTGATCATTTGTGATATGATCAATTGTTTGATCATTTATCTTTGTGATCATTTCTTTGATCATTTGTTTGACCCGAAGCATGGCTTTGTGAAAAGCGTAGCTTTGTGGACGAGACTTCGTCGGACCTCACACCCCGGAAATGGTCAAAACAGGAAAGATGCGGCAAGGTTATTAGGGGGTAGCGCCCCTTTAGTGTATGTCATTCCTTCTGGATAGAGGTGGTATCATGGTATGCAGACCAGATACTTAATCTATGTTGTTGCTACAAATTCATTACTTTGTGGTTGTTGGAAATCGAGGATCCTCGGAAAGATCGGTTACGATCGGGGGATGACATATTCATGTCAGTAGTTACCCAGTTAGGGGTAATGTGACGACCGCCCATGACCCCTGCACCGAATCTAGAGATAGTGCGCTGTAAAGTGTGCCAGGCGACCATAGACGATTGTCAAGGTAAGATTTAAAACAAAAGGATCTATCGTATTACTCACAGCGCATGGACAAAATACAATAGAACATATGTATAGTGAAGCTTTACAGAACAAAATGACATCATATAAAACTCCATAATAGTTGAATACAAGCATCCACATAGTCAATACATCCAGCCTCACTACAAATCTCTCAGAGAATACAAAACAGCGGAATATCCAGTACATATAAGAAAATAATATGCAACCCTCTAGCTCGTCTTCGATATCAGCATCGTGAGAAGAGAACAGCACCTGTCACCTGCTACCTAGTCTGCCCGTCCCAAAATGGACGAACAGCCCAAGGCAATAAGAATTTAAAACAAAAAGCCTTGAGTCAGACAACAGTCTTAGTGAGCAGTAAATTAACTAACAACATACCAAAAGAGCATAAAGGAAAAGGAATAGGAATACAACCCTTCCACTCCAACCTCATTCTACAGTGATAGCCCCCAGACACACACTAAGCAGAAGCAAACATAGCAGAGCATACAATTTAAAGTAAAGCTACTATCACTCGAGTCAAGGGCGATGTTTTCCAAGTACCAAGGCCTAAATCAGATAAGCACCCAGAAAATACCGCTCTTGAGTCCGAATGACGATACAACCACACATCCATGACTCTGGCTATCACTGTTATCATTGCTTCGATATCACCGTTAATTGAATGACCGGCACATTCTTTCAGCCGTCCGTCAAGGGCTAATGGAAACCCCGGTTCTAGACATAACTCCCGCACGTCGTCGCAGCCCGTGCCTAGGACTATCGAATCTGCCCAGAGTACTCGACCATCAACAGTTGGCCGTTGGGACTATCGAATCTGCCCAAACGTACTCTTGCTTAGAGCATGCTAGAACCTTCAACAACGATGCTATCCAAGCCTCCTAGTCATCCTCCTCGACGACTATTCTCATATCCATTCATTATCTTCAACTCGAATCATATCACCGAGTTATCAACATGCTTGGAATGATCCCGTCTGGATTAGACCAAGTCTTCATCATATGATGCCTCGCTTCATTACACCCTTGCAAAGCTTCATCTCAACTTCACATCATCAAATCTATGCATAAGAGCTTCATCATCCCGCTACATATGCCACGAGCAGCTTTTCCAATTCAAGAGCCTTTCCCTTAGCTTTTGAATCACCTTCGATCTAATCTAATCATCAATCATCTAGTTCATAACAATCATTCAAATCAAACATCAATCCAAGCAATCAAGCATTCAAAAATGATCTAAGTAGACAATTATAACAATAATGGCATTTTCGTAATTAAAGAGTTGAAAGTCCAATAAGCATGAAAACATGGATTATATCTCTACAAACTTGATGAATGAACTTGCATAGGTTAACATATGATAAAATGGATGCAACATCATCATGAACAATGGATCTACATGGATCTATACATAGGATGAAGAAAATGCATGGAAATCACTATTTTAACACCAAAACGAGCCAACAATTTGATATACTCCTTTGGATCCGTGTGAGAGATAATCACCACTCACCAAATCACCTAAACAACCTCAAATCAACACACTTCAGATCTGGACAGCGAAGGATGAAGCTAGATCTATCACAAATCCGCTTCAAATGAAGAAATCTCTCTTGAAAAGATGAAGATCTTCAATCCAAGCTTTTGAATCTTCAATCTCGATCTTCGATTTGGATGGATGGAAGCACTAGATTAGAGTGGAGAAAAGAAGTGAAGAAGTGTAGAAGTCGAGCTCTCAAAATGGCAGCACTTCGTCGCTTCAAAATCCGGATCCCAAAAAGTGAGAACAACCCCTCCTATTTATAGCTGAAAACTGCCTGAGTCGTAACTCGGCTATCTCCTTAAGTCGTTGCCGACCTAACATATGCCGACCTACGACCTAAAAACCCCCACGACTTAACAGAGCCTCCGACCTAACCCTTAGCCAACAACTCCGACCTAACAGATACGCGCGCCTCAACTCCTACGATCTAACACTTCTGCGCATACGACCTAACTATTAAGTCGACCTACGACTTAACACATACTTCGACCTAACACTTAGACGAAACCCAGCGACCTACGACTTAACAGGTTACGACCTAACACTTAGACGAAACCCAGCGACCTACGACTTAACAGGTTACGACCTAACACTTAGACGAAACCCAGCGACCTACGACTTAACAGGTTACGACCTAACACTTAGACGAAACCCAGCGACCTACGACTTAACAGGTTACGACTTAATTCCTTAAGCCTCCACGCGACCTAACATAAGTCGCGAACAACTGGGATGCGACCTAACTCTACCCAGACTTACGACTTAACTCCTTAAGTCGCTCACTACTACTTAGGTCGTTGCCGACCTAACTACACTGCTAACTTCTATAGGTCGTCCCAACCGACCTAACAACTTAATTACTAAGTCGCTAACCCGGAACCACTAGGTCTGCCTACCCTTGAGTCGCCATATCCTTAAGTCGGTCAGTCTTTAGGTCGTTAACTCGCCCTGCCGACCTAACTACTTAACTAAATCCTAGGTTGCACAATTTTATAGGTCGCTCCAACTAACCCACGACCTAACACTAACTCGCAAGTCCTTAACTCGGTCACGACTTAGCTCTTAGGTCGTCCACGACCTAGGACTTAGACAAATTTCCCCAAAAATCTGAAATGACTTAAAAATGCAAAAATTCCAGATTTGACGAACTTTTCGATCCGTGAAAAATACGGGTCGTTACATTCTCTCCCCCTTAGGAATTTCGCCCCCGAAATTCCAAGCAAACAAAGCAATCAAAGACTATTCTGTACGCCTACCATCCATAGCAATCAACAAACCATGCATCCAATTCTAACTTAGCGTACAGAATTCTAAAATTAGAACAAGTTACAATATCGTGAGATGACACGACACCTTAGGGCCATACCTTGAAGAGTTCAGGATGAGCTGCTTTCATCCTCTCTTCCACCTCCCACGTACAGTCGTTATCATCATCACTCCATTGTATCTTGAGCAACTTAACTACCTTCCTCCTAAGCTGTTTCGTGTCGGTTTCCACAACACGAAGTGGCTTACGAGGTCTTCTATCAACTGGATCAACTTCAAAGTCTTCATAGCTATCAGCAGAAACCACTGCATTCGAGTCATGCACATACTTCCGTAGATACGATACGTGAAAAACATTGTGCACACCCGACATCTTCTCCGGTAACTCCAATCTATAAGCGAGTTTTCCAATTCGCTCGATGATCGGGAATGGTCCAACAAATCTCGGAGTCAATTTTCCTTTCTTCCCGAATCTAATAACATTCTTCAGTGGAGAAATCTTCACAAAAACCATATCTCCTACATCGAATTCCAAATCCTTTCGACGCTTATCGGCATAACTCTTCTGACGATCTTGGGCTGCTTTCATTCGTTGCCGAATGATCTCTATACAATCTGAAGTCTGCTGAATCATCTCTGGCCCAAGCATCAGCTTTTCTCCAGTTTCCAACCAACATGTCGGAGAGTTACACGGTCTTCCATACAACGCCTCATACGGTGCCATACCAATACTTGACTGGTAACTGTTGTTGTACGCAAACTCCACCAAATGAAGGTGATCTTCCCATGATCCTCCGAAGTCTAAAACACAGGCTCTGAGGAGATCTTCCAAAACTCGGTTGACTCTCTCGGTCTGACCATCTGTTTGGGGATGATAAGCTGTACTCAAACACAACTCGGTTCCCAAAACTTCCTGGAAGCTCTTCCAAAATCCACTAGTGAACAATGGGTCTCGATCGCTCACTATGCTCTTCGGAATACCATGGAATCGAACTATCCACTTAATATACAACTCAGCCAACTTTGATGCAGTCCTAGTCGATCGAACAGGAATGAATCGTGCACTCTTAGTCAGACGATCCACAATGACCCAAATCCCTTCATTTCCCGTTCTGGTTCTAGGCAATCCATCGATGAAATCCATCGACACTTGTTCCCACTTCCATGTAGGAACTTCTAATGGCTGAAGCAATCCACTTGGCTTCTTCTGTTCAGCTTTAACCAACTGGCAGTTCATACACTTGGAAATAAAATTTCCAACATCCTTCTTCATACCTTCCCAATAGTAGGTTCTCTTCATATCCCGATACATCTTATTTCCACCTGGATGAATTGTCAACTTCGAGTGATGACTTTCCTTCAGAACTTCACTCCTCAATTCATCTATATCGGGAACAACTAGTCGTCCTTGCTTCCGAAGCCAACCCTCTTGATCGACCTCGAATCCTTTATCCTTTTCTGGATCCAATCCAGATTCCAACTCACGGATAATCTTGACAAGCTTATCATCTCGCTTTTGGCTCTCACCAATCCTTTCCACAAGAGTGGGTCTTATCGATAAGTTTGCCAACATCTCAGGTTCCAATTCACATCTAGGCCTGAAGTCAAATCCAGCTAAATACTCGAGACTCTTCCATTCTGAAAACATGGCTCCCAATCATGCATGTCTTCGACTTAACGCATCTGCCACTGCGTTACCTTTTCCCGGAGTATAAGCTATATCAAAATCATACGATGCCAAAAACTCTAACCAACGTTGCTGCCGAAGATTCAAATCCTTCTGGGAGAAAAGATACTTTAACGACTTATGATCCGTAAACAACTCGAATCGAACTCCCAACAGATAATGTCTCCACATCTTCAGAGCAAATACAATCGCCGCTAATTCCAAATCATGAGTTGGGTAATTCCTTTCATGCGGCTTCAGTTGTCGACTGGCATACGCAACAACTTTATCCTTCTGCATCAGCACTGCTCCAAGTCCAGTACCACATGCATCGGTGTAAACCACCATCTCATCATTCCCACTTGGAATAGTCAAAACAGGAGCACTCGTCAGTCTCTCTTTCAGGATTCCGAAAGCTTGCTCACACTTAGCATCCCAACTGAACACTTGGTTCTTCTTCGTCAATCCTGTTAATGGTGCAGCTATCTTGGAGAAGTCTTTGATAAACCGTCGATAATATCCTGCTAATCCAAGAAAACTTCTCACATCTAATGCATTCTTAGGTCTAACCCAATCCTGGATTGCTGCCACCTTAGCGGGATCAACCGCTATTCCACTTCCAGAAATCACATGGCCTAAGAACCTCACTTCACTCTTCCAGAAGTGACACTTCGAAAACTTAGCCTTCAGCTGATGTTTTCGCAAGATCTCCAAAACGATACGCAAGTGCGTCTTGTGCTCTTCTTCCGTTCTGGAATAAATCAGAATATCATCCACGAACACAAGTACGAACTTGTTCAACTGATCTCTGAACACTCTATTCATAAGATCCACAAAATATGCTGGCGCGTTAGTCAATCCAAACGGCATTACCAGCCACTCAAAGAAACCGGATGGTGTCCTAAAAGCAGTCTTCGGCACACTATCCTTAGCCACTCTCAACTGGTGAAATCCCGTTGCCAAATCCATCTGAGAAAACACCTTAGCTTCGTGAAGCTGATCAAACAAGTCGTCTATCCTTGGCAATGGATACTTGTTCTTCTTAGTCACCTTGTTCAGCTCACGATAATCGACACACAATCTCAATGATCCATCTGCCTTGGTTGCAAACACAACTGGTGCACCCCACTCGGACACACTACGCCGAATGAATCCTTTCTGTAAAAGGTCATCAACTTGCACCCTCAACTCCTTCTGTTCCCTAGGCGCCATCCGCCTAAGAGGCATCACAACAGGTCTGGCTCCTTCAACTAGATCTATACGAAACTCGATCTCTCTATGCGGCGGCAACCCTTTGACTTCGTCAAAGACATCCTCGAATCTATTTGCGATCGGCACTAAAGACAGTCCATCCCGTGGAACAACTAGCGAATACATGAAGCTCATGAAGACGCCTTCTTCATGCTTACATCGTATCACAATCTTTCGCCCCTCCACATTCTCGACTGTCACCTCCAGCCTCTCACAATCAACCTTAGCCGCATACTTCCTAAGCCAGTCCATACCCAAAATAATTCCGAACCCCGCAAAGTTCAGAACAAAGCAATCACAAACAAAAGAGCAACCATGACTCGATACAACTAGACCACGGCATAACATACACAAACAAGACGAACCCCCAACTGGATTAGTCACAACCAGTGGCCTATCAACAATATCCGGTTCCAAACCTAACCGGCCTACTAGTTCATTACAAACAAACGAATGCGATGCTCCAGTATCAAACAAAACTCTAACTGGAATACCACATAGGAAAAGAGTACCTTGAACAACCACACTCTTTCCCTTCTCTTCAGCAGTAGGAGCTTTCGAAGACGACGGAACAGCTCCCAAAGCATAGGCTTGCACAATCTGCCTGTCCTTCCTCGGTTCTGGACAATTCTTCCTGAAATGTCCCGGCTTGTCACAGTTGTGACACTTCATCGGTGCCTTCGGATTCTTACAATCCTTAGAGAAATGGCCCTTCTGCTGACAATTGTAGCAAGTCACCTCGCCTTTCGGCTTCTTCTGGCCATCCTTACCCTTCTGCTGCTGCTGCTTCCTCTTCTGGTTTCCACCCTGCTGTGGTTTAGATTCTCCCTTGGTAACAGCAACAACAGGTCCTTCCTTAGGAAACAGACTCTCATGCCTAAGAGCTTTCTCCACAAGCTTCTCAAATGAATCGTCCAAATGATCCACCAACTGTCTCCCAAGATAACTATCCAAGCCGGTCACAAACTTCTCATTCTTCTGATAAGCAGATTCAATATATGACCGGGCATACTTGGACAAAGCTTCAAACTCAGAAACATACTCAAGAACAGATCTTCCACCCTGCTTGAGCTCTACAAACTTCTTGAACAGAACAGACTTCTGAGCTGTAGAAATGAACTTAGCTTCAAATCTGACTTGGAATTGCTCCCAAGTAATCTCTTCTTCCGGAGTAGTGATGGTAATAGAGTTCCACCAATCAGAAGCTCTCCCTTGAAGCTGCCTCGATGCCAACTTCCTCTTAGTTGCATCATCAATTCCCAAATCACCAAAGATCCTTCTACAAGCATCTATCCATCTCTGGACTTCGATAGTTGATTCTGTTCCCAAGAAAACCTTTCCTCCAAGAGCAGTATAATCCTTGCACAACTTAGCAAAATCCACTGGTTTCGGAGTTTGGACTTGAACTCCAACATCAACTGCTGCCCCCGGAACTGGTATCCTTCTCATGATCGAAGTCATCATAGCTTCGAACATGGCTGCATAATCAGCAGTCTCTTCAGTAGCACGGCCTCCCCTAGCAGCTGGTCTCCCTCTTCGACTCATTCTCAATATCTATAAAAAGGGAATGATTAGAACATCTAGAGAAACAACTGCATAAAGGACTCAAACCCTACTAAGCTACTATATTATATATAGTATTCATCCATCAAAATACAATTACGTCTCTCATACGTAGTTACTTCAGCGAGCGTTGGGTAAAATCGATTAACCAAGGCTCTGATACCAAATGTGACGACCGCCCATGACCCCTGCACCGAATCTAGAGATAGTGCGCTGTAAAGTGTGCCAGGCGACCATAGACGATTGTCAAGGTAAGATTTAAAACAAAAGGATCTATCGTATTACTCACAGCGCATGGACAAAATACAATAGAACATATGTATAGTGAAGCTTTACAGAACAAAATGACATCATATAAAACTCCATAATAGTTGAATACAAGCATCCACATAGTCAATACATCCAGCCTCACTACAAATCTCTCAGAGAATACAAAACAGCGGAATATCCAGTACATATAAGAAAATAATATGCAACCCTCTAGCTCGTCTTCGATATCAGCATCGTGAGAAGAGAACAGCACCTGTCACCTGCTACCTAGTCTGCCCGTCCCAAAATGGACGAACAGCCCAAGGCAATAAGAATTTAAAACAAAAAGCCTTGAGTCAGACAACAGTCTTAGTGAGCAGTAAATTAACTAACAACATACCAAAAGAGCATAAAGGAAAAGGAATAGGAATACAACCCTTCCACTCCAACCTCATTCTACAGTGATAGCCCCCAGACACACACTAAGCAGAAGCAAACATAGCAGAGCATACAATTTAAAGTAAAGCTACTATCACTCGAGTCAAGGGCGATGTTTTCCAAGTACCAAGGCCTAAATCAGATAAGCACCCAGAAAATACCGCTCTTGAGTCCGAATGACGATACAACCACACATCCATGACTCTGGCTATCACTGTTATCATTGCTTCGATATCACCGTTAATTGAATGACCGGCACATTCTTTCAGCCGTCCGTCAAGGGCTAATGGAAACCCCGGTTCTAGACATAACTCCCGCACGTCGTCGCAGCCCGTGCCTAGGACTATCGAATCTGCCCAGAGTACTCGACCATCAACAGTTGGCCGTTGGGACTATCGAATCTGCCCAAACGTACTCTTGCTTAGAGCATGCTAGAACCTTCAACAACGATGCTATCCAAGCCTCCTAGTCATCCTCCTCGACGACTATTCTCATATCCATTCATTATCTTCAACTCGAATCATATCACCGAGTTATCAACATGCTTGGAATGATCCCGTCTGGATTAGACCAAGTCTTCATCATATGATGCCTCGCTTCATTACACCCTTGCAAAGCTTCATCTCAACTTCACATCATCAAATCTATGCATAAGAGCTTCATCATCCCGCTACATATGCCACGAGCAGCTTTTCCAATTCAAGAGCCTTTCCCTTAGCTTTTGAATCACCTTCGATCTAATCTAATCATCAATCATCTAGTTCATAACAATCATTCAAATCAAACATCAATCCAAGCAATCAAGAATTCAAAAATGATCTAAGTAGACAATTATAACAATAATGGCATTTTCGTAATTAAAGAGTTGAAAGTCCAATAAGCATGAAAACATGGATTATATCTCTACAAACTTGATGAATGAACTTGCATAGGTTAACATATGATAAAATGGATGCAACATCATCATGAACAATGGATCTACATGGATCTATACATAGGATGAAGAAAATGCATGGAAATCACTATTTTAACACCAAAACGAGCCAACAATCCGATATACTCCTTTGGATCCGTGTGAGAGATAATCACCACTCACCAAATCACCTAAACAACCTCAAATCAACACACTTCAGATCTGGACAGCGAAGGATGAAGCTAGATCTATCACAAATCCGCTTCAAATGAAGAAATCTCTCTTGAAAAGATGAAGATCTTCAATCCAAGCTTTTGAATCTTCAATCTCGATCTTCGATTTGGATGGATGGAAGCACTAGATTAGAGTGGAGAAAAGAAGTGAAGAAGTGTAGAAGTCGAGCTCTCAAAATGGCAGCACTTCGTCGCTTCAAAATCCGGATCCCAAAAAGTGAGAACAACCCCTCCTATTTATAGCTGAAAACTGCCTGAGTCGTAACTCGGCTATCTCCTTAAGTCGTTGCCGACCTAACATATGCCGACCTACGACCTAAAAACCCCCACGACTTAACAGAGCCTCCGACCTAACCCTTAGCCAACAACTCCGACCTAACAGATACGCGCGCCTCAACTCCTACGATCTAACACTTCTGCGCATACGACCTAACTATTAAGTCGACCTACGACTTAACACATACTTCGACCTAACACTTAGACGAAACCCAGCGACCTACGACTTAACAGGTTACGACCTAACACTTAGACGAAACCCAGCGACCTACGACTTAACAGGTTACGACCTAACACTTAGACGAAACCCAGCGACCTACGACTTAACAGGTTACGACCTAACACTTAGACGAAACCCAGCGACCTACGACTTAACAGGTTACGACCTAATTCCTTAAGCCTCCACGCGACCTAACATAAGTCGCGAACAACTGGGATGCGACCTAACTCTACCCAGACTTACGACTTAACTCCTTAAGTCGCTCACTACTACTTAGGTCGTTGCCGACCTAACTACACTGCTAACTTCTATAGGTCGTCCCAACCGACCTAACAACTTAATTACTAAGTCGCTAACCCGGAACCACTAGGTCTGCCTACCCTTGAGTCGCCATATCCTTAAGTCGGTCAGTCTTTAGGTCGTTAACTCGCCCTGCCGACCTAACTACTTAACTAAATCCTAGGTTGCACAATTTTATAGGTCGCTCCAACTAACCCACGACCTAACACTAACTCGCAAGTCCTTAACTCGGTCACGACTTAGCTCTTAGGTCGTCCACGACCTAGGACTTAGACAAATTTCCCCAAAAATCTGAAATGACTTAAAAATGCAAAAATTCCAGATTTGACGAACTTTTCGATCCGTGAAAAATACGGGTCGTTACAGGTAACCCGGCCTTGTGTTTGCAGAGATCCGGTTTGGTTCTCGGGTCGTCTTTCCAGAGGCGTACCTATGTGGCAATGGGAAGTTCCTTGGACTGACCATTTGTTGGAAATCCAAAGAAACAATACGTGACTTGTACGGTTTTAGTTGTAGAACCTATCATTCACTTATGGTGGCGCCCCACTGTTTGGATGGTAGCTATAGTAGGCATAAGTGCGAAATGCCTATGCCGGCTAAGATTTATATTATACTTTCGAAATGTTTTCTACACTATGCACTAATAATAATATCAAAAATGATTTGATTTTTCGTATTAAGCATCTTTGACTATCATAAGGAGAAATATCCTCCGATTCTGCGTTTGCATTGTGTGTGTGTGCGGGAGGCCTTATGGTAGTTTCATTTTCCAAAAGCATTGCGAATAAATTTTATTTCCTTTGTGAAAAATAACTGTTTTACGATCTCACACCAGTCACCATGACTGACTCGGAGTTTATTGTTTCCCTTCTAAACTCTAGGTGCCCATTATTTTCCACACGGGTAGCCTAGAGTTATGTTATCAGGATATTCTGGAGCTTTGGAAGCAAGCTGGATGGCAAAACGTATCACCTATACTTTGTATTATTCCGCTATGTATTCTGTATGAGGACAAGTTTATATAACTGTCCATTGTTGTATTGAGTTGTATATTGACTCTGATTGATGTATGTATAAACTGATATAGTTTTTTGTTTAAAAGACTAGTGATTATCTTTTAGATGTTGTTCCGCTGCGAATGTGAGATTCTGATATTGTTTTGTTTCTGATGTTGTTCTGTTGTTCTTCTTTCTTTTTTCTTCTATCTTTTCTTCTACCTCTTCTTTTAAACCCTAAGAATTCGGTTTTCCGGTATTCGTTTGCTCGGCAGTCGATACAGTGGACGTATTGATGTCGATATTCGGAAGTCGAAGAATCGGGTCCTTACAAAGTGGTATCAGAGCATATGGTTAAGCGACAACCCTACTCTGTTGGGTGTTACTAATTAGAGATAGAGTCAGTAGTACTCTAGAATGAGTGTGAGTGTAATAATAGATATGAGCGCGTATTTTTTCATGAATATGAAATTTGTTTTGTATTGTGTTGACTTATCGGTTGATTGTTTATAGATTCTGGTCGGTGCAGTCTAGCTAACTGAAATCGATAGGGGTTTCTAAACTCTTAAACAAGGTAAACCGACACAGTATTGTTTTTGAATAGGGTAAATGAGATAATTTTGCCCAAAACTATTTTTGTATAAAAAGAAATGTTTTTTTATGAATTACCATAGTATGTGGATGTTTGGATGTTAGGTAGTGATAATATTAAGTTATTATCATCAATTATTGAATAATAAATAAAATGTATAACCAAAGATTTGGAGATAATTTCGTTTAACAAATGAAATTTATAAATGTGAATTGAAAGATAAGGAAATAAATTCATAAATGAATAAATTTGTGAATGAATAAATAAATTTGCAATTGCAAGTGCAAGAAAATGAAATTGAATGTTAAAATTCATTTTGAATTCGTAAGTAAATAGAACTGGAATTGAATTTAATTTGTGGAAAATGAAGTGAAGTATTAAACTAAAATTAGTAAGTGAAGCTAATTGAATATTGACCAAATGAATAAGGTTTGAAACGAATTAAATTCAATAATTATAAAAGAAAGGTAAATTGAATTCGAATTGGAAATCCAGTTTAAATATAAGTGGTTATAAACCAAAATAGTGAATTGAAAATAAATTTTGGGAATGAACAAAAGAATAAAACTGAAATTGAATGTTGAAAACAAATTTGAATAAGTGAATTAGAATTTGTGATGAATTAGTAATTGGAACTAATTTAAAATAGTGCAGTTGTAAATAAAAGTTAATCGATAAAATTCAATATTCGGGAGGTAAACTAAATCCAAACAGAATTGAAATGGTAAATTGAATTCGAACGAAATTTTGAAATGTAAAATTGAATGATAATGGATATAACTTCAATAGTAAACTAAAGATGATATAAGAAGTATCGAAATTTTGTAATAAAATGTGCAAAATGGTTTGAATATTGTAACTAGATATTATGGCTAGTAGGATATACATGTGTTATAATGGAATTGGAATTTTGATTTCAAAGATAAATTTAAAAGGCTCGACAAAAAGGTAAGTATTTGAATTTCAATATGAGATTTGATGATTTTCTTGTCTAGCCGCTTGGCTTTTTCTTTTCTTTTTGAAATTTGAGAGTCCGTAGGGACGTTTTGTAGTCGTACCGTGTTAACCGCGCAAAGGAGACGTTGGCGAAATTTTTCGAAAATTTCGAGTGTTTGAAAATTTTTGAGAAAATTTTGAAAGTTTAAAATTTAAATTTAAATTTAAGTTTGAATTGAGAAGTAAAACAATGTTGTTTGAAACTTATAATTGAAGTTGGAAAGCTAGTTGAAATGATAATGAATCTTTAATAAAAAGATTTAGCTTAGTAAGTTGATAAAACTATTGGATTGTGAAAAATAGTAGACGAGTTAAGGACCATTTTTCCTAACTTGTAATTTCGGGACGAAATTCTTTTAAGGGGGGAAGATTGTAACGACCCTGAATTTTGACATTTGAAATGTGAATATTTAATTGAGTTTAAAATATTCGAATGATAATTTAATTTGAAATTCAAAAATCAGAATTAATTTGGCGATTAAATTATTGAATTTAATTATTGAAAACTGGGTAAAAATTTGTATCTTCAATTATAAGTCAGTTAAAAATATTTCAAAGGCTTAGAAAATTCATATAGATTATACTGAAGATAATAAAAGCTTTAGAATCGAATTTGGAACTGTTTTGTTCAGTTTTGAAATTTAGTTGTTTAAATTGAATTTAAAAATAGCGTTCCGGGGCACAGTCTCGGAATTCGACGAAACCAGTTTCATTGGATCCGTAATATTGTATTATTATCGGATTTCAATTTTCGTAATGTTTGGAGTGATCGTTTTAGCGTACGATAAGCAAACGCGCTGAAATTAAATCGAAATTCAATATTATAACTGGTCCAAAAAGCTATCTTCTCCATACGATCGAATTTGGACTCGGAACCTTTTCCATTGTGTTCGGAATAGGCGTATAACATTACGAACGCCTGGCGGCACGCCTTAATAGGAGATCAAAAATTTCGAGTTTCGTTTATTGAGATAATTTGAATTTGAATTTTGAATTTAAAATTAAATAATATATTTATATAATTAGTCAACATAGCAGAGATTCCTGGCTTTATTTCACTTCAATGCCGACCTACTCTCTGCTTAATCACGTTCTTTTGTCTCCCCTTCCTTCTCTGTTAAAATACACGAAAGAAAATCATTTCGTTAAAAAGAAAATAAAAATGGCCGAAGGAGATAACCAGAAGGAATCGCCTTCATTTCTTTTCCCTTCATTCGCCAAATCAATTCGCGAAATCCACTTCTCATAAAAATTAAAAATCGAACTTCCTCCCTTCCTATTCTCTTCAGGATTTCAAACCGAGACATCCAAATCAAATTAAAAAAAAAAGATTAAAATCGATTCCTTTCCCTCCTCTACGTTCGAACGAAAATAAATGGGAAGTGGAACGTTCTCGCGTTTGCAGGATTAAGGGCATTGCGATGTCTGAAATCGCGATGACGAAGGGCAGAGCTCGCGACTGGATGGCGGTCGAGCTCGTAGGCGAAGCTCGAAACTCGGCAACGGCATGGGTCGTGAAGCAGTTGCGGGCGGCGCACGAGGCAGGGGATTCACGAGTCATGATGGTGGCGTTCGAGTTGAAGGCGTGGAGGATTTCGCGACTGGCTTTGGCGATGGCGTTCGATTTAGGGACGCAGCTGGGGTCTTCTTCGATGTCAGTGAGGATGGGCTCGAGCGTGAGCGATCTAGAGGGGGAGCCTTCGAGCAAACGATCTGGGTTTCTAAATTTTACAGTGAGGTAAATTCTATTTTCAAATTTTTGGATATATATATGTATATGTATATGGATTTGAGAAAATTTATATACAGTAAACAGAAAAAAATAATGACAATTTCTGAAGGGATAAAATAATTCTGTTTTGAATATATATACATAGATTCACATATATAAGATTTTGGGGAAAACAGAAGTTTAAATAATTTACATTGAGATATTATAGTTAATAGAAAATTTGTTTAAAATAAATCATTCGATAAAATTAAATTATTAGTTTAAATAAATTAATAGATGGTAATTTACTATCAATTGATTCGAATATTTATCAATTACAAAATTGTTTATACAAGGTCAAAACCGTGAAGAAATGGTCAAATCGGAATGGAAATAAATTGGAAATGAATTGCAAAATAAAAAGCAAAGGTGAGATTTTCTCACTCGAACGAAAAGTTGATTTTTGCAGTTATTGATTGATTGTTGTTTGGATGTGATATTAGATATAGTAGGATATATCTATATATAGCAATATATATATATATATTAGCATATGTATATATTGCAGTTGTTGATATTTCCCGCATTATATAGCGGATGAGACCCTATTGCGCTGCATAATAGCGGATGATATTTTTATAAATCCCATATACCGCGATATTCCACCTCGAAGTGGAATGGGTATTGTGCTAATATCTGTGGATGCAGGGAAGCAGGTTGGAGGGATCCAACTGGATTCCTCACCAATATTTATTTGATTATAGTTATTGTGACATTTGTTTATTATCATATGATGATATATGATGTTTGATTGTCGTGATTGATGATTGGTGCTGTGGCATCATCGGATCCATTTTTTGAAGTTTAAAATGTACGATTTTGATTTATAAAGGATTTTTAAAGTGATTTTTGAAAGTATACGTTTTATTGAATTTTGGAATTGATTCATAATAAATAAATAAATGTTATAATATTCGTGTTGTGAAAATTATGAGATTTGTGAAATATAAGCGAAAAGTAGTTTTTGAAATAAAAAGTTGATTAATTTGTAAAATGGCTTAAATCGGGATTTTTGGATTGTTATAAATGATTTATATAAAAGATTTATAAAGTTGATATTTATAAATTGAAAATATTGGAATATTAAAACGAGTTTTTATAAGTGTTAAAAATGAAATAAAAATGGATTTCATAAGTGAACGGAATTTATAGATTTATAAATTGTGAAGTTATTAAATGAATAGATTTTGTAAAATAAAGGATTTATAAGTAATTATCTTATAAATCAGATTTTGGCATTTAAATGAGATATGAATGGAATTTGTTAATAATGAGATTTATAAGTTGAAGTTTTTATAAATAGAAATGGAATTTATAAACGTTGTTTTATAAAATCCGAAATCAATTGAATTTGATAAATTAAACATAGAAGTTTATAAAAGGGAATTTTATTCACGATTTTGGACAGTGGATAATTCTTTAAGTAAAATGCGTAGAAATGGTGGAATTGGTTAATGAAGTATATTCACGATTTTGGACAGTGAATACATTATTGAATAAAATGGTTATGGTTTGGGAAAGCGATATTACGAAATGAAGTTAATTATTTTAAAAGATGTTTTAAAATGTATTAACTATCGAAACCATAGATTTCAACATTCATTGTTGAAATAGACGTTTTCGAGGAAGATAAGGAAATGATGGACTATAACACTGTTGTTATAGTAAATGGTTTCCGAAAGGAAATGTTTTATATAGTATTGGGGTTTATATATATCTATCTAAATTTCGAATCCCTATACTAGTGATTTTGAGTCGTCGTAATGATGTTTTACGTAACATTCGTTTTGACTCAAATAGTTGTTATAGTAAATGATTTCCTTAAAGAATGAAATATATACTTAATTTTGATTTAAGTATATCGAATATTTTCAAATGTTGAAAATAAACAAGATTGGTGAATTACTTATTATTAAATAAGTATGGAAATGTTTTCCAAAATGAAATGAAACGTTTTTGAGAATCTATCTTTGTAAAGATAAATTGAAAGTGAATATTTGTAATCAATTGAAAATCGTATATCAGTAGATATTTGAAATATAAATTCACTATGGAATTTATAAAAGAAATGGAAATTCGTTTTAAAAATAAACGTTGATTTATTTTTGAAGTGTGGAAATTATATATCTAGTAAACATATTGTGGAAAATAATTAATTTGGGAAAATTATTTGGAATCTGATGATGTTGCGCATCTTTATTGTTAGTTAAATAACCGACTATCAATAATTACCTTGAATGGGTATTTGTTGTGGTTTGCTTGAATTTGAATGCCACACTTATTTTTGAATAAGCGCTCACTATTCGGGTTAGCCGGGAAAGGACCTTTGGGGTCGTATAACCCATTACGAATATGTGATACGTCGTAATGGATTGCATTTGATGACCGGTGTTGAAGACCGGATATTTTTGAAAACGGAAGGATTACCGTCGAGTTACTCTACATCGGCTGATCTCCGATATAGAGGTTTTATCACCCTTAGTGACGGGAAGTCCGGACGTGATTAGAAAATTATTCGGATTTGCAAGGGCTTCATAAGAAGTGCCTTCGGTTCTGTTCGATCCCGGAACAGACTTGAATGGTTGTATGTCTGACGTTACAAATTGAGATATAAAGCTGGTTTCTTTCAAATACATTACTGTTGGTGGGGGAGAATTTATTCTCTTAGCTTAACACCCTTCTCTGAGTCGTACGAGCTCAGAGGTTATGTAGTTGATGGTTACTAGTGATATATTCCCAATTTGGTAATGTGGCATGCTGAGTGTTGCTGTGAAATGATCATTGTTTGATCATTTGTGATATGATCAATTGTTTGATCATTTATCTTTGTGATCATTTCTTTGATCAGTTGTTTGACCCAAAGCATGGCTTTGTGAAGAGCGTAGCTTTCTGGACGAGACTTCGTCGGACCTCACACCCTGGAAATGGTAAAAACAGGAAAGATGCGGCAAGGTTATTAGGGGGTAGCGCCCCTTTAGTGTATGTCATTCCTTTTGGATAGAGGTGGTATCATGGTATGCATCCCAGATACTTAACCTATGTTGTTGCTGCAAATTCATTACTTTGTGGTTGTTGGAAATCGAGGATCCTCGGAAAGATCGGTTACGATCGGGGGATGACATATTCGTGTCAGTAGTTACCCAGTTAGGGGTAACCCGGCCTTGTGTTGGTAGAGATCCGGTTTGGTTCTCGGGTCGTCTTTCCAGAGGCGTACCTATGTGGCAATGGGAAGTTCCTTGGCCTGACCATTTGTTGGAAATCCAAAGAAACAATACGTGACTTGTACGGTTTTAGTTGTAGAACCTATCATTCACTTATGGTGGCGCCCCACTGTTTGGATGGTAGCTATAGTAGGCATAAGTGCGAAATGCCTATGCCGGCTAAGATTTATATTATACTTTCGAAATGTTTTCTACACTATGCACTAATAATAATATCAAAAATGATTTGATTTTGCGTATTAAGCATCTTTGACTATCATAAGGAGAAATCTTCTCCGATTCTGCGTTTGCATTGTGTGTGTGTGCGGGACGCCTTATGGTAGTTTCATTTTCCAAAAGCATTGCGAATAAATTTTATTTTCTTTGTGAAAAATAACTGTTTTACGATCTCACACCAGTCACCATGACTAACTCGGAGTTTATTGTTTCCCTTCTAAACTCTAGGTGCCCATTAGTTTCCACACTGGTAGCCTAGAGTTATGTTATCAGGATATTCTGGATATTCTGGAGCTTTGGAAGCAAGCTGGATGGAGAAACGTATCACCTATACTTTGTATTATTCCACTGTGTATTCTGTATGAGGACAAGTTTATATAACTGTCCATTGTTGTATTGAGTTGTATATTGACTCTGATTGATGTATGTATAAACTGATATAGTTTTTTGTTTAAAAGACTAGTGATTATCTATTATATGTTGTTCCGCTGCGAATGTGAGATTCTGATATTGTTTTGTTTCTGATGTTGTTCTGTTGTTCTTCTTTCTTTTTTCTTCTATCTTTTCTTCTACCTCTTCTTTTAAACCCTTAGAATTCGGTTTTCCGGTATTCGTTTGCTCGGCAGTCGATACTGTGGACGTATTGATGTCGATATTCGGAAGTCGAAGAATCGGGTCCTTACAATATAAAACATTTCCTTTCGGAAACCATTTACTATAACAACAGTGTTATAGTCCACCATTTCCTTATTTCTCGAAAAACATCTATTTCAACAATGAATGTTGAAATCTATGTTTTCGATACTTAACACGTTTTAAAACATCTTTAAATCGTTTTCATTTCTATTTAAAATATCACTTTCCCAAAACATCTCTATTTTATTTAATAATACATTCACTGTCCAAAATCGTGAATATAATTCGTTATCCAAACTCAACATTTCTACACATTTTATTTAAAGGATTATCCACTGTCCAAAATCGTGAATATAATTCGTTATCCAAACTCAACATTTCTACACATTTTATTTAAAGGATTATCCACTGTCCAAAATTGTGGATATAATTCCTTTAATTAACTACTATAATTCACTTATCAAAATAAGTGATTTCGGATTTATAAACAACGTTTATAAATCACAATTTTATACTTCTTCTATAAATATAATCCATTTATAATAAGTCGAAAATTTCAATTTAAACTAATTACAATTTAATCAACTTATATTTCAAAAACCACCTTCTTATTTTATTTTCACAAACATCCTAATTTTAATTACATAAAAATTATAACGTTTATTTATTTAGAATGAATCAATTTAAAAATCTAATAAAACGTATACTTTCAAAAATCACTTTAAAACCCTTTAAAATCAAAATCGTTATTTTTAAACTTCAAAAATGGATCTGATGATGCAACAGCACCAATCATCAATCACGACAATCAAACACCATATATCATCATATGATAATCAACAAATATCACAATATCTGTAATCAAATAAATATTGGTGAGGAATCCAGTTGGATCCCTCCAACCTGCTTCCCTACATCCACAGATGTTAGCACAATACCAATTCCGCTCTAGTACGGAATATCGCGGTATATGGGATTTATAAAATATTATCCGCTATTATACGGCGCAATAGGGTCTCATCCGCTATATAATGCGGGAAAATCAACTCCAAGTACGATAATAATACCAATTTCACTTACGGTGAAATATTCGCGGTATATGTTTTTAATAAATAACCTCCGCTTACTAACGGCGTATAATGTCTATTTAAATCAACAATAGATAATAATTTATCATCCAGGCATACAATCAACAATTTTAAATCTAACTATTTAAAATTAACATCGAACAAATTTCGATTGAGTGAGAAGTTCTCACCTTGATTTCAATTCAGTTTCAGCGTTTATTTCGAATAAAATTAAACGAGCGTTTAATTTTACCCGAAATTCAAACTAGCACTAAACAACTCCAATCCAGTTCCATAGTGTAGTGCTCGTCAATACGATTCCAACGCAAAAAGTTTCGTGCGTTTTCGACCTCGTATGAAGAAGTTATCGCGTTTTAAATATTACACGAATTATATAATATATAAATTTACAATTTCTTTACAATTTTCAAACCCATCAGATCTGGGCCGTCCATTTCCTATTGCAAAATCACGGCCGCTGCCCTTGCCTTCTTCTCCAACGTGAAGAACACGTACAACACACCCATAGCCGCCTCTCTTGCCCTAATTTCGCAACCTCCATACGACGTCTAGCCTCCGATCAGATGGTGCCAAATTGAAGCCCTACTCGAGCTCTACCTACAGGCGCCACCACTTGAAGCTCGGCCTTATCTAGGCATGGGAATTCATGCCCAAAGGCAGCCCAAACGTGACCCCCTAGCAGCCTCCCCGTTGCTCCAATTCCGATCATGACCGTTGAAGTGGAAGATCTCATCGTTATCTACAACTTTGTAGTTGACAACTTTCTCTAAATGTTTGTGGATTTGAAGAAAAGAGGAGGAGAAGATTGTGTATTCTCAGCCATTGAATATAAGGTGGCGGCGGGCTTCAGAAACCCTAGGGTTTTGCCTTTTGTTTGCAAATGAAGAGAATAACGTCCTTATATAGAAAATTGCCAAATTACTATTCATCGAAAAAATTTCGAACTCCAAATCGAGCGTGCTGGCTGGCGTTTCTAAGGTTTACCCCACATTACGAATGCAATGGAACGTGTTTCGAGAGCTAATTCGGTCATCTGTGCGAGTTACGGAGAAAAACGATCAATTTTAAATCAAACCGATTCAAACCGATTTCGATGCGTTTTGGCTTGCCCCGGACAAACGGTACATCCGATTGACACAAAATTTGAAACCATATAATAATTTCACATTACGGATCTGATGAAACTTGTTTCGTCGAAATCCGAGACTTTTTGAAAAATGTCTATTTTAACTCGCCAATTTAATATTAAAACAATTTCGATGCGTTTCGAGCTGCCACGGTCAAACGACAACTCTGATTGCTACGAAAGTTGAAATCCGATAATAACAAACTATTATGGATCCAATGGAACTAGTTTCGTCCAATTCTGAGAATGTTCGAAAAATGGCTAATTTCACTAGTCGATTAAATATTAAAATATTCAATTTTCACAGATTAACTTTTAGTTCAATTTTAAAAGTTCTATAACATTAATATAACTTCAATATGATTTAATATAACTTTATAAATCTTTTTCATTCAAATTTAATCCAAATTTCAATTATTTCGGGAATTTCAACTATTAAATTATCGATTTAATTATCCAATTAAATCCAGATATTCGAATTTTAAATTATTCGACTTATTAATTCTACTTGTTAATATTTAAAATCTATTAAATATACGAATTTTAATTGACAGAAATTCTGGGTCGTTTCAAACTTCCCCCCTTAAAAGAATTTCGTCCTCGAAATTACCAAGTAAGAAAAATTCACAAAATCCATTAACTTTTCAAAACAAACCGTTCAAATTAGATTTACACATCTTAAGTGTTTAAATCTTTCAAAATCCATAGTTAAACTTCTTACAAAATCCTTACTAAGTTTTCAAATTTCTCAAAAATATTCCAACGCCTTAAATTTTCGAAAAATTTCGCCATAGCCTCCTTTGCGCGGCTCGATCCGAAAAAAAATGACAGTATATATATATCACAAATATACATCTCATCAAGTGATGAGGCATCCCGTAGGGAAAAAAGTGTAAAAGTTCGATATTTAATTCGAGATATGTACCTTATATATTATTAGCGAGCGTATACGGCTAATATAGCGTGAAAGCGAGCTCCAAATGCGAAGCAAACGCCATCCGCACCTACTAAACACTCAATCAAACAAATGAGAACATGTATATAGAAATATCGATAAACATCATATAGCAACATAACAACTACATGTGCCAATACAACAATTGCAACCAAAGCAACAAATGCAACCATCAAACAACTATCATCCAATAAACATCCAACAAATCCATACCAAATCAATATTGATTCACTTCTCATTAATATTCATTGGATTGGTTTTCAATTTTAAATCATATTTGATTCGTTTATACTGGATTTTACTAACATTCATTTATTTAATTAGTTACATTCACTAATTCACATTTGTTCACTTTTAAACAAAATTTCATTCTATTCAAATTTACATATTATCAATTTGAATTCAATCACTTTAGCTTCCAATTTTGCTAATTCAGTTTCATTAATACTTAATGAATTATACTACATACAATCAACCAACAATCAAATAACAACCAATGTATATTCAACACAACCAAATTATTAAATTTTACATTCGATTTGGTTCAACACTTTTAATTCCAATTGGTTTAATATTAAATTGATTCCCATTCGATTCATTCAAATTCCTATTACATTAGCTTTCATGAATTAACACTTACATTCATTACTTCATATCAATTTACTTATATTCGATTGATTAACATTCAATCCATTTCTTAATTCAATTGCTAATTCATTTTACAAATAAAATTGAATTTCATTTATATAACTCAAGTTCACATTCATTTAATAAATTCACTTTATTAATTTACTTTGATATCAAAATCAACTTCGTTCAACATCACTTAAGTTATATTCCAATTTCAAACAGCATTTGTTTCACTTACATTTTCTCATTTTATAAGTTATACAACTTATTTATTTAACTTCCAAATCATATTATAAGTATAAAACCCATTTCACTTATATTAATCAATTTCAACTTGGGTTTTTAATTTAAATTTGTTTATCACAACAAAACTCAAATTTTCAATTTATTATGGTAGCAAATCAATCACACAGAAACTCGAAAATGATACTGATGATGCTGCAGTCACCACCCTTATTATTTCCCAGTAACAATAGTGAATTCAAGGCTTTAAATTCTTTTCAAAAATTTCATTTTATTTTATAAATCACCTTTATAAATCTTTTATTATATCATTTCACTATTTTACTTTACAAGATTATTTCACTTTTGCAAATCATTTTAATTATAATTTCATACATTATAATTCATTTGCTTATACAATTTATTCTTTTACAATTGTTGTTTTATTTAACTCATTTAAACAACTTTCATTAACTTATATATATACATTTTTAACAACCGAACAATCAATTATATACGCTTTAATAATTTCTGAAAAATTATTTCTTTATATACAAAATATAATCAAGGTAAAATTATTTCATTTACCCAATTTAAAACAATATCGTGCCGAATTGTTCTATATAAGTGTTTAGAGATCCCTATCGATAGAGTTGTACGGACAATACCGACCAGAATCTATATACCACTCAACAAATCAATCATCACAATATTAAACAATTTTATATTAACTAACAAATACACACTCGTATCTATTATTACACTCAACTCATTCTAGAGTACTACTGACTCTATCTCTAATAAGTAACACCCAACAGAGCAGGGTTGTCGCTTAACCATATGCTCTGATACCAAATGTAACGAACGCGATTTTTCCTTGCTCGAAAATCGACATCAATACGTCCAATGTATCAACTGCCGAGCAATCGATTGCTTGAAAACCGAATTGTTATGGAGAAAAAGAAGAGGTAGATGAAAACAGAAGAAAAAGAAAGAAGAAACAACAGAAAACATAGAAACCGAAACAATATCAGAATCTCACATTCGCAGCGGAACAACATTTAATAGATAAATGAATAATCTTTAAATCAAAGAACTATATCATTTTATACATTACATCATCATCAGAGTTTACAACAACAATATACAACACAACTGGACAGTTATATAAACTTGTCCATATACAGAATACACAGCGGAAAAGACAATATCGTATACAAGTGGTACGTCTCGCCATCCAGCTCGCCACTAAGCTCCACAGCATCCCGAATCCAGAATGACCTGATAACCTGACTCTAGACTGCCCGTGTGGAAATTGGTGGGCACCCAGAGTTTAGGAAGGAAACAATAAACTCCAGGTCAGTCATGGTGACTGGTGTGAGAACTAAAACAGTTTATCTCAAAGAAAATAGAACATTTTCGCAATGCTTTTGAAAAATGAAACTACCATAAGACCTCCCGCAACACACACAATGCAAATGCAGAATTGGAGGAGATTTCTTCTTATGATAGTCAAAAATGCTTATTATGCAAAATCATTCAATATTATTATCATTAGTGCATAGTGTCGAAAACCATTTCGAGAATATAATATTAATCTTAGCCAGCATACAACCATTATTGTATTCCTACTATAGCTACTACGTTCAATAGCAGGTTACCGCCACATTCCATAGCAGGTAATACAACTAAAATCGTACAGGATTCGTATTGTTTCTTTGGATTTCCAACAAATGGTCAGGCAAAGGAACTTCCTTACACCGAAATAGAAACGCCTTTGGAAAGACGCCCTGAGAGTCAACCTGCTCTCTGCAAACACAAGGCCGATGCTACCTCATGCTGAAAAGCTGTAACTAGGTAGCTAACACACGAGCTATGTCATCCCCCGATCGTCACCAACCTTTATCCGAGGATCCTCAATCACAAAGAAACAACTACAAAGTATAATCAACATAGGTAAAATATATGGGCTTCATACCATGATATCACCTTTTATCCAGAAGGAAATGACATACCCTAGGGGCGCTACCCCTACAAACCTTTGCCGCAACATTCCTGTTTCGACCATTACCGTGTTGTGAGGCTCGACGAAGTCTCGTCCACAAAACTACGCTTTTTCACAAAGCAACGCTTTTTTCACAAAGCAACGCTTTGATCAAAACAAATGATCAATAGCACTTCGTATGCCACATTACCAAATTGGGAATGTATCACTAGTAACCATCAACTACATAACCTCTGAGCTCGTACGTCTCAGAAAAGGGTGTTAAGCTAAGAGAATAAATTCTCCGCCACCAACAGAAATGTATTTGATAGAAACCAGCTTTACATCTCAAAGTGCAACGTCAGACACACATCCATACAAGTCCATTCTGGGATCGAACGGAACCGAAGGCACTTCCAAAGAAGTCCTTGCAATCCGGATAATTTCTAATCACGTCCGGAATTCCCGTCACTAAGGGTGATAAAATCTCTATATCGGAGATCAGCCGATGCAGAGTAACTCGACGGTAATCCTTCCATTTTCAAAAATATCCGGTCTTCAACACCGGTCATCAAATGCTATCCATTACGACGTATCACATATTCGGAATGGGTTATACGACCCAAAGGTCCTTTCCCGGCTAACCCGATTAGTGAGCGCAATATTTTGAAAATAAGTGTGGCATTCAAATTCAAACAAATCACAACAGATACCCATTCAAGGTAATTATTGATAGTTGGTTATTTAACTATCAATGGGACTGCACAGCATCATCAGATTCCAAATAATTTTCCAAATTATTTATTTTCCAAAAATATCTTTACAAGATATATAATTTCCACACTTCAACCATTTAAAACCAAATTTCAAATCACTTTCAATTTATCTTTAAAAGATAAAATCTCAAAAAAAAACATTTCACTTCATATTGGAAAAACATTTCCATACTTATTTAATAATAAGTAATTCACAAATCATTTATTTTCAACACTTGGAAAATATTCAATATACTTAAATCATAATTAAGTATATATTTCATTCTTTAAGGAAATCATTCTCTTTCACAAATTTTATTTGAGTCAAAACGAATGTTACGTAAAACATCGTTACGACAACTCAAAATCACTAGTATAGGGATTCAAAATTTAAATAGATATATAAATCCCAATACTATATAAAACATTTCCTTTCGGAAACCATTTACTATAACAACAGTGTTATAGTCCACCATTTCCTTATTTCTCGAAAAACGTCTATTTCAACAATGAATGTTGAAATCTATGTTTTCGATACTTAACACGTTTTAAAACATCTTTAAATCGTTTTCATTTCTATTTAAAATATCACTTTCCCAAAACATCTCCGTTTTATTTAATAATACATTCACTGTCCAAAATCGTGAATATAATTCGTTATCCAAACTCAACATTTCTACACATTTTATTTAAAGGATTATCCACTGTCCAAAATCGTGAATATAATTCGTTATCCAAACTCAACATTTCTACACATTTTATTTAAAGGATTATCCACTGTCCAAAATCGTGGATATAATTCCTTTAATTAACTTCTATAATTCACTTATCAAAATAAGTGATTTCGGATTTATAAACAACGTTTATAAATCACAATTTTATACTACTTCTATAAATATAATCCATTTATAATAAGTTGAAAATTTCAATTTAAACCAATTACAATTTAATCAACTTATATTTCAAAAACCACCTTCTTATTTTATTTTCACAAACATCCTAATTTTAATTACATAAAAATTATAACGTTTATTTATTTATAATGAATCAATTTAAAAATCTAATAAAACGTATACTTTCAAAAATCACTTTAAAATCCCTTTAAAATCAAAATCGTTATTTTTAAACTTCAAAAATGGATCTGATGATGAAACAGCACCAATCATCAATCACGACAATCAAACATCATATATCATCATATGATAATCAACAAATATCACAATATCTGTAATCAAATAAATATTGGTGAGGAATCCAGTTGGATCCCTCCAACCTGCTTCCCTGCATCCACAATGTTAGCACTATACCAATTCCGCTCCAGTACGGAATATCATGGTATATGAGATTTATAAAATATTATCCGCTATTATACGGCGCAATAGGGTCTCATCCGCTATATAATGCGGGAAAATCAACTCCAAGTTCAATAATAATACCAATTTCACTTACGGTGAAATATTCGCGGTATATGTTTTTAATAAGTAACCTCCGCTTACTAACGACGTATAATGTCTATTTCAATCAACAACAGGTAACAATTTATCATCCAGGCATACAATCAACAATTTTAAATCTAACTATTTAAAATTAACATCGAACAAATTTCGATTGAGTGAGAAGTTCTCACCTTGATTTCAATTCAGTTTCAGCGTTTATTTCGAATAAAATTAAACGAGCGTTTAATTTTACCCGAAATTCAAACTAGCTCCAAACGACTCCAATCCAATTCCATAGCGTAGTGATCGTCAATACGATTCCAACGCAAAAAGTTTTGTGCGTTTCGACCTCGTATGAAGAAGTTATCGCGTTTTAAAGATTACACGAATTATATAATATATAAATTTACAATTTCTTTACAATTTTCAAACCCATCAGATCTGGGCCGTCCATTTCCTATTGCAAAATCACGGCCGCTGCCCTTGCCTTCTTCTTCAACGTGAAGAACACGTACAACACACCCATAGCCGCCTCTCTTGCCCTAATTTCGCAACCTCCATACGACGTCTAGCCTCCGATCAGATGGTGCCAAATTGAAGCCCTACTCGAGCTCTACCTACAGGCGCCACCACTTGAAGCTCGGCCTCATCTAGGCCTGGGAATTCATGCCCAAAGGTAGCCCAAACGCGACCCCCTAGCAGCCTCCCCGTTGCTCCAATTCCGATCATGACCGTTGAAGTGGAAGATCTCATCGTTATCTACAACTTTGTAGTTGACAACTTTCTCTAAATGTTTGTGGGTTTGAAGAAAAGAGGAGGAGAAGATTGTGTATTCTCAGCCATTGAATATAAGGTGGTGGCTGGCTTCAGAAACCCTAGGGTTTTGCCTTTTGTTTGCAAATGAAGAGAATAACGTCCTTATATAGAAAATTGCCAAATTACTATTCATCGAAAAAATTTCGAACTCCAAATCGAGCGTGCTGGCTGGCGTTTCTAAGGTTTAACCCACGTTCCGAACGCAATGGAATGTGTTTTGGGAGCTAATTCATTCATCTGTGCGAGTTACGGAGAAAAACGATCAATTTTAAATTAAACCGATTCAAACCGATTTCGATGCGTTTTGGCTTGCCCCGGACAAACGGTACATCCGATTGACACGAAATTTGAAACCATATAATAATTTCACATTACGGATCCGATGAAACTGGTTTCGTTGAAATCCGAGACATTTTGAAAAATGACTATTTTAACTCGCCAATTTAATATTAATACAATTTCGATGCGTTTCGAGTTGCCACCGTCAAACGATAACTCCGATTGCTACGAAAATTGAAATCCGATAATAACAAACTATTACGGATCCAATGGAACAAGTTTCGTCCAATTTTGAGACTATTCGAAAAATGGCTAATTTCACTAGTCGATTAAATATTAAAATATTCAATTTTCACAGATTAACTTTTAATTCAATTTTAAATGTTCTATAACATTACTATAACTTCAATATGATTTAATATAACTTTAAAAATCATTTTCATTCACATTTAATCCAGATTTCAATTATTTCTGGAATTTCAACTATTAAATTATCGATTTAATTATCCAATTAAATCCAGATATTCGAATTTTAAATTATTCGACTTATTATTTCTACTTGTTAATATTTAAAATCAATTAAATATACGAATTTTAATTGACAGAAATTATGGGTCGTTACAAGAGGCAAATCGACATTGATCTCAAGAGATAGAATTCGGCATAACCAAAGATGTCAGCATCTAAACCGAGGATATATAAATCTCCGGTGAATCGATGCTATTGTAAAAGAGTTTTACCCCTTTACAAATCAATTTAAGATTGGAGGGACTGCCAACTCATTATAAAGATCATTCGAAGTGGAGTTATGTGATACTCCAGAATTTAGAAGAATAAGAATAGTGAGGGACACGAATGAATTTTGGAACCGCAGGGAACGTTCCAAAGTTCAAAGGAATTGAGTCAAAAGGAAGAGATTGAAACTCGAGTGGGAGTGATTCTGTAAATACATTTACCATATATGCTAAGTTTTGCCTAGAGCTACCAAAGCTCTGATACCAACTGTAACAACCCGATATTTTAGACCATTCGCATCCGCACATGTCGGACTTGAATAATTCAAAATACCGAATTTTTAATTTAAATTTGGCAAAACTGAGCATATACAGTAAATAAATAATCACAGATCACAGACACAGAGTAATAATTGCAGCGGAAACAAAAGATAGTAGTTCATGAAGCTACTATATACATATCAGAGTTAAATAAAGTACAGCAGAAGTCTTGAATACAATAGTCAAATACAATATCAGAATACATCACTGGAATCAACTGGATATCTGAAAGCTGGATAGATAGTTGGATCTCCAAGCGAAGCTTCAACTCCAAAGGTGAGTCTCGAATACTGGTACACTCAGTCTGACCCGAGCGTAAAGCAAAACACAAAACACTCGACTCAGGATTAACATCCTTATATCAATAAATCCAACTCAAGTGAAATAGCAATTGAAATACAAGTAACTCAAAGGATGTTTGGAATAACCATCCTTTAAGGATCTGTTAAACTATCTACTATGTAGTAGTGTACGGTAAATAGATAATGCCTATCAGTAATATAAAATATCAAAATAGTGTTAAGGCGTTACCATTATCCCCCTTAACACATTTTATATAAGCGTTATAGTCTATACAGCACTGTAAACTCAACCGTAAACTAGTGGGATATCAGGGAGTACTCCATAGGTATAACACAAAACAAATCGTAGTGGTCACGTATATAGGGATACAAGTATGACAAGGCACATGAGGCAATACCCAAGGTAGTGAAACTACCGTTTTCCTAATCCGGACTGGTGAGAACGCATCGCCGCAGCGATCGCAACACCGCGAAACAACACTCCCAAAATCAAGGGTGAACCAATCGACAACAAGTAATAAGTAGTTTCGAAGAAGTGTGTTCGCTCGAGGCAGCTAACCCTATTCGGCCTGGCACGGCTCCTGTTTTAGTCATTTCCAATTTGACACAAGTGTCAAGGCTATCCATTATCGTTCTCTTTCTTCAGTCATCACGTACATCATTCCAACCACTTCATTCTGGATCACACTCCGTATAGTTATTAAAGTGGTTTTCGGTTTAGACAGTGAGTATGCCCCTAACCGATTCCGGTCTCTTTAATAACTTTCGTAATTATTACACCGATTGGTCGTTTATATATTTCAAAAACCAAATCAATTTAAATTTCAATTAAAATTCGTAAATCAACATTTCATTTGTCTTTCTAAACAATTTCCATAATTTACGTTTCAAACTTCCAAATTTCCATTCCAAAATCTTATAATTCAATTTCAAATTTTATTTAAAATAATTTAAACATTGATTCAAGTTCGTATATAAGTTTCATTTCGAAAACATTTAAATTAATTTAATTTAACATTCAAATCAATTTAACATCATTTATCGATTTCATTTAATATTCGTTAAGTAAATTTGTCATTCAAAACAATTTCTATTTGATTTCCAATTCACTAAATCAATTACTTAAGTTCAACTTCATTGTATCAAAACCTACAAATTGCATTAAATTAAATCCATCAAATCAAATTCTTTACATTTCAAGTCTTACATTAATTTCAATAAAACACATTTTATTTCTGGTTAGAGAAATTCAATTTCACTTATTAATTTACTTAGTTACAATATCAAAACTCAATTAATAAAGAAACTTAATTTCACTTATTCAAGAAGTTCAATTTTACTTAATAAAGAATTCAATTTTATTTAATTATTAAATAATTCAATCTTATTTAATTATTAAATAATTTCAAAAACTTAATTATTAATTAATTTCAAAACTTAATTATTAATAATTCCAAATTTAATTATTAAATAATTAATTTTAAAACAACATTCTTTCAACAACTACTATGTTAATATTTTGATTCAAATTATTAAATATTAACATTTCCTTTCCTTAAAATTCAAATTCCAACTTCATTTCAAAACCTTATCATTTATTCAAATAAAATCTTTATTTTATTTTTAAATCAAATCATTGACCAATCGGGTTTTATTTAATTCTCTATCCTAAGTCAAAGTTTAATTTGGGTATTTATCATTTCAACCCGATTCCATTTCAATTTCAAGAATCAAAGCATAGTAAAGGGAACTTGAAGTGTGATAACTGGGATGGTGTCAAAGTAAATAAACAAGCAATAACAACAATTAATAACAATCCAGTAATCAATTCAAATAATCCCGAAATAATCGTATTAATTCACATTGTTATTTGTGTAAATTAATATAATTATTTCTAGAATCCACACTATCATTTCATGTAGATTAAAGATTATTACATTAATGTTAATACGGTTCTTCACTTGATATTTATTGTTCAATTTCAAACTACATCAATTTATGCACATACATATAAATGGCTCAAGGTGTGGTAAACACTATTTCTACGTGTTAATTTATTTAACATTTAAAGGGGTCATATTATGCAAATGTCATCAATCAAATTAACACATATATCAAATCTAACTATCCTACGTCAATTTCAATTTCAAATTATTTATCACTTACAACATTAACAATTTAACATCCAATGTAGACATCAGACAATCAATCATTTAACAACCAAACTGGATTATCATTGTATATATAACATATAATGGTGTCAGATGTCACAAGTGAACTGATACAGGTAATAGCATATATAATAGTGTAATTAACTAACAACAGCATATTTCAATTGTCGTTTCAATTGAAATCAAATTTATGAAATAAAAGAACATTAATCGTGAGTGATTGCTCACCTTTCGAGGCTAGAGCGATAGACGATGGAATTGAGTTATGAAATCCAAGCACGAAACTTAAACGGGCAAGATAGAACTCGAATCGAACGAACAGGGCTGATAAATAGAGATCAAAGAAAATAGATCAGAAACTGCTCGATGTAGACCGAAACAAAATATATATTATTCTAATATATTATTTGCTTAACTAAAATAAATTTTGAAACTCATTAAAATTATATATATATATATATATACACACACACGTTTTCAAAAATCATAGTTTTAAACTAAACACATATATAAATCAAACGTATATACAGTACCAAATCACAAATTTATATAAATATATTACCCCTTAACTTTACAAGTTTTTATGCAAGTCACTATATACATATTTATCTATAAAAAGTCTACAAACCAAATTTTATATAAACCTCATATATAAACACACGACAAATCCTCTCTGACCTATCATATTGCAATTACATATAATAAACTTATTAAATGAACTTTATATGTTCAACTTACTGCTACAGCCTATATAACGTACAACTGAGATGAGCATATTATACAGTAACTGTGACGCCCCACTTCTATAGCCGCGCTAGCCAAGAACACTACGGTGTAATGTTGTCAACTAGCATGGAGAATAAGGCTGTTGAGGAGCGACCATCCATGTAATTGCTTTGTGCGAGCACCGATATGTCAGATAGAAAAACATGCATTTCATTTTTAGAGGAAATCCGACATACCGATACAAACTCAAAGCTACTACACAGTGGCTATAATAGTTTAGGACAATAGATATAAAAATAACACAGATAACATAAATGCGGAATACAGATGGAACAAAAAGTCTCATATATATATAATAACTGATGTCAGTTACAATACATTTGACACGGTACATATGATACAACTACAACTGTCGACTCTGGAAGTTATATATACAAATACATTATCAACTAATGTACATGAATACATATCATCCTATGCAATGACACGACTTCTACAAAAATAACGGAGACAACTTCAAAAGATGTGAAAAGTCTTCATAGCCTGAACAGCAACTCAAAGAAGGAAATCTACAACCTGAAATAACTCGGGTCTGACCCGAGTATTAAATTCAAAAGAAAATAATACACGGGTCAGTCTAATTCAAACTCAGTTATTAGTGCATAGCAGCAATAATAATCAAATATCAAATAGACGACAGTCACAGAAGTCTCGTATATCCAACTCTTCAATAAGAGAACTGGATATCGATAAATATAACACATATCAGTGTTAATCAACAAATCAATAATCCAAATCAGAATACAACTCCAAACCATTGAAATTAACCAACGAAACAATTCAACAAATCGGAACATCAATCTAAAACTGTCAAATCTGATAGGGCTGCAGTACACGCACGCGTGTACTGCCTCGCCACTATCGCGGGAGATACACAAAAGGTCAGTGAAAGTCACAAATGATCACCAGGTCAAACCCCGGAATCGGGTTCAACGCAAGTTGTTGATTGAAAAAATCAAGTGGCCAAGACAGTGAAAATTTCTCAACTGAAAGTGCAGATACAAAACGATCATGAAACAACCAAAAAAATCCAAAAGTATCACTGCACAATTTGAACTATGCATGTACACAGTGGCACGAAACAAAAGTCAACAAGTGCAACCAGCAATATGAACATGTAACAGTGAAACCCAAGTCTGATGGTCAGAAAGTAAACTGACTCAAAAGATATCACAAGAGATACAAGTGAAGCTACAACATAAGCATCAACAAGCATAGGAAAATGTGCAGTGAAAATCACAAAGGCTACATCATCAATGTAAACTTAGGCAAAGCATAGGAACATGAACAGCTAAAGACAGTAACAAGAAAGGGCAGACATGACTACGCATCAGTTCACCCAAGTCCAAGTGAAAGCAAGACAAGTCGAAATTACAAAGTGAACCAGTGCTTAGTTCAAACAAATACATCAACATTATAAGAATCAGTGCTAAGGCCGAAGCCATCAAATAATATACAACCAACCGGAACGGTGGACAGATCCATCAGGTATGCAATGTGCAGACTACAAAAATGATCAAAGCAAGCACTGAAGGATAGATGGCCAGAGCCAAAGTTTACAATGAAATCAGAATGCAAAATGGAGACGACAGAGACCAGAGACCACAAGCAATGCATCAGTAAATCAATACATATGAGCAAGTGAGCTAGTCAACATGAATATATCTCAAAAACAAAGGAACTGCATTGTTTCGAATGAGACAACAACTTTAAACTCAAGTGAACAGCTAAATACAACATCAGGTGGAGTGCAACAGTGCATAACAAACCAAGAATGACTCAGTGGAGATTACCAATGGTCAAGCGAAACAGTGGACGAACAGTGCGACTAAATGAATCAACTACAAGTTCAATGTGACAGCAAAATCATATGATCGGGTGCAACAGTTCGAGTTATATCGCAGTACCAACATCACGAACAAACTCAATGCAAATCAGTTCAAAATCCAAGTAGTGGTCAAACAAATATGGACAGTGACTGTAAGCAACTACAAAGTGAAATGGAGTTCACTGAGAAATGCAATTGCAGATGCCAACATCGATGAATATATAAAGTAGCAGAAGAGCAAGTTGAAAAATTCTAGAAATAGGAAAGTTTTAAAACCATGGTCATCAAAACGAATTATCAACATCGAAATGTTTTAAAAACCAAGTCAAAGCCGAGTATATCATACTGTGGTGGCCAAGCAAAGTCAGAAGAAATCAAATATACGCATATGGAAAAGGTCAGAATTCATCGCAATCATCCAAACAATATCGAACGGCCAAAGACGAATTCAACATAGAATATACGAACGAGAAAACAGGATTTCGAACCCATATAAAATTCAAACCCAAAAACACGCACTGGAGAATTGAATTAGATGTGAGTACAAGTTTACTCACCTATTTTCGAAGGCCACGAATTTGAGCAGAAATCATACCGAAGTCGAGTTTTCAGAAACCCTAAGGAGCGCGCAAAGCCAAAGCCAAGCACGAATCAAATTCTCAAGCAAAGCCGAGCAATCAAGAGAACAAAGCCCCAAATTTGAAAACTCTAAATCACAATACCACGAGACAGCTAGACTGTGAATCCCAGGGCAACAAAGCTTGAGCAATAGCCAAGAGCATCGAAACAAAGCCGACTCCCTATTTCAGATCGAACGAGAAAAGGAATTTCACAGCAGCCATTATTTCTCCTTTTCGATTTGTTCATTTAGGTTTACGAAAAAAGAAAATGATAAAGGAACGGGTCCAATTTCTTTAAGAATGGAACGACATCGAGATAAAAGGGGGCGGGTACATTTGCTTTGCAAATTTTTTCACGGCTTCAAACATTTGAAAACGTGGGCCGAGAATTTATTTTAAAGCCCGTCAACATTTAACAGATTTTTCAAAAGAGTTTCAACTGGTTAAACAAAATTCCATACAGCGATTTGCTAGGAAAAGCAATCTTCTAAAGACGATAATTAATCGGTACGAAATACCGGGTTGTTACAGACTCCCCTCCTTAAAGAAATTGCGTCCTCGCAATCCTAAGGGATAAGTGGGAAAGAGGTACCAACCATAAGAACATAACAATGTCGAATGCATAAGCATAGCAAAGATCAACAAGGAAGTATTGGAATTATGGAAGTATCAGATATAAAATCAACATCGTGGGGATCAAGGAATCAAAATCAGACGACTATATAAACAACCCCAAACATCATCATCGACTCACAAAAGCAAGAACAATCGAGTTCCAGCAATTAAAAGAAAAGGAATCAGAACAGAAATCACATACTGAGCACGAATTGAATGTGAGTAAACCAAATTACTCACCTGAATCGCCAGAGAAAAAGACGAAGCTCAAATCTCAAAATCGCAAATATTCAATCATCAAAAACGATAATCGAATTTTCAAATCACAAATATTTAATTATCTCAAACGGTAATCAAATCAACAAATATTTAATTATCAAAATGACAATTAGAATCTCAAATATCGAATTATCACAAGCGATAATCAGAAATCACAAATATCTGATTATCAAAAACGATAAATCAGAAATCACAAATATCTGATTATCAAAAACGATAATCAGAAATCACAAATATTCGATTAATCAAATCGAAAAATATTTAATTATCTCAAACGATAATTAAATCGAAAAATATTTAATTATCACAAATGATAATCAAATTTCACAAATATCTGATTATCAAAAACGATAATCAGAAACCACAAATATTCGATTAATCAAGTTGAAAAATATTTAATTATCTCAAATGATAATCAAATTTCACAAATATCGGATGATCAAAAACGATAATCAGAAACACAAACATCTGATTATCAAAAACGATAATCAGAAGTCGTAAATATTCAATTAACGAGTCCGGAATTAACCGAAGTAGTAAAAGTATGGTTCCATACTTCGTACTTTTGCTAAATCATTTAAATCTCTTTATCGTTTCCTTGAAAGTGCAAAATTGTGTGTTTTAAAAATAACATTCCACATTCTCAAACGGACAAGTCCGGAATTAAGCGAATCAGTAAAAGAAAGGGGTCATAGTCCTCGATTTTTCTGAAACGTTTAAATCGCTTCCTCATTCTTTTGAAAATGTAAACTGTAAAAATTTTGAAAACAATTTTAATTTATATTTTGAAACAAGTTTTAAAAATAAAGAATTTTGGAAACACGTGATTAAATTAGCAATATCAATAGTAACTTGGATAAGGAAGTTGCACTTCTCAAAATACCGTAAAAACGGGCAACAAAATCAGCATTGCGGGGGAACCGCATGTAAACCCATTTCAAAATTGACGGTTAATGAAGTTAACACGTCAAAATCTCATCAAAATAACTGGTATCAAAATATAATACCAATGAATTTTCATTCATCAAAAATGTCACAAGAGTTTTCTCAAAGATAGAAAGGGATATCATACCCTAAACTTGTATTCATAACAAGTTAATAACACATGAATTCACCAATGCACAAAAACTGATATCATATCAATGAAAATCATGAAAATTGATGAAGCATAAATTCCAAAAATCACACAAGAAATCCATAAAACACATAAATAGGGGGGAGGCCTAACACATAACGGTCCGAAGACCATGGGGAGCTACCCCATATGTGTGAGTCGGAATCACTAAAATTGAGGTCTAGACTAACCAAAAAGCAAAAAGGTATGTGTGAATGGAATCGCACAAGTGGTGTCTAGTCTAACCTTGCAAACAGAAAAGGTATGTGTGAGTGGAATCACACAAGTGGTGTCTAGACAATCCTCAAAGCCCAAGAGATATGTGTGAGACGAAATCACACCGATGAGGTCTAGTCTAACCGTGCAATATGTGTGAGACGAAATCAAACAAATGGTGTATAGACAATCCTCAAAGCCCAAGAGATATGTGTGAGACGAAATCACACCGATGAGGCCTAGTCTTACCGTGCAGAGAAAAAGAGATATGTGTGAGACGAAATCACACAAATGATGTCTAGACAATCCTCAAAGCCCAAGAGATATGTGTGAGACGAAATCACACCGATGAGGTCTAGTCTAACCGTGCAATATGTGTGAGACGAAATCACACAAATGGTGTCTAGACAATCCTCAAAGCCCAAGAGATATGTGTGAGACGAAATCACACCGATGAGGCCTAGTCTAACCGTGCAGAGAAAAAGAGATATGTGTGAGACGAAATCACACAAATGATGTCTAGACAATCCTCAAAGCCCAAGAGATATGTGTGAAACGAAATCACACCGATGAGGTCTAGTCTAACCGTGCAATATGTGTGAGACAAAATCACACAAATGGTGTCTAGACAATCCTCAAAGCCCAAGAGATATGTGTGAGACGAAATCACACCGATGAGGCCTAGTCTAACCGTGCAGAGAAAAAGAGATATGTGTGAGACGAAATCACACAAATGATGTCTAGACAATCCTCAAAGCCCAAGAGATATGTGTGAGACGAAATCACACCGTTGAGGTCTAGTCTAACCATGCAATATGTGTGAGACGAAATCACACAAATGGTGTCTAGACAATCCTCAAAGCCCAAGAGATATGTGTGAGACGAAATCACATCGATGAGGCCTAGTCTAAATCACAAAAATGATCATCATGATCATTAAGAAGTGTCAATTACACTAAGTTAGTGAATATAAGAGTTTAGCTTCATGTCCCATAACCACTAGCTTAACTCAAATATTTACGAACAAACTGTAGATCTTCACTAGAAAATTGTCACAAAAGGTTCAATCGAACAAGTCCAGGAGTTAACCGACGAAGTAAACGCAAGCGTTTCATACCACCTGTTTTACTAGGCCGTTTAATTCAATTTCTCATACGAGTGAAATAAAGGCTTGTATATACTAATAGATTGGAAAATGGTTTAGGGAAAGAGCTTTGTAGTAAATAGTTTTGAAATCGTTTGGAGAAAAGAATTTTAATATTTACTACTAGTATAGAAAACCTTTATATTTTTAAAGTGACATATCACAAAAATGATTGTAGAAACAATCAATCATAAGAATTCACATACAAAGATGTGAATAGAATCCAAAGAAATCGATACTGAATCCATCAAAAAGAATGTTCACAAAAATCCCGAAGAAAATGTCATCAAAGTTGCTAATAAATGATAGCATCAAATCGGGGAAATAATCAAGAACCGATTAAATTTGGAAACCAAGTCAATTCACTAAAATTTCACATTCGAAGACGTGAATAAAATCCAAAGGATTCGATTCCAAATTCATCAAAGTAGAAATACCCAAAAATTCCGAAAGTAGAAGTTATCAAAGTCGACAAAAGTGATAACAACCAATTGGAAAATAAGAATCGATTAACACTTGGAAAAACGAAGCAAATCGAGCATAAATGCATAAATGCATAAATGTATAAATGACTTCAACGAAAATAAGAATCAAGTCACTGTCGAAGTCAACAATTAATGGTCACAGTCGAGTACAAAATGAATCAATCATTATCATCAAAGAATCCAACGGCAAACAAAATCAGAGTCTTGGAAATCAAGAAATCAGCAATTTCTCAAAAGCAAAGTGACCGAAGTCGAATAGAAATCAAACCGAGGAATACACAAAATATCAAGTTCAAAATTGCTGAGATTCGAACAAAATCAACATCGGCTAAATCAATTCAAAGCCGAAAACACAAGAACAAAATCCTCATCATCAAAAACCCAACTTGAGTTCGTAAAGCAAACGGAGGCAGAAGCCAAAAATACTTTCACGAAATCAAAATCAAACATAGGCAAAGATGAGAGATAAAACATCGACAAATAGTTGTAACACATGCTCCATCTAAGTTATGTTTTATAATTATCCTAAACCCCAGGCTCTGATACCAAGCTGTGACGCCCCACCTCTATACCCGCGCAAGCCAAGAACACTAGGGTGTAATGTTGTCAACTAGCACGGAGAATAAGGCTGTTGAGGAGCGACCATCCATGTAATTGCTTTGTGCGAGCACCGATATGTCAGATAGTAAAACATGCATTTCATTTTTAGAGGAAATCCGACATACCGATACAAACTCAAAGCTACTACACAGTGGCTATAATAGTTTAGGATAGTAGATATAAAAATAACACAGATAACATAAATGCGGAATACAGATGGAACAAAAAGTCTCATATATATATAATAACTGATGTTAGTTATAATACATTTGACACGGTACATATGATACAACTACAACTGTCGACTCTGGAAGTTATATATACAAATACATTATCAACTAATGTACATGAATACATATCATCCTATGCAATGACACGACTTCTACAAAAATAACGGAGACAACTTCAAAAGATGTGAAAAGTCTTCATAGCCTGAACAGCAACTCAAAGAAGGAAATCTACAACCTGAAATAACTCGGGTCTGACCCGAGTATTAAATTCAAAAGAAAATAATACACGGGTCAGTCTAATTCAAACTCAGTTATTAGTGCATAGCAGCAATAATAATCAAATATCAAATAGACGATAGTCACAGAAGTCTCGTATATCCAACTCTTCAATAAGAGAATTGGATATCGATAAATATAACACATATCAGTGTTAATCGACAAATCAATAATCCAAATCAGAATACAACTCCAACCATTGAAATTAACCAATGAAACAATTCAACAAATCGAAACATCAATCTAAAACTGTCAAATCTGATAGGGCTGTAGTACACGCACGCGTGTACTGCCTCGCCACTATCGCGGGAGATACAAAAAAGCTCAGTGAAAGTCACAAATGATCACCAGGTCAAACCCCGGAATCGGGTTCAACGCAAGTGGTTGATTGAAAAAATCAAGTGGCCAAGACAGTGAAAATTTCTCAACTGAAAGTGCAGATACAAAACGATCATGAAACAACCAAAAAAATCCAAAAGTATCACTGCACAATTTGAACTGTGCATGTACATAGTGGCCCGAAACAAAAGTCAACAAGTGCAACCAGCAATATGAACATGTAACAGTGAAACCCAAGTCTGATGGTCAGAAAGTAAACAGACTCAAAAGATATCACAAGAGATACAAGTGAAGCTATAACATAAGCATCAACAAGCATAGGAAAATGTGCAGTGAAAATCACAAAGGCTACAACATCAATGTAAACTTAGGCAAAGCATAGGAACATGAACAGCTAAAGAAAGTAACAAGAAAGGGCAGACATGACTACGCATCAGTTCACCCAAGTCCAAGTGAAAGCAAGACAAGTCGAAATTACAAAGTGAACCAGTGCTTAGTTCGAACAAATACATCAACATTATAAGAATCAGTGCTAAGGCCGAAGCCATCAAATAATGTACAACCAACCGGAACGGTGGACAGATCCATCAGGTATGCAATGTGCAGACTACAAAAATGATCAAAGCAAGCACTGAAGGATAGATGGCTAGAGCCAAAGTTTACAATGAAATCAGAATGCAAAATGGAGACGATAGAGACCAGAGACCAGAGACCACAAGCAATGCATCGGTAAATCAATACATATGAGCAAGTGAGCTAGTCAACTTGAATATATCTCAAAAACAAAGGAACTGCACTGTTTCGAATGAGACAACAACTTTAAACTCATGTGAACAGCTAAATACAACATCAGGTGGAGTGCAATAGTGCATAACAAACCAAGAATGACTCAGTGGAGATTACCAATGGTCAAGCGAAATAGTGGACGAACAGTGCGACTAAATGAATCAACTACAAGTTCAATGTGATAGCAAAATCATATGATCGGGTGCAACAGTTCGAGTTATATCGCAGTGCCAACATCACGAACAAACTCAATGCAAATCAGTTCAAAATCCAAGTAGTGGTCAAACAAATATGGACAGTGACTGTAAGCAACTACAAAGTGAAATGGAGTTCACTTAGAAATGCAATTGCAAATGCCAACATCGATGAATATATAAAGTAGCAGAAGAGCAAGTTGAAAAATTCTAGAAGTAGGAAAGTTTTAAAACCATGGTCATCAAAATGAATTATCAACATCGAAATGTTTTAAAAACCAAGTCAAAGCCGAGTATATCATACTGTGGTGGCCAAGCAAAGTCAGAAGAAATCAAATATACGCATATGGAAAAGGTCAGAATTCATCGCAATCATCCAAACAATATCGAACAGCCAAAGATGAATTCAACATAGAATATACGAACGAGAAAACAGGATTTCGAACCCATATAAAATTCAAACCCAAAAACACGTACTGGAGAATTGAATTAGATGTGAGTACAAGTTTACTCACCTATTTTCGAAGGCCACGAATTTGAGCAGAAATCATACCGAAGTCGAGTTTTCAGAAACCCTAAGGAGCGCGCAAAGCCAAAGCCAAGCACGAATCAAATTCTCAAGCAAAGCCGAGCAATCAAGAGAACAAAGCCCCAAATTTGAAAACTCTAAATCACAGTACCACGAGACAGCTAGACTGTGAATCCCAGGGCAACAAAGCTTGAGCAATAGCCAAGAGCATCGAAACAAAGCCGACTCCTTATTTCAGATCGAACGAGAAAAGGAATTTCACAGCAGCCATTATTTCTCCTTTTCGATTTGTTCATTTACGTTTACGAAAAAAAAGAAAATGATAAAGGAACGGGTCTAATTTCTTTAAGGATGGGACGGCATCGAGATAAAAGGGGGCGGGTACATTTGCTTTGCAAATTTTTTCACGGCTTCAAACATTTGAAAACGTGGGCCGAGAATTTATTTTAAAGCCCGTCAACATTTAACAGATTTTTCAAAAGAGTTTCAACTGGTTAAACAAAATTCCAAACAGCGATTTGCTAGGAAAAGCAATCGTCTAAAGACGATAATTAATCGGTACGAAATACCGGGTTGTTACAGTAACCAACTTTATATACTCTAATATATATAAACTGCAAAGCTTTATATGATACAGTCCTTTACAACATTGCATATCAAACGAACATATATATACAACTCACATATGTACATACTTTAAACATAAAATAGATACAGACTATATTTATATACTTTACATATAACGGATTATGAATTATACAATATATATATACATATAACCAATGTGTAAGCTACAACTTTATAAATATATAAAACTGACGTGTATAAACCTTATAAAATTTTAACAGATCAATACAATATATAGAAGCCCATATACATGTATATATATCTTTCAATATAACATATCTTTATATAATGAAATTTATAACAGCAATACTAGTATAACCCCTATAACTAACATGTTTTAATATATAAAAGCACCTACTTTATATTGAAACAGATGTAAATAAAATTTTAAGTCAAGACAAAAATTTTGAAGCACGTATATATAACACTCGGCAGATTTATTTTGAAATGTATAAAAGAAAACTCACGTTAACAAATGCATAACAGTTTTAATCCAACTGTAAACTGTAGATTGAATATACAAGCAAAGGTCGAACCTATGTGTGCAAATGCTAACAATTAAAACATATAACAGAATATATGCGAATAAACCCAGTCCAAAACATTGATATATATAATACTTGAAAAAAACCAATATCAATATATCTTATATCAATCCTACGAGTTATACACGTGCACTATATATATATATATACTTTATAAAACTTTCATACTAACTGATAAAATTTGTATATATAAACATAACATATCTACTGGATATAAACCAATATATGAAAGCCACAGATATAGGCGTAGGCTTACAATTATAAACATCCAACAACTTTACTTTAAAATGACAATTTACTAAATCAATTTGTACAAGCTTATATTACTATCAATAGGTAAGTTTTAAATATGAACAACATAATATAATATACCTTAAAATAAATAAAGAGGGCAGGTGGTCACGAGAGAGAGTGGAGCTCAGTTTTAAGGCGTGCGCGAGCTGGTTGCTGTGTGTGTGGATGCGGCCAGATCCGGTTGTGGGTGGAGGAGGCCTTCGGCATAGCCATGGCAGGCGAAGGGGAAGAAGCAAGGCAGCGAGAGGTAGTTCGGGTTGGACTGGCATGGCATGTACAACTACGATGCTCGGCCAGGCTTCGGGTGACGGCTCTCGGCTAAGGAGGATAAACGGGCGGAGCGGCCGAGGAGGAAGAGGCGCACGAAGTCTGTTGTGGTCGGCGGGGAAGAAAAAGGTGATGAGGTCGTGGCCGGATCTGGTTGTAGCGGAGAGGAGCACTGAGGCGGAGGAGGAAGGGGCGCAGGCTAAGGAAAGCAAGGTGATGGTTCAGCATGGGAAAAGAGAGGAAGAGATGGTTTCAAGGGAAGAGAATGAGCTACAGGCGAAATATATGGCACTTCCTTTTTTTCTTTTTCCAAATGAAGAATATGCGGAGAAGACCAATGAGAAAGTTTGATAACCAAATGTGAATAGTGGGAATAGTAATGGTCACAGTTTGGAATCTGGGGAAAATAAAAAGTTGTGACCATTGGATTTCCAACGGGTGAGTAAATGAATGATCACTGAAATCAAAAAAGGCGAGTTGCGGAACCGATACGGAAATTGTTCCGTAGATTTTGCTGTTTTCCGGACTTAGAAATTTATAATTGAATATACCGTAGAAATCAGCACTACGAGACGATCAAAACGGTATATAGATATTAGTGGTACGATTGAATTATAAAAATTCGAATTTTTCTACCAACGGAAAATGCAGCAAAAACGCAGAAAAATAAGATCGACGGAGCTAAAGAAGTCCGAATTTGGAAAACGAAAAATGCCGTCTCGCTCAGAAGATGGTTTAGAATTTTTCTATGTAAAAATATTTAGGTTTCGAAAATGTTTTATTTTCATCGCTTTTTAACTGATTAAATTGAAGTAAATTTACGCGTGAAAATAAACTTCATATTTTCGGATGAAAATTTACCAGTTGCTATGTTTAACTAGAAGCATTCCAAATATCAAATTTATATTTCAAAAGTTTATTGTTTAAATTTCATAAAATTTCAACTAATTACGTTATTAAAACAGTTAAAATTTACGGGTCATTACACTCTCCCCCACTCAAAACTTTTCGTCCCCAAAAAGGAAGGAGGTTGGAGAATAGAAACAACCAGAAAAAAAATAGATTTGAATTACAAAACAAAACAATTAATTTAAACCATATAAATTTAATTTAAATTAATATATATTGAACACTTGACCTTAAATTCAAGATAATTCATTAAGTTGATTTTATTTATTTATTAACTTCCAAAATGAATTTTTTCTTCTATTAATCATACCTATTATTTATTTAACTTATTATTCCATTAATCTCTATAAACATTTTGAAATTTAAATTTAAGTGAATAACATTTATTATACGCACTCACATTTATTTATAAAGACAATTTATATCATATATCATCCAATATTCTTAATTAACAAGTTCATAGATCATAAATTTGAATAGTCATTTATTATAATCATATTTTATTCGACAAATTTAATTCTTCTTTATTCTGAATTATTATTAAATTTATTCTACTTAATATATCTTATCACATATATATTAAGTATATTTACATTTATTATAACTACACAAATTTATTTGAAAATTCCTTTGATATCATTTATATTGTATAATATTCAATTACATAGTTTACTTTTGAAATTTAGGTAAGTTGTATATAATGTAATTGAGCATTATCCAAATAAAATTTTAAATTCACTTATTTTAAATCAAGCATTTAGTCAAAAATTTTGGCTTCATTGAAAATCATCTTAAAATCAAAATTTTAGGAATTCATTTCCGATTAAATTTAACCATTTTATAACTAAAATAAATATGTATACATAATATCAAATTAAATTTAAAATCTTCAATATATTATAAATCAAGTCATTTTTAGAAATTCAATTCAATTTATTTTTCCAAACAAAAGTGTAGCAGGGCTACATAATAGTCTCTCCACTTTGAAACTCGAAAATGAATGTCGATGATGCGGCCGTCATCACCGAAATTATTTTACAGCGACAAAGAGAAGAGTACTGTTTAAACATTTAAAATTTCATTGAAATGATTTCTATTCGAAATTACTTTTTATAATATGCATTTTAAAATTTAAACCCAAAGTTTGAAAACACCGAAAATTAAATTCTCACATTCTTGATTTAAATTCATTTCAAATTTCAAATCAAATTATAACCAAGTTTTATAAATTTATTTATTTATATTATGCGATAGTCAATGGTTTACAAAACAATAAATGAAAATCAAATATTATCATTTTTGACAACAAATTCATTGACAATTTAATTTCAGAAAACTTATATTTTTATATAATATAATCATCCAAACTATTTTGTTTACCAAATTTGAAAACAACATTGTGTCAGTTTGTTCTGTTCAAGTGTTTTGGAACTCCTATCGATAGCGTTGATCAGACGAATCGATCGGAAACCCAAATCAACATCAACAACTCAAACAACACAATATATAAAACATTTTAGTATTAATTTACAAAAACACTTCCTCACTTGACGATACAACAATGGATTTCAAAGCAAGTATTGAGATTTTAAATTTGATGGAAATCAAATCAAAGAGAATTTTGATTTGGACATAGGTTTGCAACAAAATAAGATAATTAAATAACAAATAGAGCGATGGATAAATTTATATAAACCGCGGGCAACCTTAACCAGGTCGACCGTGACTTCAAGAATAAGATCAATGTAGAATTCCGAGATGTAACGAACGCGATTTTTCGTCGCTCGAAAATCGACATCAATACGTCCACTGTATCAACTGCCGAGCAATCGAATGCCGGAAAACCGAATTGTTATGGAGAAAAAGAAGAGGTAGAAGAAAACAGAAGAAAAAGAAAGAAGAAACAACAGAAAACACAGAAACAGAAACAATATCAGAATCTCACATTCGCGGCGGAACAACATATAATAGATAAATGAATAATCTTTAAATCAAAGAACTATATCTTTTTATACATTACATCATCATCAGAGTTTACAACAACAATATACAACACAACTGGAAAGTTATATAAACTTGTCCATATACAGAATACACAGCGGAAAAGATAATATCGTATACAAGTGGTACGTCTCGCCATCCAGCTGGCCACTAAGCTCCACAGCATCTCGAATCTAGAATGACCTGATAACCTGACTCTAGACCAGTGTTTTAAATCTCGGATTTTGGCCAATATCTCGGGAAAATATCTCGGCTATCTCGGGCGATATTTAAAACACTTATAACTAAATAGGCTGCCAAATCTCGGATTTTGGCTGATATCTTGGATTTTTCATCTCGGCCATCTCGGGGAGATTTAAAAGCCTGCTCTAGACTGCCCGTGTGGAAATTGGTGGGCACCCAGAGTTTAGGAAGGAAACAATAAACTCCAGGTCAGTCATGGTGACTGGTGTGAGAACTAAACAGTTTATCTCAAAGAAAATAAAACATTTTCACAATGCTTTTTAAAAATGAAACTACCATAAGACCTCCCGCCACACACACAATGCAAACGCAGAATTGGAGGAGATTTCTTCTTATGAAAGTCAAAAATGCTTACTACGCAAAATCATTCGATATTATTATCATTAGTGCATAGTGTCGAAAACCATTTCGAGAATATAATATTAATCTTAGCCAGCATACAACCATTATTGTATGCCTACTATAGCTACTACGTTCAATAGCAGGTTACCGCCACATTCCATAGCAGGTAATACAACTAAAACCGTATAGGATTCATATTGTTTCTTTGGATTTCCAACAAATGGTCAGGCAAAGGAACTTCCTTACACCAAAATAGAAACGCCTCTGGAAAGACGCCCTGAGAGTCAACCTGCTCTCTGCAAACACAAGGCCGACGATACCACACGCTGAAAAGCTGTAACTAGGTAGCTAACACACGAGCTATGTCATCCCCTGGTCATCACCGACCTTTATCCGAGGATCCTCAATCACAAAGCAACAACTACAAAGTATAATCAACATAGGTAAAATATCTGTGCACCATACCATGATATCATCTTTTATCCAGAAGGAAATGACAAACCCTAGGGGCGCTACCCCTACAAACCTTTGCCGCAACATTCCTGTTTCGACCATTACCGGGTTGTAAGGCTCGACGAAATCTCATCCACAAAACTACGCTTTTTCACAAAGCAACGCTTTTTTCACAAAGCAAAGCTTCGATCAAAACAAATGATCAACAACACTTCGTATGCCACATTACCAAATTGGGAATGTATCACTAGTAACCATCAACTACATAACCTCTGAGCTCGTACGTCTCAGAGAAGGGTGTTAAGCTAAGAGAATATATTCTCCGTCACAAACAGAAATGTATTTGATAGAAACCAGCTTTACATCTCAAAGTGCAACGTCAGACACACATCCATACAAGTCCGTTCCGGGATCGAACGGAATCGAAGGCACTTCCAAAGAATTCCTTGCAATCCGGATAATTTCTAATCACGTCTGGACTTCCCGTCACTAAGGGTGATAAAATCTCTATATCGGAGATCAGCCGATGCAGAGTAACTCGACGGTAATCCTTCAGTTTTCAAAAATATCCGATCTTCAACACCGGTCATCAAATGCTATCCATTACGACGTATCACATATTCGGAATGGGTTATACGACCCAAAGGTCCTTTCCCGGCTAACCCGAATAGTGAGCGCAATATTTTGAAAATAAGTGTGGCATTCAAATTCAAACAAATCACAACAGATACCCATTCAAGGTAATTATTGATAGTCGGTTATTTAACTATCAATGGGACTGCACAGCATCATCAGATTCCAAATAATTTTCCAAATTATTTATTTTCCAAAAATATCTTTACAAGATATATAATTTCCACACTTCAACCATTTAAAACCAAATTTCAAATCACTTTCAATTTATCTTTAAAAGATAAAATCTAAAAAAAACATTTCACTTCATATTGGAAAAACATTTCCATAATTATTTAATAATAAGTAATTCACAAATCATTTATTTTCAACAGTTGGAAAATATTCGATATACTTAAATCATAATTAAGTATATATTTCATTCTTTAAAGAAATCATTCTCTTTCACAAATTTTATTTGAGTCAAAACGAATGTTACGTAAAACATCGTTACGACAACTCAAAATCACTAGTATAGGGATTCGAAATTTAGATAGATATATAAATCCCAATACTATATAAAACATTTCCTTTCCGAAAGCATTTACTATAACAATAGTGTTATAGTCCACCATTTCCTTATTTCTCGAAAAACGTCTATTTCAACAATGAATGTTGAAATCTATGTTTTCGATACTTAACACGTTTTAAAACATCTTTAAATCGTTTTCATTTCTATTTAAAATATCACTTTCCCAAAACATCTCTGTTTTATTTAATAATACATTCACTGTCCAAAATCATGAATATAATTCGTTATCCAAACTCAACATTTCTACACATTTTATTTAAAGGATTATCCACTGTCCAAAATCATGAATATAATTCGTTATCCAAACTCAACATTTCTACACATTTTATTTACAGGATTATCCACTGTCCAAAATCGTGGATATAATTCCTTTAATTAACTTCTATAATTCACTTATCAAAATAAGTGATTTCGGATTTATAAACAACGTTTATAAATCACAATTTTATACTTATTCTATAAATATAATCCATTTATAATAAGTCGAAAATTTCAATTTAAACCAATTACAATTTAATCAACTTATATTTAAAAAACCACCTTCTTATTTTATTTTCACAAACATCCTAATTTTAATTACCTAAAAATTATAACGTTTATTTATTTAGAATGAATCAATTTAAAAATCTAATAAAACGTATACTTTCAAAAATCACTTTAAAATCCCTTTAAAATCAAAATCGTTATTTTTAAACTTCAAAAATGGATTTGATGATGCAACAGCACCAATCATCAATCACGACAATCAAACATCATATATCATCATATGATAATCAACAAATATCACAATATCTGTAATCAAATAAATATTGGTGAGGAATCCAGTTGGATCCCTCCAACCTGCTTCCCTGCATCCACAGATGTTAGCACAATACCAATTCTGCTCCAGTACAGAATATCGTGGTATATGGGATTTATAAAATATTATCCGCTATTATACGACGCAATACGGCCTCATCCGCTATATAATGCGGGAAAATCAACTCCAAGTACAATAATAATACCAATTTCACTTACGGTGAAATATTCGCGGTATATGTTTTTAATAAATAACCTCCACTTACTAACGGCGTATAATGTCTATTTCAATCAACAACAGATAATAATTTATCATCCAGGCATACAATCAACAATTTTAAATCTAACTATTTAAAATTAACACGAACAAATTTCGATTGAGTGAGAAGTTTTCACCTTGATTTCAATTCAGTTTCAGCGTTTATTTCGAATAAAATTAAACAAGCGTTTAATTTTACCCGAAATTCAAACTAGCTCCAAACAACTCCAATCCAGTTCCATAGCGTAGTGCTCGTCAATACGATTCCAACGCAAAAAGTTTCGTGCGTTTTCGACCTCGTATGAAGAAGTTATCGCGTTTTAAAGGTTACACGAATTATATAATATATAAATTTACAATTTCTTTACAATTTTCAAACCCATCAGATCTGGGCCGTCCATTTCCTATTGCAAAATCACGGCCGCTGCCCTTGCCTTCTTCTCCAACGTGAAGAACACGTACAACACACCCATAGCCGCCTCTCTTGCCCTAATTTCGCAACCTCCATACGACGTCTAGCCTCCGATCAGATGGTGCCAAATAGAAGCCCTACTCGAGCTCTACCTATAGGCGCCACCACTTGAAGCTCGGCCTTATCTAGGCCTGGGAATTCATGCCCAAAGGCAGCCTAAATGCGACCCCCTAGCAGCCTCCCCGTTGCTCCAATTCCGATCATGACCGTTGAAGTGGAAGATCTCATCGTTATCTACAACTTTGTAGTTGACAACTTTCTCTAAATGTTTGTGGATTTGAAGAAAAGAGGAGGAGAAGATTGTGTATTCTCAGCCATTGAATATAAGGTGGCGGCTGGCTTCAGAAACCCTAGGGTTTTGCCTTTTGTTTGCAAATGAAGAGAATAACGTCCTTATATAGAAAATTGCCAAATTACTATTCATCGAAAAAATTTCGAACTCCAAATCGAGCGTGTTGGCTGGCGTTTCTAAGGTTTACCCCACGTTCCGAATGCAATGGAGCGTGTTTCGAGGGCTAATTCGGTCATCTGTGCGAGTTACGGAGAAAAACAATCAATTTTAAATCAAACCGATTCAAACCGATTTTTATGCGTTTTGGCTTGCCCCGAACAAACGGTACATCCGATTGACACGAAATTTTAAACCATATAATAATTTCACATTACGGATCCGATGAAACTAGTTTCGTCAAAATCCGAGAATTTTGAAAAATGACTATTTTAACTCGCCAATTTAATATTAAAACAATTTCGATGCGTTTCGAGCTGCCACGGTTAAACGACAACTCCGATTGCTACGAAAGTTGAAATCCGATAATAACAAACTATTACGGATCCAATGGAACTAGTTTCGTCCAATTCTGAGACTGTTCGAAAAATGGCTAATTTCACTAGTCGATTAAATATTAAAATATTCAATTTTCACAGATTAACTTTTAGTTCAATTTTTTAAAGTTCTATAACGTTTCTATAACTTCAATATGATTTAATATAACTTTATAAATTATTTTCATTCACATTAAATCCAGATTTCATTTATTTCTGGAATTTCAACTATTAAATTATCGATTTAATTATCCAATTAAATCCAGATATTCGAATTTTAAATTATTCGACTTATTAATTCTACTTGTTAATATTTAAAATCTATTAAATATACAAATTTTAATTGACAGAAATTCTGGGTCGTTACAAACTTCCCCCCTTAAAAGAATTTCGTCCTCGAAATTACCAAGTAAGAAAAATTCACAAAATCCATTAACTTTTCAAAACAAACCATTCAAATTAGATTGACACATCTTAAGTGTTTAAATCTTTCAAAATCCATAGTTAAACTTCTTACAAAATCCTTACTAAGTTTTCAAATTTCTCAAAAATATTCCAATGCCTTAAATATTCGGAAAATTTCGCCATAGCCTCCTTTGCACGGCTCGATCCGAAAAAAAATGACAGTATATATATATCACAAATATACATCTCATCAAGTGATGAGGCATCCCGTAGGGAAAAAAGTGTAAAAGTACGATATTTTATTCGAGATATGTACCTTATATATTATTAGCGAGTGTATACGGCTAATATAGCGCGAAAGCGAGCTCCAAATGCGAAGCAAACGCCATCCGCACCTACTAAACACTCAATCAAACAAATGAGAACATGTATATAGAAAATAATATCGATATACATCATATAGCAACATAACAACTACACGTGCCAATATAACAATTGCAACCAAAGCGACAAATGCAACCATCAAACAACTATCATCCAATAAACATCCAACAAATCCATACCAATTCAATATTGATTCACTTCTCATTAATATTCATTGGATTGGTTTTCAATTTTAAATCATATTTGATTCGTTTATACTAGATTTTACTAACATTCATTTATTTAATTAGTTACATTCACTAATTCACATTTGTTCACTTTTAAACAAAATTTCATTCTATTCAAATTTACATATTATCAATTTGAATTCAATCACTTTAGCTTCCAATTTCGCTAATTCAGTTTCATTAATACTTAATGAATTATACTACAGACAATCAACCAACAATCAAATAACAACCAATGTATATTCAACACAACCAAATTATTAAATTTTACATTCGATTTGGTTCAACACTTTTAATTCCAATTGGTTTAATATTAAATTGATTCCCATTCGATTCATTCAAATTCCAATTACATTAGCTTTCATGAATTAACACTTACATTCATTACTTCATATCAATTTACTTATATTCGATTGATTAACATCCAATCCATTTCTTAATTCAATTGCTAATTCAATTTACAAATAAAATTGAATTTCATTTATATAACTCAAGTTCACATTCATTTAATAAATTCACTTTATTAATTTACTTTGATATCAAAATCAACTTCGTTCAACATCACTTAAGTTATATTCCAATTTCAAACAGCATTTGTTTCACTTACATTTTCTCATTTTATAAGTTATACAACTTATTTATTTAACTTCCAAATCATATTATAAGTATAAAACCCATTTCACTTATATTAATCAATTTCAACTTGGGTTTTTAATTAAAATTTGTTTATCACAACAAAACTCAAATTTTCAATTTATTATGGTAGCAAATCAATCACACAGAAACTCGAAAATGATACTGATGATGCTGCAGTCATCACCCTTATTATTTCCCAGTAACAATAGTGAATTCAGTGCTTTAAATTCTTTTCAAAAATTTCATTTTATTTTATAAATCACCTTTATAAATCTTTTATTATATCATTTCACTATTTTACTTTACAAGATTATTTCACTTTTGCAAATCATTTTAATTAAAATTTCATACATTATAATTCATTTGCTTATACAATTTATTCTTTTACAATTGTTGTTTTATTTAACTTATTCAAACAACTTTCATTAACTTATATATATACATTTTTAACAACCAAACAATCAATGTTAACGGTAAAAAGTGAACGCTAACACCCGGTGTGTTTAATAGAATTGTGAAAGCACCACCCGTTGGTACGGGAACAAAATACAAGCTGAAAATAGCAGAAAAGCAGTAAATGAACAACAGATTTATAGTGGTTCGGCCCGTAATTGAGCCTACGTCCACTTTATAGTCTTTTATTGCTGATTCGGTTACAATTTGATACGATATCCTTCAAAATACAATACAACTTGATCATGAAAACACTCTTGACTACTAGCTCGATCTTTGATGATGAAACTCGACGAATCCGTGTTGGATGTAAGGAGCTCTTCTCGAAGATTGTTGTAGTGTCTCGAATGCTTGAAGATCTTTGATTGCTGAATGAGAGGAGGCTTCGACAGCGTAACGGCACTTGGAGAAATGAATGGCCAAAGGTCCTTTTCACGTTGGAAGTGGTGGCCTATTTATAGGAGCAGATTTCTGAGCTCTCGGTTTGGCCAAGTCATGAGTCGTGACCGACTCATGGTAAGTCGTGACTCGTACTCGACTTAAGATGTCTCGTGGGCGCCATATTTGGTCCATCTTGTGGCTCAGTTGGAAGACAAGTGCTAAGTCGTAGTCGACTCATCAGATCAAAGTAGCACAGGCAAGGGCTTTGGATTCCAGCTTGATAGCCTTTAAGTCGTAAGCCTGATGAGTCGTAAGACCTCATGAGTCGCAATTTTTCATAAGCCATAAACCTGATGAGTCGTACAGACCTTGTGAGTCGTAAGACCTCATGAGTCGTAAGAAGCTTGTCTCGTTGAGTCATGAAGCTCTTAAGTCGTAGGCCACTTATAGCAAATCATGAGTCGTAGACGACTTATAGCAAACCATGAGTCGTAGATGACTTATAGAAAACCATGAGTCGTAGATGACTTAAGGCCTTCCAGATAGTTAGGTCGCTAGGCAAGTTAAGTCGCTGAGTCTCTTAAGTCGTAGAAGAGTTAACTTGATGAGTCGTAAAGCTCCTAAGTCGTAGGCGGCTTAGCTTGATGAGTCGTACAGACCTTGTGAGTCGTAAGATCCTTTTGAGTCGTAAGCCTGATGAGTCGTAGCATGTTAAGTCGAAACCTTCTTAAGTCGTAGAGACTTTAACTCGTTGAGTAGTTAAGTCGGAGACTTCTTAACTTCTTAAGTCGTAGGTCGCTTAACTCGCTGAGTCGTCAAGCCCTCAAGTCGTACATCCATTGAGTCGTAAACTTGTTAACTCGTAAACTGTTAAGTCCCACCATGTCTCAGGTCGCTAACCTTTTAACTCGTTAAGTCTTGAGACGTATACTTCTTAGGTCGTGGATAATTCAGGGTTAACATTTTCCCCTCGAAATACACGCCTAAGTCGTAGGTCGTGTGTTTCGATTCATTTTAGCTCGTGTGAGTCGATTCCAATTCCTTTGACCTGAGGTATAAAACGCTTAGGTCGTACCTCTTATCTTCTTCTTCCTATCACTCATGCTTTAAGTCGTATCTGCCATTAACAAGATCTCAAGCTTCCAAAGGCGATTTCGACTCGATTTACCTCCAACCACTTCTAGTTACATCGCGTAAGCATCTTCTCCCTTTTCCCAATCGCTGACCATTGCTATCGACCTTTCTCCATGAATTCTTCCCTCGGTCCTTGCGAATACTGCTATGTAGGATATTCATGGAATTAAGGTGGCTTGATATGGCTTGTAATGATTTGTGATCTGTGGTGGTTTAGAAATAGGGTTGACGAAGAAGCTAACCGGTGAATGGGTTAACGGGTTGGATAGTTAAGGGTTAGGAGTTGGATGGATATATGGTTAACGAGTTAGGGATCAAACGAGTCAGGAGTTAGATGGACTAAATTCTGGATCGACTTATCACTTACAGCAACCTAAGCTTTGAGTCGTAGCCGAGTTACGACTTACGACTTAGAGAATTGAAGTCCCCTTTTAAACCCCACGACTTACGACTTAGAGAATAATTGTCCCTAGCTCGCAGGAACCATTTGAGTCGTTTTGCGACTTAACACTTCAGACTTTGCTTGAATGTGGTACGAATGGAGAGTTACGACTCAACTTGATTCATAGCATATCTTTTAGTCCGTGACCGAGCTAGAACTTGAGGAAAATCTGACCCATGCTAAGTCGAGAATGAATTAGAACTTGAGCAAATTTTGCACTGCCTCGAATGTTGAGACTTGAGTTATTTGAACCTTGTTGCATTCTTTTGTAGATTGTCAATAATTCTAACTGCCTGTTATAACATTTACAAAAAACTGGGACGAATATACTGCCACCGACTGCCCACATCGAATGACAGATTAGTTGATAAAGATTAAATTAAATTAAATGAACTGTATGAGTGAAATGCTACACAATAACCAACTCAAGTGAAGTATTAAAGCAAAATCGTAATGGTTAACTAAAACTGATTTGTCTGCATTAACACTGCACTTGAGCATTAACAAGTTCTGAAATCTCGTAATCGACTGATTGTCAGTTAGTTTAATTCCAGTTATACTTGCTTTTTCTTATTTTCATTAGTTTTGCACAGCACTTCACACTTTTAGGAAACGTGCACCTTCACTTTTGAACATTCGGCTGATTGTGTAGAATGGCATCTCATCAAGAAGACTTGGAATCAGCTGGAGAAGCTTTTCCAATTGCTACCCCGCTGAATGATCCCCCGGAAAGGATTCCTACCACTCTGAGTCATAAAGTCTTCCGTCAACTATGCACCCAGTTTGGCATCGCTGAATCTGACGCTTTGCTCCCTGGAGTAATTGACACTGCTGATAGGCCGCCCCACGGCTTTATCACAGTGAACCGCCAAATGTGCTTGAGTGGAGCGATTCCCCCGTTTAATGACTGTCTTCGAGAACTCCTCCTTCGATTATCTATCTCCCCTTTTCAACTTCATCCTAATGGCTACGCCATCCTGCTGGGACTGTGTGTGCTTTTTAGGAGAATGCTGGACCGTTTTCCCAGTTTTGGAGAAATTTGCTTTCTATGCTCATTTACAAAGAACAAAGACCATCCCTCTATCACAGTTGTAAGGAGTGCCAGGAATCGTAAATTGATTATTGGTCTTCCCGAGAGCGTTCCTGGGTTTCTGAGCCAGTTTTTCTTTGTTCTTTGTCCCCCGGGATTTTACGCCATTTGGAGAGTGGGAAGTACGATTATCTATCTTTTCCCTGTGTTTTCTAAATTCTTTTGAAGTCCAAATTGTCAAGTGTTAACTTCTTTTTCTACTGTTTCAGCGCTTCCTCCCCCCTCTAGGGAACCTCGTCACAAGACTACCTTTGAGAGGCTTATGGCCGTGCCGGTTGAGGAGAGGAGTGTTCAATTTCTATTGAGAGATGAGTTCCTCCACGAATTTGGACTCTTACATCCTTCCCGTTCCACTCAACCACATGAAGTCCCTGATTCTCCTGCTGAGGAGTCAGATGCCCCTGTTCCTGCTAAAGAACTTTTACCGCAAGATCTTACCGCTGAGACTTCATTGGTAAAGTGTTCTACTCCTACCGACATTGCTGGATCGTCCAGTAAGTTAGCACTTGCCCCGGTTGTTGAAGAGGAGGAAAATCTTCACACTCTTGAAAAGACGGCTGAGGTGGAAGTTGAAAAAGATAATTCTCCCATGCACTATGGCGATGATACTTTTGACAGTCTGAGCGACATTATGATAACCTCTCAGGAGCTCTTTAAAGATGATGTTTCTAAAGTGGTCCCTCATGTTATCGAAGCAACTTCTTCTTTGCAACAAACCACAACGCCTTCCACACAACTTATTGCCATTTCTACACCCAAAAGTGGTTTGTAGTCTGACGCGTGTAGTTTGCACATCACACACACTTAGAATTTTGGCACTTATATGCACTTAGCTTCTTCAATTTGAGGATTTCTAAAACTGGTCTTTTTCTTCAATCTCAGGTTCTTTGATGGGGCGAAGCGGCTCTTACTTCAACAAATTCCAGCGTTACGGAAGCCGTGAGGCTTATGACTTTAGGAGTTATATCGGTGCTGTGAAGGAAACTGATGAGGAGAGGGCTGCCAGAAAGGCTCATGAGAGGCGAGCTCATGAAGAGCGTCGCCGGAGAGAAGATGAGGGATACTATGGGAATAGGGACGAGCGACGTGACTCTTCCCGCAGAAGCAACGATCCTTACAAGAGGAAATCTTACGATGACAAGGGGAAGAGTCATACTTCCGATGATTCCAGCAAACGGATCAGACTTGGCGAGAAAGATACATCTAATATCTCGGAAAAGACTACCGCTTCTATTCCTCCTAATACATCTTCCGGTTCTCCTGCCCTTAAGGAGTCTGACATCTAGACAATCATTAATAGGCCACAGTACCAAGCTGGAGATGGTCCTCCCACACTTCAGAGCCGATTTCCGAATTGGTGTCTGAAAGGAGTGCGTTTTGATTTGGATTTGGTCCCCATTGATAAGCAGGCGATGCTGAAAAATGTCGATGCTGTAAAACTTGACATCGAAAGAATGTCTGGATGGCAGAAGCTGGTTGATGAACTTCAAAGGGTCAACCATATGAACCTTGAGGCGATGATGACCATGGAGAATGATAAATCTGAGTGGGACAAATGGCGTAAGCAGCATGACGCGGAGATGAAAAGCATTAGCGATGGTTATGGGAAGCTCGAAGCTGAAGTTGAAAGACTTAAAAAAGAGCTTGCTACTTCTTCCACTTCTTATTCTCAGAAAGAAGAAATGCTTCAAAAATAAGTTCGAGACGCCCATGCTGCTCAGAGAGATATTGAGGTGAAACTCGAAGCAGAACAGCAGGTTACGAGAAAATACCGCGATGATGCTGTTCAGCTTCGAGAGAAAGTCAGCTCTCAAGATTTAGAAATTATAAGACTGCAATCTCAGCTATTGAAGGCTGAAAGAGAACATGATGAAGTTCTTTCTGGTAAAGCTGCAGCCGAAGAATCCCATAAGGCGACCATAGCCACCATTGACGCGACTTTGTTCGACTTTTATATGCATTGTGTCCTGGGGCGTGGGAGCCTTTCATTTTTGGGACCAGAATATGAAGTCACCTTAGCGGAAGTATGGGAGGCAATCATTGACTTATTTGGTGGTGCCGGATATTCTGAAACAGATCTTCAAGCTACCTACTTAGGTGAGAGCGATCGCGCTGCCCTTGCCAAAGGAAAAGAGCAGCTTATCCGAGTGCGGGCCGAGGCGACGGGAGAGAAGCTTCCTGAGAAAGAAACACCTCCTATTGCTCCTGCTTATACTTCGGCTTTAGCTTACGCGGATATTACTGGCTCTAGTTCTCATTCCATGCCTCCCGCTAAGGTTGACAAAGAAACTGTAACCACCCCTACAGAGGAAGAGGCAATGAAGGACTTCCAAGCTCGGGAATTTGAGATTGATCTCGCTAAACCGGCTTCTCCAGGTAACTTTGACGATTCACGGTCTTCTTTTTTCTCGGAGAATACTGATTTTGATTTCTTTTATTATGCAGCAGTCGTGCCGGAAACTGCACCAATTCTTCCTTCTTCAGCTGTCGTTCCTCCTCCTCCTCAAGTTATACCTCTTCCAGCTTCTCAACCAGGTTCACAGGAAGAACCAATAGCAGCCCTTCAAGGTTTAGACGAACCACCTGCTTCCGAAGAACAGAAGGCAGAAGGTCTGGAAGATAGCGAGAAGACCCCGGAGCGGTCTTTTGACTACGACACAAAGCTTTCTACATTTCTTGCTCCGGGGAGCGAGTCTTCTTCCAAGAAGAAGGGAAAGCGTGCGGTTTCGAAGAAAGGGAAGAAGAGTTCTTCTGCTGTTGGGGATGAAGCAGAGATTGATCCGGCTGAGTCTCTTTCTCCTTCTTCTCCGATACGGCCTACGAAGCTAATTACCAGGCCGGGTAAAAGCTCCAAGGGTGGGAAGAAGGGGAAATGAGTTTGATTTTGTCTTTTCTGCTTTTTGTATTGACCGGGGATTGTGCGGATAGCGGTCTCCGCTTCTTTTTGTAACCTGTACAATGTAAAAAATTTCTCATAGTGTTGAAATAAATAGATATTTTTCTTGTACAAATCCTTGTGTATGTAGGAATACATCTGTTTTTCATTTGAAGTGTAGAGTAAACGATTCTTTCTATTTGTACAAACTTTTTGTCTGTGTTTCAAGAACGCATTTACTCCACATCTTTATTACGTGATATTGCAATGAACTTGTGGTATGTCGCTTGTATATTACTTTTATTACTGTAACTGAATTGTATAATGCTGCCCCCATACCACAAGTGCATTGCAATATTACTCGCTCTTACAAGACTGATACTCTTATATTTGAGAATAACTATTCCACTTTTGAGGAAGGAATCATTCCGCTTTTAATTGAGTATGTCTCGTTTTTAGAGAAGTTTTTACTTTCTCTTTCTTCCTGAAGAACACTTCAACTTTTGGGAATAATCACTTTTATTTGTTTAAAGGTGAATTTTCCTGCATAGTGAAATGAGCTTCTGTAGAAGGTTTTGATTTCGTGCCCCAGTAAAGGGTTTATTTTTGGTACTTCAAGCAATAAGAAGTACGCCTCTGCAGAGGTTTTTTGGTCTCCGAAGAGAAGCAATTTTGGTCTCCGAAGAGAAGCATGTTTTGGTCTCCGAAGAGAAGCATGTTTTGGTATTTCAGCTCTGGTGAAGTGGGTCTCCGACGAGAAGCATTTTTGGCATTTCAGCTCTGGTGAAGTGGGTCTCCGAAGAGAAGCATTTTGCACTTCTACACGGGTGAAATGTGCCTCCGAAAAGGGCTTTTGCCTCCGAAGATGGCTTGTGCCTCCGAAGAGGGCTTGTGCCTCCGAAGAGGGCTTGTGCCTCCAAAAAGGGCTTTTGCCTCCGAAGATGGCTTGTGCCTCCGAAGAGGGCATGTGCCTCCAAAGAGGGCTTGTGCCTCCGAAGAGGGCTTGTGATTGCCTGGAAGTTACTTTCTCATGGTCGGAGGGGTCCACGGGACAGGCCTAAGTTGCTTGATTGGATGTTTGTTTGTACAAACGATCGCAATCAATTAACAAGGTGCCCCTTCGGTGGTCCTACCAATCTTTTTGGTTGAGTAAAGCACTCCCATTTATTGGCGTGCCTCGTTAGAGGGCTTTGGTTGGTGTGCCAGGAAGGTTGCGTCTTAGGGGCAAGTAGATCCATGGGATGGACACAAGCTGCCTGATCGGATGCATCACAATCAGTTAGCGAGGGTCTTATTCCTTCTGCTTGGGAAGGTATCCCTTTAGTGGATCTACCTGCTTTCCTGTTGAGAGGCATACCTCCCTTTGGTTGCTTCCATGTTTGCCCGCTCATGTTGTATCATCATCCGCCAATCTGCGATCCTTTATCATCGTTTCCAAGCGCGTCTTCCTTTCTTTTGCAAGTAAATTGCTTTATCCGAAGAAGTAGACTTCACTGTTGAATGACTCCACAGAGTAAACGCAAGTTATTTGGTTGGATGCCTCTTTATATCAACGATCGCAACCAGTTAACGAGGGCTTGACACAGTGGAGCCGTCAACTTTTTATGTGAAGTTCCTCTTGTATGGGATTTGAGTTTGGAATTTTTGTTGCTTGAAATTTGCTTTAATAAATGATTTGTAAGGCTCGCTTAGCTTTGCGATGGGTGAGCTTTGCTTTAATGACCTGCAGTATTAGATCGACATTTTAGCAATACATTTAGAGTATTTACACATCGAAATATAACAGGCATTTTATAATAGAAAACACAGAATGCATAGTTTTTCATTATTGAGTCACGCTGATTTCTCAGCGGTTTACAATGCAGAAGTTACACATCCATCATTATCTTTACAAATTCAAGCAATGCTGTTAAGTAAAAATGAATGCTAGTTATTGTTGTTTCAGAATCTCCAAGCTGGATTTCCATTTGTGCTTGATTCATAGCTTTTGGATTTTTATGCCAGAGAAAGTGAGAGATGCCCCAGCCGCAGTTTTGTGGGTAATTAGTAGTCATCCCAACTTCTGCTTGCTGGGTATGGTCCCCCTGTGATAGCATTAATGACAAGCTTTTCTGAATCTTGCACTGCAGTGTTGTTGTGAGAATCGGATTGATGGGTAGGGTGTTGTTGATCCCGAGTGGATGAGGTTGGATCGACTCCGCTTCTCTTAACGTATTGTTGGAGTTTACCTTGTTCCAGCAATTCTTCAATCACTTTCTTTAACTGGCGACATTGGTCAGTGTCATGGCCAGGTTGATTGTGAAATTGGCAGAATTTTCCATTACTCTTTGCACCTTTCGTCATCTCAGGTGGCTTAGGATACCGGACAACGTCTTTTGTTGCAAAAAAGATATTTCTTGGTGTATCAGTTAAAGGAGTATAATCCGAAGAATTAAAGCGGCGAGGTTTCTTTTCATTTCCCTGGTTCTTTCCTCCTTCATTCTCCCTTTTCTGACCTTCAGATTCTCTTTTCTTAGATGGGACACTGTTATTATTAGTTTGGGCAGCAACCACCTTTGACGTCGTAGAAAGGCTTTCAAGGCGAATGAACTCGTCGACCTTTTTATAAAATTTATCAAGTGAGTTCGGTTCCTTCATCTTTAGCCATATTCCAAATTTACTCAATTTATCAATGGCTCGCATCAAATAAGTCAGGATCATGCGTGGTTCCGCATTTTCTACTTCGGCTAAAGCTATATTGAAACGGCTCAAGAAAGATTTGATCGATTCTCCGGGCGCTTGTTCCAGGTTAGACAGTGACATTATATCCTTAGCTTTTGAAGCATACAATCTGAACTGTTCTTTGAACTTTTGCGTTAAGTCGGAGAACTTATCCACAGACCGTACTGGAAGCTTTGTGAACCAAAGTAAAGCCACACCTTCCATATATACTGGAAAGTATCGACACTTGATCTCGTCTGATGCTCTTGCACCGGTCATATTCCAATCGTACTTGTAGAGGAAATGATTAGGGTCACTGGTTCCCCTATAGGTTTGGATAGTAGGAGGTGCAAATTTCCTTGGAAATTTCGCTCTCAGGATCCTTTCAGTAAACGGAGTTCTGCTTGGCGCAAATCCCCAGTCAGCCTCATCCTCTTCCCTTTGCATGCTCTCTTTCATGATGCGGCCAACCATTTCAGACATGTACTCTTTATTGTTCAGAGACACCTCCGGGCAAGCACCAGTTCTTCCCTCGGAAGTTTGCCCGGGCATATGTTCATGACAAGTTGGTTGCGGCATAGAACCATCAGCTTGGAAAGGTGGCATTTTAGGAAGGGTGGTTTGATGGTTTTCTGGTTGACGATTTGCCCCGAGTAGGGCAGTTATTCTATCCATCATCAAAGCATTTTGAGTTTCAATTTGTTGGTATAACCCAGAAACTGCGTCGTCCAATTCAGCCCTGGTGACTCCAACGGTTGGAGTTGCTTGGTCTGTTGTTGGGGAAGCGGAAGTCCCTTCGTGAGCATTTCCGGATCTGATAGGTCTACCTATTCTTCCAGGAGCCATTATTTTGGATCTGGTTTTTAAGAGAGGTTCTTTTTATGAATCTTTGCGAAGCAATGGTGGATGATTGCCTGAGTTCAACTCTCGGTGAAAGCACCAAAATGTTAACGGTAAAAAGTGAACGCTAACACCCGGTGTGTGTAATAGAATTGTGAAAGCACCACCCGTTGGTACGGGAACAGAATACAAGCTGAAAATAGCAGAAAAGCAGTAAATGAACAACAGATTTATAGTGGTTCGGCCCATAATTGAGCCTACGTCCACTTTATAGTCTTTTATTGCTGATTCGGTTACAATTTGATACGATATCCTTCAAAATACAATACAACTTGATCATGAAAACACTCTTGACTACTAGCTCGATCTTTGATGATGAAACTCGACGAATCCGTGTTGGATGTAAGGAGCTCTTCTTGAAGATTGTTGTAGTGTCTCGAATGCTTGAAGATCTTTGATTGCTGAATGAGAGGAGGCTTCGACAGCGTAACGGCGCTTGGAGAAATGAATGGCCAAAAGTCCTTTTCACGTTGGAAGTGGTGGCCTATTTATAGGAGCAGATTTCTGAGCTCTCGGTTTGGCCAAGTCATGAGTCGTGACCGACTCATGGTAAGTCGTGACTCGTACTCGACTTAAGATGTCTCGTGGGCGCCATATTTGGTCCATCTTGTGGCTCAGTTGGAAGACAAGTGCTAAGTCGTAGACGACTCATCAGATCAAAGTAGCACAGGCAAGGGCTTTGGATTCCAGCTTGATAGCCTTTAAGTCGTAAGCCTAATGAGTCGTAAGACCTCATGAGTCGTAATTTTTCATAAGCCATAAGCCTGATGAGTCGTACAGACCTTGTGAGTTGTAAGAAGCTTGTCTCGTTGAGTCATGAAGCCCTTAAGTCGTAGGCCACTTATAGCAAATCATGAGTCGTAGACGACTTATAGCAAACCATGAGTCGTAGATGACTTATAGCAAACCATGAGTCGTAGACGACTTAAGGCCTTCCAGATAGTTAGGTCGCTAGGCAAGTTAAGTCGCTGAGTCTCTTAAATCGTAGAAGAGTTAACTTGATGAGTCGTAAAGCTCCTAAGTCGTAGGCGGCTTAGCTTGATGAGTCGTACAGACCTTGTGAGTCGTAAGATCCTTTTGAGTCGTAAGCCTGATGAGTCGTAGCATGTTAAGTCGAAACCTTCTTAAGTCGTAGAGACTTTAACTCGTTGAGTAGTTAAGTCGGAGACTTCTTAACTTCTTAAGTCGTAGGTCGCTTAACTCGCTGAGTCATCAAGCCCTCAAGTCGTACATCCACTGAGTCGTAAACTTGTTAACTCGTAAACTGTTAAGTCCCACCATGTCTCAGGTCGCTAACCTTTTAACTCGTTAAGTCTTGAGACGTATACTTCTTAGGTCGTGGATAATTCAGGGTTAACAATCAATTATATACGCTTTAATAATTTCTAAAAAAATATTTCTTTAAATACAAAATATAATCAAGGTAAAATTATTTCATTTACCCAATTTAAAACAAAATCGTGCCGAATTGTTCTATATAAGTGTTTAGAGATCCCTATCGATAGAGTTGTACGGACAATACCGACCAGAATCCATATAACACTCAACAAATCAATCATCACAATATAAAACAATTTTATATTAACTAACAAATACGCACTCGTATCTATTATTTCACTCAACTCATTCTAGAGTACTACTGACTCTATCTCTAATGAGTAACACCCAACAGAGCAGGGTTGTCCCTTAACCATATGCTCTGATACCAAATGTAACGAACGCGATTTTTCGTCGCTCGAAAATCGACATCAATACATCCACTGTATCAACTGCCGAGCAATCGAATGCCGGAAAACCGAATTGTTATGGAGAAAAAGAAGAGGTAGAAGAAAAAGAAAGAAGAAACAACAGAAAACACAGAAACAAAAACAATATCAGAATCTCACATTCGCGGCGGAACAACATATAATAGATAAATGAATAATCTTTAAATCAAAGAACTATATCATTTTATACATTACATCATCATCAGAGTTTACAACAACAATATACAACACAACTGGACAGTTATATAAACTTGTCCATATACAGAATACACAGCGGAAAAGATAATATCGTATACAAGTGGTACGTCTCGCCATCCAGCTCGCCACTAAGCTCCACAGCATCCCGAATCCAGAATGACTTGATAACCTGACTCTAAACTGCCCGTGTGGAAATTGGTGGGCACCAAGAGTTTAGGAAGGAAACAATAAACTCCAGGTCAGTCATGGTGACTGGTGTGAGAACTAAAACAGTTTATCTCAAAGAAAATAAAACATTTTGCAATGCTTTTGAAAAATGAAACTACCATAAGACCTCCCACCACACACACAATGCAAACGCACAATTGGAGGAGATTTCTTCTTATGATAGTCAAAAATGCTTACTACGCAAAATCATTCGATATTATTATCATTAGTGCATAGTGTCGAAAACCATTTCGAGAATATAATATTAATCTTAGCCAGCATACAACCATTATTGTATGCCTACTATAGCTACTACGTTCAATAGCAGGTTACCGCCACATTCCATAGCAGGTAATACAACTAAAACCGTACAGGATTCGTATTGTTTCTTTGGATTTCCAACAAATGGTCAGGCAAAGGAACTTCCTTACACCGAAATAGAAACGCCTCTGGAAAGATGCCCTGAGAGTCAACCTGCTCTCTGCAAACACAAGGCCAACGCTACCTCACGCTGAAAAGCTGTAACTAGGTAGCTAACACACGAGCTATGTCATCCCCCGGTCGTCACAAACCTTTATCCGAGGATCCTCAATCACAAAGCAACAACTATAAAGTATAATCAACATAGGTAAAATATCTGGACTCCATACCATGATATCACCTTTTATCCAGAAGGAAATGACATACCCTAGGGGCGCTACCCCTACAAACCTTTGCCGCAACATTCCTGTTTCGACCATTACCGGGTTGTGAGGCTCGACGAAGTCTCGTCCACAAAACTACGCTTTTTCACAAAGCAACGCTTTTTTCACAAAGCAACGCTTTGATCAAAACAAATGATCAACAGCACTTCGTATGCCACATTACCAAATTGGGAATGTATCACTAGTAACCATCAACTACATAACCTCTGAGCTCGTACCTCTCAGAGAAGGGTGTTAAGCTAAGAGAATAAATTCTCCGCCACCAACAGAAATGTATTTGATAGAAACCAGCTTTACATCTCGAAGTGCAACGTCAGACACACATCCATACAAGTCCGTTCCGGGATCGAACGGAACCGAAGGCACTTCCAAAGAAGTCCTTGCAATCCGGATAATTTCTAATCACGTCCGGACTTCCCGTCACTAAGGGTGATAAAATCTCTATATTGGAGATCAGCCGATGCAGAGTAACTCGACGGTAATCCTTCCGTTTTCAAAAATATCCAGTCTTCAACACCGGTCATCAAATGCTATCCATTACGACGTATCACATATTCCAATGGGTTATACGACCCAAAGGTCCTTTCCCGGCTAACCCGAATAGTGAGCGCAATATTTTGAAAATAAGTGTGGCATTCAAATTCAAACAAATCACAATAGATACCCATTCAAGGTAATTATTGATAGTCGGTTATTTCACTATCAATGGGTCTGCACAGCATCATCAGATTCCAAATAATTTTCCAAATTATTTATTTTCCAAAAATATCTTTACAAGATATATAATTTCCACACTTCAACCATTTAAAACCAAATTTCAAATCACTTTCAATTTATCTTTAAAAGATAAAATCTCAAAAAAAAACATTTCACTTCATATTGGAAAAACATTTCCATACTTATTTAATAATAAGTAATTCACAAATCATTTATTTTCAACACTTGGAAAATATTCGATATACTTAAATCATAATTAAGTATATATTTCATTCTTTAAGGAAATCATTCTCTTTCACAAATTTTATTTGAGTCAAAACGAATGTTACGTAAAACATCGTTACGACAACTCAAAATCACTAGTATAGGGATTCGAAATTTAGATAGATATATATATCCCAATACTATATAAAACATTTCCTTTCGGAAACCATTTACTATAACAACAGTGTTATAGTCCACCATTTCCTTATTTCTCGAAAAACGTCTATTTCAACAATGAATGTTGAAATCTATGTTTTCGATACTTAGCACGTTTTAAAACATCTTTAAATCATTTTCATTTCTATTTAAAATATCACTTTCCCAAAACATCTCCATTTTATTTAATAATACATTCGCTGTCCAAAATCGTGAATATAATTCGTTATCCAAACTCAACATTTCTACACATTTTATTTAAAGGATTATCCACTGTCCAAAATCGTGAATATAATTCGTTATCCAAACTCAACATTTCTACACATTTTATTTAAAGGATTATCCACTATCCAAAATCGTGGATATAATTCCTTTAATTAACTTCTATAATTCACTTATCAAAATAAGTGATTTCGGATTTATAAACAACGTTTATAAATCATAATTTTATACTTCTTCTATAAATATAATCCATTTATAATAAGTCGAAAATTTCAATTTAAACCAATTACAATTTAATCAACTTATATTTCAAAAACCACCTTCTTATTTTATTTTCACAAACATCCTAATTTTAATTACATAAAAATTATAACGTTTATTTATTTAGAATGAATCAATTTAAAAATCTAATAAAACGTATACTTTCAAAAATCACTTTAAAATCCCTTTAAAATCAAAATCGTTATTTTTAAACTTCAAAAATGGATTTGATGATGCAACAACACCAATCATCAATCACGACAATCAAACATCATATATCATCATATGATAATCAACAAATATCACAATATCTGTAATCAAATAAATATTGGTGAGGAATCCAGTTGGATCCCTCCAACCTGCTTCCCTGCATCCACAGATGTTAGCACTATACCAATTCCGCTCCAGTACGGAATATCGTGGTATATGGGATTTATAAAATATTATCCGCTATTATACGGCGCAATAGGGTCTCATCCGCTATATAATGCGGGAAAATCAACTCCAAGTACAATAATAATACCAATTTCACTTACGGTGAATGTAACGACCCAGAATTTTTGATAATTAAAATTCGAATATTTAATTGATTTTAAATATTAATAAATGAATTTAATAAGTCGAATAATTTATTTGAAGGATATTGGATTTAATTTGGTCAATTAAATCGATAAATTAATAATTGAAATTCCAGAAATAATTGAAAATCGAGTTTAATATGATTGAAAATGATTTGTAAAATTTTATTTAATCATACTGGAGTTATAGAAAGGTTATAGAACTTTTAAAATTGAAATTGGAGTTAATCTATGAAAATTGAATATTTAATATTTAATTATCGACTGTAAAAATAGCCAATTTTCGAACAGTCTCAGAATTGAACGAAACCAGTTTCATCGGATCCGTAATGTGATATTATTGTAAGATTTCAAATTTCGTAATTTTTGGATTTACCATTTGTCCGGGGCAAACCAAAACGCCTCGAAATCGATTTAAATCGGTTTAATTTAAATTGATCGTTTAAATTCATAACTCACACAGATGATCGAATTAGCTTCCGAAACCTGTTCCATTGTGTTCGGAACGCGGGATAAACCCCAGAAACATCAGTTACCGCGCGTAAATCGGAGTTCAAAAATCCCGGAATGAATAGTGTTTCGGAAAATTTCTATAAAAGCACTTCATAATTTTCTTTTTCCAAAAATAAACCCTAACCCTAATTTTAAACGTGCAGGCCGCCACTTACTATATCAATGGTCGATACTTCTTGCCCTTCTTCCTCTTTTCTTTTGAAATCCACGCAGTAATTCGAAATTCCTCCAACTGAGAAATCATAGCACTCATTGAATTCTATAATTTGACCGGTGGAGATCGTGTTTGAGTCGTTGTGGAGGACAGGATCGAAGCCGAGACGATGGTCGTTCGAGCTCGTCATGTGTGAGCGTAGGTTGATCGAGTCGCACCGCGTTTTGACCATAGGTGGAGGTCGCGACTAGCTTTCAAGTGGCGACATCCGATCGTCATCACGATCAACGTATAGGTTGCGAAAATTCGAATGTCGGGGGGCGGCAATGGGTTTTGGCTCGTTCGATTTTTACTGGAGTATCACGCGATTGGGAAGAGAAACGATGGAGCGGCTACGATCTGCTACTTTGAAACGAACGGCCAGATTGGTTAGGGGTAAAATTTTTAAAAAGAAAATGTAAAATTAATTGTATTTTAATTTGTTCGATCTTTAAAAAGCTATAACTGGTTCATACATTATCAGAAAATTACGAAACGAATTGCGTTGCAATCGTTTTGTCGAGCACTACGCGATGCAACTGGATTGGAGTCGTTTGGAACTAGTTTGAATTTCGGGTAAAATTAAACGTCCGTTTAATTTTATTCGAAATAAACGCTGGAACGGAATTTAAAATCAAGGTGAGATCTTCTCACTCAAATGAAAGTGGAATTTTCAGTTATTGATTGATGATTGCTATTTGGATGTGATATTAGATATGGTAGGATATATCTATATATATATAGCAATATATACATATTGGCATATGTATATATTGGATTGATGATTTCCCGCCTCGTATAGCGGATGAGACCCTATTGCGCTGTTAGTAAGCGGATTATTTTTATAAAACCCATATACCGCGATAATTTCGTACTGGAGCGGAATTGGTATTGTGCTAACATCTTTGGATGCAGGGAAACAGGTTGGAGGGATCCAACTGGATTCCTCAACTGTATTTACTTATTTACAGATATTGATATATATTCTGTTATCATATTGATATATGATATTGAGTGTTGTGATGGACTGATTGGTGTTGTTGCATCATCGGATTCAGTTTTGAAGTTAAAAATAACGACTTTACTTTAAAAGGATTTTTAAAGTGATTTTTGAAAATATACGTTTTATGGAATTTTTGAATCGATTTATAAACGTAAAATTTTAAAGTTATAAAAGTTATAATTTTTAGTGAAATATAACCGAAGTGTCGTTTTTGAAATAAAAGTCGATTTATTTATAAAATGGTTTAAGTTGGGATTTTTGAATAACTATAAACGATTTGTATAGAAAGATTTATAAAATTGATATTTTATAAATCAAAATATTGGACTTATAAAACGAATTTTATAAGTGTTAAAAATAAGTATAAATGGATTTCATAAGTGAATGAAATTAATAGATTTATATTGTGAAGTTAAAAATGAATGAAGTTGTAGAATAAAGGATTTATAAGTAATTTACTTATAACTTGGATTTTTGCCTTTAAAAGGAATATTGATCGAATTTGTTCATAAATGATTCTTTTTAAAAAGTTGAAATCGTTATAAAGTACAAATGCGATTTATAAACGTTGTTTATAAATCCGAAATCACTTATTCTTATAAGTAAATTTTAGAAGTTGATAAAATGAGATTTATAAACCGGAGTTGTTATAGAAAATAGAAAATGGAATTTATAAACGTTGTTTTATAAATTCGGAAATCAATCAAATTTGATAAATTTAATATAGAAGGTTATTAAGGAAATTTTATCCACGATTTTGGATAGTGGATAATTCTTGAAATAATGTGTAGAAAAGATTGAAATGTGGTTAGTGAAGTATATTCACGATTTTGGACAGTGAATATATTTTAAAGTAAAATGGATATGGTTTTGGGAAAGCGATATTATAAAATGAAGTTAATTGTTTTAAAAGATGTTTTAAAACGTGTTAAGTATCGAAATCATAGATTTCAACATTCATTGTTGAAATAGACGTTTTTGAGAAAATAAGGAAATGGTGGACTATAACACTGTTGTTATAGTAAATGATTTCCAAAAGGAAATGTTTTTAATGTAGTATTGGGATTTATATATCTATCTAAATCCGAATCCCTATACTAGTGATTTTGAGTCGTCGTAATGATGTTTTACGTAACATTCGTTTTGACTCAAATAAATGTTGTCAAAGTAAATGATTTCCTTAAAGAATGAAATATATACTTAATTTTGATTTAAGTATATCGAATATTTTCAAATGTTGAAAATAAAAGATTTGTGAAACACTTATTATTAAATAAGTATGGAATTGCTTTTCCAAAATGAATTGAAACGTTTTAGAATTTATCTTTGTAAAGATAAATTGAAATTGAATATTTGAAATCGATTTGAGAATCGTATATCAGTAGATTTTTTTTTTGAAATATAAATTCCCTATGGAATTTATAAAAGAAAGGGAAGTTGTTTAAAAATAAACGTTGATTTATTTTTGAAGTGTGGAAATTTTATATCTAGTAAAAGATATTTTTGAAGATAAATAATTTGGAAAATTATTTGGAATCTGATGATGTAGCGCATCTTTATTGATAGTTAAATAACCGACTATCAATAATTACCTTGAATGGTATTTGTTGTGAATTGGATAAATTTGAATGCCACACTTATTTTTGAATAAGCGCTCACTATTCGGGTTAGCCGGGAAAGGACCATGGGGTCGTATAACCCATTCCGAATATGTGATACGTCGTTATGAATTGCATTTGAAGACCGGTGTTGAAGACCGGATATTTTTGAAAACGGAAGGATTACCGTCGAGTTACTCTACATCGGCTGATCTCCGGTTTAGAGGTTTTATCACCCTTAGTGACGGGAAGTCCGGACGTGATTAGAAATTTATCCGGATATGCAAGGGCTTCGTGAGAAGTGCCTTCGGTTCTGTTCGATCCCGGAACAGACTTCTATGGATTGTGTGTCTGACGTTACAATTTGAGATATAAAGCTGATTTCTTTCAAATACATTTCTGTTGGTGGCGGAGAATTTATTCTCTTAGCTTAACACCCTTCTCTGAGACGTACGAGCTCAGAGGTTATGTAGTTGAAATTTATCAGCGATATACTCCCAATTTGGTAACGTGGCATACTGAGTGTTGCTGTGAAATGATCAGTGTTTGATCATTTGCGATATGATCATTTGTTTGATCTTATATCTTTGTGATCATAGGTTGATCATTTTGTTTGACCCGAAGCATGGCTTTGTAGAAAGCGTAGCTTTGTGGACAAGACTTCGACGAGCCTCACACCCCGGAAATGGTCGAAACAGGAAGGATGCAGCAAGGTTCTAGGGAGTAGCGCCCCTTAGTGTATGTCATTCCTTCTGGATAGAGGTGGTATCATGGTATGGAGCCCAGATACTTAACCTATGTGGTTGCTGCATTATTATCTATGTGGTTTGTTGGAAATCGGGGATCCTCGGGAAGATCGGTTACGATCGGGGGATGGCATACGCATGTCAGTAGTTACCTATTTTTGCAGAGGTAACCCGGCCTTGTGTTGGCAGAGATCCGGTTAGGTTCTCGGGTCGTCTATTCCAGGGACGTACCCATCGTGGATAGGAAGTTCCTTAGCCTGACCATTTGTTGGAAATCCAAAGAAACAATACGCGACGTGTACGGTTTTAGTTGTATTACCTGCTATGGAATGTGGCGGTAACCTGCTATTGAACATAGTAGCTATAGTAGGCATACGATACTGGTCGTATGTTGGCTAAGATTAATATTATACTTTCGAAATGTTTTCTACACTATGCACTAATAATAATATCAAAAAATGATTTGATTTTGCGTAGTAAGCATCTTTGACTATCATAAGAAGAAATCTCCTCCAATTCTGCGTTTGCATTGTGTGTGTGATGGGAGGTCTTATGGTAGTTTCATTTTCCAAAAGCATTGCGAATTTGTTTTATTTTCTTTGTGAAAGAATAACTGTTTTACGATCTCACACCAGTCACCATGACTGACTCGGAGTTTATTGTTCCCTTCTAAACTCTGGGTGCCCACCAATTTCCACACGGGCAGCCTAGAGTTAGATTATCAGGATATTCTGGATATTCTGGAGCTTGGAGATAAGTTGGATGACGAGACGTAGTATTTGTATCTGATAGTATTTATTCCGCTGTGTATTCTGTATGAGGACAAGTTTATATAACTGTCCACTGTTGTATATTGACTCTGATTGATGTATGTATAAACTGATATAGTTCTTTGTTTTAAAAGACTAGTGATTATCCATTATATATTGTTCCGCTGCGATATGTGAGATTCTGTTATTATTTCTGTTTCTGTTGTTGTTCTGTTGTTCTTCTTTTTCTTTCTCTTTTCTCTCTTTCTTCTGCTTTCTTCTTCTTCTACCTCTTCTTTCTAAAACCATCACTATTGGAGTTTCCGGCACTCGATTGCTCGGCAGTCGATAAAGTGAGTATCGATGTTGAATTTTCGAAAGTCGAAAATTTCGGTACGTGACAGTGAAATATTCGCGGTATATGTTTTTAATATGTAACCTCCGCTTACTAACGACGTATAATGTCTATTTCAATCAACAACATATAACAATTTATCATCCAGGCATACAATCAACAATTTTAAATCTAACTATTTAAAATTAACATCGAACAAATTTCGATTGAGTGAGAAGTTCTCACCTTGATTTCAATTCAGTTTCAGCGTTTATTTCGAATAAAATTAAACGAGCGTTTAATTTTACCCGAAATTCAAACTAGCTCCAAACGACTCCAATCTAATTCCATAGCGTAGTGCTCGTCAATACGATTCCAACGCAAAAAGTTTTGTACGTTTCGACCTCGTATGAAGAAGTTATCGCGTTTTAAAGATTACACGAATTATATAATATATAAATTTACAATTTCTTTACAATTTTCAAACCCATCAGATCTGGGCCGTCCATTTCCTATTGCAAAATCACGGCCGCTGCCATTGCCTTCTTCTCCAACGTGAAGAACACGTACAACACACCCATAGCCGCCTCTCTTGCCCTAATTTCGCAACCTCCATACGACGTCTAGCCTCCGATCAGATGGTGCCAAATTGAAGCCCTACTCGAGCTCTACCTACAGCCTCCCCGTTGCTCCAATTCCGATCATGACCGTTGAAGTGGAAGATCTCATCGTTATCTACAACTTTGTAATTGGCAACTTTCTCTAAATGTTTGTGGATTTGACGAAAAGAGGAGGAGAAGATTGTGTATTCTCAGCCATTGAATATAAGGTGGCGACTGGCTTCAGAAACCCTAGGGTTTTGCCTTTTGTTTGCAAATGAAGAGAATATCCTTATATAGAAAATTGCCAAATCACTATTCATCGAAAAAATTTCGAACTCCAAATCGAGCGTGCTGGCTGGCGTTTCTAAGGTTTACCCCACGTTCCGAACGCAATGGAATGTGTTTCGAGAGCTAATTCGGTCATCTGTGCGAGTTATGAAGAAAAACGATCAATTTTAAATCAAACCGATTTCGATGCGTTTTGGCTTGCCCCGGACAAACGGTACATCCGATTGACATGAAATTTGAAACCATATAATAATTTCACATTACAGATTTGATGAAACTAGTTTCGTCGAAATCCGAGACTTTTTGAAAAATGACTATTTTAACTCGCCAATTTAAATTAAAACAATTTCAATGCGTTTCGAGCTACCACGGTCAAACGACAACTCCGATTGCTACGAAAGTTGAAATCCGATAATAACAAACTATTATGGATCCAATGGAACTAGTTTCGTCCAATTCTGAAACTGTTCGAAAAATAGCTAATTTCACTAGTCGATTAAATATTAAAATATTCAATTTTCATAGATTAACTTTTAGTTCAATTTTAAAAGTTCTATAACATTACTATAACTTCAATATGATTTAATATAACTTTATAAATCATTTTCATTCACATTTAATCCAGATTTCAATTATTTCTGCAATTTCAACTATTAAATTATCGATTTAATTATCCAATTAAATCCAGATATTCGAATTTTAAATTATTCGACTTATTAATTCTACTTGTTAATATTTAAAATCTATTAAATATACGAATTTTAATTGACAAAAATTTTGGGTCGTTACAAACTTCCCCCCTTAAAAGAATTCGTCCTCGAAATTACCAAGTAAGAAAAATTCACAAAATCCATTAACTTTTCAAAACAAACCGTTCAAATTAGATTGACACATCTTAAGTGTTTAAATCTTTCAAAATCCATAGTTAAACTTCTTACAAAATCCTTATTAAGTTTTCAAATTTCTCAAAAATATTCCAATGCCTTAAATTTTCGGAAAATTTCGCCATAGCCTCCTTTGCGCGGCTCGATCCGAAAAAAATGACAGTATATATATATCACGAATATACATCTCATCAAGTGATGAGGCATCCCGTAAGGAAAAAAGTGTAAAAGTGTGATATTTAATTCGAGATATGTACCTTATATATTATTAGCGAGCGTATACGGCTAATATAGCGCGAAAGCGAGCTCCAAATGCGAAGCAAACGCCATCCGCACCTACTAAACACTCAATCAAACAAATGAGAACATGTATATAGAAAATAATATCGATATAAATCATATAGCAACATAACAACTACATGTGCCAATATAACAATTGCAACCAAAGCGACAAATGCAACCATCAAACAACTATCATCCAATAAACATCCAACAAATCCATACCAAATCAATATTGATTCACTTCTCATTAATATTCATTGGATTGGTTTTCAATTTTAAATCATATTTGATTCGTTTATACTGGATTTTACTAACATTCATTTATTTAATTAGTTACATTCACTAATTCCCATTTGTTCACTTTTAAAAAAAAATTCATTCTATTCAAATTTACATATTATCAATTTGAATTCAATCACTTTAGCTTCCAATTTCGCTAATTCAGTTTCATTAATACTTAATGAATTATACTACATACAATCAACCAACAATCAAATAACAACCAATGTATATTCAACACAACCAAATTATTAAATTTTACATTCGATTTGGTTCAACACTTTTAATTCCAATTGGTTTAATATTAAATTGATTCCCATTCGATTCATTAAAATTAAAATTACATTAGCTTTCATGAATTAACACTTACATTCATTACTTCATATCAATTTACTTATATTCGATTGATTAACATCCAATCCATTTCTTAATTCAATTGCTAATTCATTTTACAAATAAAATTGAATTTCATTTATATAACTCAAGTTCACATTCATTTAATAAATTCACTTTATTAATTTACTTTGATATCAAAATCAACTTCGTTCAACATCACTTAAGTTATATTCCAATTTCAAACAGCATTTGTTTCACTTACATTTTCTCATTTTATAAGTTATACAACTTATTTATTTAACTTCCAAATCATATTATAAGTATAAAACCCATTTCACTTATATTAATCAATTTCAACTTGGGTTTTTAATTTAAATTTGTTTATCACAACAAAACTCAAATTTTCAATTTATTATGGTAGCAAATCAATCACACAGAAACTCAAAAATGATACTGATGATGCTGCAGTCATCACCCTTATTATTTCCCAGTAACAATATTGAATTTAGTGCTTTAAATTCTTTTCAAAAATTTCATTTTATTTTATAAATCACCTTTATAAATCTTTTATTATATCATTTCACTATTTTACTTTACAAGATTATTTCACTTTTGCAAATTATTTTAATTATAATTTCATACATTATAATTCATTTGCTTATACAAATTATTCTTTTACAATTGTTGTTTTATTTAACTTATTCAAACAACTTTCATTAACTTATATATACACATTTTTAACAACCAAACAATCAATTATATACGCTTTAATAATTTCTGAAAAATTATTTCTTTATATACAAAATATAATCAAGGTAAAATTATTTCATTTACCCAATTTTAAACAATATCGTGCCGAATTATTATATATAAGTGTTTAGAGATCCCTATCGATAGAGTTGTACGGACAATACCGACCAGAATTCATATACCACTCAACTAATCAATAATCACAATATAAAACAATTTTATATTAACTAACAAATACGCACTCATATCTATTATTACACTCAACTCATTCTAGAGTACTACTGACTCTGTCTCTAATGTGTAACACCCAACAGAGCAGGGTTGTCGCTTAACCATATGCTCTGATACCAAATGTAACGAATGCGATTTTTCATCGCTCGAAAATCGACATCAATACGTCCACTGTATCAACTGCCGAGCAATCGAATGCCAAAAAACCGAATTGTTATAGAGAAAAAGAAGAGGTAGAAGAAAACAGAAGAAAAAGAAAGAAGAAACAACAGAAAACACAGAAACAGAAACAATATCAGAATCTCACATTCGCAGCGGAATAACATATAATAGATAAATGAATAATCTTTAAATCAAAGAACTATATCATTTTATACATTACATCATCATCAGAGTTTACAACAACAATATACAACACAACTGGACAGTTATATAAACTTGTCCATATACAGAATACACAGCGGAAAAGATAATATCGTATACAAGTGGTACGTCTCGCCATCCAGCTAGCCACTAAGCTCCACATCATCCTGAATCCAGAATGACCTGATAACCTGACTCTAGACTGCCCGTGTGGAAATTGGTGGGCACCCAGAGTTTAGGAAGGAAACAATAAACTACAGGTCAGTCATGGTGACTGGTGTGAGAACTAAAACAGTTTATCTCAAAGAAAATAAAACATTTTCCCAATGCTTTTGAAAAATAATATTAATCTTAGCCATTTGTGAGAACTAAAACAGTTTATTATCATTAGTGCATAGTGTCGAAAACCATTTCGAGAATATAATATTAATCTTAGCCAGCATACAACCATTATTGTATGCCTACTATAGCTACTACGTTCAATAGCAGGTTACCGCCACATTCCATAGCAGGTAATTCAACTAAAACCGTACAAGATTCGTATTAGTCTTAGCCAGCATACAACTAAGTTTTGCCTAGAGCTACCAAAGCTCTGATACCAACTGTAACGACCCGATATTTTAGACCATTCGCATCCGCACATGTCGGACTTGAATAATTCAAAATACTGAATTGTTAATTTAAATTTGGCAAAACTGAGCATATACAGTAAATAAATAATCACATATCACAGACATAGAGTAATAATTGCAGCGGAAACAAAAGATAGTAGTTCATGAAGCTACTATATACATATCAGAGTTAAATAAAGTACAGCAGAAGTCTCGAATACAATAGTCAAATACAATATCAGAATACATCACTGGAATCAACTGGATATCTAAAAGCTGGATAGATAGCTGGATCTCCAAGCGAAGCTCCAACTCCAAAGGTGAGTCTCGAATACTGGTACACTCAGTCTGACCCGAGCGTAAAGCAAAACACAAAATACTCGAGTCAGGATTAACATCCTTATATCAATAAATCCAACTCAAGTGAAATAGCAATTGAAATGCAAGTAACTCAAAGGATGTTTGGAAAAACCATCCTTTAAGGATCCGTTAAACTATCTACTATGTAGTAGTGTACGGTAAATAGATAGTGCCTATCAGTAATATAAAATATCAAAATAGTGTTAAGGCGTTACCATTACCCCCCTTAACACATTTTATATAAGCGTTATAGTCTATACAGCACTGTAAACTCCACCGTAAACTAGTGGGATATCAGGGAGTACTCCATAGGTATAACACAAAACAAATCGTAGTGGTCGCGTATATAGGGATGCAAGTATGACAAGGCACATGAGGCAATACCCAAGGTAGTGAAACTACCGTTTGCCTGATCCGGACTGGTGAGAATGCATCGCCGCAGCGATCGCAACACCGTGAAACAACACTCCCAAAATCAAGGGTGCACCAATCGACAACAAGTAATTAGTTTCGAAGAAGTGTGTTCGCTCGAGGCAACTAACCCCATTTGGCCCGGCACAGCTCCTGTTTTAGTCATTTCCAATTTGACACAAGTGTCAAGGCGATCCATTATCGTTCTCTTTCTTCAGTCATCACGTACATCATTCCAACCACTTCATTCTGGATCACACTCCGCGTATAGTTATTAAAGTGGTTTTCGGTTTAGACAGTGAGTATGTCCCTAACCGATTCTGGTCTCTTTAATAACTTTCGTAATTATTACACTGATTGGTCGTTTATATATTTCAAAAACCAAATCAATTTTAATTTCAATTAAAATTCGTAAATCAACATTTCATTTGTCTTTCTAAACAATTTCCATAATTTACGTTTCAAACTTCCAAATTTCCATTTCAAAATCTTTTAATTCAATTTCAAATTTTATTTAAAACAATTTAAACATTGATTCAAGTTCGTATATAAGTTTCATTTCGAAAACATTTAAATTAATTTAATTTAACATTCAAATCAATTTAACTTCATTTATCAATTTCATTTAATATTCGTTAAGTAAATTTGTCATTCAAAACAATTTCTATTTGATTTCCAATTCACTAAATCAATTACTTAAGTTCAACTTCATTGTATCAAAACCTACAAATTGCATTAAATTAAATTCATCAAATCAAATTCTTTACATTTCAAGTCTTACATTAATTTCAATAAAACACATTTTATTTCTGGTTAGAGAAATTCAATTTCACTTATTAATTTACTTAGTTACAATATCAAAACTCAATTAATAAAGAAACTTAATTTCACTTATTCAAGAAGTTCAATTTTACTTAATAAAGAATTCAATTTTATTTAATTATTAAATAATTCAATCTTATTTAATTATTAAATAATTTCAAAAACTTAATTATTAACTAATTTCAAAACTTAATTATTAATAATTCCAAATTTAATTATTAAATAATTAATTTTAAAACAACATTCTTTCAACAACTACTATGTTAATATTTTGATTCAGATTATTAAATATTAACATTTCCTTTCCTTAAAATTCAAATTCCAACTTCATTTCAAAACCTTATCATTTATTCAAATAAAATCTTTATTTTATTTTTAAATCAAATCATTGACCAATCGGGTTTTATTTAATTCTCTATCCTAAGTCAAAGTTTAATTTGGGTATTTATCATTTCAACCCGATTCCATTTCAATTTCAAGAATCAAAGCATAGTAAAGGGAACTTGCAGTGTGATAACTGGGATGGTGTCAAAGTAAATAAACAAGCAATAACAACAATTAATAACAATCCAGTAATCAATTCAAATAATCCCGAAATAATCGTATTAATTCACATTGTTATTTGTGTAAATTAATATAATTATTTCTAGAATCCACACTATCATTTCATGTAGATTAAAGATTATTACATTAATGTTAATACGGTTCTTCACTTGATATTTATTGTTCAATTTCAAACTACATCAATTTATGCACATACATATAAATGGCTCAAGGTGTGGTAAACACTATTTCTACGTGTTAATTTATTTAACATTTAAAGGGGTCATATTATGCAAATGTCATCAATCAAATTAACACATATATCAAATCTAACTATCCTACGTCAATTTCAATTTCAAATTATTTATCACTTACAACATTAACAATTTAACATCCAATGTAGACATCAAACAATCAATCATTTAACAACCAAACTGGATTATCATTGTATATATAACATATAATGGTGTCAGATGTCAGAAGTGAACTGATACAGGTAATAGCATATATAACAGTGTAATTAACTAACAACAGCATATTTCAATTGTCGTTTCAATTGAAATCAAATTTATGAAATAAAAGAACATTAATCGTGAGTGATTGCTCACCTTTCGAGGCTAGAGCGATAGACGATGAAATTGAGTTATGAAATCCAAGCACGAAACTCAAATGGGCAAGATAGAACTCGAATCGAACGAACAGGGCTGATAAATAGAGATCAATGAAAATAGATCAGAAACTGTTCGATGTACACCGAAACAAATTATATATTATTCTAATATATTATTTGCTTAACCAAAATAAATTTTGAAACTCATTAAAATTATATATATATACACACACGTTTTCAAAAATCATAGTTTTAAACTAAACACATATATAAATCAAACATATATACAGTACCAAATCACAAATTTATATAAATATATTACTCTTTAACTTTACAAGTTTTTATGCAAGTCACTATATACATATTTATCTATAAAAAGTCTACAAACCAAATTTTATATAAACCTCATATATAAACACACGACAAATACTCTCTGACCTATCATATTGCAATTACATATAATAAACTTATTAAATGAACTTTATATGTTCAACTTACTGCTACAACCTATATAACGTACAACTGAGATGAGCATATTATACAGTAACCAACTTTATATACTCTATTATATATAAACTGCAAAGCTTTATATGATACAGTCCTTTACAACATTGCATATCAAACGAACATATATATACAACTCACATATGTACATACTTTAAACATAAAATAGATACAGACTATATTTATATACTTTACATATAACGGATTATGAATTATACAATATATATATATACATATAACCAATGTGTAAGCTACAACTTTATAAATATATAAAACTGACGTGTATAAACCTTATAAAATTTTAACAGACCAATACAATATATAGAAGCCCATATACATGTATATATATCTTTCAATATAACATATCTTTATATAATGAAATTTATAACAGCAATACTAGTATAACCCCTATAACTAACATGTTTTAATATATAAAAGCACCTACTTTATATTGAAACAGATGTATATAAAATTTTAAGTCAAGATAAAATTTTTGAAGCACGTATATATAACACTCGGCAAATTTATTTTGAAATGCATAAAAAAAACTCACGTTATCAAATGCATAACAATTTTAGTCCAACTGTAAACTGTAGATTGAATATACAAGCAAAGGCCGAACCTATGTGTGCAAATGCTAACAATTAAAACATATAACAGAGTATATGCGAATAAACCCAGTCCAAAACATTGATATATATAATACTTGAAAAAAACCAATATCAATATATCTTATATCAATCCTACGAGTTATACACGTGCACTATATATATACTTTATAAAATTTTCATACTAACTGATAAAATTTGTATATATAAACATAACATGTCTACTGGATATAAACCAATATATGAAAGCCACAGATATAGGCGTAGGCTTGCAATTATAAACATCCAACAACTTTACTTTAAAATGATAGTTTACTAAATCAATTTGTACAAGCTTATATTACTATCAATAGGTAAGTTTTAAATATGACCAACATAATATAATATACCTTAAAATAAATAAAGAGGGCAGGTGGTCACGAGAGAGAGTGGAGCTCAGTTTTAAGGCGTGCGCGAGCTGGTTGCTGTGTGTGTGGATGCGGCCAGATCCGATTGTGGGTGGAGGAGGCCTTCGGCATAGCCATGGCAGGCGGAGGGAAGAAGCAAGGCAGCGAGAGGTAGTTCGGGTTGGACTGGCACGGCATGTACAGCTACGATACTCGGCCAGGCTTCGGGTGACGGCTCTCGGCTAAGGAGGATAAACGGGCGGAGCGGCCGAGGAGGAAGAGGCGCACGAAGTCTGTTGTGGTCGGCGGGGAAGAAAAAGGTGATGAGGTCGTGGCCGGATCTGGTTGTAGCGGAGAGGAGCACTGAGGCGGAAGAGGAAGGGGCGCAGGCTAAGGAAAGCAAGGTGATGGTTCAACATGGGAAAAGAGAGGAAGAGATGGTTTCAAGGGAAGAGAATGAGCTACAAGCGAAATATATGGCACTTCCTTTTTTTCTTTTTCCAAATGAAGAATATGCAGAGAAGACCAATGAGAAAGTTGGATAACCAAACGTGAATAGTGGGAATATTAATAGTCAAAGTTTGGATTCTGGGGAAAATAAAAAGTTGTGACCATTGGATTTCCAACGGGTGAGTGGATTTCCAACGGGTGAAAATAAAAAGCCGTCAGAAGACCTGTAAGTCGTCGGGAGCCATCGGAAATCTGCTATTTTTTTTAATTTGCTACAAATAGAGCCTTCCAACCACATTTCTCTTCCAAACACTATAATATCAATACTTCACAATCCAATATACTATAATCCAACCAAAAATCCAAACCCAAACTACAAAATATTCAATAAACACACAAATAAATAAAATTACATCAAAATATATATAACCATTCCAACATTAACAATAATCCTAACAATAACTGTTCTACCATGTTGTTAATACACAAATTCATCAATATTCTCATACACGTCCTCATACAACCATAGAATCAAGTGTATCAAACATAATTATACATAAATCAACAATTACCTACGCCGTCTACCAAATCATTCTAAAGTAAAACAAAACATACCTGAACGAACAAGCAAGCAAGCAATGAATCAATCTCCTCCAGATCCAGAGCCAGCCGAGGAGGGAAAGCGACCGCCAAACTACTACATGTACTCTAACAACTGTGCAATCTGCATGGCCTGTTAGCGGTTCTGCTCCTCCAACTGGGAAACTCTAGTCCGCAATTCTTCTATATCTGCTAGATCGCTCTGAGGTCTACTCCGCCGTCCCCTACTCTGACTACTGGACTGCAATAATTAAAAATAAATAAAATCCAAGTTTATTGTTTTGAAAAGGTCAAAATATCATATTTTAAGTATTTTAAGAAAAAGTAAATTATTTACCGCTAAATTGCCAAATCCGTATCGTCGACCATGCTCTGCTGGATCCATAACGGATTCAAAAATAACGTCCTCCTCATTGGTCGTCAGCTGATCTCGACCTGTGTCAGCAAGGAGTTTCTGCCGCTGCTCCATAAACTTCTCCTGCATTAACAAATTAATAATATCATAACTTATGTCATCATAGTTTAATAATTACTAATACTGAATAAAATGAAATATGCTTACATGGCTTTTGCTGGATTTATCGTCCTGCCATGTGTACGAAACAGTCCCGTCTGGATTAACATGCTCGACAGCATGCGTACAGGTGAACACGTCCATATAGCTGACAGGACCATGTGACTCGGCTTCCTGAAGTTGATTGTTACATACAATTATTATACATTTAAATCATATAGTATATACTATTTACATTTATTATTCAGTAAATTTACCAACTCCTGCCGATACTGCTGAAACGACTTCGATCCTCCGCGATGAGTGACGGGATTCTTATTGTAGAGTTTCTATCCGACTCTGCCTGTACATTCAAAATTTGATACATTATTTTTCGATCACGTCAAATTAATAATTCAAAAAAAATTAGTATACTTGCCTTCGCCTCGTCCGTCTCCCAGTATCTCAACCAAGCTTGCCACACGCTCTCTCCCATCCACCGTGGTTTCTTACCAGATTTCTTAATCTCAGATATCGTATCCTTATAATTCTTGCTCATCTTCTTCATCCAGTATGCTCGTGCAAGCATCATATCGTCTGTCTGGATGTCTATCTCAGCCTGTGTTAAAAAAAAGATTACACTTTAAACGATATAAACAATAAAAAAACGACAAAAACGAATTAAAAATGGAAAATGGAAAATAGAAAAATATGCATACTAGGACATCCTGCCATATGCACTCTATGATGTGAGGAGGGATGTTATCCCACTTCGGCCAGCAAGCACTCATCCTACTGCGATAAGAAGCTCTAGAGACGTCCAACACAACCTTAGAGGGAAGTAGATCGAACCCCCCTTTTTTAAGTACGATATAGATAAGTACGTACGTATATCATAGAAAAAATAAGATGCTGAATAAAATTTAATTCTTACCCATCTGCTCTAGGGACTAACGATACAACTGCACGTTGTGGCTCTTGCGATGGGCCACTGCCATCGCCTCTTGACGATCGGGAAGTGCTCCTACCTCTACATGACATATTGATAAACCTGTGACATATACACATCATTATATAAGAGAATAAAAACATGATAATTAATATGTTTCATATGAAAATGACATCAACGGTATAAATTGCTTAATTAATGACTGAAATGGAAATAGAAATGGAAGTGTGTTATACCTGATTCATAATGGGTGTACTCTTCCAACGATAAGCAGAGTTCATTGCATTTTCAATAAAAATTGCAAAATAAATGACAAATGGAAATAACATAAAACATGCAAACAATAGTAAACGGATTTGGTTTCATAGTTATATCAATTTCATAATACATCAAGAATTCAACATAGTTACATCAATTGCAAAAAAACAGATTCAGATTTATATCAGTCATCATCGTCTTCTGATTCAGATTCGGTCTCGTTTTCGACGATATTTTCCTCTGCACTGTCAAACGCTTCTACCAAAAAATTTGATTCATCGATCAAGTGACCAAAATTTGTATGATCGTCTATAATTATTATTTCGTTATTTTGCTCAAGATCTGCCTGATAAGCTTGTTCGTCCGGAATATTCTTATCATCGAATGTGAATCTGGCCTTTGTTTTAAAAACTGCAGACCAATCTGCTTTATCTCTTTTTAGAGAGGGATAAGGAGCATAATAAACTTGCAATGCTTGTTTGGCTAGTACAAAAGGATCATACTTGTGATAGTGCGATGTATGCTTTATTTCGATAAGATTATAATCCTTGTGCACATTAATTCCAGAACCTGGAACATTGCTAAACCAATTGCATCTAAATAGAAACACCTAATCCGCGGGTCGTGAGAAATATGTCAGTTGCAAAATTTGTGTCAGAACGCCATAAAAATCATTTAAATGATTTTCTGGATCGTCACTACCTTTAACAAATACACCAATATTATTTGTTAATTTTTCTGCACCGTATTCTTTGTTGTTAAATTTATATCCATTGACGAAATATATTGGATATGTCTTGACCACTCTTTTTGGTCCCATCGCAAGATGTTTCAACCCTTCGTCAACAACACAATTTCTCGGCTCATAAACGTAATTTGAAAACCAACCGGAAAATTCTTTACTGAGATCTCCGTTCGGATGTTCACGTTCATAAACACTGTTTATATAAACAAATTATTACATTAGGTTATACACGCGCATGCATTATAGAAAAGAATAAAACACAGATTATTATTTCAGATTACCTAACATACGGTGCAACCTCGACACAATTTAGAAGAATATAAGTGTGTGCTACATGAAGATCTCTATCGTCTAGCCATATTTCTACACATTTTCCAGAAGGCCGACCATGTTGTCTAAAAATAGATAACATTGCTTGAGAGGACTCCTGTTCGTCGCCTTCGCCATTACGAGGAACACTTTGAAATGAAATATTCACATGGTCACTGAAATAGTGAGAGAAAAAGAACAAAGTTTCTTCTTCGATGTAAGATTTACATATCGAACCTTCAACTCGTGCTTTTTGCCTCACTTTTTTCTTCAGATGATTCAAATATCTATGCAAAATTAATTTATATTAACTTTATCTTTCAAATGCAATTAAATTACGTTATAATATTACATACCTCTCAAATGGATACATCCATTCATATTGGACAGGACCTCGAAGTCGTGCTTCAGATGAGAGATGAACAGGTAAATGTTCCATCACATTAAAAAAACCTGGCGGAAATATTTTCTCTAATTTGCAAAGCAATATAGGAATGTCCACTTCAAGTTTACGTAAACGTTGCACTTTTAAAGTAGTCGAACAAAGCTCTTTGTAAAACATACTAAGCTCCGTTACTACCTTCCAAACTTTTAACGGCAGTAGTTCTTTGAACATTACGGGAAATAAATTTTCCATCATTATGTGACAGTCGTGACTTTTCATTCCGCTCAATCTACCATTTTTAAAGTCAACACATCTACGAAGATTTGATGATATCCCATCAGGAAATCTTAACCCTTCCACCCATTTTAACACAGTTTTAACTTGATTATTATCTAATTCGTAACATGCTTTGGGTTTTTTACTGTCATTTGGTTTCATATGAAGCTCAGGACGTTTGCATAATTCTTCTATATCACGTCTTGATTTCAAATCATCCTTCATCTTCCCTTTCACATTCAAAATTGTGTTAAAAACATTATCAAATACATTTTTCTCATTGTGCATCACATCTATGTTATGGCGAAGCAGAAGATGTTTCCAATACGGCAACTCCCAAAAAATAGTTTGTTTGCACCAGTTATGAACAACTGATTTGCCTTCAATTTCTGTTTGCTCGCCAGTTTCATATATCTTTGGATAGTCCTTAACAAGTTCATATATGTCTTCGCTTGACCATATTGTCGGTGGTTGTCTGGTTTCTACACTATTAGCTAAAAACTTTTTCTTGTCTCCTCTGAAGGGATGATTTACATGGAGAAAATATCGATGACAGTCAAACCATGAAATTTTCTTACCATGAGGTAAAGAAAACGCTCGTGTTTCATCCATGCAATATGGACATGCTAGAAGATCGGCAGTACTTCATCCCGAAAGTATTGCATAGGCAGGAAAATCACTTATAGTCCACAACAAAGAAGCAAACATACGAAAATTTTTCTTCTTGGACACATCGTATGTTTCTACTCCTTCGTTCCACAGTATTTTTAACTCCTCAATCAACGGTTGTAAATATACATCGATTCCTTATGTCGGATCGTCGGGGCCAGGAACGACAACAGTAAGAAACATATATTGCGTTTTCATACACATCCATGGAAGTAAATTATACGGTGTGACGATAATGGGCCAGGATGAATATTTAGAACCAAATTGAGAAAATGGAGAAAAACCGTCTGTACATAATCCTAATCTAACATTTCGACTCTCCGCTGCAAAATTTGGATACGTTTTATCGAAATGCTTCCATGCTTCTCCATCGGTCGGATGTGTCAACGTACCCTCTTCCGCCATTCTCACGATATGCCACCCCATATTAGACGTAGTTACGGAAGATGCATATAATCTTTGAAGTCTTGGAGTTATGGGTAAGTAGTGCATACACTTGTATGGAACTTCCTTCCCCTTCTTTTTTCTTGGTTTGTATCCCTCCTGGTTACAAACTTTACAATTTCTAAGGTTTGCGCCTTCTTTCCAAAACAACATGCATCCTTTTAAACATGTATCTATTTTCTGATACGGTAAACCAAAAGCCGAAATAAGCTTTTTAACTTCGTAGTGATTTTCACACATTAGATTATCGGGCGGCATATGTCTTTTTGCAGCTTGTACAACAGCCGTAAACCCAGCTTCAGTGATGTTGTATTTTGATTTCATCGCAATGTATTCTGCGATTACTAGCAGCTGAGTGCCGCTTTTACAACCATCCCAAATAGGTTTCTTAGCTGCATCTAGTAAATCATAAAAAAAATTTAGCTTCGATATTTGGTTCTTCAACATTTGCATCATCGTCGTCAACTTCAACCATAGGAAACATTGATCGTGCTGCATCTTCGACCATATTTTCTATACGGGTCGTTGAAACTATTTCGTTAACGACACTTTCAGACTCTACAGAAGTATTTGCTACAACTTCTCCATGCCGATCCCAAACATAATATTCGGGTGCGAAACCGTGTTTGCACAAATGAACTTTCACAATATCTGGTAACAAATACTTCAAATGTCTACACCTACTACACGGACAACGAATTTCTGGATCGTTTCCGTTATTACTTAAAGCGAATTCAACAAACACGTTTATACCATTATAAAAATCTTCTTTTATTGAGCCCCTCGGTCCTTTTCTTTGGTACATCCATCTCCTCCGATCAACAAAATAATCAATCATTTTTCCTATTTGACAAAATGAGAAGTTCAAAATTTAATATTTATTTTGAAGAATACAAATTCGAAAAAGATTATTTTCATGGTTGTAAAATATATTGAATTTAAAGAACAACTTCAAAAATTTAAAAATATTTTCAAATAGGGCACATTTTATTTTTTAACGTAACGATTTAAAAATATATATAATTTTTTTTTCATTGGTCAGGCATCCTACTTCCCATTACAAACACAGTAAGCATTTACATTTCATATATTACTTCGTCTCAAACGATTCAACAAAATTTCGGCAGCATTTCCCTTTTGTTCCCTACATTGTACACAAATGCGTGTACGTAGGAAACAAAAAAGAAAAGTTAGGCCGAAATTTTATGAACCGTTTGAGACGAAGTAGTATACAAAATGTAAATGCTTACTGTGTTCATAACTTGTCCAATACAGGGACAAATCCGACAAACATTGTACCAGATGAATATAAATGGTCGTTTTTCGGAAAGAACGACTATTTATACAACAATCATGTACAACACTTGTCAGACGGGGCCAAAAACTCTCTAAGGGACATTTGTTAGTTACATGCGCGCATTTTACGAAAAAATACAGTTTTACACACTGTTCACATTTACAAAAATATATATTAATTTAACACATTTATTCAACGTATTACATCAACTTAAGGCTGTTTTAACATTTTTGTCATTTTTCAATACACACAATTATAATTTAGAGTAATGCATTTTTTTTGTTTCATAAGTAAATACGCGCACAATATAATACTCCTAGCTAGTTCATTCAATCAATTTATCTTATTCCAAATAACGTATACAATCGTCGAATCAAGGCATACACAACAATTTACATATACATGAATAACCACAAATTATACGTGTTTTTTACAATTTCACGATAAATGATGAAATCGGTATACCATGTGATGTTATAAACCGTTATTACGCTATTGGAAACAATTGCAATCACTAATTCTCCCTAATTTATCAATTTATGCAAATTTATAATTAGGATAAAAACTGAATTTTTCACAAAAATAAGAGATTATACCTGAGATTAGGAGTAATAGAGTTTGATTAGGGAGCCTTGGAAGATCCGGAAGCTAGAAATCAGGGATTGGAAGCTTGGAGGTTGAATTTGGGGGTTTTTTGGTGGAATTTTCGTATGGAGAGGAGGAGGAAGAAAGCTCTTGGTTGGAGGTATAATCGCATATTTCTGACGGTTTCCGAAGGCCGCCGACGGCCCGTCGGAAGCCGTCGGAAATCATCCATCGGAAGCCGTCGCCCCCCTCCGTCGGAATTTAGCATTTTTCTAGTAGTGTTAACTAATTTCAAAACTTAATTATTAATAATTCCAAATTAAATTATTAAATAATTAATTTTAAAACAACATTCTTTCAACAACTACTATGTAAATATTTTGATTCAGATTATTAAATATTAACATTTCCTTTCCTTAAAATTCAAATTCCAACTTCATTTCAAAACTTTATCATTTATTCAAATAAAATCTTTATTTTATTTTTAAATCAAATCATTGACCAATCGGGTTTTATTTAATTCTCTATCCTAAGTCAAAGTTTAATTTGGGTATTTATCATTTCAACCCGATTCCATTTCAATTTCAAGAATCAAAGCATAGTAAAGGGAACTTGTAGTGTGATAACTGGGATGGTGTCAAAGTAAATAAACAAGCAATAACAACAATTAATAACAATCCAGTAATCAATTCAAATAATCTCGAAATAATCGTATTAATTCACATTGTTATTTGTGTAAATTAATATAATTATTTCTAGAATCCACACTATCATTTCATGTAGATTAAAGATTATTACATTAATGTTAATACGGTTCTTCACTTGTTATTTATTGTTCAATTTCAAACTACATCAATTTATACACATACATATAAATGACTCAAGGTGTGGTTAACACTATTTCTACGTGTCAATTTATTTAACATTTAAAGGGGTCATATTATGAAAATGTCATCAATCAAATTAACACATATATCAAATCTAACTATCCTACGTCAATTTCAATTTCAAATTATTTATCACTTACAACATTAACAATTTAACGTCCAATGTAGACATCAAACAATCAATCATTTAACAACCAAACTGGATTATCATTGTATATATAACATATAATGGTGTCAGATATCACAGGTGAACTGATACAGGTAATAGCATATATAACAGTGTAATTAACTAACAGCAGCATATTTCAATTGTCGTTTCAATTGAATTCAAATTTAATAAATAAAAGAACATTAATCGTGAGTGATTGCTCACCTTTCGAGGCTAGAGCGATAGACGATGAAATTGAGTTATGAAATCCAAGCACGAAACTCAAATGGGCAAGATAGAACTCGAATCGAACGAACAGGGCTGATAAATAGAGATCAATGAAAATAGATCAGAAACTGTTCGATGTACAACGAAACAAAATATATATTATTCTAATATATTATTTGCTTAACCAAAATAAATTTTGAAACTCATTAAAATTATATATATATACACACATGTTTTCAAAAATCATAGTTTTAAACTAAACACATATATAAATCAAACGTATATACAGTACCAAATCACAAATTTATATAAATATATTACCCCTTAACTTTACAAGTTTTTATGCAAGTCACTATATACATATTTATCTATAAAAAGTCTACAAACCAAATTTTATATAAACCTCATATATAAACACACGACAAATCCTCTCTGACCTATCATATTGCAATTACATATAATAAACTTATTAAATGAACTTTATATGTTCAACTTACTGCTACAACCTATATAACGTACAACTGAGATGAGCATATTATACAGTAACCAACTTTATATACTCTATTATATATAAACTGCAAAGCTTTATATGATACAGTCCTTTACAACATTGCATATCAAACGAACATATATATACAACTCACATATGTACATACTTTAAACATAAAATAGATACAGACTATATTTATATACTTTACATATAACGGATTATGAATTATACAATATATATATATACATATAACCAATGTGTAAGCTACAACTTTATAAATATATAAAACTGACGTGTATAAACCTTATAAAATTTTAACAGATCAATACAATATATAGAAGCCCATATACATGTATATATATCTTTCAATATAACATATCTTTATATAATGAAATTTATAACAGCAATACTAGTATAACCCCTATAACTAACATGTTTTAATATATAAAAGCACCTACTTTATATTGAAACAGATGTATATAAAATTTTAAGTCAAGATAAATTTTTTGAAGCACGTATATATAACACTCGGCAGATTTATTTTGAAATGTATAAAAAAAAACTCACGTTATCAAATGCATAACAATTTTAATCCAACTGTAAACTGTAGATTGAATATACAAGCAAAGGCCGAACCTATGTGTGCAAATGCTAACAATTAAAACATATAACATAGTATATGCGAATAAACCCAGTCCAAAACATTGATATATATAATACTTGAAAAAAACCAATATCAATATATCTTATATCAATCCTACGAGTTATACACGTGCACTATATATATATACTTTATAAAATTTTCATACTAACTGATAAAATTTGTATATATAAACATAACATATCTACTGGATATAAACCAATATATGAAAGCCACAGATATAGGCGTAGGCTTACAATTATAAACATCCAACAACTTTACTTTAAAATGACAGTTTACTAAATCAATTTGTATAAGCTTATATTACTATCAATAGGTAAGTTTTAAATATGACCAACATAATATAATATACCTTAAAATAAATAAAGAGGGCAGGTGGTCACGAGAGAGAGTGGAGCTCAGTTTTAAGGCGTGCGCGAGCTGGTTGCTGTGTGTGTGGATGCGGCCAGATCCGGTTGTGGGTGGAGGAGACCTTCGGCATAGCCATGGCAGGCGGAGGGGAAGAAGCAAGGCAGCGAGAGGTAGTTTGGGTTGGACTGGCACGGCATGTACAGCTACGATGCTCGGCCAGGCTTCGGGTGATGGCTCTCGGCTAAGGAGGATAAACGGGCGGAGCGGCCGAGGAGGAAGAGGCACACGAAGTCTGTTGTGGTCGGCGGGGAAAAAAAAGGTGATGAGGTCGTGGCCGGATCTGGTTGTAGCGGAGAGGAGCACTGAGGCGGAGGAGGAAGGGGCGCAGGCTAAAGAAAGCAAGGTGATGGTTCAGCATGGGAAAAGAGAGGAAGAGATGGTTTCATGGGAAGAGAATGAGCTATAGGCGAAATATATGGCACTTCCTTTTTTTCTTTTTTCAAATGAAGAATATGCAGAGAAGACCAATGAGAAAGTTGGATAACCAAACGTGAATAGTGGGAATAGTAATTGTAACAACCCGCATATCTATCGATTTTATATTTAAATATTTTATCGTTAGTCGGGTGTTAGTCCGAAAAGCTACTTTTTGCATACGGTCAAATTAGGACTCGAGACCACCCCCATTGAGTTCAAAATGACGTTTGCGATCTTTTTGAGTGTAAACTTCGATATGTTTGGAGATAGTGAAATTTTCGACACTTTTTCCCGCCTTTGACTTTGGTTTGGACTGCACCCCTTTAGTTCAGCCCAACCCTCTTCCTCACTCTATCAAAACACTTTAAGCTTTGTCAAAAATGGTGGTGGGAAGTGGAAATTAAAACTCCAAACACAAATTCTATTGCAAATCCGAGATTCAACATCAAATTCACGTGAAGAACATTGATTCAAGCTTGTTGGTGTTCTTGCTTTGCTCTCAAATCTCCATCTTCATCAAATTCCATGAAAAGGTGAGATTTTTGATCTCACATCTTGCCTATAATTGTCATTGGACTGTTGGGGATGATCCCTCATCACTTTAGCATGTTTGTTTGCATTTGGTTTGGATTGGATTGGCGAAAAACTACAAATTTTGCCGTTTTGGTGAGTTTCTGGCCTTAAGTCGTTTCTGGCCATCGCTAAGTCGTCCACGAGTTAAGCCTAAGTCGTTCGCGTTGAAAAGTCACACGGAGCATAAGTCGTTCCAGGCCTTAAGTCGTTCTGGGTGTGCTAAGTCGTTCGCGAGTTAAGGGCTTAAGTCGCGCGCGTTGAAAAGTCACCGCCTTTGTATTTCTGTTCCTGTGCTAAGTTGTTCACGAGTTAAGCCATAGGTCGTCCACGAGTTAACCCCTTAAGTCATCCACGAGTTAACATCTTAGGTCGTCCCCGAGTTAAGAGTTAAGTCGTTGCCTTCTGCTATCTCGTCCTGGCTCAGGTCGTACTGAGATAAGTCGTTAGGTCGTATAGACCTTAGCTCGTAGCTCGTATTTGAGCTTAAGTCGTTAAGCCGTATCGACTTTAAGTCGTTGGGTCGTACACCCTCTTAAGTCGTAAGTCGTTCGCGAGATAAGCAAGTACTAAGTCGTTCGCGAGTTAAAACCTTAAGTCGTAGGTCGCCTCCGACCTAATATTTCCCATGCTATTTCACTAGGTCGCTTGACCTTAAGTCGTAGGTCGTCTCCGACCTATGCCCCACTTAAGTCGCATCCCACTTAGGTCGCAGGACTCTGTTAAGTCGTAGGTCGTCTCCGACCTTACCCTTGGCCTTGTTAGTTCGCGTGAACCCTTAGGTCGTATGACCTACTTTTCCTTAGGTCGCTGGACCAGCTTGCCTTCACTAAGTCGTACCGTGACGGGGCGCTGCCCCGCAAGTCCGAACCCCGTATTACTCTGCGTAGGCAATCTTATCTGAAAAGCATTCATCAGAACTTCCACTTTGATGCATTTTGAGCTGATTTCCTTGGATTTTATTCACGTCTCCGAATGTGAATTTTTGTGATAGATTGTTCCAACAATCGTTTTATGACTTGTCACTTTAAAGATATGAAGGTTTTAATACTAGTAGTAAATATCAAAACTCTTTCTTCAAATCGATTTCAACACTATTTTTAATATCAAAAGATCGTTTTCTCAAACCGATTTCCAATCTACTAATATATATAAGCCTTTACTTCACTCGAATGAGAAATCGACTTAAACGACTTAGTAAAACGAGTGGTATGAAACGCTTGCGTTCACTTCGTCGGTTAGCTCTTGGACTTGTTCGATTGAACCCTTTTGTGACAATTTCCTAGTGAAGATTTACGGTTTGTTCGTAAATATTTAAGTTAAGCAAGTGATTATGGGACATGAAGCTAAACTCATATATTTACTAGCTTAGTGTGATTGACACTTCTTTATGATCGATGATGATCATTTTATGGTTTAGACTAGCAATGTGCGATGTCTCTTCTTCCGTGTGTTCGGACTTGCCTTCGGGCCATCCGTGTGTTCGGAAAATTTAAATGGATAGCTTCCATGAGATAGCTTCTCATCCGTGTGCTCGGACTTCCCCCTTTTAGTGATTTCTGGATTTCGTGTGTTGATTTCTGGGATTTGTTCTGGATTTCGTGTGTTGATTTCTGGATTTAGTGCTTCACCAACTTTTGTGGTTTTCACTGATATGATATCAGTTATTGTGTATTGGTGAATTTGTGTGTCATTACCTTTTTATGTGTTTGGATCTTTGAGAAGATTCTTGTGATATTGATTAATCCCTTGTTGATTATCATTTACATACTTATAGTAGTATGCCATCATGGTTATTATATGTTTATGCCATACCCCTTATCCTATATCATGTCATCTGATATTTATAGTTAGACTAATCCGTTTATTATTTTCTTATAAATAATACTCGGGTCAGACCGAGATGTTACAGGTGCTTCTGCTTGACTTCTCTTCTGGATTATTCTGACTTTTGGCTAACTACTTAGATTAGTAGTTTTTGGTTGTACACATTTGAGATATAGACTCTATGTTGTGTATCTATTCTTTTGTATAGCACGTGATGCTATTCTTTTGTATTATAGTGGATCTTTCCGACCACTACTCTGATGTACACTTTCATGTGTTATATGTTTATTCATATCTTCTTCCGCCTTTGTGATATGGATGTCTGTGACTGATTTATGTTATGATTATTTCTATGTTTGTTTCCGAAGATTATATATAGCCACCGTGTGATAGCTTTGTGTTTGTATCGGTATGTCGGATTTCCTCCTTAAAGGATATGCATTCTACCCTATCTGACGTGTCGGTGCTCGCACAAAGAAGTTACATGGATGGTCGCTCCTCCACAGCCTTATTCTCCGTGCTAATTGACAGCACTACATCGTAGTGTTCTTGGTTAGCGTGGGTATAGAGGTGGGGCGTCACAATAATGGTCACAGTTTGGATTCTGGGGAAAATAAAAAGTTGTGACCATTGGATTTCCAACGGGTGAGTAAATGAATGATCACTGAAATCAAAAAAGGCGAGTTGCGGAACCGATCCGGAAATTGTTCTGTAGATTTCGCTGTTTTTCGGACTTCGAAATTTACAATTAAATATACCATAGAAATCAGCACTACGAGACGATCAAAACGGTATATAGATATTAGTGGTGCGATTGAATTATAAAAATTCGAATTTTTCTACCAACGGAAAATGCAGCAAAAACACAGAAAAATAAGATCGACGGAGCTAAAGAAGTCCAAATTTGGAAAATGAAAAATGCCGTCTCGCTCAGAAGATGGTCTAGAATTTTTCTATGTAAAAATATTTAGGTTTCGAAAACGTTTTATTTTCATCGCTTTTTAACTGATTAAATTGAAGTAAATTTACACGCGAAAATAAACTTCATATTTTCGGATGAAAATTTACCAGTTGCTATGTTTAACTAGATGCATTCCAAATATCAAATTTATATTTCAAAAGTTTATTGTTTAAATTTCACAAAATTTCAACTAATTACGTTATTAAAATAGTTAAAATTTACGGGTCATTACAGTTTATCATTTCAACCCATAACGATTTTCCCTTATTCTATAAGATCGTTCAGGTATGTATCCTTTCAACCCATAGGGAATTCTAAACTAACAGGGAACTTATAGAGTGAGAAAAAATATGATAATAATATAACAGATCAACAACAGGCATATATCATCAATATCAAATTAAAATATAAATGACAGGTTATGGTGTCATATGTCACAGGTGAACAGTTATAGATAATGGCATATCATATTTAAAAATAAATAAATAACTAGCAATTCAAATTTAACAGCATATTTCAACTGTCGTTTCAAGTGAAATCAAATTTACTAACTATAAGAATGTTAATAGTGAGTGATTGCTCACCATTCGAGGCTAGAGAGATTAGTCACGCGACAAGCTACGAGTCCAAACAACAAATTCCAAAGCTCAATACGATGAACACGAATTCAACGAACGAAGCATAGCTGGGCTGAGATTCAAAAATCGATGATAACAAAAAATATATAAAAATGTCTAAAAATCTAATATTTACTCATATAAAATCTTTCTTATATATATTTCCTTAAAAATCAATATTCTATTTGAAACACAAATCAAAATAAATTATATATATATATATATATTCTAAAATCAATATTAAATTCAAAACCCATATATAAAATAAAATCTATATGTATCATATATTACAAAATTATCACTTAATTTCAAACACATATTTAAAATAACATATATCTATATAGTATAATTTACTCTAAAATCACAACATATATTGGAAAATATATTGATTTGCAGACTATATATATATATGAAAGTAAATACATGCATGCTCCTCAAAGTATATGTGAACTATGTATATACAGGCTAATATATATGCAGGTTACAAAATTTTATCTCCAGGCTATAGGTAAAGGAATATATGCGAACTCTATATATATAGCATACAACTAAATGTGCATATACAGGCTACTATATAAATGTGCAGACACTATATATAAAATACAACTAAATAGCCATATGCAGACAAATATATATATATATACATATATATAACAGATTATAACTTATATACTTACATAAAACCAGATTTTATAGTTTATATATATATATTATAAAAAAAACATATCAATATTTATATAAAGGGATCAAGCAAAATCTTTATACTATAAATATATATATATACAAACAAATATGATAAAAATATTTATATATACCTAGATACGAACAGAAACTTATATATTATAAAACAATATAGATAAAAGCATGGAACGAACACCAGCATGGTGAAGGAAGGAGTAACAAATGGAGATGAGGCTACGGTCATGAAACTGCTGTGTGTGAGGGGAGCTACTCTGTAACGACCCGCTATTTTGGACCATTCAAATCGACAATAAATCCACACATGTCTGACTTGAATAATTCAAAATATCAGATTGTTAATTTAAATTTGGCAAAACTCAGCATATGCAGTAAATAAATCAATCACAGAATCACAGACACAGAGTAATACAAGATACGCAGCGGAATAGATAAAATAGTAGTTCATGAAGCTACTATATAAACATCAGAGTTAGGAATAAAATACAACAGAATATCTAAAATGCAGTGAAGTCTCCAGTGCAAACAGATGACTTCTCTGAACAAATCAACTAGAAGAGCTGAAAGCTGAGGCGATAGATGGATCTCCAAAGGAAGCTCCAAACTCCAAGGGTGAGTCTCAAATGCTGTTTCACTCGGTCTGACCCGAGCGTAAAGCAAACACAAAACACTCGAGTCAGGATTAACATTCTTATATCAATAAATCCAACTCAAGTGAAATATCAACTGAAATACACGTAACTTAAAGGATGTTTGGGATAACCATCCTCTAAGGATCTGTAGAACTATCTACAAGGTGGGAATATACACTATGACACCGTGGCCATTTTAAATTTATTTACTTCAAAACCCAAATATCATTTCATTTCAAATATATCTATTTTCCAAAATAGTATATATATATATTAAATGATTTAAAAAGTAAAGTATTTAATTTCCACCAGTCTAGCAAATCGATTCAAATCAACTTCAAATTCCAAATTCAAATTTATTCAAAGTTCAATTCATCAATTTAATTCATTTCAAAACAGATCATTTAAATTTTCAATATATTTCAAGGCTTTAATATTCAACATTTTCAAAGTTAAATTTAACAGTTTCATATAGCACTAGATTTAACTTCATTATTATCTAATCAGGGAATATTCACTTAATAAATTCAATATCATTTAACTAGTCTTAAATTTCATTTTTTTTCTAAATATTTCTTTAAATTTATTTAAACAAGAAATATTCATTAAATTATTTTAAATCAAACTCAAGTTATAAATCATATCTTAAATTCTAATTTCAATAAGCTTTGTATTGGTTTAATTAAATAAAATTCTTTACTAACTTCAAATTATCATCCCAACCTTAACTTATTCAAAATTTTTACCAAATCTATTTTGAAATATAAATTTTATACTTAACATATTATATGTATTAAATCCATCTTAATTAAATTAAGTATCATTATTAAATCTATATATATCATTACCATTTATATATAAAATTTTAAGAATCAACATTTGTTAAAACCATATATTTCTTTCCAAAACCATAAAATTCAATTTCAAAATATTTATATATATGGACCAACGGTGTTTGTATATATTTTTATTATATGGTTAAGTGATACGGATATTTATCATTTCACTCCGAAATTTAAATATATACGGGTAGATATCATTTCGACCCGTAATCCCAATTTCAATTCAAATGAAAATCGCTTGGGTTTATCATTTCAACCCATAACGAAATTCTCCTATTCTAAAGTCCGTTCGGGTATGTATCATTTCAACCCATAGTGAATTCTATACTAACAGGGAACTTGCAGAGTGATACAGATACTAAAAAAAATATAACAACAGGCATATATCATCAGTATAAATAATAGATACGGGTGTCAGATGTCACAGGTGAACAGATACAAATAATAGTAATAACAGGCATATAATACTAGATACTGGTGTCAGATGTCACAGGTGAACAGTTATAGATAATAGCATATATAACAATGTAAATAACTACAGCAGCATATTTCAATTGTTATTTCAATTGAAATCAAATTTAAATAATAAAAGAACGTTAATCGTGAGTGATTGCTCACCTTTCGAGGTTAGAGGAACAGCAATGGTGAAGAAGATGGCACGGATACGGATAAGCAATGAAGTTAGAAAGTGTAACGACCCGACTTTCCAGACCTGGAAAATCGAACCATTTTAGTTAAGAAAAAGAGGTAGAAGAAGAAAATAGTAAAAAAATAACATCAGAATCTAACCATCGCAGCGGAATAAAATATAATATATATTAACAGATCTTTACACAAATCAAAACTATATCAGTTTTATATAATACATCATCAGAGTATACATCAGAGAACACATAACATAACTGGACAATAACCATATCATGTCCTCAATACAACAGAGTACAACAATCAACACAGCGGAATATATATATATATATATATATATATATATATATAAACAAGTACGGAAGATACGTCTCGCCATCCAGCTCATCTCCTGAGATCCACAGCATCATATCCTGTAACCTATAATACTCGGTCTGACCCGAGCATCATATAAAACAATACCCGAGTCAGTCTGGAAAACCAGCGTGAGAAAATCACACTCAATTGATTTTTAAAGTTTCAAAACCCTTTGAAAACAAAAGCATCTCGTAAGACCACGCCACAAATAAACATGTCGGGTTTTTACCTTACGATAGCTAAAACACTTTTTATAAAAATCCTCTGATATTATAATAGTGTCTATTCACAAATACTTATTAAAATAGCTGAAATTGTTACATGATTAAATTCCAGCATACTAGGTATACAAACAAATAACGTACAAGGCACGTAGGGAGAATGGATTTCCAACGAATGACTAGGCACTGGGGTACCACCTGTCACAGTACGTGGCCTAGATCACAGTACCGAGGAGTACGCCCGCTCCCCTGCAACACAAGGCCGGAATCATCCCTTACTGGATAATTCCAAATAAAATCACCCCACGGTTGGGATCAGCAACCGCACCACTAAGCCGAAATAAAGGGACATCTAGACAGGGATGACCTTACTCTCAAGTGGGGGCTACCCACGAAGCCTTGCTGCATAACCCCTGATTTTCAGTCATTCCCGGTTGATGAGGTTCGAGGCTAAACGATACCTTTTCAGAACATCCCTTAGAATGCCCATCGTCCACCTGACGATGTCACGAAAGCATTCGTCCATACAAGTCCTTCCCGGGTTCGAACGGAACCGAAGGCACTATTCCTACTACATCCATTTTGGAAATATCCTCAGGATTAGTAGCGACTAGCCCTTGCACTTCACTGCTCCATCTTCGACTCCGAACACGTTACACGAAACGTACAAACCGGATCGAAGTGGTATTCGAGTCTCCAGACCTAGAATCCCGGTATACGGAAACTCGATCCCGGTCTCTTCGAAACGATCAGCGCATTTGGCCAATATTGATAGTCGGTTATTTAACTATCAATTAACATCCACAAGTAACCATCACACAATAAATAATTTCCCACATTATTTATTAATCTCAAATATCTTCGCAAGATATATTTCTATTTTCAAACTCCTTTTGAAAACAATTTTAAAACAATTCCCGCTTACGGAATACATTCCCAAATATTTATTTCCACTGAATCACCAAGTACAAAATACTTTTAAATTTAAAAAAAAACACTTTATTATAAATATACTTTAACATTTAAATTTGGAAAACTACTTTAATACTTAATTAAAAATAATATTTTTAAGAATATTTAAAATAAGATTACGTTATAAAATATAAAACTAAGTTTCCACTTTCAAATAAAATACTAGTCACCCTTTAAATAATTATTACGATAATAGATTTGGAAAATATTTACTTTAGAATTTAAATATTAGAAATAATAAATTTTCTAAACATGCCCTTTTTAAACAACATGAAAACTTTTATCTTATATTAAGAATTTTCTTTGAAATCGTACTTGGCTATCCAGGGAATACACTTTCTTCCATATCTTTTAAAAATAAATCACCATTTATTTTTAAACACATTTACATTCCTCAATAAATTCCCACCTTGAATTTATATTTAAAATATCCACTGATATTTCATTTCACTTCATAAACCCAGTTTATAAATTTTAAAATCTCATTCTCTTTTAAAAATCCAAGTTTTTTTAACACTTAAATCAATTTCACATTTGATTTCCATTTTACTTTACTTTGAAATAAATTTCCCTATTTACTTCAATTATTTCAAATACATTAACTTTCATCTTTTATTTCTTTATTATGAGTTGAAACCTTTTTAACTAAAATACCAATTTCGGATTTCCAAACTTCTTCAATTAATATTTTAATTAAATTAAATCTTTGAATTTCAATAAAATCAATTCTTTTATATTTTTTAAATAATATCACTTTAGTTAAAGATTTATTTCTTCCCTGTTAAATTCAAAATCATCTTTTCCCATATTTGTTCGAATTTAGAAATTTCTTTATTTCTTTTACAATTCCTTATTTAATTTATTCAAATTCACTATAATTATTTAACTTGAATTTTACTCTTTTATTTCTTTCCAAAAATCCAATTCAATTGCTTTTGATAACTCATTATACTGGGAAATTCAATCCAACCAGATTATCCAATATAAATCATCACAGGATATCAACAATCATATCACAGAATATTTAAACAAAATTAAATATTTTGAGGAATCCAGTTGGATCCCTCCAACCTGTTTCCCTGCATCCACAGATGTTAGCACAATACCAATTTCACTTTAAGGTGGAATATCGCGGTATATGGGATTAATAAAATATCATCCGCTATTATGCGGCGCATAGGGTCTCATCCGCTATATAATGCGGGAATATCAACAACTCCAATATATACATATGCCAATATGTATATATTGCTATATACTACTATATATAATATAGCACATCAATCAATGCAATCATCCAATCAATTATTTAAATTTAACCATTTAAATTTAAATTATAAATTCAGCTGAGTGAGATTAACTCACCTTTGATTTTGCAATCCAAATCCAATCTCGACTTGTTCCCTTCAGATTTTAACCTTGAAAAACAATTTATATGATTTTATTAATATTTGTACTGATTGAACACTTAATTTCCATTTAATAAATTTTATTTAATAATTTAATTTCAAACCAATTTTCTTTTAATAAAATATTTTTAGCCACTAAAATAATAAATTAAGTTTATGAAACAAATTTATCCTCATAACGCATTATTTTAAAATAACCAGCAAGTCCAAATATACATATACCTTTAAACCCCTTTTTATTTCTTCTTAGAAACCCAAACATTTATAAAATTTATTTAGAGAGGTTCGAAAATCTAGTTTTTATAAAACTTTTCAGCACTTGAAATTCCTATGTAAATTTTTCCAAAATCTCATATATATTTTTTTAAACTAAAACCAGCAAGTGCATTTATCTACATATATTATGTTTGCTGTAATTAAGCTTGTTTGAAGTTTTAAATTTGAAAATAAAAATTATACCTTCCTGCTGCAACTCCAGAACCCACGCGACAAGCATACTCAAAATGCTCGCAACCAACTTCCATCGGCCAAAGCCCCAAATCGACTTCAACCCTAGCATGTCGCCTCGCATAAAGGCCCCACCTTCATCACGAAATCGAACAACCCTAGGAACGGCTTCCATCCCACATCGACACTCGCACCCACCTCACGGGGCCGACGAACCACGACTTCCCCAAACCAAGCAGTAGCGCCACCGCTTCCAGGCGTCTCGCCAACTTCCCATCGCAGTTGCAGCCCACGCTCGCTTCCTCCCATCCCCCATCTGACAGTCGCGAATCCCTCAATGTCGATCGACTTGGTCGCATACCCTAGAACGACTTCGATGGGGTAAAAACAGGAGAGTGGAATCGCAGCCACCTTCGAACGATTCTTGTTCGACAGTTCGCCCCCCCTTTTTTTTCTTCCGAATACGATTTTGAATAGGCTGCGATCTGATTTAAATTCGAAAGAAAGAAAAAATGAAGGCTGTCGAATTGGTTTGCCCACATTTTTTTTATAAACGAACAGTTTCGTTCGAAATGAGAGAAAGGGAAAAGGAAAGTGCAAAGTTAATTCGAAAGGAAGACGGAGGAGAAAGACTGGGAAGTTTCCATTAAATGATTTTTGAACGAAAAGGGTTTTTCTTCGGCCATTGTTTTGATTTTTATTTTCAAACGAAAATGAAGCATCTGCATTTTGAAAGAATGAGGAAGTGTGTTCGAGAAGACACAGGAACGTGTGGGGAAAAATATCTAGCTACAGTGTTTTGCTTATTTTGTTTATATTAAATTTTCGATTAAATTTTCATCGCGTTCGTATGTCGTACGCTCTCACAACAACTCCGATTACTTCAAAACTTGAAATCCGGTAATAATACAATATTACGGACCCAATGGAACTAGTTTCGTCGAATTCCGAGACTGTGCCTCGGGAGGCTATTTTTAAATTCAATTTAAACAATAAAATTTCAAAACTGAACAAAACGCTTATAAATTCAATTTTAAAAGTTCCATTACCTTCAATATTGACAATATAAATTTTCTGAACCTTTGAACTATTTTTAACAGGCTCAAAACTCAGGATTCTCTATTTTACCCTATTTTCGATTGTTTAATTCAAAAATTAAATTATCCAATAAATATTTATATTTAAAATTCGAGTTAAAATTTAACTTCTGAATATTTAAAACAAATTAAATATTCCAATTTAAAAGCCCAAAATTCTGGGTCGTCACATTCCTTCCCCCTTAAAAGAATTTCATCCCCGAAATTACCAGTTAAGAGGAATGATTCAATCCCCCTTAACTATTTCCCAAATTCAAACAGTTTTAACAATACCCAAACAATCTTTTATTAATGATACACTAATCATCTTTTAACTTCCCAAACTTATTCATAAGTTCAACCCATACCACCTACTTATCCATTCAAATTTAAATTTGAATTCAAATTTTTGAATTATCAAAATTTTCTCAAAATTTTTCTAACTCCCTAAATTTTCGAAAAATTTCGCCAGCGTCTCCTTTGCGCGGCTAGCTCGGTACTACTACAAAATGGCTACACGGCCTCCCAATCTCAAAAAGAAAACAAAAAGCCAAGTGGCTGGATCAAAACCCAATCAAATTTCATATAGAAATTCAAATACATACCTTTTTGTCGGGCCATTAAATTTTATCTTCTAAAATCAAAAATCCCAATTTATCCACTGTTTTATACACCTGTATATCCTACTAAGCAATAATATTCAATCACAATTCCAAAGTCATTTTATACTTTCCTTTACAAGTTTCCAATATTGGTTTTACTTAAGCCCGTACGATGTATATATATCATCTGTACGCAATATCACATTCGATCGCTCAATCGATCACACAATTTCACTTCCGAACTAGTATTGTCCACCCGACTTCCTAGTGCGGACTCAGATCTGGTTTCTTGATCAGAAACCGTTATTCTCCTTGCATAGCCACAACTATGATAGAGAATATCCAGAACCAATCAACAATCCATATCCAGGCTCGCCGTCGAAATTCGAGTGAAAAATCCTAATTCGGATCGATAAAACTATCTCAAAATTTTGTGTTCGACATCTGGATCAAATAGCTATGCGAATAAAATAATATACGTACATCTTACGTATATATTCCAATTGATTACCAATTATATCAATTCTCTTTTATTCACATTCCTTTTGATTGTTATCCCCTTATTCACAACTATTCCATTTCACAACTTCAGTTTTAGTCTTCATTCAACTATTCCCTTAGTATATATTTTTTCCAAAATTACTAAGTATATTTCCAATACCAATTTTCTTAAGAATTTCATTCTTCAATTCTTAAGTTCATATAAATTTTCTTATATTTATTTACTACTTCACCACTGAAGTGTATATATTCAAATTGAACTCCCATTTCATATGAATTTCAACTTACTTCAATTTACTACTTCATTTCCAAAAAAAAAAATTTCTTAAATTCAATTCATCTCCAACTTCCAAAAATTGAATTTTATTTAGCTCAAAACAATCCAAGTTAATTCATTCAATAACTAGTTCTCAACTTATTTAAATCACTCTTCTGTTTGAGTTCAGTTTCCATTCAACATTTACTTAAGTCAATAACTTAAGTTTATTTTCCATTTAACCAACCCTTTAAAGTTTTATTTCCATCTTTCATTTGATTCTTATTCAATCAAATTCCATCCATTTATTTATTTAATATAAGTGGTTCATTTACTCAATCATTATGAATTTTATTTTCCATACTCAATTCATCTGGAATTATTTTATTAATAAACAGGCCATTTCCAATTTATTTTCACTTATTTGGATTTCATTCGCAATTCAAACCATCACTATTTTAATCCAATTTCATTAACTCACAATTCAATTTCATTAACTAATTTATTATCTAATTAGTTCCTCCGCTGGTTAAAATTTAATACTTGCTTTTTAATTCCAAATATCACTTCACTTAATTTTCTTAAGTTCAATTTATTTTATAATTCAAGTTTGGATTTATTTAAAAATTAAGATTACTCATCTTATCGTTTCCATTTGATAATTACAATTTCAAATTATAACTCTTAATGGTTCAAAGTAATGGATTCCCATTTATGACTTACAATTTCATTTCTATTCATAAGTTTTAACTTACTTACTTAAGATCTGGGACTATTCATTTAAGTCCATTTTCGTCTTTACAATCAAATTTTCAAATTATTACACTTAAGAACTTAAGAATATGAATTTCTTTCCACAATTATAAGCATTTTACATTACCTTTATATCCAATTCAATTCGACTTCAACTTATTTACATTTAATTCAATTCCAATTCTCAATTTTATTTAACTTATCTTAAGTTAAATTCAAATATATTTTATTCACCTTCATATACTCAAATTAAATTTTAATTCCAGGATACAAATTTATACAAGTTTTACAATTCATTCACCTTCAAGTTCTCTAACTCTTTTATCTACCAACTTATATTACTCATTTAGTTATTTTCATCTCATAATTATAATCCCAGAATTAAACTTTCTTTCCCTTCTTATTTCAATCAACTTCATTCTATACTCTATGTTGTTGATTCATTTAAATTTCCACATTTATATTTTAAATAGAATTCCCAGAATCCAATTGCCCGGTTTTATTTCAAAACCATTTTGAATCCATAAATAACTCACACATCTGGTATATCACATCAAATTCCAATTTCCAAAACAATCTGCTTTTACCAAACAATTTTTCCTTTGAATTTCAAAACTACCCAGTTCACAATCATTTCCAATTTAAAACAGTTTGGTAGCAATTTCTCTTTGGAAACTCGAAAATAGACATCGATGATGCTGCAGTCATCACCGAAATTATTTTCCATCGACCGAAAGAGAATTTAATGCTTTTATCACTTTGAAACATTTCAAACATTTTTAAATCCCACCAGATTTCAATTCAATTTCAAAAATATTCATGAAATAATATCACTATTATTTCCCCCAAAACCTTTAAACTATTTTTAAATCCAAAGGAATTTAAACCTTTCCCAAAACTTCAAATTCAAAATCCATTCAATTTTATATCCAAACATTACTCTGAAATTCTATCACATTTTATTTCAAGTTATAAGTCACATTTACAATTTACATTTACAAATTTCATTTGTTTATGAATTTATCTCGTTTGATTATAAATCACATTCGTAATTCACATTTGTATATAAAGTTTATTTCAATTTATAAATTTCATTTATAGTCTATATTTCAAATTCCATTTTGTTATATAAATTTATTCTTCAACTTAGGTTATAAGTTTTCAATTTCTACTCAATAATGAGACTAACTCATTATTGTCATTTTCTAACAACCAAGCATCCAAATATATAACTATAATAAATTAAAAAAAATTATTTCTTTCATATACAAAAATAATTTGGGCAAAATTATTTCATTCACCCTATTTAAAACAATACTGTGTCGAATTGTTCTATTCAAGTGTTTAGAAACCCCTTCGATACAGTTGTCCAGACTGTGCCGACGAAGGTTCATATGCCACTCAATAAACCAACCAACACAATATAAAATCATTTTATATTCACTAACAAATACGCGCTCATATCTATTAATACTCTCAAAATTCCCACCAGAGCCAAGGTTATCGCCAACCTAAGCTCTGATACCACTGTAACGACCCGACTTTCCAGACCCGGAAAATCGAACCATTTTAGTTAAGAAAAAGAGGTAGAAGAAGAAAATAGTAAAAAAATAACATCAGAATCTAACCATCGCAGTGGAATAAAATATAATATATATTAATAGATCTTTACACAAATCAAAACTATATCAGTTTTATATAATACATCATCAGAGTATACATCAGAGAACACATAACATAACGGGACAATAACCATATCATGTCCTCAATACAACAGAGTACAACAATCAACACAGCGGAATATATATATATATAAACAAGTACGGAAGATACGTCTCGCCATCCAGCTCATCTCCTGAGATCCACAGCATCATATCCTGTAACCTATAATACTCGGTCTGACCCGAGCATCATATAAAACAATACCCGAGTCAGTCTGGAAAACCAGCGTGAGAAAATCACACTCAATTGATTTTTAAAGTTTCAAAACCCTTTGAAAACAAAAGCATCTCGTAAGACCACGCCACAAATAAACATGTCGGGTTTTTACCTTACGATAGCTAAAACACTTTTTATAAAAATCCTCTGATATTATAATAGTGTCTATTCACAAATACTTATTAAAATAGCTGAAATTGTTACATGATTAAATTCCAGCATACTAGGTATACAAACAAATACCGTACAAGGCACGTAGGGAGAATGGATTTCCAACGAATGACTAGGCACCGGGGTACCACCTGTCACAGTACGTGGCCTAGATCACAGTACCGAGGAGTACGCCCGCTCCCCTGCAACACAAGGCCGGAATCATCCCTTACTGGATAATTCCAAATAAAATCACCCCACGGTTGGGATCGGCAACCGCACCACTAAGCCGAAATAAAGGGACATCTAGACAGGGATGACCTTACTCTCAAGTGGGGGCTACCCACGAAGCCTTGCTGCATAACCCCTGATTTTCAGTCATTCCCGGTTGATGAGGTTCGAGGCTAAACGATACCTTTTCAGAACATCCCTTAGAATGCCCATCGTCCACCTGACGATGTCACGAAAGCATTCGTCCATACAAGTCCGTCCCGGGTTCGAACGGAACCGAAGGCACTATTCCTACTACATCCATTTTGGAAATATCCTCAGGATTAGTAGCGACTAGCCCTTGCACTTCACTGCTCCATCTTCGACTCCGAACACGTTACACGAAACGTACAAACCGGATCGAAGTGGTATTCGAGTCTCCAGACCTAGAATCCCGGTATACGGAAACTCGATCCCGGTCTCTTCGAAACGATCAGCGCATTTGGCCAATATTGATAGTCGGTTATTTAACTATCAATTAACATCCACAAGCAACCATCACACAATAAATAATTTCCCACATTATTTATTAATCTCAAATATCTTCGCAAGATATATTTCTATTTTCAAACTCCTTTTGAAAACAATTTTTAAACAATTCCCGCTTACGGAATACATTCCCAAATATTTATTTCCACTGAATCAACAAGTACAAAATACTTTTAAATTTAAAAAAAACACTTTATTATAAATATACTTTAACATTTAAATTTGGAAAACTACTTTAATACTTAATTAAAAATAATATTTTTAAGAATATTTAAAATAAGGTTACGTTATAAAATATAAAACTAAGTTTCCACTTTCAAATAAAATACTAGTCACCCTTTAAATAATAATTACGATAATAGATTTGGAAAATATTTACTTTAGAATTTAAATATTAGAAATAATAAATTTTCTAAACATGCCCTTTTTAAACAACATGAAAACTTTTATCTTATATTAAGAATTTTCTTTGAAATCGTACTTGGCTATCCAGGGAATACACTTTCTTCCATATCTTTTAAAAATAAATCACCATTTATTTTTAAACACATTTACATTCCTCAATAAATTCCCACCTTGAATTTATATTTAAAATATCCACTGATATTTCATTTCACTTCATAAACCCAGTTTATAAATTTTAAAATCTCATTCTCTTTTAAAAATCCAAGTTTTTTTAACACTTAAATCAATTTCACATTTGATTTCCATTTTACTTTACTTTGAAATAAATTTCCCTATTTACTTCAATTATTTCAAATACATTAACTTTCATCTTTTATTTCTTTATTATGAGTTGAAACCTTTTTAACTAAAATACCAATTTCGGATTTCCAAACTTCTTCAATTAATATTTTAATTAAATTAAATCTTTGAATTTCAATAAAATCAATTCTTTTATATTTTTTAAATAATATCACTTTAGTTAAAGATTTATTTCTTCCCTGTTAAATTCAAAATCATCTTTTCCCATATTTGTTCGAATTTAGAAATTTCTTTATTTCTTTTACAATTCCTTATTTAATTTATTCAAATTCACTACAATTATTTAACTTGAATTTTACTCTTTTATTTCTTTCCAAAAATCCAATTCAATTGCTTTTGATAACTCATTATACTGGGAAATTCAATCCAACCAGATTATCCAATATAAATCATCACAGGATATCAACAATCATATCACAGAATATTTAAACAAAATTAAATATTTTGAGGAATCCAGTTGGATCCCTCCAACCTGTTTCCCTGCATCCACAGATGTTAGCACAATACCAATTTCACTTCAAGGTGGAATATCGCGGTATATGGGATTAATAAAATATCATCCGCTATTATGCGGCGCATAGGGTCTCATCCGCTATATAATGCGGGAATATCAACAACTCCAATATATACATATGCCAATATGTATATATTGCTATATACTACTATATATAATATAGCACATCAATCAATGCAATCATCCAATCAATTATTTAAATTTAACCATTTAAATTTAAATTATAAATTCAGCTGAGTGAGATTAACTCACCTTTGATTTTGCAATCCAAATCCAATCTCGACTTGTTCCCTTCAGATTTTAACCTTGAAAAACAATTTATATGATTTTATTAATATTTGTACTGATTGAACACTTAATTTCCATTTAATAAATTTTATTTAATAATTTAATTTCAAACCAATTTTCTTTTAATAAAATATTTTTAGCCACTAAAATAATAAATTAAGTTTATGAAACAAATTTATCCTCATAACGCATTATTTTAAAATAACCAGCAAGTCCAAATATACATATACCTTTAAACCCCTTTTTATTTCTTCTTAGAAACCCAAACACTTATAAAATTTATTTAGAGAGGTTCGAAAATCTAGTTTTTATAAAACTTTTCAGCACTTGAAATTCCTATGTAAATTTTTCCAAAATCTCATATATTTTTTTTTTAAACTGAAACCAGCAAGTGCATTTATCTACATATATTATGTTTGCTGTAATTAAGCTTGTTTGAAGTTTTAAATTTGAAAATAAAAATTATACCTTCCTGCTGCAACTCCAGAACCCACGCGACAAGCATACTCAAAATGCTCGCAACCAACTTCCATCGGCCAAAGCCCCAAATCGACTTCAACCCTAGCATGTCGCCTCGCATAAAGGCCCCACCTTCATCACGAAATCGAACAACCCTAGGAACGGCTTCCATCCCACATCGACACTCGCACCCACCTCACGGGGCCGACGAACCACGACTTCCCCAAACCAAGCAGTAGCGCCACCGCTTCCAGGCGTCTCGCCAACTTCCCATCGCAGTTGCAACCCACGCTCGCTTCCTCCCATCCCCCATCTGACAGTCGCGAATCCCTCAATGTCGATCGACTTGGTCGCATACCCTAGAACGACTTCGATGGGGTAAAAACAGGAGAGTGGAATCGCAGCCACCTTCGAACGATTCTTGTTCGACAGTTCGCCCCCCCTTTTTTTTTCTTCCGAATACGATTTTGAATAGGGTGCGATCTGATTTAAATTCGAAAAAAAAATGAAGGCTGTCGAATTGGTTTGCCCACATTTTTTTTATAAACGAATAGTTTCGTTCGAAATGAGAGAAAGGGAAAAGGAAAGTGCAAAGTTAATTCGAAAGGAAGACGGAGGAGAAAGACTGGGAAGTTTCCATTAAATGATTTTTGAACGAAAAGGGTTTTTCTTCGGCCATTGTTTTGATTTTTATTTTCAAACAAAAATGAAGCGTCTGCATTTTGAAAGAATGAGGAAGTGTGTTCGAGAAGACACAGGAACGTGTGGGGAAAAATATCTAGCTACAGTGTTTTGCTTATTTTGTTTATATTAAATTTTCGATTAAATTTTCAACGCGTTCGTATGTCGTACGCTCTCACAACAACTCCGATTACTTCGAAACTTGAAATCCGGTAATAATACAATATTACGGACCCAATGGAACTAGTTTCGTCGAATTCCGAGACTGTGCCTCGGGAGGCTATTTTTAAATTCAATTTAAACAATAAAATTTCAAAACTGAACAAAACGCTTATAAATTCAATTTTAAAAGTTCCATTACCTTCAATATTGACAATATAAATTTTCTGAACCTTTAAACTATTTTTAACAGGCTCAAAACTCAGGATTCTCTATTTTACCCTATTTTCGATTGTTTAATTCAAAAATTAAATTATCCAATAAATATTTATATTTAAAATTCGAGTTAAAATTTAACTTCTGAATATTTAAAACAAATTAAATATTCCAATTTAAAAGCCCAAAATTCTGGGTCGTCACAGAAAGACTACCGCTGAACGAATCCGGGCAGCGGTGGATCAAAACAGCACGATCTAGAATTCGATGAAAAAGGTATTTAAGAAATAATATTTTATATTTATATGAAAATATTACAATGTATTAACCTATTTAACAAAAGTTCAAATACATCTTACAATTTTAAAATAAAGCTTTTATACCATTATTGAAAACCAAACACATACAAGAAAGAAAAATCTTGAAAATCATAAAAATCTGAACACACTTATCTAATATAAAACTCATGTATACTATATATATAAACTAATATATAGGTTACATACATTAAAACCAATAAAAAAAATCAATATAGAGTTCAACCTATACATGCTGTAACTAACGGACAATGTAAATATATATGCACGGTCTCACATCTACTTGTATAACTTACCTATTATAACAACAAACAGGTCATATACAAATCTTATCTACATATATATAAACCTTATATAAACTATTATAATTTTATACATTATAAACAACATATCTATATACAACCAAGTATAAACTTACGCAACTTTATATATATTGTATTTATATATATACAGAAAGAAAAAAAATCAATATTTGATAAACAAACATTTACCTTTTCCTCACTTTAAATATTCAAATAAAATCTACTGGCCAAACTTGTAGTATATATATAAAGAATACGTATATATATAGAAAGTAACAGCAAACCCCCTCCCAATTCACTTTATATACTAATATAACTTATGTAATTTAAACAGACGATCAGATATTCGAACAAAATTAGCTGTAGACTTATATACGAACAAAATTTACCTACATATATTCTTCTGCAATCATACATGTTAAATACAACTCATACATTTCAAACTAATATGTAAGGTAAACCTACAATATTAAATCCTATCAGTATTACACGTATATGTTACCAGAAAAATATAAGCTTTTATATTATATAAACAAATCCACTTAATATGAACAATTATACGTTATAAAATATGTCCACTAATATTACATTTAAGGTGTAACCGATAGATTATAAATGTACTATATTTATACATAAATATAGATCATACAGTAAACTAACAATAATATATACACCTTATATAATACACAACACGTAAACATACTTATAATCGTACATCAAATCTGATATGAATAAACACCCATCTATACTACTCTGTGAACATGTACCATATAGTAATATATAAAGCAAATTTGCGATACTGAGTTCAAATGAAACAGGCTGTCACGAAAAAAAGATTTTTGAAGAAAACAAACATGGAAATTATACATGGGAAATCAGTTTAAACCAATAACTTATGACATAAATTATATATTATAAGCATGTCTAAATATTATATACAGATCGAAAAGTTTCTACCTTAAAGTAATTGTTATTAAATCATAAATATATGTAAACTATTATATGTATAAACAAAATCTATAATATATATAAACACTTACAAGTAAATGGAGGCAGCGCTTGGCCGAACTGAAAGGTGGTGGAGCAATGGTGGGTTGCGCATGGGCTCGGCGGTGGGATGGAGGGAAGATAAGAAGGAGGAGAAGCACGTCGGCTGCAGTGCTTGATTGATGAAGCGGTGGCCAGGCTGGAATGCAACGAGGAAGACTCGGGTGTTAGAGATGAAATGTGGCACGGAGGCTGCTTCAAGAGGAGATGTGGTCGAGTGTTTAGGTTGCTCGAAGGAGATGAGCAGATCTGGGTGAACTCGGCAAGAAGTCAGGGCAGTGGCTTGGTTGATGGGAAAGTGAAGGAGATGTCGTTGGTGTTAGCGTGGAGATTGAAGCTCTGAAGAGATACAGGAAATAAGGGGCTAAGAGGAAGGGAAAGAGCAGGCCATGGAAAAAGAGGAAGATGTAGAACAATATTTGAAAGCAATATCAACTAAACGAAAAGGTAGGAAAATTAACAGATAGTTAATGCATATGGTACAGTGAACGGTGGGAGAAAATGAACAGGCAAATTCGAACGTTATGTAAATTACAAAAAAAATGAATAGTCAAGCGAAATGAGGGGTCAGAGGGATAAATTCATAAATATTGAAACCAGAAAATATAACACACGGCTATTGGATATATATGGTAGGAAATGAAAGGGTTTAAACTGGTTACCGATACGGTGAACTGATTTACAGATTTCTTTGTCAATCGGACGACGAAACAAGAAAATGAATATACCGTGGAGATCAGCACGACGTGACGATCAAAACGATATACACATATTAGTGGTACGATCATCCGATCAAAAGTCGATAATCGGTACCGAAAATGCTGCTATAATGCCAGAATTAAGATAAACGGAGCAATAGAAGTCCAAATTTGGAAAACGAAAGATGATGTTTCACTCAGAAGAGGATTTAGACATTTTCTATATAAAAATATTCAGGTTCGGAAATAAATTTATTATCATCCATTATTAACTGATTTGAATTTAATAGAATTATATAATAAAATAAATTTCAATATTATCAGGCGAAAATTTTCCAGTTGCTATATTAAAATAGACGTATTCCAAATAATAAATTTTAAATTTCAAATTTTATTGTTTAAAATTCACTACATTTCAATTAAACATATTATTTAAAACTATTAAAAATTTTGGGTCGTTACACTCTCCCCCACTCAAAACTTTTCGTCCCCGAAAAGGAGAGGTAGGAGAATAGAACAACCAGAAATAAAGTAGATTGAAAGTCAAGATTAAACAATTAATTTGAACTATATAAATTTTACTCAAAATTTGAAAACTTCATTTGCAATTCAATTTTCTTATATACTTTAAAGCTTTTCAAGACCCATTTGCAAAATTTCTTGCTTTCTTACAATTACCATTTATGTGCTTAAATAACAGCTTTATCAATATATGAAAACTATTTGAACAGTTATTTACCTTATTACTTATATTTACAAAGAAGCTATTTGGAAACATTAAATCTATGATTTATAAATTTAAAATTTTTTTTTCTCAAGATACTTTTCAAATATTATTAATAATCAATAAATATTTACTTAAAATATGTTTTATCTAATTAATAACCTCAACATATTTATAACACTAAAATTTCTATTAAACCATGTAGTCGATAATTTAAACAATACTTAAAAGAATATAGTTAACAAGGAAAAGAAGGAGGATTTGGAAACAAAATATAGGTGAATAAATAAAGCTGAGCAGATAAGGTAGATTCAAAAGAATAGTATCGGGCACGAATAATTAATTTAGAACCATGAGAATTTCAATTTCGAATATTAGTATAGAATTTCTTTGTTGGAAATACTTTTATAATAAAAATACCTTTATAATAAAATACTTTTATAACGAAACAAATTTTCTTTCGAAAATACTTTTATAACTCGATGTTTCAACAAGTTTATCCTTGTTCCTGTAGACTCTGGTAGTGCGTTGATCAGGCGCAAAACTAGAATTCTCCAGGTACTTAGTAGACCTGTTTCAACACCCAGTGAAAATAATGGAAAAACTTTTAAAAACAGATATGGAAAGTACAATCCAATCAAAAACGAATCAAATCATGGATCGCAGATACACAATGGTTACGCCTGGGTCCCCCAGGAAACATCCGTACCTTTTAAGCATTCACTGCCTTGCGAATTTCGCCATGCAACAAAACGGTGGACCGCAGGATACATAAAAATGGTTATGCCTGGATCCCCCAGGAAACATCCATACCCCTTAAGCAATCTCTGCCTTGCGGATTACGCCACTAACACGACCATAGATCGCAGATACACAATGGTTACGCCTGGGTCCCCCAGGAAACATCCGTACCTTTTAAGCAATCACTGCCTTACGAATTACGCTATGCAGTCGAGTTCGTAAGACCATGGGTAACGCCATGGAATTCGAAGGACACTCGAGTATCATATCCGGAAAACCAAAAATCAGAGAGAATAATATCGATAGAATGAATCCAAGATGTGGCCACAAATCGGATATCAAGCAGAAGGCACTTTCCATATCTTTACTTCGAAAATATGTATCATATAGTACCTTTTCAAATCACTTTCAAATATCGTACTTATATAAAATCCATTATATATAAGATTTAAATTTCAAATCAAATACTTTCCAAAATCAATAGTATATCAAATCATACTTATATAGACTCCAATTATATAAGATTTCACTTTCAAATTGAGTACCTTTTCAAATCTATAGTTTTCGAATCAATTTCATACTCATACAAATCAATTTTATATAAGTTCGACAACTCCTAAATCAAGTATTTTGTAACACAAGGTTCTCAAATTTCAATTTGTTTCAATATCAGTTCAATTTCAAAATCATATACAGTTTCACCAAATTATTTCTTCTCAAATTAAATATCTTTAGTTTCAAAGTTTCAAAAATAATATATTTAGAAAATAAATCCAATTTCCGAATCAATATAATTTAAGTCAACCAATTCATTTCCAAAATCAAATGTTTTCAAAATCATCTTATACTTACGTAAGGTCTATCTTATATAAGGATCAAATTTTTCAAAATAAATTTTGCTGTATGAAGAGCCGTATGGGATTGAATATCTTTGCTTTTATGGGTTATATATCTTTGTAATTTAAATTGGAAATTTTCTTTTAGTAAGCAAGATATTCTAACCCGACAACTTTCAATTTCAGCGTCAAAATATATCAATGATATTAGAATATACGATGTACATACGTCATCATTTCGCAAAATCACATTTGATCGCTCGATCACACAAGTTCGCTTTCGAACTAGTATTGTCCATTCGACTTCCCTAATGCGGACTTCGATATGGTTTCTCGACTAGAAGCCATCAGTCTCCTTGCATAGCCATATACTATGATAGAGAATTCTAGAATTTAGCCCAAAATCCATATCAAATATTCGCCATCAAGAATCGAATGAAAAATCCTAACACGAAATGGTGTAATTCACCTCGAACTTGTGTACTCAAACTTGGATCAAATTAATTATGCAAATAAAACAGCATACGTACAACTTATATATTTATTCCAACTTGTTAAATATATAGTTCCATAAAGATGTTACTAAGTTAAAACATTTAAACTAAATTTTATTCAAAATATTTTGAAGACCAAATTATTTTCAAAACATTTCAAATCTAAATTTCATATTAGAAAATTTTAAAATTGCCTTATTCATTTTCTTAACAAACAGTTTCAACTTATTTAAATCATATTACTACATACTTTAACATTCATACCAACTTATATACTTTATACTTTTCAAAATTCTTAGCTTTTGAAAAGTTAACCTTGATTTGGAAGTGCTCGAACCTTCAAAATAGTTGAAGAAATCATTTTCAAATTCAAGAGTTGGAAATCAGCAACAAATTAGTAAATCAATTTTAATAGATAGGGTTATATCAAATCCAAAACTCGAGGGCTGAACACCGGCTCATTTTAAATCGTTTCAAATCGTTTCAAATACATTTACATATATCTTTCGAATATCAAATCATACTTCAAAATTTTGAAATCAAAATTGGTTTCGCAAAATCACTCACGTAGCGATGCTACTAAAGTGGCCAATCCCTTACTCTGAAACTCAAAAATCAATGTCGATGATGCATGCACTCATCACCGAAATTATTTTCCAGCGACATAAGTGAGTTCTGGACTTCTATTTTCTCAAACTTCTTTTTGAAATTTCTTCGAAATCATTCGAAACTCATTAAAATCATTTGAAACATTTCTTATTTGGAAAATACTTTTAAATCATACTATTATTATATATTTCAAAATCTTAAAACCAATTTCAAAATACTGGAGTTCAATTCTCGAATTTCAAATTTAAAATCCTTTAGTTATAAATCATTTTTAGATAGATCAAATTTCTTATAAATTTTTTTTTTCAAAATCCTTTCGAAAACCTCAAATTCTTATTTTAAAAGGGTATATAATCCTTATCGAAAACATTTCAATTTTATATATAGAATAAAATCATACTTATCAAAATAATAATTTCGGTTTAGAAAATAATTTCTAGAATACAAAACCCGATTTTCAAAGGATGATTTGAGAATGGATTTCAACAAAGATAGAGATTCAAATTAGAGGAACTCTAATCAAATAAAATTTCTGATTCGAAGATAGGCTTGAACGAAGATGAGACAATTAACTTACAAAATAGGAGATGGATATACTTATACAAGTCGCGAGCGACCTTAACCGGGTCAACCTTGACTTCAGGAACAAGATCGATGCAGAATTCCAAGAAAAACCAACATTCGATCGCAAGAGATAGCGGTATCTAAACCAAAGATATATAAATCTCCGGTGAATCAATGCCAATTGTAAAGGAGTTCCACCCCTTTACAAATCATCCAAAGATTGGCGGGATTGCCTATTCTTATCGAGATCATCCGAAGTGGAGTTATGGGATACTCCAGAATCAAAAGAATACAAATAGGGAGAGACAAGAATGAATTTTGGAACCGCAAGGAACGTTCCAAAGTTCAAAGGAAATCGAGTCAAAAGGAAGAAATTCAAACTCGAACGAAAGTGATTCTGTAAATAAATTTACTATATATGCTAGGTTTTGCCTAGAGCCAAAGCTCTGATACCAACTGTAACGATCCGCTATTTTGGACCATTCAAATCGACAATAAATCCACACATGTCTGACTTGAATAATTCAAAATATCAGATTGTTAATTTAAATTTGGCAAAACTCAGCATATGCAGTAAATAAATCAATCACAAAATCACAGACACAGAGTAATACAAGATACGCAGCGGAATAGATAAAATAGTAGTTCATGAAGCTACTATATAAACATCAGAGTTAGGAATAAAATACAACAGAATATCTCAAATGCAGTGAAGTCTCCAGTGCAAACAGATGACTTCTCTGAACAAATCAACTAGAAGAGCTGAAAGCTGAGGCGATAGATGGATCTCCAAAGGAAGCTCCAAACTCCAAGGGTGAGTCTCAAATGCTGTTTCACTCGGTCTGACCCGAGCGTAAAGCAAACACAAAACACTCGAGTCAGGATTAACATTCTTATATCAATAAATCCAACTCAAGTGAAATATCAACTGAAATACACGTAACTTAAAGGATGTTTGGGATAACCATCCTCTAAGGATCTGTAGAACTATCTACAAGGTGGGAATATACACTATGACACAGTGGCCATTTTAAATTTATTTACTTCAAAACCCAAATATCATTTCATTTCAAATATATCTATTTTCCAAAATAGTATATATATATATTAAATGATTTAAAAAGTAAAGTATTTAATTTCCTCAAGTCTAGCAAATTGATTCAAATCAACTTCAAATTCCAAATTCAAATTTATTCAAAGTTCAATTCATCAATTTAATTCATTTCAAAACAGATCATTTAAATTTTCAATATATTTCAAGGCTTTAATATTCAACATTTTCAAAGTTAAATTTAACAGTTTCATATAGCACTAGATTTAACTTCATTATTATCTAATCAGGGAATATTCACTTAATAAATTCAATATCATTTAACTAGTCTTAAATTTCATTTTTTTTCTAAATATTTCTTTAAATTTATTTAAACAAGAAATATTCATTAAATTATTTTAAATCAAACTCAAGTTATAAATCATATCTTAAATTCTAATTTCAATAAGCTTTGTATTGGTTTAATTAAATAAAATTCTTTACTAACTTCAAATTATCATCCCAACCTTAACTTATTCAAAATTTTTACCAAATCTATTTTGAAATATAAATTTTATACTTAACATATTATATGTATTAAATCCATCTTAATTAAATTAAGTATCATTATTAAATCTATATATATCATTACCATTTATATATAAAATTTTAAGAATCAACATTTGTTAAAACCATATATTTCTTTCCAAAACCATAGAATTCAATTTCAAAATATTTATATATATATGGACCAACGGTGTTTGTATATATTTTTATTATATGGTTAAGTGATACGGATATTTATCATTTCAATCCGAAATTTAAATATATACGGGTAGATATCATTTCGACCCGTAATCCCAATTTCAATTCAAATGAAAATCGCTTGGGTTTATCATTTCAACCCATAACGAAATTCTCCTATTCTAAAGTCCGTTCGGGTATGTATCATTTCAACCCATAGTGAATTCTATATTAACAGGGAACTTGCAGAGTGATACAGATACTTAAAAAAATATAACAACAGGCATATATCATCAGTATAAATAACAGATACGGGTGTCAGATGTCACAGGTGAACAGATACAAATAATAGTAATAACAGGCATATAATACTAGATACTGGTGTCAGATGTCACAGGTGAACAGTTATAGATAATAGCATATATAACAATGTAAATAACTACAGCAGCATATTTCAATTGTTATTTCAATTGAAATCAAATTTAAATAATAAAAGAACGTTAATCGTGAGTGATTGCTCACCTTTCGAGGTTAGAGGAACAGCAATGGTGAAGAAGATGGCACAGATACGGATAAGCAATGAAGTTAGAAAGACTGCCGCTGAACGAATCCGGGCAGCGGTGGATCAAAACAACACGATCTAGAATTCGATGAAAAAGGTATTTAAGAAATAATATTTTATATTTATATGAAAATATTATAATGTATTAACCTATTTAACAAAAGTTCAAATACATCTTACAATTTTAAAATAAAGCTTTTATACCATTATTGAAAACCAAACACATACAAGAAAGAAAAATCTTGAAAATCATAAATTTCTGAACACACTTATCTAATATAAAACTCATGTATACTATATATATAAACTAATATATAGGTTACATACATTAAAACGAATAAAAAAAATCAATATAAAGTTCAACCTATACATGCTGTAACTAACGGACAATGTAAATATATATGCACGGTTTCACATCTACTTGTAGTACTTACCTATTATAACAACAAACAGGTCATATACAAATCTTATCTACATATATATAAACCTTATATAAAATATTATAATTTTATACATTATAAACAACATATCTATATACAACCAAGTATAAACTTACGCAACTTTATATATATTGTATTTATATATATACAGAAAGAAAAAAAAAATCAATATTTGATAAACAAACATTTACCTTTTCCTCACTTTAAATATTCAAATAAAATCTACTGGCCAAACTTGTAGTATATATATAAAGAATACGTATATATATAGAAAGTAACAGCAAACCCCCTCCCAATTCACTTTATATACTAATATAACTTATGTAATTTAAACAGACGATCAGATATTCGAACAAAATTAGCTGTAGACTTATATACGAACAAAATTTACCTACATATATTCTTCTGCAATCATACATGTTAAATACAACTCATACATTTCAAACTAATATGTAAGGTAAACCTACAATATTAAATCCTATCAGTATTACACGTATATGTTACCAGAAAAATATAAGCTTTTATATTATATAAACAAATCCACTTAATATGAACAATTATACGTTATAAAATATGTCCACTAATATTACATTTAAGGTGTAACCGATAGATTATAAATGTACTATATTTATACATAAATATAGATCATACAGTAAACTAACAATAATATATATACCTTATATAATACACAACACGTAAACATACTTATAATCGTACATCAAATCTGATATGAATAAACACCCATCTATACTACTCTATGAACATGTACCATATAGCAATATATAAAGCAAATTTGCGATACTGAGTTCAAATGAAACAGGCTGTCACGAAAAAAAGATTTTTGAAGAAAACAAACATGGAAATTATACATGGGAAATCAGTTTAAACCAATAACTTATGACATAAATTATATATTATAAGCATGTCTAAATATTATATACAGATCGAAAAGTTTCTACCTTAAAGTAATTGTTATTAAATCATAAATATATGTAAACTATTATATGTATAAACAAAATCTATAATATATATAAACACTTACAAGTAAATGGAGGCAGCGCTTGGCCGAACTGAAAGGTGGTGGAGCAATGGTGGGTTGCGCATGGGCTCGGTGGTGGGATGGAGGGAAGATAAGGAGGAGGAGAAGCACGTCGGCTGCAGTGCTTGATTGATGAAGCGGTGGCCAGGCTGGAATGCAACGAGGAAGACTCGGGTGTTAGAGATGAAAGGTGGCACGGAGGCTGCTTCAAGAGGAGATGTGGTCGAGTGTTTAGGTTGCTCGAAGGAGATGAGCAGATCTGGGTGAACTCGGCAAGAAGTCAGGGCAGTGGATTGGTTGATGGGAAAGTGGAGGAGATGTCGTTGGTGTTAGCGTGGAGATTGAAGCTCTGAAGAGATACAGGAAATAAGGGGCTAAGAGGAAGGGAAAGAGCAGGCCATGGAAAAAGAGGAAGATGTAGAACAATATTTGAAAGCAATATCAACTAAACGAAAAGGTAGGAAAATTAACAGATAGTTAATGCATATGGTACAGTGAACGGTGGGAGAAAATGAACAGGCAAATTCGAACGTTATGTAAATTGCAAAAAAAATGAATAGTCAAGCGAAATGAGGGGTCAGAGGGATAAATTCATAAATATTGAAACCAGAAAATATAACACACGGCTATTGGATATATATGGTAGGAAATGAAAGGGTTTAAACTGGTTACCGATACGATGAACTGATTTACAGATTTCTTTGTCAATCGGACGGCGAAACAAGAAAATGAATATACCGTGGAGATCAGCACGACGTGACGATCAAAACGATATACACATATTAGTGGTACGATCATCCGATCAAAAGTCGATAATCGGTACCGAAAATGATGCTATAATGCCAGAATTAAGATAAACGGAGCAATAGAAGTCCAAATTTGGAAAACGAAAGATGACGTTTCACTCAGAAGAGGATTTAGAAATTTTCTATATAAAAATATTCAGGTTCGGAAATAAATTTATTATCATCCATTATTAACTGATTTGAATTTAATAGAATTATATAATAAAATAAATTTCAATATTATCAGGCGAAAATTTTCCAGTTGCTATATTAAAATAGACGTATTCCAAATAATAAATTTCAAATTTCAAATTTTATTGTTTAAAATTCACTACATTTCAATTAAACATATTATTTAAAACTATTAAAATTTTTGGGTCGTTACATACTCGATGAAGGCTGCGATGTTTGTAGGTAGCTGGAGAGGTAGTAAGCTCGGATTTGAGAGGGGAGGAGGAAGGTCGAGTACAACAGCTAGCTATTGGGTATTGGATCCAAGTGTAGTTCGGCCAGGGAGGAGATAGGAAGGCCTTGGGTGATGGCGTGAGATCGATGGCAGAACGTTGTTGGTGCTCAGGGTGGAGGAGGGTACGGTGAACGGTAAGGCAAAGGATTAAGGAAAGCTTGCTCACGTGATGAGTTGCTGGCGAAGACGTGCGTGGTGAAGGAGTCAAGCAACGGTGATGAACAGGTCAGGAAGCCAAAAAATTTATATACGAACTTGAATTTTTTTTCGTATATGTATAAACAACCCAATATGAAAAGAAGGGGAGAATGCACGAGAAATGAGGAGCAGGTTTGGAAATCATATAAGTTGGCAGGAAGTCAAAGAGGAAGCAGGTTTTCTCAGATCTCAATTTGTATAGTTGTTATATAAATGAATAGGTATACTTTATATATATTAATTATATTATTATAAAACCGTTGGAAGTGACCATAGAATGAACAGCTAAAAGCTAAAAGAAAAGTCACCCAATATATACAATAATGACATAGCAACGGTCAAAGGCTTTGATTCCGGGAAAGTTGTTAAAGTAATTTATTTGATTCCTTGGACTGCACGTTTAATTTTTGAAAATGCACGGTAAGTTAAAAGTCACAATTTGTGGTACCGTTATTGAAAGTGCTGCTACCAAAAGTGCTGCTAAAATGCAGAAAATAAGATAAACGGAGATAGAGCAGTCCAGATTTGGCGAAATGGAATATGACGTCTCACTCAAAAAATGATTAACATTTTTTATTATATAAAATATTCAGATTTGGAAAATATTTTATCTTCATCAAATTAACTGAATATAAATTGAAAATTACACAACAGAGTTTACTTCCATACTTTTCAATGAAAATTTACCATTTGCTATGTTTAAATAGACGCATACCCAATATCAAATTTTCATTGTTAAATTTTATAATTTAATTTCAAGCAAAATTTCAGTTTAATACGTTATTAAAACCGTTAAAATATCCAGGTCGTTACAAAGCAGTTCATCGACTTAATTAAAAATACACATCAAAAGTTTGCATTTAATTATATGAATGTCAATTTTGGTGAGTACAGTTTTCGGAGCATACCTGTGAAACCGTCAACACATGATTATTCTGACAAATATTAGATTGGCTTTCATATAATCCATCATTATGCAACAATAAAATAATTTAATAGTACACATGTACAATTAGTTTCTTAGTTGACTGTACTAATTCATTAGCCAAAGAACAGAAATGCTTTAACATTCTCTTGCATTAAAAATCCATAGGTTCCAAAGAAGATACACGTTAAAATAATATTAATTCTTTAAGTCATTGCTGAATAAAATAATTGTATGCTACAAAAATCTGCTTATGAAAAAAATCTCCATATTTGTGTACCATCGAATTATTAAAATAAATGTTGATTTGTTCGTTATTGTTTACGTATAAAAACTAAAAAATAGTATAATATATTATTGATGGATGGAATGCCTATAAAGACTGTTATTTTTCAATTTTCTGGTATTATTCTGTTTTCCTTGCCTTTGACTGTTGAAGAGAAAAAAAGCACAAATGAGTACACATTTCAAAGTGTAGGTCCAATTTCATTATTTCAGATGCATATGTTTAGATGGTTACATACATACTTTGAAAGAAAAATCATGCACATTTATATAATTTCATATGCATCATTGCTTATTCAAGTCGGCTAAGGGTCCAACTACACTAACTTGGTGACAGTCATAAACAAAAAGGACCAAATAACACAACAAGAAATAAAATACGAGTGAAAGCCAGTTTCTTTAGGCATAGTGAAAAATATTGATAGTGACATATATCCTCTTTCTCAAATAATTACCCCCCATGTTTGTTCATACTTCATAGTCGACATTTATAACAACAATTATAATCAGTCACATGGGATAGTACTCTACAATTTTGATTCTAGTTGACAATAAGAAAACTAACCATCCATAAATATTTTAATATATTGTTCTAAGAAACACTTAGCCGATCATTTCGACTGCAGTAACCTACTGAAGCTGCTAACTTACATGTATATTTTACAGTAAGTGATCTTAGTACCTGCATTTTTTACTAACTTATTAAGAAGCTAACTTACACATATATTACTCCTATTAAAGCATTTTTGACTTTTTTATTTAGCTAAGTAACTTACAAGGTCTTTGCAAGGTTAGACAAAGAATGGTAAAACATGATACAATAAAGATCAACTGAAATTAAATGCCATACTTTTGTTATTGAGTAATCATAGTCACTTTTAAAATATTAACAAAAACCGTAGATCAAAAAAAGTTTAAATATCAACAAAAACAACAAGTTAAAAAAACAAAAATCTGAACAAAAACTATAGATAAAAAAACCACAGTTCAAACAATTATTAATTTTTACTATCAAGTATTTATTATAACAAAACTTATGAAGTAAATATCATAGTTTTAACAGTTTTAAGCAAATCAAAGAGAAGTATAGCTTTGGTTTTCATAATGGTTTGCTTAGAATCTTTGAATTAATTTCTCAATAAAACACGGTTACTGGATAATCGTACGAACTAACAATCATTTAGTTATCATGTTTCATATAGAGAATGAACAACCAATCAGACAATAATATACCTTATAAATTATTTGTATGAATAAAGAAGAATCAATTAGTTCGGAGATTGATGAAGAGCAAAAACGTTTATAAATTAACACGTTTGATTTCAAATGTTTGTTCCTGGATTTCGAATCTGATAGATATTGATGAAGAGCTCGGAGATTGGAGATTAGGGTTCTTGACGTCGTCAACTTCTCAACTGCTAAAGAGTGAACTATTGAAGATCGGAGATGGAGTAGAACGCCATAAGTTCAGTTGGAGATGGAGATAGAGTAGAACATCGAGTAGGGTTTTCTTTGTTTTGGAAGGAAGACGAAAATTGTTAACCGTTACTTGGGAGGGAGACAAAATGGTTAAGTGTTTTTGGGAGGGAGTCGAAAATTTTGGGACCAGCGTTACATACCTACAGTACAAATTAAACAAGTAAAAAACAAATCGAATAGAAAAACAAATAATTAAAGCTAAATAATAACACTTAGAATAATGCGTTATTAAATTGTGTTATCAATAACATATTTTCTTGTAGTGATATAGTTCTAGTCACAAAAATATGGAGAAAATATGATACTTGTACGCTATTTTTTTGAAGGCAAATGATCACTACTCCATGCATGGAGCTGGCAATAGAACTTAGCGAAAAGAATTAAATTAGCACAAAAAAGTAATACATTAAGTGCAATGGTATGAAACTTATTGCCATAATATGATCCGATGCACGCTTATCAAGTACTTAATCTAGTTCATCAAGTAATATGAAAAACAAATCGAAACATGATAGAAGTGCAGCACTCATTTTCTGGTTCTCGTTGATCTTTTTTTCACGAATGAGACAAGAATATTACAACTGATGAGTTCCATAGCGAAAAAAATTAAACAAATTAAGCATTGTGATTTTTACATAAATTAGGCTATTTGGAAGATACAACTTTATTAAGAGTTAGAATAGGTTTACAATGTTTTGCTCCGCCGGTAAACTTCCCAATATGCAAATGAGATCATGAGTTCAAAGCCCAGTAAGGAAAAAAATTAACAATTTTGAATTAGAAAATTGGACATCGACACATTATGTGTGTGTGAAGTCAGTTATTCAAATCTAGCTAAGGGTGTTAATCGGGAAGACTGGATTGGATATAGGTGTGTGTTCATCTCCTCTCCTATAAGAGTTTCGGACGGACACAGACCAGATGAGACTTTGGTTTGGACACTCTTCGCACAAGCTGAACAATGGATGGATGATGTACGGACAATAGAAAATTCATCGAACAATTCATACCAGTGAAATGTCGTACAACTTTTCTTATCCTAATTCGCGTCCTAAATAAAAATCGGACGAACACGGATGGACGTTTTTCGATTTTAAACCGAGTCGGACAACGGACACTTGTACAAAATTAATACCCCTAAATCTAGCTCTAACAATATTTCATATTTTACTTTACATTTTCCAATATATGTTTACTAAGACTATATACAATACTGGAAATTGGTGATTTCAAACCACTGTGTTCTTTTCAAAGGCATTTTTATACACCCAAAAATCAGGTAATATTAAGTGGGTAGAAGTAGTAGTCATTGATCAAGAAGGAAATCCAAAAGGAACTCGAGATTTTGGTGTGATTGCTCAGGAATTGAGAGAATTGAATTTTACTAAAATAGTTTCATGAGCTATTTTTTTTACAATCTATAACTAAATGCTAAATGCACTGCGGCCTGAATCATGTTTTCGGAGTGTGTAAGACTTTAGCAAGTAAATTAGTGTCATATTTGACAACTTTGCAAAGCATCTAGACTCTTAGAGACTCGGTTGTAATCTTTAACTTGCAAATAACATAAACCCTAAGATCTAGAATTACATGATTATCACATAAGTAATGAATCAATAAAACATACCTCCAGACATCTTGTATATGAATCAGCAATGGTTGTTGTCGAAAGTTATTTCAATGGAGAAAGGAAATGGTTTCTCTCTCTTTTCCTATATCTTTCTTTATGTGTTTTTTCTATATCCTTTGTGATGGGCAAAGGTTAATATTTTAGGTAGAGAGAGGACCAAATTTCCAGATTTGTAGACTAAGTCTTGATCGTCCATCAAGATCAAGATGAGGGAAATTAACGCTCTAGATTATAACCGTTTTATTGATTAGCATATTAATAGGAAAACCCTTTAGATTCTATTGACCACAAAATGAGGAAGGAAACGTTTGAGGAAGGAAACAGTCAAATTTCCTTACCAAATAAGGAAGGAAATCCATTAATATTTTTGTATTAATTTCCTTACAAAATGGTCAAATTTCCTTGCAGTCTCCCACGTGGTCAATAGTAAAATCCATTAATGTTTTCGTATTAAGGTCATAAGGCGCGCATGATATGCTAAACTTTTCTTTAATCGGTTATCATAAGTGTCTTGGCTAATCCAGTGGTCAATGGAAGTCATGACGTGTACATGTTATTTTGCAACATGCTTACTTCCATGTACTATGACATTGACAACTTTCATAACTAGACCGTAGATGAGCATAACTTAATGGTCACATAATGTCTTGAAGCAAAAGACTATTTCTGTTATCATTTATCTAAATATAAATGTGTACACGTTATAAAACAGAAATAAATGATGTCCAAATTATTAAGAGCTCAATAATTGTTATGTCTGGCTAAGTACAAAATAAATGGCATAATAAGGAGATAATTAGGAACTATCTGCAAGACCCATGCTATCAGTATGTCTCTGAAAGGTCTTTGGAGGTAGTCCTTTCGTGAATATGTCTGCCACTTGTAAGTCTGTACTTATCGATTCAACAACAATTTTCTTTAGTTTAACATCTTTCTTCAGTAGTAGGTATTTCAGGTCCATGTGTTTAGAACCTTTGGTTATCCTATCATGCTTGGAGAAAAAGGTTGCAGCTTCATTGTCGCAGTAGACAGTTAGTGACTTAGAGATAAAACTTAAAGTGCCAAATTGTGAGACAAAATTACGCAGCCATGTTCCCTGAATTGAAGCCTCATAACATGCTACGTATTCAGCAGTCATGGTGGATCCGAAAAGCATCTCAGATTTCTTGCTTCTCCGTGATATTGCACCTCCACATAAGAGGTACACATAACCAAGAGTGCAAATCCTAGTGTCAGGACATCCAGCAAGGTCTGAATCAGAATAACTAGTTACCTGTAGGTAACTTGATTTACTATAGGTGAGCATGTAATTCCTTGTTCCCTTTAGGTATCTCAGTACCTTCTTTGCAGCTTTCCAATGAGAGATTCCTGGGTTACTTTGAAATCTACCCAGCATACCAACTGCATGACTGATATCAGGTCTTGTACAGACCTGTGAATACATCAAACTCCCTACAAGAGATGCATAAGGATATTTGGTCATTTCTTCTCGTTCCATAGGAGTCTTTGGGCATTGCTCAAGAACAAGTTTGTCTCCTTTCTGAAGTGGGACAGGACTAGAGGAACAATTCATCATGCCAAATCTCTCAAGAATTTTGTCAATATATGCTTTTTGAGACAATCCTAGAAATCCTTGTGATCTATCACGGAATATTTCTATTCCTATCACATAGGAAGCCTCACCCATATCTTTCATTTCAAAATTCGTTGAGAGATAATCCTTAGTTTCATGTAATAAACAAAGGTCGCTGCTGGCTAATAATATGTCATCAACATACAGAATCAAAAATATGAACTTGCTCCCACTGAACTTGAGGTATATACAAGGGTCAACTATGTTTTCTGTGAAATCGAAAGTGGTAATGATTTCATGAAACTTTAGATACCATTGTCTAGAAGCTTGTTTCAGTCCATATATTGATTTCTTAAGTTTGCAGACCATGTCTTCCTGTCCCTCAATTATGAAGCCTTCAGGTTGATGCATGTAGACTTCTTCTTCCAAGTCTCCATTTAGAAAGGCTGTTTTCACATCCATTTGATGTAACTCGAGATCATAATGAGCTACTAATGCCATGATAATTCTAAGAGAATCTTTCCTGGAAACAGGAGCAAAAGTTTCATTATAGTCGATGCCTGCTTTCTGATTAAAACCTTTGAAAACAAGTCTGGCTTTATATCGTTCAATTTTACCATTGCAGTCACGTTTGGTCTTGAAGACCCACACAACCGACTGCTTTATGTCCTTGCGGCAATTGAACGATTTCCCAAACTTGATTATTTTCCATAGATTTTAGTTCATCTTTCATGGCATCAATCCATTTAAGAGAGTTAACATCCGTAATGGCTTGTGAATAAGAAATTGGGTCCGTAGTTCCTTCAGATTCTATTAGATAAAGCATATAATTATTAGGAATAGCTGATCTTCTTTGTCTTTGAGATCTTCTTAATAATAGTTCCTGTGGTACTTCATCAACATTATGATTGGTGATAATTTCATTATGGAGTTGTTGATCATTTATTGGGTTTCCCTCATTGTGAACAAGTTCAACAATGGGATGATTCCCAATATCTTTCGAAATGGAGGATAAGATAATGGGTACCCTTATTTCATGAATGACCACTTCTTGTTGTTTTGTACTCCCACTGATTTCACCATTTTCATAGAATTTGGAATTGCCGATTTCAACAATTCTTGTACTATGGTTAGGACAATAAAATCTATATCCTTTAGATTTTTCTGGGTAACCTATAAAGTAACCACTGACTGTCTTAAAATCCAATTTCTTTTCATTTGGATTGTACAGTCTAGCTTCAGCTGGGCAACCCCAAATTTTGAGATGTCTTAAACTAGGTTTCCATCCTTTCCAAAGTTCAAAAGGAGTCTTTGGAACGGCCTTACTTGGAACTCTATTTAAGATGTAGACAGCTGTTCGTAATGCATCCATCCATAATGATATAGGTAAATTTGCATGACTCATCATGGATCTAACCATTTCCATGTATGTACGATTTCGCCTTTCAGCTACACCATTCTGCCATGGAGATCCAGGCGTTGTGTATTGTGCAACAATTCCAAGTTTTTGAAGAAGTCTAGCAAAAGGTCCAGGATGTTATCCCGTTTCATCATATCTTCCATAGAATTCACCACCTTTATCTGACCTAATGATTTTCACTTTTCTTTCTAATTGCCTTTTGACTTCAGTTATGACCACTTGTACAGCATCCACTGACTGAGATTTTTCATGCAACAGATAAAGATAGCAATAACATGAAAAATCATCGATAAATGTGATGAAATATTTCTCTCCTCTAAAAGTTGGAACATCAAAAGGTCCACAAATATCTGTATGTATTATTTCAAGAAGTTGGGTACTTCTTGTGGCTCCTTTCTTTGTGTATTTTGTTGTTTTTCCTTTAATACAATCAACACATGCTGTAATGTTAGCGAAGTCTAGGTCTGGTAGGACACCATTTTTCACTAACCTCTTGATTCTTTCACTGGATATATGACCCAATTTTTTATGCCACAAGAAGTAAGAATCATTCTTGGATGACTTTCCTTTAGTTTCTTTTCCATGCAGGGTGAGTTGGATTTCAGCATTTTGTTTAAGATGAAGTTTATAAAGTCCATCAATTAATATTCCAGAACCAATAAGACAAGAATTTTTAAATAAACTAAAATTTCCATTTCCAACTTCAAAAGAATATCCAAATTTATCAAGTACGCTTACAGAAATCAAATTACGAGAAATAGACGGAACATAAAGAGTTTGACATAAATCTAACTGATAACCGCTATCTAAAATGAGATGAAAAGTTCCAATAGCTTCAACTGGAGCTTTATCTTTATTCCCCATGAAAATGAAATTCTCACTTGGGTTTGTGGTTTGGATCGTAATGAATCCCTGCATAGAATTCGAAACATGAACATTAGCAGCAGTATCAATCCACCAAGTAGAAGAAGGTACATTAGTAAGATTTGATTCGAAATGACTTACGAAACCCATTAGGTTACCTTTCTTTTTGAACCATGCTTTGCGCTTAATCCAATCTTCCTGGAAGCGTCCAGGTTCCTTGCAGAATTTGCAGACATCATCCTTCTTTTTCTTCTTGGATGGTTGAGTGGCGTCATCAGATTTGGGTGCTGCTCTTTTATGCTGTGAGTTGTTCCTTTTGCCAGCTTGTTTTCCAACCCCTTGAGTGAAATAAGCAACTTTAATGCCTTGCGAGCCCTGCCAAGACTCCTCTTGAACCAGTTTGTAAGTCAATTCATTTAGACTCCACTTTTCCGTAATAGTGTTGTAATGAATTTTGAATGGTTCATACTGAGAAGGTAAGCTAGTGAGAATGAATTGGACGAGAAAAGCATCGTCCATAACCAATCCCAAGTTCTTAAGTTTGGCAGCAAGGTTAATCATTTCAATGACATGAGCGCTCATTGAGCGAGAACCATCAAACTTCATGGTTACAAGGTCTGCCATAAGTTTCCTAGCAAGGGATTTGTCTGCAGTCTTAAACCGATTTTCAATGGATTGCAAATATTCTTTTGCGCTTTCAGTTTTGGGTAGGGAGGTTTTGATGTTGGTATCAATCACCATTCGCATAAACCTCATGCTGACCCTATTAGATCGTTCCCAATCATCATGGAGTTTTTTTTCCTCAGGCGTACTTGTGTTAGTAAGTGGGGTAGGCTTTTCCTTAAGGAGAGCCATGTCTAGTTCAAGTACGCCCAAAGAAAACTCAACTTGCTCTCTCCATTCTGAGTAGTTGGTTCGATTGAGTCTGATGATAGACGTAGCGTGCGAATTAAGGTTTGAGGGTATTGCAACTGCAGATATAAAAGAAATGTAGGCTTCTTTATTAGAATAAAACACATGTCATAATAAGAGGTTAGGTTTAGCGCCTCCTGTGGGTAGGCAGTAAAACCATACTCATGGGAAAATGATAAACATTAATGTTTCATGCGTTATTGTGCAAGCAGCAGCTGCCTGTGGACGGGACTACATGCATCAGACCAGAGGAAACAAGGAAATTAAGCACGGAAGCAAAAACTAAAACAAGAGAGAAAAGAGGGAAACCAGATCGAACCAGGTGGTCACCTCCTTTGTTTTTTTCTTTTTTCTTTTTTTCCGCATAAACATTTGCCATTCTTTCAAGTAATCCACAGCAAGGATAATAAATGTCTAGTAACTGCAAGTAAATTTCATACATGAATTTAACATATAAACAATTATTTTGTAAGTTCCAGATCATGAATTTAATGTCAAACTAGGAAACAATTGTTTTCAATATGTATACTTTCTGAAAAGTATTCGCATACAATAAGTTGTTCCATATTATACAGTACTGAAGTGCGTGCAGATAAACTTGCAACCAATCCAGCCTTTGCAACTGAGACATAGTGTCGCTCCATGGCTTCCAGCAAAGCCTAAGAATATCATATTGCATAATTAGTTTGAGCTAAAAAAGAAAATTAATAGTGAATAATTTGACATTTACAAGTCTATGTTAACAACCTGATGTTCTGCGGACATTTTATCAAATTCATTGATGCGGCATAAACCACGCTTAGCGAGGACCACTGCACCTGCAAATCTTGAGTGATTATGATAATAACAAAGAAGAACAGTCAATTTTACACTAAAAAATTAGCCATGAAAATCTATCAAAAACCATATATCCAAAGATAAATAGTATGTTGATTCAAATAAACGACACTTGGGAAAATTGAGCAATTACCAGCCTCGAATGAATAATCACTAGTCATGTGGTCCTTGACTACAGCAATGGTTAAACCAGCATTTGTTGTTGCATTGCCACACACGTAGATACCACGTAGGGAGACTGATGCTGCTGCTTGAAGAAGTTGGCTCTTCTCTAACCCAGGATCACCTACAACAACAAAAAGATGCAATCTTGGCATTACATAACAACAAAAATATTTGTTACTAATCACTTATGAACATCTATGTAATTTATATCTTAACATTACAAGTAAGTGTCAAACATTCAAATATAAAAAAAATTACTTTTAAGTAGTTGTCATGCAGCTATATACATCCCATATGATTAAATTAATGAATTGTATACCTGACATATCGTGGTCATTGTATCTTCGACCATACAAATTGATGCATCACTCTGAAGATGCATAGTTAGAGACATAAGAGCAGTCTCATCTATATGTGACCCAACTTTATCTATCGTGATCAAACAAAAGTTCCAAGCACAATTTGGAGAAACCTGCATAGTTGCTCTAACTAGCAACCTTCTAGAAGAATCTGAAGAGTATGACTAATGAGTCCATCAGTTCCAAATTCAAATTCTTTGTCTCAGATCTCCTTTGTTGCATTTGCACATAAGACAGGATGGTCCTCTATGTCCACTTCATTGCTTTCAAGCGACCTTGCTATTGAATTATAATATTTGGCAGTTTGAGGATCAACTCTTTTCTGCAATGCGACACCATATTAAATACATATAATCCTAATAATACATATTGATGCTTACTATTAATGATCCATTATCGAAGGAAATGAGGAAATGAGATAATTGACTCAGCAAAGCCAGCAATATAATTCTCGTATCAGATATTATTCAAGCATTTGGGTCCAGCTTCTTGGGCCAACACTCAAGTCCAATAACTATTTGTAATATCATTGTTTAAATACAGACGGTATATCATTGTATAAACTAAGACAAAATATGATGCAAACATATATGTAAAACATCTCAGCAATTGTAAATCAAGTCTGAAATCAATTCAATCATATTTTCTTTAAAATTCTTTCTTGGTATCAGAGCCAAGAATTTCTTAGCAGCACTGTGCCATTAATCTCTCAGAAGTGATTTCATCATAGAGATTAGGCTGCGCTTTTAAGATCTTCAGAGAATCGAAATTCTCTTCATTTGATCATGTATTATCGATCATACATGTGTCTCGTCAAGATCAGTATCACTCTTTTCAGTTTTAGGTCAAGCATCTCTTGTGCCACGCCAAGAAAACAATTGTCAGAGATATAATCATCATCCAATCGATCTTTGGCCGCATATAGTATCAAAGTTTGTTGATCTTCTCTGAAGCAATCTTATTTTCATTCTATCTCACCAATTCTTGAAAATGACTGAAGGAGACATTGACAACTCAGCCACTTCAAAAGCAAGAACCACTAGTTCAACACCTCAAGCAACAACCACCCAAGATCTTATCAAATCCATAATAAAACCCCAAAGTCAACTAGTCAGTGTACAACTAGATGAAATCAATTATCTCCTCTAGAAATTCCAAATAGAGACAGCAATCAAGGGCTATGGCTTGGAAGATCATGTTCTTGGAACATTCATCACACCATCAAGATATACTGCAGATAAAGATGGCAAATTAGTAAGCAATCAAGAATATATAAATCATCAAAGACAAGATAGCTTAATCAGCGCATGGTTACTGTCATCTATAAGTGAAAACATACCGACACAGCTAATTGGGTGTAAAAGTGCATATGAGATATGGTCAACCATAGAGCAAATATTTAATACTCAATCTACAGCAAGAATCATGTATTACAAAAGGCAATTACAAAGTATAAAGAAAGAAAACTTGTCAATGAGAGAGTATTTGACCAAAATCAAAACATTGTCATCAACTTGCATATGTAGGCCATAAAATTTCTGATACTGAGCAAGTCTTACGTATATTAGGAGGATTAAATGAAGAATATGAAGCTGTGATTGCAGTAATATCTTCAAAGGAAACAACACCAAGTATTCAATATGTTCACTCTACTCTCATTGCTCATGAAGACAGAATAGAGCAAAAGAAGTCAACAATATCAGATTTCTCTATTAATTTCACCAGCAACAGTAAATTCAAGAATCAAGAAAGGAACAACAATAGCAGAAATCAAACCAATGTTCAAAGGGGTGGTCAACCTTTTAGTTCCAAAGGCCGAGGTGGAAGATATAACAATAATAATAATAGACTGAGGTGTCAGATTTGTGAAAAAATTGCTCATGCAACCAATAAGTGCTATTTTAGATTTGATGTTAACTATATACCATCACAACAAAGCAATAACAATCCAAGGAATCGCAATTTCAGTGCCAATATGATCAATACATATCCAGGTTCTAAAGAACAACCAGATACCAGAAGCACTGAGATAGCAATAATTGATGACATTCAAGATGAAAGCTGGTATCCAGATTTAGGGGCTACCAATCATGTAACAAACAACGCCAGCAATCTAAACTTGGGAAGGAAGGAGTACAGAGATAAGCAATTAATTCATATGGGTAATTGTGTATAAATCAAAATTACACATACTGGAAATGCAAGTTTTGTAGGCAGAAAACAACTTTTCTTAATAATTTGTTAAGAGTTCCATCCATAAGAAAAAATTTGTTGAGTGTATCACAATTTGCAAAGGATAATAATGTATACTTTGAATTTTATCCAAAATATTGCTTAGTCAAAGATATTCTAACTAAAGAAACCATTTTGCAGGAGTAAAGAATTTAAAGGATTGTACAAATTCAATGTTGCAAACTCAAGAAATCCTGAATTTTGAAGAAAATGGTGTAATGTTTATGAAATTGAACAAGAAGATAAATGTAAGAATTTTGATATTTGGCATTCCAAGCTAGGACATCCAAATGTAAGCATTGTAAAGAAAGTAATGAATAATAATAATATTTCTTTTAAAAAATTTCCAATGCCTTATATCTGTACATATTGTCAAAGGGGTAAGAATCACAAACTTCCATTTCCAGTCTCTGAAACAAATTACACTAAACCTCTGGAATTGATTGCTAGTGATTTATGGGGACCAGCACCAGTAAATACTGATTATGGTTATAAATATTATATATCATTTGTTGATGCTTACTCTAGATATGTATGGATTTATTTCTTGAGATCAAAATGTAAAACTCATAATGCAGTTTTACAATTTATAGCTCAAGTTGAGAAACAAACAAATTGTTAATTGAAAGTTATGCCAACAGATGGTGGAACTGAGTTCCAACCGCTCAAAGAATATTTCCAAAGAAAGGGAATAATCCATAGAACAACTTGTCCATACACATCAGAACAAAATGGACTTGTTGAGAGAAAACACAAACATATTGTTAAAACTAGGCTTACTTTACTTGCTCAGGCATCACTTCCATTAAAGTTTTGGCCTGATGTCTTTGCTACAACTGTGTTTTTGATAAACAGATCACCCACAAAGGTTTTACAATTTAAAAGCCCAATGGAAGTACTTTACAAAACTAAGCCTGACTATCAAAGTCTAAAGGTGTTTGGATATCTATGTTTTCCCTACTTAAGGCCATACAATACACATAAGTTAAGCTTTAGATCATCACCATGTACTTTCTTAGGTTATGCAGCAAACAAGAAAGGATTTAAATGCTTGGATAGCAATGGAAAAATCTTTATATCAAGGCATGTGGTGTTTAATGAAAGGACATTTGCATTTAGCCAATCAAATATAAAAACTTCACAAAAAGTATATAATTCAAAATTCTCTATACCACCAATACCTGAGCAACCTGATATAATTCCTTAAGTTGAAGGAGAAAGAATCCAGAATGATACAAACTCAAAGTTACTTGCCAGATCCACTTCACAACACACTGTGCCCAGTCTTGAGCTAGGTCACGAAGAGGTTGAACCAACTGAAAGTACAAGTCAAGCACCTCATCAGTGCACCATCACTCATTCAGACTCTTGTCAACCATTAGATGATTCACAATTACCTAATGATCAATAAGAAGTCATAACTGATGAATCAAATCAACCTCCTGCAAAGACTGGACATCACATGATAACAAGAGCAAAGAGTTATTTAAACCAAAAATATACAGTGCAGTCATAGATACTGAAGAGCCAAATACCTACTATCAAGCTATGCAGAGTGATAAGTGGAAGACTTCTATGAAAGAAGAGTATGATGCACTGATGAAAAACAAAACCTGGAATCTAACTTCATTACTAAGCACCAAATTTTTTATAGGCTTTAAATGGACATATAGAATAAAAAGGAATGTTGATCATTCAATTTCTAAATACAAGGCAAGGCTTGTAGTGAAAGGGTATTCACAACAAAGAGGCTTTGATTTTACTGAGACTTTTTCACCAGTTGTGAAACCCCCTACTATTATAGTCATTCTTATTATTGCCTTGCATAGAAAATGAAACATCAAGCAATTAGATGTAAATAATGCATTTTTAAATGGAATTTTATAGGAAGAAGTATACATGGAGCAGCCTCCAGGTTTTAAACAGGAAGGAAGTGATAAGCTTGTATGCAGATTGAATAAAGCGATCTATGGACTTAAACAAGCACCAAGGGTTTGGTTTGAGAAGCTAAAGTCAACACTGGTTAAACTTGGCTACAGCTTAGCAAAATCAGACAACTCCTTATTTAAAATTCAATGAAAGTGCAATTACATATATACTAATATATGCTGATGATTTTATTATTACAGGAAGAAGTGAAGTAGAGATCAACAGACTTACAAAACTTCTAAACAAGGAGTTTTCAATCAAAGATTTGGGAAACGTGAACTATTTTCTGGGTATTGAAGTAAAAAGGATCTCTGATACAGAAATGCATTTGAATCAAAGAAAATATATCTTAGAAATTCTGCAAAGAGCAAAAATGGATCAATCAAATGCACTATCTACTCCTATGGTAAGCAACTCACATTTGTCTAAATATAAAGGTGAATCAATCTCAAATGACAGACAATACTGAAGTATAGTAGGAGCACTCCAATATGTAACAATTACCAGACCAGAAATTTCATTCAGTGTAAACAAAGTAAGTCAATATATGTAAAATCTACTTGATGAACATTGGAAAGCTATCAAAGAATACTAAGATATCTCAAGGGAACTATGAATCATGGACTGACACTGCAATCATGCAAATCTATCAATATTAATGGCTATGATGATGCTGATTGGGCCACTAACATGGATGATAGAAGGTCTACTACTGGTTACTGTATATTTCTAGGAAAGAATCCAATTCATGGTGTTCAAAAAAGCAACCTACAGTATCTAGATCTAGTACAGTAGCTGAATATAGAAGTGTTACTAATGCTACTGCAGAAGTAATGTGGATTGAGTCTCTACTTGGTGAACTTCATGTTAAAATAAGCAGCAAACCAACAATTTGGTGTGATATTTTAAGTACTGTTCTACTTTCAGCAAATCTAGTTCTACATGCCAGAACAAAGCATATAGAAGTGGATCTCTACTTCGTAAGAGAACAAGTAACAAAAGGAAAAATCAACATAAATCACTTACCATCATCTTACCAAAGTTGCAGACATCATGACAAAGCCGCTATCAAAGAGAAATTTCATTCGCTTCAAGCAAGAACTGAAGGTTAATGAACTCAACAGCAATGAACGAGGTAAAGTTTCTTGCAACTCAAACAAAATCGAAGAATAATAGTGTCAGTATATTCAATCAGAGTGAAATTACACTTGACAATCAAGTGAAATTCCACTCAATACATGAAGAAACTTATAAAGAAAACTGCAGGCAGTAAAACAGCAAAGCTGACAAGAAATTTTACTTAACCTGAAGAACAACTACAAATTAATGAAGCTCATACTCTCTGTTGAAGATAATTTCATGAGATCTAAGAGAAAAAGTAAGAGATCTTCGGATTTTCTGATGGCGACTGTAATTTGAGGAAATCGCAAACCCTAACCCTAAGTTGGGTTTGTGGGGGGTATCGAAGGAAATGAGATAATTGACTCGGCAAAGCCAGCAATATAATTCTCGTATCATATATTATTCAAGCATTTGGGTTAACAGCTTCTTGGGCCAACACTCAAGCCCAATAACTATTTGTAATATCATTGTATAAATACAGACTGTATATCATTGTATAAACTGAGACAAAATTTGATGCAAACATATATGTAAAGCATCTCAGCAATTGTAAATCAAGTCTGAAATCAATTCAATCATATTTTCTTTAAATTCTTTCTTCCATGCTAAACATAATTTATTACATGGTTTTCACTCCTGATTATATACTTTATGTAATCTAAACTATAAGATCGTATAATAAAGTAATGCATTTTTTGCTTCCTGGTAAATTTTTCAGTTAGAAAACTCAATATTACCATAATCATAAGAAAAATGCTTTACATGACATAACTGGTAAATCTCAATAAGATTCACCTAAGCACTGTTTTCTTCTCTAATGCATTATCTATTTATTCAACCACAATTATAATTCAATTTAAATTATTTGAAAGAGGAAACAAAATTTAACTTGGTAATAATGCAAAAGAATAGTGTACAATATTGGGTGAAGGTGACACATAATTCACATTTCAAAGCTATACTTTCACATTATCGACTATATTCAAAATACTTAAAGTTTAAAATGTGGATGTTTTTGAACAATTAATTATAGAAAAAATAATTATATATCAAAATATAAAGATCCAACATTATTAATTTTATGCATTATATGACATACAATATAGGAGTAGTTTTTTGATATTCCATTATAGAATAAATAATAATCAAAATCCAACAAATCAGTTAATTAAAATATGTAAAATAAATACTTGTTATGGATTATTTTTTAAATTCCATTCACAATAGTGCACAAGTATTGAATAGGCAGTAATTACATTAGCATGCAGATGTAGACTTCCAAGCATTGGTATGGACTTGTTAAGAAGTGATGTCAATCGTTACATAGTATGCCTTAGTTATTTTTGTTAAAGCTTATTCATGGTAATTGAATTAGTATGTCTTAGTTGTAATACTTGTTATAAAGACTTATATAGTGTAAATTACAAAATGAAAGATTAGGTGATATACATGAAAAGTGCCCCAGAATTTAACCTATTGGTATGGACTTACTGGTCTTGCAACCCAATACAAGGCATATAAAGATTATTATATAGAGCACAAGCTGATTAATAAATCTCATTATGAGAGGATCAATATGAAGTATCCATGCATACAAACTATAAGTAAGTTGTCCTATTCTAATTCATGCATAAATGATTATTTGATTTTGTGTAGTAATGATATCATAGTTAAAAAAATATGAACGTGTATGAAGTGATGTCAGTCCCTACGTAATTAAGCAAAGTGATTTTGTTGAACTCTATTCTTACTACTATGACACTTTATTGGATGTCCATTCCCAAACCTCTTACATGGATTATTAGCAAGACTGATACTATTAGGAGGAAAAATAGAATTTGGATTTGATGATTATTGCAGAACAGATAATACTTATTAAAGAAATTTCATTATGTGAAGATTAAAGATAATACATATGAGTGTTATTATTTAAATATTGTACAAATTTGCCTTGACACGGTCTGATTTACAGCTGTATAAAGTAAATTACATTTGTAGCCCTTTAGTATTACATATTATCATTTTGCAGCCGAGACTTTATTCTTCAATTCGCTCCCTCAAAATAATCTAGGGTTTTCCTCTCTATCCCAAAACGCGCCGCCGATCTTTATTCTTCAAATCATCTTCAGATTAATACAAAATTCTGCTTGAAAATACTTCTAATCTTCAAATTATCTTAATAAGAGCTTGTATCTATTTTGATTTCTGAGTAAATAGCTCAATTCACTGATGCAATCGGTTGATTTCACTTTGAGCTTGAGTTGTCATTTCTGGATTTACTATCAAGACTTCTAATCTTCATTTCATCTCTGAATCGGCAAAAATTCCAAGCAGATACTGCTTTCGTAAGTATATCTCCTCTTTGGTAAGATGCGGGTATATGATTTATATTGATTTTTCCACTGTTTACTTGTTCTCGTACGAAGCATAAATCAAGTTCCATATGTTTTGTTCTTATGTGTAAAATTGGATTAGCAGACATCGATACAGCACTTAGATTATCGAACCATATTGCAACCTTTTGTTTGTATGAATTTTTAGCTCATTAAGAAGTGATTCTAACCACATCACTTCTGCAGTTGCACTAGCAAGACTTCGGTATTCAGACTCAGTACTTGATCTGGATATTATAGGTTGCTTCTTTAAACACCATGACATTGGATTTTCACCTAGATAGATAAAATATCCAGTTGTTGACCTTCGATCATCAGGATCCGATGCCCAATCAGCATCAGCAAATCCAGTGATAGTTAAATTTTTACTGGACTTCAGTACTAGGCCATAATTCAATGTGTCATTTAGATACCTTAATATTCGTTTTACTGCCTTCCAATGCTCATCTAATGGCTGATGCATAAACTGACATACCTTATTAACACTATATGATATCTCTGGCCTAGAAATTGTTGCATATTGTAGTGCTCCAGCAATGCTCTTGTACTCTTTTGCATTAACAATTGCTTCACCTTTGTGCTTTGATAAATGTAGATTACTGGTCATAGGGGTTGGTAATGATTTTGCTTCATTCATTTTTGCCTTGATGTGTAATCCCTTAATATACTTCCTTTGACATAAATGCATTTCTTAGTCTAATATCCTGTTTACCTCTATTCCCAAAAAGTAGCTAAGTTTTCCTAAGTCCTTGATGGAGAACTGCTTGTCTAGATGTTAAATAACATGATTAATTTCTCTTTCATTGTCACCTATAATGATAAGATCATCCACATATACTAATATATACGTTGTGACAATATTATTGATCTTGATAAATGTGACGATCCTGAATTTTTGAAATTGGAAATCAGAATATTTAATTGATTTTAAATATTTGGAAGTTAGTTTAATTTGAAATTCAAATATCAGAATTAATTTGGCAATTTAATTATTGAATTTAATTTATTGAAAGCTGGGTAAATTATTAAATCTTCAGTTTTAAGCCTGTTAAAAATAATTTGAAGGCTTAGAGAATTCATATTTATAGTACCGAAGATAATAAAAGTTTCAGAATTGAATTTGAAACTGTTTTGTTCAGTTTTGAATTTTATCGTTTAAATCGATATTTGAAAATAGCCTTCCAAGGCACAGTCTCGGAATTCAACGAAACATGTTCCATTGGATCCGTAATATTGTATTATTATCGGATTTCAATTTTCGTAATGTTTGGAGTGATCGTTTGGCCGTACGGTAAGTAAACGCGCTGAAATTAAATCGAAAATTTAATATAATAACTGAGTCCAAAAAGCTATCTTCTCCATACGATCGAATTTGGACTCGAAATATTTTCCATTGTGCTCGAAATAGGGGTATAACATTATGGATGCCTAGCGGCATGCCTCGATAGGATGTCAAAATTTTAAGTTACGTTCGAGACAATTTAAAATTTTATAATATTATATATATACACATTGTTGACCGTTCAATGGTTGTTCCTTCTCAAGTACGCCACTTTTCTTTACTTGATTATGCAACCCATCGCCCCTCACTTTTCAATTCACATCGCCTTCCCTTTACTTTTCAGCCGAAAGATTCGGAAAAAAGGAAAAAAAAAGAAAAAGAAAAAGAAAAAAAATGCCGAGCGCCTTAAAACGAAATCATTTTCGTTCGTTCCCAATTTTCATTTTCCCCTTTTCTTCCTCTAATGGCCGATCAAATTGATTTGGGAAATAAATAAATAAAAAAACGAAAGCATGAAGGGATCGAGAGTCGCATATAGGAGTTTGAACGGCGACTGTCGTAAATGGGTCGTCGAAAGAGGAAGTGCGCACTCACATGCGCGTGAGTGGCGCTGGTGAAGGTCGTGACTAGGGTGTCAGGCGAGTGAATGGACTGGAGTACGAAGACGGGTAGGAATCGCGCCTCTCGAGTGGCATGCGCATGGGCAAGGTCGAGGCCGGTAGAGTTTCACTTGATCGAAGTTGATCGTTTCAAATCAGAAGGGAATTGCGATAGTCGAGGTGGTTGAAGTCGCAGCATACATGCGATGGGCAGTGAGGTGACTGTAAGATTATTGTTTATATACAGATTTTCCAATAAATATATACACAGGGAAATTTATGCAGATAACAGATTTTATACAGATAACAGAAATAATATATATTTATGCAGATAACAGAAATAATATATATATATATATACATGTAGATTTTCCAATAAATATATACACAAGGGAATTTATTGCAGATTTTTGTTTTATACGTACAGATTTGGAAAATTTTATATATAAAGTTTTTAAACAAAGGAAAATATATTTTTACTGTAAGATGTAAAGTAAATTCTGTTTTAATAAAAAATACATGTATACTTTCAGGTTTGAATAAAATATATGTGTATGTAGGTTAGAAAAATATATGATATATTTCACATACCAATTTTTATCATAATTATTTTAACTACTAAGAGTAATTTATTAAAGAAAATTTGTTTAAAATTATTTATAAAAGGAAAAAATTTGTTTCCCATCTAATGGTTTTTTTAAAATAAAATTCATTGGTTAAATGAAAATAAATTGTTCGATCATTTTGAATATTAATAAAATCATATAAATTGTTTATACAAGGTCTATAAATCGAGCAAAACAAGCTGGAATGAAAACGAATTGCATGCAAAGCAAAGGTGAGAACTCCTCACTCAAATATTGATGTTGGTAAATTTTAAATAGTTAAATTTTAAATTGCTTGATTATGTGATTGGATGATGATTGTTATATATATATATATATATATATATATTGGATTGAAATAGACCCTATGCGCCGCATAATAAGCGGATGTTATTATATTTAAACACATATACCGCGATATTCCACCTCGAAGTGGAATAGGTATTATATATGTATTTGGAGTTGATTTCCCGCATTATATAGCGGATGAGACCCTATGCGCCGCATAATAGCAGATGATATGTTATAAATCCCATATACCGCGATATTCCACCTCGAAGTGGAATGGGTATTTAATTGTTGTGCTAACGTCCGTGGATGCAGGGAAACAGGTTGGAGGGATCCAACTGGATTCCTCAAATTATAGGAATTTGTTTCATATGTTGTATGATGTGATTTATTGATAATCTATGGATGATTATATTTATAATTGAAATTGTTGAAGGCTAAAATTTAGTCGAATGTATTTTTGGTATCGTTGGATACCAGAAATAAATAAAATTGGATTTTGGGAATTAATTTTTAAGAATTGAATTAATTTGAAAGAAGGAATTTAAAAGTATAAAAAAGTTGATTTTTGTAATCTTATCGAATTAATTCCAAAATATGGTGAAAAGATTTTAATAAATTGATTTCGAGTAATATTATTCGAAGGTTAAAGAATTTATTTGAAATACAAATTTTAATAATTGGAAGAAACAAAGGCATTTATTTTAAAGGAAGATAAATTCAGAAATCAATTTGAAAGTTGATTTGGAGTTGAAAGTGAATATTTGAGAAATCGATTTGAAAATCGTATAAAAAGTGAATATTTGGGAATGTAAATTCAAAATGGAATTTGTAAATGAAAGGGAAATTTGTTTTAAAAATATACACTGATTTATTTTTAAAGTGTGGAAATAAATTTACGGATTTGGAACGTAAATTTAAAATGAATCGATAAGGGTTATTTAATAGGTTTAAATGGACCATTTTCAAGTGAAAGTGTATTCTCACTATAAAGTCGAGTATATTTCCAAAGTAGCTTTTAAAATATAAATTAAAGGTTCTAAAGTTGGTTTTCAAAAGGAATATTCCGGAGAAAACATTTTCCAAATATATTTTAGATAGTGATATAAATCATTTTAAAATATTTGAACTCGGCAGATTTCCAGTGGGAATGAATAAATATTTGGGAATATATTCCGCGTAAGGAAATTGATTTTCAAAAGTTGAAAGGTGAAAAGTGATTTGAAATTTGTTTCAAATGGTTGAAGTGTTGAAAATTATATCTTAAGAATATAATTTTGAAAATAAATAATTTAGGAAATTATTTGGAACCTGGTGATGTTGTGAATATCGATTGATAGTTAAATAACCGACTATCAATATTGACCTTCAAATGGGTATTTGTTGTGATTTGCTTGAAATTTGAATGCAACACTTATTTTTAAATAAGCGCTCATTATTCAGTTTAGCCGGGAGAGGATTTTGTGTTATATAACCCATTCCGAATAATGATACGACGTTATGGATTGCAAGGGCTTCTTCCTTTATTTGGACGAAATGTCTTCCATTATGTTCGAACCCGGAACAGATTTGTATGGTCATGTGTCTGACACTACACTTTGAGATATAAAGAAAATTTCTTTCAAATACATTTCTATTTGGTGGTGGAGAATTTATTCTCTTAGCTTAACACCCTTCTCTGAGACGTACGAACTCAGAGGTTATGTAGTTGAAGGTTATCAGTGATATACTCCCAATTTGGTAGTGTGACATGCTAAGTGTTGTTGTGTGTTGATGATCATTCGTTGATCATTTGTGATCAAAGCATGGATTTCGTGTAAAGCATAGCTTTTTGGACGAGACCTCATCGGACCTCACACCCCGAAAATGGTCAAAACAGGAAAATGCGGCAAGGTTATGAGGGTCGCTCCCTTTAGGGTATGTAATTTCCTTCTAGAAAAAGGTGGTATCATGGTATGGAGCCCATATGCTTTACCTGTGTGGTGGCATCAATCTTATTTACTGTGTGATTGTTGCTTTGTGATCGAGGCGCCTCGAATAAAGGTCGCAAACGACCGGGGGGTGGCATACTCGTGTAGTAGTTACCTAGTAAGAGGTAACCCGGCCTTGTGTTGGAAGAGAGCTAGTTAGTTCTCGGGACGTTCCTCCAGAGGCGTTTCCATATGGAATAGGAAGTTCCTTAGCCTGACCATTTGTTGGAAATCCAAAGAAACAATACGAGCCCTTTACGATTGCAATTTGTATAACCTGTCACCTCAGGTGGCAGCTATAGCGGGCATAATATAATGGTACCTATGTTGGCTAAGATTAATATTATATGTTCGAAAGGATTTTCACACTATGCACTAGTAATAATATTAAAAAGAGTTTTCTCGTATTAAGCATATTTGACTATCATAAGAAGAAATCTCCTCCAAGTCTGCGATTGCATTGTGTGTGTGGTGGGAGGTCTTATGGTAGTTTTATTTTCCAAAAGCATTGCGAATTTCTTTTATTTTCTTTGTGAAAATAATCGTTTTTAAGATCTCACACCAGTCCCACGACTGACCTGGAGTTTATTGTTCCCTTTCTAAACTCTGGGTGCCCATAATTTTCCACACGGGCAGCCTAGAGTCAGGTTATCAGGTCATTCTGGAATTCAGAAATATGCTGTGGAGATCTGGAGGCGAGCTGGATGGCGAGACGTATCACTTATACTAGTATTATTCTGCTGTGTATGTGTTATGTGGACCAGTTTATATAACTGTCCAGTGTTGTGATTGTAAACTCTTATGACGTATGTATAAACTGATATAGTTCTTTGTGATAAAGATTATTTATTCATCTATTATATATTGTTCCGTTGCGAATATGAGATTCTGTTATTGTTTCTGTTTCTTTTTCTTATGTCTTCTTCTACCTCTTCTTTTTAAACCCTAAAGATTCGCACTTTTGTTCCACTTTGAGCTGAATTGTTGTGGAATTTTGTCAGCTCAAAGGGGTACGGATTTGTGAGCCTTTACAATAAATTGAGAAGTATCTGACTTTGCTGGTTGATAATCTAGTCCAATAAGAGTTGCCTTTAATTGGTCAAACCATACCCTTGGAGCCTGTTTTAAACCATGTATGACTTTATTTAATTTGCACACCATTTTATCTTTTCCTGATTGACTGAACCCTGATGATTGTTCCATATATACTTCTTCTGGAAGATCTCCATTTAGGATAGCATTATTTACATCTAATTTTCTAATATCCCATCCTTTATGTAATTCTATAGTTAAGATCACTCTTATGCTAGTTGGTTTAACAACTGGTGAAAAAGTTTCATTGAAATCGAAGCCATGTTATTGAGTGTAGCCTTTTGAAACTAGTCTGGCTTTGTATCTCTGTACAGTGCCATCTGGATTTTTCTTTAACTTGTAAGTCCATCTGCATCCAATTATGCTTTTATGCCTGAGTGGTAAAACAAGACTCCATGTCTTGTTTTCCAATAATGCATTGCATTCTTCATTCATTGCCTTTCTCTAGTTTTCATTGTTGAGTGCTTGTTCAAATGTATCTGGTTCATCACTGAGAATGCATGTTGTGTATGGTTTTGGTTTGAAGATACCACTTTTTGACCTTGTTATCATTGGATGTCCTCTGATTACTTGCTACTGATGTATGCTTGTTGATTGTTCTGCACTTTATTCTTGTCTATTATCATCACTATTGACTTATTGATTACTTGTATTTACTGGAGTATGAGTTGCATGCTAATGCTGTTTAGATTCATCTTGACCTGGTTCTCTTATGAACAATGTGTGTCGAGTGTCTGAACTGCTCTTGTTCTCATCCATATATATTAATCTCTGATTGCTGATGTCAATGGTATAGATGGAATTGATGTCCTTGGATTGTATAGCTTCTGTGTAGTCTTTATACTTTGTGTTGCAAATGGAAATACGTGCTCATTGAATACAACATGTCTTGATATAAATAGCATTCCATTACTATTGAGACATTTATATCCTTTCTGATTTACATCATAGCCTAAAAATGTGCATGGTTTGGATCTGAAATTTAATTTGTGTGAATTATAAGGCCTCTGATGAGGAAAACATAGACATCCAAAAGTTTTAAACTCTGATAATCTAGTCTTTCATTAAATAGAACTTCCATTGGAGTTTTTCCTTGTTTTTATTTAGTAGGTAGTCTATTGATCAAATAGACTGCAGTTGTAACACCCTTAATTTTTAATAACATTATTCAGGAGATTTAATTAGATAAATTAATAAGAATAATGTAAATATTAGAGTGATAGGGGCATTGAGATTTAAAATTTTATTTAAAAGCCGAGCTTAATTAAATTTTATTTTAAAAAGAATGGGCTTATGAACGTTTTTATATGCTAATTAGTGAGATCATAATGCAAGGGCTTAATGGCTAATTGCCACACCATAATCCCATTACCCTTAAATATCTCGTTTTCTTTACTTTACACGTTCATTTCAAAAACTCAAAAACGTAAAACCTTAAGCTCAAGTCGACCATTACTTAGGAGGAAAAGAGGAGAGAAATCAAACTAAAGCTAAGAAATCAAGCTAGGGGAAATTAATCAAGGACCAAATCTCATATTCCTTATCCTAATCAAGGTGAATAATAATCAAAATCATCTCTATTTTTGTTTTAATGATCATTTCATTTTCGAGTCTAACTTTAAATCCATTATGATGACTTTTTAATGATGATATGCTTGGATTTCATGATATGATATATTCAAACAAGTTTGTTTGATAATTGTTTTATACGGTTTTAAGGCTAAAGTCGTTTATTTTGGATTTCGAATGCCATGAGGAATTTATATATTATATAAAACATTAATTTGGAGATGGGTTTTAATTTTTATAATTTTCCAAGCCATGGAAAATTTGTTATCAATTTTTAAATGAAAATATGAATAATTGGGTTTAGAAATTAATTTCGGCTATATTATGAAGAATTTGTGTCTGAAATTCATATATATTAGATAATATATTAAAAGTGAATTTCTATGATTTTTGAGGATTTCTCTTGAGTAATTTACTATGGAAATTAAATTATTTTAGAACAAGGACTTAAATGTTTTATTTGTTTAGCTTAAGGAAGGGTTTATTTGCTAAATTATTTTAATTAGATCTGAAATAATTATGTTTGTTTTATTTTAGAAAGAATTTGAAAAGTTTATGGCAACCAATTAAATGTTTACAAATACGCAGGTTAGTCAAAAAGCAATTACTTAAAAAGGCACTAAAACGGTCTTTACCCATAAATGTTGTTTCTCCGCTTTTATAGGCTACCTTTCGACCCTGTACTTCTACCTCAACAAAGTCGAGACCAACCAAGTCGAAACTAATACACAAGGTATCAATAGGTTGGTATGTAGTGTATTGGAGAAAGGCCGAAGGTATGGTGTCAAAACCTAGCTTTCGAAGGGGTCGAAGCCTTTGTTTTACTCTCTAAAGATATGCGCTTTCCTTATTTTCAAAAGGATGCTTTCGAAGAGGTCGAAACCCATTTAAATAGATTTCAAAAATGTTGCTGCCTTTTTGTTTCAAAAAGAATGCTTTCAAATGAGTTGCCTTGTTTTAATTCAATGCTTTCGAAAGAGGTAATTTCAACCCAATTGAAACCCTACTGCCGACCTTATGCCTTTCGAATGGATTGAAGTCATCAACTAGATCGAAAGGTAGCTCTTGTTTTATAAATGAAATAAGCCACTTCCTAAATATTTCAAAAGGGTTTAATGTTTTCGAAGGCAATGGCTTCGAAAGGGGTTTCGGAGCTATCCTTCCAAATGTTTTACTTAAATGTTTCAAGCTTTCGAAAGGATGGTTTCAAAGCCATCAGTTTTCTCCAAGTTCTTTTATATGAAGGTCAATGGTTTCAAAAGGGGTACTTTCGTTTATATTCACTTTGACCCAAAAGATATTTTTAAGGATAAACCCAATGGTTTCGGAAGGTGGTACTTTCAAATGGTTTCGAAACTATGCTTCTATGAGTTAATAAGTGATGTTTTACTACTTTTGAAAGGTGTGTTTTGATGGTTTCGAAAGAGATGTTTTAAAGTGTTTTGAAAGGCATATGCTTAGTGTTTGGAAATAAAATTTGAATGCTTTCGAACGAGGTTATCAAATGGTTTTGAAATAAAAGTTAAAGGTTTTGAAAGCCTTAGTTTTCAACAATGAACCCAATCTCATTTTTAAAGGAAAACCATAGCATAATAAAGGAGCTTTAAAATGGTTTTAAGTATGAAGTTTTTGAAGAAGCGTTCCTTGATAAAATAATAGGTTAAAGGGATTAATCATGTTTCATTTGAAACTGATTGCAAGGATATTAAACCATAGGTGTTGGTGTTATTATGTTTGCTTCTTCTAATATAAATATTCACTGTAAAATGGACCCATAACTGTATTTTGGGGAGAAAGGGCAGAATAACCAGTTACGTTGACCTAGTAGTGAATAAAAATTGAGTTAACTCCTGTATGAGTAGAATTGCATCCAGGAGGTCCAGTAGACCAGAATATAAGATGCCTAAATACCGATTAAAAAAGTTGTCAGATAGACAGGTTCATAGTAAACCCATGAAAACTATGTTTAGAAAGAGTTATTGGCAGCGGCCAATAGGTTTGTGTGAACCTATGAAAACTATATCTAGATTAAGTTATTGACAGAAGTCAATAGGTTCCCAACCCATGACAACTAGGATATGAGGGAAGTTATTGGAGATACCAATAGGTTCAAGGAGAACCCATGAAATAATAAAGTTACTGGCAAGGGCCAATAGGTTCTTAGTGATCCCATGAAAACTATGAAACCGGATGGGGAGTCCTTAATCTTTAAAACAGGTTATTAGTCAGCCCATGAAAGCTAATAGGTTAATAGTGACTCTAGAAAGTATAAATGAGATGGATAGTCAAAAATGAATGGAGATGGGAAATCCAGAAATTGATTTACTTGTTTGCATATCAGCAAATATTTTGAATTGTTATGTTTTAACCATTGTGGATGTAAAAGCACAGTATATGGTTATTATAAAGTTTTGGGGTAAGATACTAGTGAGGGGAAAACCCATTTCGCTAAGCGGCATGGTCTCACTAGATATCTAAATGGTTTGATATGGTAGGTTATTATTCATACCAGGCTTTATGGTTGACTCGAAGTTTTTTTCCCCCTTAAACTCTCGGATGCTCAATTGATTTTGAGTAGTTTGAGAGTTGAGGTTTTCAGGTATCTCTTTAGACGAATAAACTTCCGAAGACGTGCAGGAGGCAAGCTAGATAATTAAGTATTCTTTTCTATTTTGATTCCGCTATGTTGTGTTGTAAAGGCAAAGTTGTTTATTGTCTATGTTTAGACTCTGATCATTCAAGGAGGCATCTTCATATGTCGCTCTTTGGCGTATGTTGTAATAATTATATTTTCTCTAAATGTGGTTCTTGGTTATGGGATTATGTAATGAATGTTGAAATGATTTGAAATGGAATATGAAAGTTGCTTAATGATTTTAAAAAATTTCCATATCCATGTGTTTCTGTTATACCAATGTATCTAACATTACCATATTTGGTCGCCGAGGATTAATAACTGTAACGACCTACCTTTTTGGACGGTTTAAATCGACACATGCCAACTCAAACCATTTAAAGGGCAAATTGTTATGGGGTAAATAAGAAAAGTAGAGAAAGAAAGAAAACTAACATAGAATCTCACAACGGAATGACAAAATAAAATAATCAAACAAACAGTTCATGAAGCTGTTTTACAAATAACATCTGATTACACTTTACAGTACAGAATTAAAGTACATACAGCAGTAATAAATAAAATTGCAGCGGAACAACATGATGCACCGGAAAATAAAAACAAATAATATAGTAAATGGTAATAGTACTAAATCTTCCTCTTCGTCCTCCTGAAAGCAGTCTTCGATAAACTAAAAAGCTCAGACTGACCCGAAAGAATTGAAAAGACAAACACTCGAGTCATTACTAAAAGATCTTATGTAAGTTAGAACAACAGTAAAATAAATATGAGTGTAGCGGTGTCGGAGATGTTTACGGGGTTTAACATCTCCTATCCAGTGTCTAACGTGAGTGCAGTAACTTAAGAGATGTTCGGGATTACCATCTCCTAAGGATCCGTTAAACTATCTACTATGAAGTACAATACGCTATTATAATAGTGTCTATAGTGAAGTAAAGTATTAAAATAGCGTTAAGGCGTTACCCATACCCCCCTTAACACATTTTATATATTCCCATAGTCTATACAGTACCATACGCTCCACCAAACCGGTGGTTTACCCAAAGGGAACTTCATAGGTATGGTACAAAATAAATTCATAGAAGGCGCGATAGGGCATGTGAACACGACACTCGAGGCAATGCCAAGGTAGGATTCTACCAATTGCGGATCCGGACTGGTGGTAACGCATAGCAGCTACTACCTCCCACCTCGGAACACACTCCCATAATCAAAATCAAGGGATGGCCACCAAATCATCACAAAGTCCTAATATGGTATCGAAGAAATGTGTTTGATAGGAGGAATGATCTCACTTAGCCCGGCATGGCTCCTGTTTTATTCATATCTAAGCTGACTCATGGGAGTCAGGGTCACATAACTACCTCATACAGAATCGTTCGCCAAACCATCCTACTTCATTTCTGGAATCTCCACCACGTACACAGTTGTTAAAGTGGTTTTCGGTATTGGCAGAGAGTATGACAATATCCGATCCCGGTCTCTTTAACAACCAAATGCTTATAACACACCGGATGGTTCTTTTACATTTCCAAAACCATTTCATATTAATATCAAAATATCATATTCAATTCAAACCATATCACTTTCGAAATTATATTCACAATTAGGTTAAATTCTCATTTCAAAATCATCATATTTACTCAACTATGTCGTTTCACCAACAAATATCATTTCAAATCCCAACTTATGTTATAACATTATTAAACCTTATTCGCTTTAAAATCAAGGATTTAATTATAAACATTTCCACTCTAAACCATCTGAAATTTAGAAAGTAATTTAGATAGTTATAAATAGTTTAACATAGTTTTAAATAGATATAAATTAGATTAAATAGATTAAATAAATTTAAAATAGATTAAAATACTTCAAATAGATTTAAAATATTTAATGGTTTAAAATAGATTAAATAGGTTTATTATGGATTAATTAGATTTAAATAGATTAAATAGAATTAAAATAGATTAAATAGTTTAAAATAAATTAAAATAGTTTAAAAAAAAATTAAAATAGTTTAATAAAGTTTAAATGATTTAAAATAGATTAAAATATACTGAAATAGATTAAATGGATTAAGATATATTAAATAGGTTAATTAGTTTAAAGTAGGTTAAATTAGATTAAAATAAATTAAATAGTTTAAATTGATTAAGTTGGTTTAAAATAGATAAACTTATTTAATAGTTGAAAATCTTAAAATTAGAATTTTAAAAGTACATTTACAGTTTATATTGAGATAATAAATTTGAAATTAACATCAAATTTAACAATTTCTTCCATTTCAACAAATCTGGACCATATCTAAATTTCAAATCAAAATCCAATTTCAAATCTTGAAATATCCAATTTAACTATTCCAATTCCAATAGATTTTCAAAGTTACAGTTTCCAATATTTCAATAACTCAATTTCGATAAATTTCGTTAATACTTCAAATTCAACTTTAGAATTCCAATTTTAACCCTCTAAGCAATTTACTTAACACAATTCCAAAATTTCAAATTTAATCCTTTAAACAATTCGTTTTATGTAAATCAAATTCTATTTCAAAATATCATTTAGTTGAATTCAAATTTAAAGATTTAAAATCATTTAATTTAACCAATCCGGTGTCCGTATATAATTTTCTACCCTATGGTCAAGTGATACGGGTATTTATCATTTCAATCCGCAAATATTTAAATTTATGGGTATATATCATTCAGCCCGCAATCCCAAATTTATTTCAATGAAAATCGCTTGGGTTTATCATTTCAACCCATAACGATTTTCCACTATTTTATATGATCGTTCGGGTATGTATCATTTCATCCCATAGGGAACTTGCAGTGTTATAACAATATAAAATATAACATCCACTCATACAATATCAACCATCAAACATCCATCATAATCATCATCCAAATCAACCAATAAACATCAATAGATAACTGATTATCATTAACAGGTATTAAATTGACAATTAAATTTAATATTGAATTAAACGATGATTAAAAGCAATAAAAGTCAAACTTAACTAGAATGACAATTTGAACATACCAAAAATCAATCAATAAATTCCAAAACATATCATAAATTTAATTTAACTAATATAAGATAATTTAGTAATTATGAGTGGGTTAAAACACTCACCTTTGATTTCAAATCGATTTAACATCCAAAATAAGGCCCAAATTTGAACAGTCTCAGAATCCATCCAAACCAGCTCCATAATGTCCGGAATGTCGATACGATCACAGCGGAACAAACCGCGCGTAAATTCGATCTCGTAGGCAAAAGTTATAAATATTAGAACATTCGATGATTAAAATTAAAATTAGAAAAATAAAATAATAACCATTACCACGTCAACACATTTTATCTTCCACGATCACGAAGAAAAGCTCCAGGTTTCATTCGAAACCCTAATAGCCGCCGTCTCGATCCCATTGACGTGCGCCTCCATACACGCCGTGACCACACCTCGACCACTCCTGAAAGTCGCCTCCACGTGCGAAGCCCCCTACAACCACGAACGCCGCTAGTGACGACCCATTTTCGGCCGCCGCCGCCAATATAATTTGAACCCTAATCGAATTTTTTGAGGCAATCTGACCGTCAGATGACTAAATGAACTATACCGATGAACTCCACTCATGAATCTCCACAACCCAATACCTTCGATTCGACGATCAGTCAAAGTTGATCACGACACGTTGAACGGCCGAGATTTATTCATTGATTTCCGAAAAAATGATGATCCGATTCGAGAAATGAATCATTGCAGTAGAATATGCTCATCAAGAGCTTCGAAACGGTATATATACGATAGGGTTTGGAGAGTTTGAATTTTGAGTTGAATTTGGAGATTGAATTGTAGGGTTTGTAATCTAACTGTTTGCTGCCATTGGGAAGAGAGAAGCAAAAAGAATTGTACGTACTAAAATGAGAGTATGAGAAAAATTAGGGTTTATAACGGCCTATATATAGGTAGATCTGAAAATAGAAAGGAATGGAACAGCTTGGATTTGGATTGAAACGATAAACGACCCGAAAAAGCCCGTTCTGCCTCCGAAATGAAAGTAAGTCGTCCCATATATCAAAATAGATGTTTTTGATATTTCTAAATTCAATAAAACAAGTTTCGAGTGCTAATTCCAATGTATGAAGAAGTTAGCTTAAAATCGGTTTATTTCAAATTGATTTCAAATGGGTTGAAGGCAGTAAGTCTCTTCCCTTAGTCGACCTTTGCGCTCTATCGGGGTTATGCTTTTCCTAACTTCTTGTTTCATCTTTTCAGGTATTAACCCACGTCCTGAAGGCCGAGGATATTCTGAGGCCGTTGAAGCCATTAGAGCTCTTCCTGCAGAGGAACGTGACATCTGAACCCTCCTTTCAAATGAGTCGTTATCGAGATTTGGACTGTTAGCAGAAGGTTGCCGGATTAGTCTTTTTTAGGGCGTCTCGATTCCCAAGCCCGCATCCGGTAAAGGAAAAAATCCAGCTGAATCGTCATCATGCCATACCCCTGATGTACAGGAAGGGGAGAAAATCAAAGAGAGTGAAGCTCCTGAAACACAAGGCGAGAATGTGGGTCCTACCCAAGACCCGCTGGTCGAAGTGCATGATATCGAGACGTCATCTTCCCCTTCGAAGGGGAAAAAGAAATTGACGTATAAGATACGGAAGGAGAAAGTTGGCGGAACTTCCAAAGTTACGCTCATCCCGTTAGAGAAAGAGGCTTCTTCACAGCACACGGAAAGTTCTTTAAAGGGTCTGTCGAACCTTACCATTCCCGACGATCTACTCAATTATGGTTTCGACGACTCGGAAGCCCTTAAATTTCATTCGCCCGCTAGAGGCGACGCGGGAGTTCAACCCCCAGTTCAGGGAGATAACACTCCAATTAGTAAAGATAAAGGAACTGGTCCGTCGGGGGGAACACTAGGACACACATGCACACACACACTTCACCATACACTTCAAGTTTTTCCCTTACCCCGAATTTTTCCTAACTCATCGTTATTTTCATTCTATGCAGGTGACATGGGGCGCTCCCACGTGTTCAATCGCCTCCACGGTTCTTCTGTATTTCACCATCCGGGACTGGATTCAGGCTCCGGTAGGCGTAGGGATAGAGACGATTATGAAGATCGAGACAACCGTCCTCGTGATTCGTCTTATCGAAAGAAAACATATTCCCAGTCTTCATATTCTCGTGATCCCCCTCCTCAAACTGAGCCAGATAGTGAAAAACTTCCGCAGAAGGGGTCTCAACCCGATGTCTCCCGAGAACAACATTCCGGTTCGTCGAGCACACGGCAATCTCGGGAACATCGGAAAAGAACAGAACTTTCAAAGCCTCCTCCCCCTGTTACTGCGGCTAACCCAACGATAGCAGAGAAGATGGTCGATCTTAAGGCTAAATTCCCAAAAATCTGCTTTGACGGCTTGAAATTTCTCCCAGCTATTCATCACATCCCAGGGCATGTCAAGCAGAGTGCCATTGCCTGCAACAACGACGTCTATGTTCAACATGACGCGTTTGTACACTTGGTCGAAAAAGTCTCGGAAGTATCTGTTGAGCGACAACATGAAATTGACCGTTTGAAGTTGGAAGCTGGCTTTGACAAGGACATCATCAAGAGTCAAGATGAAGAGCTTGCTTTGTACAAGTCCAAGCTTGAAGCCGTAGAACAGAATGCTAAGGAGACTGCGGAGGCCGTCGCTCGTCTAGAGACGGCCCATAAGAAAGAACTTGACATCGCAGTCCATCACAGCGGAGCCCTAGCTCTAGAAAAAGATTCTATTCAAAAGGAAAGGGATACACTCGCCTTGCAAGTCAAAGAGCTAAAGGAGCTACTCTCTATGGAGAGGGAAGAAAAGATAGCGGCTCAAGAAGAGTCTCAACGGTACTGTAACAAGATCGTTGACACACGTCTTCTAAAGGAAAAGCTCGATGATGAGCTCTCTAAAGTTGAGACGATGAAGAGCGAAGCCCGGGAGTAGGGCAAGAGACTAGCTTCCGAGGAGATTGACTCCCGTCTCGAAGCAGCTGTAGAGGCCGGTAGAGAAGAGGTCAAGTGCATGTTTGATCCGCTGATTGCCGAATGCAGCGCCCGCGTCCTTATGCACCGTGACTTGACATTCCTAGGCGAGGGCTATCTTGAATCTCTAGCTGAGGCCTGGGAGACTTTAATAAAGATCAGAAAGATCGAGTCGGGCACTGAGGAAGTCGATAAGGATGCTCTGGTGAAAGAATTTCTCAGGGGGAACGAGCCAGCGGACTTATCTGCAGCTTTGGCTCTTTATAGCAAAGGCTCTCCCCTACCAAAAGAAAAAACGATGAAGCTGGTCCATCTGGGGCTAAGGCTGCAGCTCCTCCTTCTGTTGCTCCTCCTTCTATTTAATCGGCCGGTCGTCCAACACTTGACCCATTTGAGCAACATACCGGCTACGATCCAGAAGATCATGGGCTTGGCGTTCATGTGTTATCCCCTATTCTAGAGGGTGAAACCCCACGTGCAACTGATAGCCAGCCAGAACCCGGTATAAAACTCTTCTTTTAAAAGCTAAAAGATCTGTCACTTTCTGGTAGCGGTTATTTGTCCTAATGTTCATTCTTTATGTTTTCATGCAGGCTGCTCTGATCCTGAACCAACTCCGAGGAGCGACGACGCCAAGGAGGAGGCAGAGAAAACAAGCGATGTTGCTCATGCGGGAGTAACTTCTGGCCCTGACGCTCAAGTGATCGGGGCGCTAGATGATGATAAGTTTGACACTTCATCTCCCGTCAAAGGGAGTGATGAAATCGAGATCACTGGCGCCTCAGAACATACTTCGGAGATGAGCATGAAAGAGCGACTCGCAGAAGAGAATAAGAATAAGGTCGAGATCAAAGTCGAGCCTCAAATACTGGAACTTACCGACCCGCTGAATAGGCCTCTGAAAATCATTCTCCCAGGCAAATCCAAACTGCTTGATGTCCCTTCTCCCACTCTTGACTCCGCTTCGTTGGCAAGCAAAAAATCCCAGAGGAAGCATGGGGGAGAGGGGTCATCTGAGAAAACAAAGGAAGACAAGAAGAAGAAACCGAAGAAATAGTCGCCATACTCGTTCAACGAGATTTTTTTTAGATCTTGTAACTACTATCATTTTTTCGTTTCCGTAGTTTGCGTAGATAGATTTTTGACTCCAAGTTTTGGAGGAATAGCCGTGTAACCCAATTTTGGACTATTAAATAAAGCTTAGTTTCTTAGTCACTTGAACGATTCTTTTGCTTTTATAGCTTTCTGAATAACTGTGGTCAAAACTCAAGTTCTTATGAGTTGCATAATTTCCCAATCCATTCTTAAATTGTTCGAACATTCTTTGGAGTGGCATATTTCTTGTTCCATATTCTTGAGTACTTAGAATTTTTTCTAAATCCGTGCTCCAGGGATTTAGGGTAATTCGATCCGCATTCAGGGGATTTGGAGATTCGAATTGCCTATACTCTAGTCCGCATTCCGAGGACTTAGAGTACTCTGATCCGCACTCAGGGTATACAAAGATGGAAGTCGTTTATACTCTAGTCCGTGCTCTTGGGACTTAGAGTACTCCGGTCCGCACTCAGGGGACTCGGAGATTGAAGTCGTTTATACTCTAGTCCACGCTCTAGGGACTTAGAGTACTCCGGTCCGCACTTAGGGGACTCGGAGATTGAAGTCGTTTACACTCTAGTCTGCATTCCGGGGACTTAGAGTACTCCGGTCCGCACTAAGGAGACTCGGAGATTGAAGTCGTTTATACTCTAGTCCGCGCTCTGGGGACTTAGAGTACTACGGTCCGTTCTCAGGGGACTCGGAGATTGAAGTCGTTTGTACTCTAGTCCGCGCTCTGGGGACTTAGAGTACTCCAGTCCGCACTCAGAGGACTCGGAGATTGAAGTCGTTTGTACTTTAGTCCGCGCTCTGGGGACTTAGAGTACTCTGGTCCGCACTCAAGGAACTCGGAGATTGAAGTCGTTTGTACTCTAGTCCGCGCTCTGGGGACTTAGAGTACTCCGGTCCGCACTCAGGGGACTCGGAGATTGAAGTCGTTTATACGAGTTTGTACATCATACAGAATAATGTAACTCCAGCAATTCATCACCCGACTGTGAGATATAGAAACATTAGCAATTTATGGAAAAAACGGCTTCAAGCCTTTATTAATGAAAATCAACTAAATTGCCTGATTACACGGTCAAAAAGAAACTAAGTGACAACGGAACGAAAACATACAGGAAATAACTGTGCCTAAAACAAGAAAGAAACATGCTAAATGTAATAATGTCGTAAATGTTCACTGTTCCACGCTCGGGGGAGCGTCACGCCATCAACGGTCGCTAGCTTGAATGTTCCCTCTCCAAACTTCCGTTCGACGACGTATGGACCTTCCCAGTTGGGATTCATTCGTGATGGTACCGGGAAAACTCGTTTCAAAACGAGATCACCCACATCAAAAATCCTTGGGCGGACTTTGCCGTCGTAATATCGCTTGACTCGGTGGCTATGTAATGCCGCCCTTAATTCAGCATCTTCACGTTTTTCATCGATGCAGTCCAGTGATTCCAACAAGAGATCTTGATTCGTCCTGGGATCATAATATGTCACTCGATGCGATGGAACTTCAATTTCCATGGGTATAATGGCTTCCGAGCCGTATGCCAAGGCGAATGGAGTGTGGCCAGTCGCGGACTTGTGGGTAGTTCTATAAGCCCATAATGCCGTCGGGAGTTCATCTACCCACTTGCCTCCGGCTTTTTCCAATCACTTTTTCAGTATGGACTTGATTATTTTGTTTACGGCCTCGACTTGTCCGTTAGCTTTTGGATGCGCAACGGCGGCAAACTTCTTCTCAACGCCATACTTTAAACAGAACTCTTTGAACTCTCTGCTTTCAAACTGCGTTCCATTGTCCGTAATGATGGTTCGAGGGAGGCCAAAGCGGCATATAATGTTTCGTACAACAAAATTAATGACCTTCTTAGAGGTGATTGTGGCTAAAGGTTCTGCCTCGGCCCATTTTGTGAAATAGTCGACTACAACTACCGCGTATTTCGCACCACCTTTGGATATAGGCAAAGAGCCGATTATGTCGATTCCCCATATTGCAAATGGCCAGGGACTAACCATTTGTGTGAGTTTTGTTGGTGGAGCTCTCGGGATTTTCGCATACCTTTGACACTTGTCACATTTCCTTGCGTAGTCTGCAGCATCCTGATTTACGGTTGGCCAATAGTATCCATAGCGGAGGATCTTTTGTGCTAGTGTCTGCCCCCCAGTATGGTCGCCACATTCTCCTTCATGAACCTCCTTCAAGACCCGCTTTGTCTCGTCATGGGCGATGCATCGCAATAAGGGGACCGAGAACCCCTTTCGATACATTAGTCCGTCCTGCATCACATATCGCGCGGCCTTTCGAATGACCTGTCGTCTTACGCTCCTTTTTTCTGGTAAAGTCCCGGTCATCAGGTATAGTTTGAATGGGGTTATCCATGATTCCCTCTTGATTCCTGTTTCCAACACAAAATCAACTTTCATCGCGTCTATGCTTGGAACGTGCAAGGTTTCAACGGGAAACAATCCCATTTGCTGCGCATCGCCAGTGCTTGCGAATTTAGCCAATGAGTCGGCTTCTTTGAATAGTTCATGCGGGACATGCGAAATGTCATAACGTTCGAGGTTCGACAATAGTTCCTGAACCAGAACAAGATACGGAGTAAGCTTCTGTCCCCTTGCTTGGTAATCCCCTCGCACTTGGTACACCACCAGCTGCGAGTCACAAAAGATTTCGATTGATTTAACCCCGAGTTCTCCAATGAGTTTTAAGCCAGCAATTAGTGCTTCATATTCTGCTTCATTATTCGTAGCTGGGAAATTGAGCTTTAAAGCGTAACAAATCGATCGGTTATCTAGAGTTACGAGAACTACACCAGCCCCGGAGCAACGGTCGTTTGATGCCCCATTAGTGTACAATTTCCATCGAACGGGGGGGATGACACTGTGATCATCTGATTCGTCAGATACAGTAAACTCAGCGATGAAATCTGCTAATGCTTGCCCTTGTATGGCTCTTCGTGGTAGGTAGGTAATATCGAACTGACTCAACTCGATATTCCATTTTAACATCCTTCCAGAAGTTTCTGGTCGTTGGAGTACCTGCCGTAAGGGCTAATCGGTATAGACACTGACTGAGTGTGCTTGAAAGTATGGACGCAGCTTACGTGATGCAATCACCAAGCAATATGCCAATTTCTCAATTTTAGGGTAATTTCTTTCTGCCCCCGCTAAACGTTTACTAACGTAATAAACCGACTTTTGGCCTTGGTCCTCCTTGCGGACCAAAGCCGCACTTATAGCATGTGGGCATACGGCCAAGTATATATACAGCATCTCGTGGTCTACTGCCTTTGACAGCACTGGAGGACTCTCCAGATGCCTCACCAGATCTCGGAATGCTTCCTCACAGTCAGATGTCCATTCGAAATTCCTCTTCCCTTTCTTTATTATATCGAAGAAAGGAATGCACTTGTCTGTGGCTCTGGATATGAATCGACTCAGCGCAGCCACTTTCCCATTCAAGCTTTGCACCTGTTTTATAGTTCAGGGCACTTGCACATCTCGAATAGCTTGAATCTTTTCTGGGTTAGCTTCAATTCCCCTTGCGTTAACAATGAATCCCAAAAATTTCCCCGATGCAACGCCGAAGGAACACTTCAAAGGGTTGATCTTCATCCCATAATATCTGAGTATATCGAACATCTTTGCTAAGTCTCGGATGTGGTCGTTTGACTGTTGTGACTTCACGAGCATGTCATCCACATAGACTTCCATCATTCTACCAAGCTGGTCTTTGAACATTCGATTCACTAAACGCTGATAAGTTGCCCCTGCGTTTCTCAGTCCGAAAGGCATTACTACATAGAAATATAGCCCGATGTCTGTGACGAAACTGGTGTGTTCTTGGTCCGGAATATGCATCGGGATTTGATTGTAGCCTGAGTATGCATCCATGAATGATAACAGCTCGTGTCCTGCAGTGGAGTCGACCAACTGATCAATCCTAGGCAACGGGAAACTGTCCTTGGGGCTTGCCTTGTTCAAATCGGAATAGTCTATGCAAGTTCTCCATTTCACATTCGCCTTTTTTTACCAGCACGGGGTTCGATACCCATTCAGGGTAGAGGGCGTCGCGGACGAAACCATTGGCTTTGAGTTTGTCCACCTCCTCTCTGAGAGCAGCGGACCACTCTGGGTCCATTCCTCTCCTCTTTTGTTTAACCGGGATGTATTTTGGGTCTATGTTCAACATATGACTCGTAATGGCAGGAGAAATCCCGCACATATCAGAATGCGTCCATGCGAAAACATCAAGATTCGCTCGAAGGAAATCACTAAGGTCTTCAGTCATTGCGGGGCCAAGTTGTGATCCGATCTTCAGTACTCATGATGGATCGTCTCGGCTGACTGAAATGTCAATTGTTAATTCAGCCGGCGCTGCCTTTTCTTCCCTGGGTTTCTCATCGTCGTCTCTCGGATCTATGTCTCTGAAGATCCGAGGATTATGCCCGAGCCAGGGCTCGGGCACTACTTGTCAATTATCAGTATTATGGATGCGGACGGGATTGTTCGCAACCTTTCCTTTCTCCCTCCGATGGGCCTCTCGGAGCTCAGCCACATAACAGGCACGACCAGTCGCCTGGTCGCCATGAACAACACCTACTCCTTTATCAGTTGGGAACTTCAAAGTTAAGCACCATGGGGCTAATGCTGTCCTAAACTCAGCCAGGGCCGGTCGGCCCAAGAACACATTGTATGGAGAATCCACATACAAAACTACGAAGGGTAGGATTCGTACCCTCCGACGCTCGCCTTGTCCCAGTTCAACCGGTAGCTCAACATACCCCACTGCATCGGTCGCTGCGCCATTAAAGCCATGTATACGAGCTTTAGACGGTTTCAAATCCTTCATTTCCATCTTCATCTAGTCATAAGCCTTCTTGAAGATGATGTTGACAGAACTTCCACAATCAATCAAAATTCTTTTCACATAAGCCAGTCCGATTGTCGTAGATATGACCATCGGGTCGATGGTAGGAGCCTCCACTTGGTCAGCATCTCTATTTCTGAATACTATATCGTCTGTCATCACGCGCAGCTGTTTAGCAGGGGTCCCATCCTCCACGTTGGAACAACACTCGAAATCTGCGTGCTTCAGGGAACTAGCATACCGCTCCATCTCTTGCCAATTCTTATCCGCGGGGTTAGGCCCGTCGATGATCGTGTTTATGACTAGTCTACCCACAGTCCGGGCAGGCTCCTCGGGATGACGCGGAGCTGGTGCACGACCTGGGTTGGACGTTCCCTGTCCTCCTTCCTGTTGATCCTTCACAAACTCCTGTAACTTTTTCTGCCTGATCAACTTCTCTATAGCGTCGTGTAAGTGTCTACACTCTTCCGTATTGTGCCCATAAGTCTCATGGAAGCGGCAGTATTTCCCAGTCCGCTTTTGTTCTTCAGTTGACTCTATTGGACGTGACTTTCTGTACTGAAAGGTATTGTAGGTTGATAGGTAAATGTTCTCAAGAGACGCATTCAACGGGATAGACTCGTTGTATGTTGGAATCCTTGGCTTCCACTTCCCCGCTTCTCTCTTTTTCCCTTGATTTCTTCCTCTGGATTCCTTAGGTTGCCCGGGCTTGTTCTGGACATTGGCTTGGACTTTTCCCGAGTTGTCCCCGGACTTCTTCACAGCAATGTTGCTTTTCACGGATTCCTGGACAGGCCCCGGTGCCTTATCTCACCTTACCCACCTGTCTTCCTCTCTTCTTATGAACTGGTGTGCCTTTGAGTAAAAACGCACTAGCGTAGTCGGAGGTTTTCCTTCCAGCCAGTCTCCAAACTCAGAATCCGGATCCACACCTCGCATCACAGCCATAAGAATTGCATGATCATTAGGATTACTGACTTCAGTCGCCGCAACATGGAATCTTTGTAAATACTCCTTCAATGACTCCCCAGGAGCTTGGATTACACTTGATAGAGACATCACATCCTTTGGACGAGTAGTGTGTATTCTGAACCGCTCTATAAACTTCTTCGCTAACTCCTCGAAACTGGATACGGACCGCGGAGGAAGTCGGGTGAACCACATAGTAGTGATCCCAGATAGGGTTATCGGAAAGCACCTGCACTTGGTTGCATCATTTTCTCTAGCTGAATCCATCATCCATTCGTACCTCATGACATGCTGTCTGGGATCAGTCTTTCCTTCATATGCCGGGATAGTTGGCATACTAAACTTTCTGGGGTACGCTGCCTGTAGAACAATGTCCGTGAACGGAGTATGACTTCTTGACACTCCCCAATCATCATTTGATAAGCCTTGATTCTCCTTCATCAATTGTCTGTTCATGGCTGTCAGGTCTGGCGTTTGTATGGAAGGTTGGAGTCTGTTCTACGTGATTGATCGGGCTGATGCCTCCTCTGCTGGCGATCTGCCAAATGTGCATCTTGAGGTTCGACATCATCGGCGTCTTGATGATCTGGGCCTCCAGCCTCCACCTGCACTCCAACTCCTAAGTTTCCAGCTCTTGCTTGGTCACGGTCTCCAGCTGTTCGAACGGCAGCACCCGCCTACATAGTTTCAGTCTTACGGCATCTACACCTGGGAGGTTCATCGGACGAAGTTGAGCTGTCGAATGAAGAATAAGGAGCGGGATTGCCTCCAGCATTCTGATGCTGTTGTTGAGTGAGTTATGCCATGAGGTTGGCATTGGCTTGCATCTGCTCTCCGAGTTGTCTCCTGCTTTCTCTGAGTTCTCTCATCAAGTCGTTGAACTATATTCTGGTGACAATCGGCATTTGGTCCTGGGCGGTAGTCCCTGCACCTAGCATTGCTTGCTGATTTCTAGGCCCTGCTTGTTGTACGCTAGCAGTCTCGTGGGCGTCCGCATTATGAGAGGCTGATCTGGTACGTGGTCTTGCCATTGTAGAGTTATTGGTATGAACTCTGAGTAGAATCAACGGACGTCCTACGAACGAATCGAATCTTCCTTGGGGGATTTATTCAATCCAGTAGCTTCAAAGCAGATCCTTGAGGTTTTGAGAATTCAATTCTCAGTGAAAGCACCAAAGTGTTAGCACCAAAATTGGTCACTAACCTCGTTGAGAAAGATTGTGAAGAGATATAAGTGATGAAGGTAAATTAAACAATGAAGAATATGCTAATTTAAATGCAGAGAGTAAGAACATCGGATTTATAGTGGTTCCGCGTAATTGCCTACGTCCACTTTGAGGTTAAACTTTATTGCTTTACTTGATGATTGATTACAGATACAATCCGTAGACCAAACACTTGAATACAATTTTTAAGTAAAGAGGATGAGTCTTGAAAGCAGCAAAGTCTCCCCAGTGTTCCCGGAAAAAAGGTCCTTTTCACTGTGCCCCTGCCCCTCTATTTATAGACAAAGATGGGTTGGACTTCTCTGGTGGGCCTAGTAGCTGAATAACTTGGTCCAAATAGCGCAAGTCATGTGCGCCGAACCAGATAAGCCGAACGACGGAATGCTGAGCCTCCCCCTTTATGCCGAACGAGGTGAGGCCGGACACTCTGAATGCCGAACATCCGTTTGTACTGAATGACCTTGGATAACGAGCTACAGGTGATTGCCGAACGAGACATATGCCGGACGGGATGTGGTGTTGAGTGAAGGATGCAGTTCGAATGAGGATGGAATGCCGAACAGTCCAGGAATGTCGAGCGCACCTTGTAGGACGAACGTTTATGGATGCCGAGCATTCCTCATATGCCGAACGTCCTCTGGTTGCCGAACGATCTTACGCCGAGCGTTCCTCATATGCCGAACGTCCTTTGGTTGCCGAACGATCTTATGCCGAGCGTTCTTCTTTGACCGAACGTCCTTTGGTTGTCGAACGATCTTATGCCGAGCGCTCTTCTTTGGCTGAACGGTATTCAATACCGAACGTGTCTCGATGCCGGACACTCCTAGGTGCCAAACGCCATCCCATGCCGAATGCCCTTTAGATGCCGAACGATGTGCTTGTGCCAAACGGACTTATCATGCCGAACGCTCATTCTTTAACCGAACGATGGGGATGCCGAGTACTAAGTTGCCTGGTCAATCCCCAGGAAACACTTGCCAGCGGTATTCAATACCGAACGTGTCTCGATGCTGGACACTCCTAGATGCCGAACGCCATCCTATGCCGAATGCCCTTTAGATGCCGAACGATGTGCTTGTGCCAAACGGACTTATCATGCCGAACGCTCATTCTTTAACCGAACGATGGGGACGCCGAGTTCTAAGTTGCCTGGTCAATACCCAGGAAACACCACTTTCTAAGTTTTTTCTATATAAATAATATTATTAAGTGATTTAATTGATTAAAATCCATGTTTAAAAGATTAATATTATATATATCGTAAGTTTAAAAATTTTGAAAAATGTATTCATGCACGAAATGCTTTCGGTAGCAAATTTAAAAAATATTTTTTTATTTCATGTAAATATTTTAAATATTTATTTTACTTCAAATTGTTTGTTAAATTGAAATTTTTATGTATTTTTATATATATATATATTACAAATAATAAAATTTTGTATAAAATATTACATAATATATATTATACATAACATTTTCAAAAATAATATTTTATGTTTTTTTATATTTTATACAAATTTTAAGTTCTAAAATGATTTAAAATGTTATATGTAAAATTTTTTATATGTATGGCCGAGAGTAGTATTTGCAGAAATATAATTTAAAAAAATAATTTTTTTATCTTAATATATATGTATATTTATCTAATTATATATATATATATATATATGTATGTATGTATGTATTATATAACTTAATTTAAAATAAAATAATATATTATTTTATTAAATTATTCACGGCTTTCATATTAAATAACACATATACATATATGTTGCAAAATTACAAATTAATTTAATTATTTACATATATATATATTTACATATATATATAGTTTATTAATAATTTATATAAAAAAAATTATAACTAACATTTAATATATATATTTACTTACGTATATTATTATGATGTAAATATATACATATTTAGATAGTAAATCGAATGCAAGAGGGCTAGCTAACATGTCCGTTGCAGTGTAAATCTCAACATTTATACATAGGTACGTCAAACAATGTACACATTATTCTATTGCACATGCATGCACACATATATGTGTAACGACCCGTAAATTTTTCATAATTAAATTTGTTAATTTAGTGAAATTTTGGTAATTTAATATTGAAAGAAATAAAAATTTGTAAATTAATAATGAAATAATAACTAAGATGAAATGTAATAGTGAAGTTAATTAAAGTTAATTATTGATAAATTGAATGAAATTCCGATCAATTGAAATGACTGAAATGTTATAACTTGGTTATAAAGTGAATATAAGAAAACAAGTGTAAATATTGAATCCATTGATGGATCAGTATATAATTAATGGTAATTGAATAAAATTGGTGTTATGTAAGTATTTTTGACCTTTGTTTGTTAATAATAACTTATAGGTGTAATTAAAAGTTAATGGTAAGAATTATTGTATATTACCTATTTATTTAGCCTGTTAATTTAAATTGGAAATAATTTTCAATAAATGTAATTAAATATTATGTTAATGTAAATTAAGTTAATATTTGGAAATAATGTTAATTTTATTCATAATATGATAATTGGGAATAAAAAGAATGGAAATCAAGATTTATTAATTTATTGGAATTCAAATTATAATAATTGGATTAATTGCAAATAAATGAAATTAAATATATAAATATCCCGTTAATGGATATTAAGATGAAATTTGAGAATATTAATGTAACAGAGCATGAACCAATGTTAATTTCATCTATTTGATAATAATGGATTGAATAATAGGAAGAAAGGTCAATTAAATGGAATTATTGAAAATTTAATTTATAATTTCTGAATTTAATGAAATTGAAATTAAACACTAAAATTGATAAATTAATCAACTTTAAATTGACATCTAAATTTGTTTAAATTATTGTAAGTGATTAAGAAATCAAAAATGATAGAAGTTGTAAATTATTAAAAATTAAATGGAAAAAGTGATTTAATTTATTTATTTATTTAATGTGGAAAATAGCCATTTTGACCACTGACTCTGATTTCAACAAAACCAGTTTCATCGGATCCATAACGGTGAATTATTATAGGATTTCAAGTTTCATAGCAATCGGATTTGTCGTTTGATCGAACGGACTCGAAACGCCTAGAAATCAATTAAATTGAAATCAATTTGAAATAAGCTGATGTTAACATAACTTCTTCATACGATGGAATCAGGACTTGAAACATGTTCCATTGAATTTAAAAACATCGATAACATCCATTTTGATATATGGGTTAACCCATTTTCGTTTCGGAGCCGAAACGGGCTTTTCGGGTCGTTTATCATTCAATCAATCTTGTCCATTCATCCTATTTCTGAACGACCTATAAATACCTCGTTATAAACCCTAGCCACTCCTTATTCTCATTTGTTTGTACGTACATCTCCTTCTCAACTCCTCATTCCAATGGCAGACAAATAAATTCCACTTCAAATTCGATTCCAAAAATTAAAACTCCTCAAAACAATGTCGAATTATATATCGATTTGAAGCTCTCGACAAGTGTAACCCAGATTTGCAATTCGTTTCTCGAATCGGATTATCCTTTGTCCAGGAATCAACAAATTTGTTTCGACCGTTTGTTTTGGCTTTTTTGATTTCGACGGTGGATCTGAGTCTATGGGACGATCAGGCGATGCCATTGGGTAGGGATCGTCGAGCAGGTCTCGGATCCAAGTTCGTTCATGGCTGTAGAGCCTCGACTTCGCTAGAAAACGGCAATTTTGTGGCCGAAGATGGTCTTGACCTGGGGCGTTTGAAGGCGTCACGGATGATGGGATGGTGGCTGGGAGATCGGCCGTGGATGGGGGACACGGTGATGCGGTCGGATCTTGGTGAAGGGTAACGTGGTGGTCGGCGTTTTGAGTTGTCAATGACGGCATGCATCGTTCCAGAACGTGAACGAGATGCCGAGCTCTAGGGTTTAGCGTGAGTATTGCTTGTTGACGTGTGTTATTTTATTTATTATATAATAAATCGTATAACTTCTAATAAGTATAACTTTTACATACGAGGTCAAATTCACGTGCGGTTTTCTCCGCTAGGATCGTATCGGAATTCCGGACATTTTGACGTTGGTTTGGACAAATTCTGAAACTATTGAATTTTGGGTTTAAATTGGATTTAAATTCAAAGGTGAGTGTTTTAACCCACTCACAACTTCTAACATTTCTTATGTTAGTTAAATTAATTTATGATGTGATTAGGAATTTATTTATGCCTGTTTGATATATTTAAATTGCCATTCCTGTTAATTTGTATCCTTTCAAATTAAATTGTTATTTAATTTATTATTGAAATTAAATAGCCACTTAAATACTTGTTATTGTAAATTAGTTAATTGCTGATATTTATTTGGTTGATTTGGATGATAATTATGATGGATGCTTGATTGTTGATATTGGATGATTGGATGTTATGTTAATTTATATATATATTGTTATCACTCTACAAGTTCCTTTAATTATTATTATTTGAAAATCACTATGGGTTGAAATGATACATACCCGAATGATCTATAGAATAGGGAAAAATCGTTATGGGTTGAAATGATAGACTCGAGCGATTTTATGGATTTTTATTCAATTCTGGATTGCGGTTTGAAATGATATATAATCGTAAAATATTAAATTAAGGATTGAAATGATAAATATCTGTATCACTTGACCCTACAGTAGAGAATTATATACGGACATCGGATTGGTTAAATTAAATGATTTTTAAATCCTTAAATTTTTGAATTTAATTAAATGATATTTGAAATAAAATTTGATTTATATAAATTGAAGTATTATAAGAAAATCAAGTTTTATGTTGAAGTGTGAGATGGTTGAAAAGGAATTGCTTTAAGAAATTAAATTGAAAGTTTAAAGTTAAATTTTAAGTAAATGAATTTCTATTGGAATTGGGCTATTGAATTTGTTTGGAATATAACTTTGAAATATTTTGAAATTGGAGTAATTCGAATTGATATTTGAACATGGATTGAAAATGAGATGAAATTCAATAGTTATTGAAACTTAAAATTTAAGGTTTGAAATTTGGTTTGTTGATTTGGAAATTGAAATTGGTCCAAAGGTGTAGATATAAAATGAATAGTTTAATTTGATATAAATTCCAAATTTATATTTTAATATAAACTGTTTTAAAAATATACTATTTTAAAATTTCTAATTATTAAGATTTTCAAATTTATTAAACTATTTAACTAATATTTAACTATATAAATTATTTTGATCTATTATTGACCAATTTAATTTAATTTAAACTAATTATACCATGGTAATTTATTTTAAATATAATTAATCTATTTTATAGCTATTTAATCTATTTTAATTATATTTTAGCTAATTTAAATCTATTTAACTATCTTAAAACAATTTAAAAGTATTTTAACCTATAATTAAACTATTTTATAGTATTTTAACTATTTATAACTATTTAAACAATTTTCTTCTAAATTCCAAACTAAGTAAAATGAATGGGTTTATATTCAAATTCTCGATTTTTAAGTGAATATGGTTAATTATGTTATAACCTAAGTTGGGATTTAAATAGCATATTTGGTTTAATATGATAATTTTGAAATGAGAGTTTAACCTATTTTGGAAATATGACTTTTGAAAGGAAATATAATTTCGAACTATGATTTCAATGTGATATAATTTTGGAAGTAAGTAATGATTTCGAAAATGATATGATTTGAATTGAATATGATATTTTGATATCAATTATGAAATGATTTTGGAAATGTAAAAGAACCATCCGGTGTGTAATAAGCGATTGGTTGTTAAACAGACCGGGATCGGATATGGGCATACTCTTTGTCGATACCGAAAACCGCTTTAACATATGTGTACACGATGGTGATTAAAGAATGAAGTAGGATGGTGGCGACGATCCTATAAGGTATATACGTGGACCTAACTACCGTGAGTTAGCATAAGGTGGCTAAAACAGGAGCAATCGACGGGCTAAGTGAGGTCATTCCTCCGATCGGGCACATTCCATCAATACTATATTCCGACTTTGCGATTTATTTTGTGACGACCCGGAAATTTTGAGCATTTGAAATAGGAATATTTAATTAATTTTAAATATTCATAAGATAATTATTAACTTTAATTTCAAATATCATTAATTATTGGATAATTAATTGTTGAATTTAATTATCGAAATTGGTAAATTATTGGATCTGGAGCTTTAAGCCTGTTAAAAATAATTTAAAGGATTGTAAAATTTTATTGATAGTACTGAAGATAGTAAAAGTGTTGAAACTGAATTTGGAAGTGTCTTGTTCAGTTTTAAAAATATATACCGTTTAAACTGAATTTAAAAATAGCCGTCCGAGGCACAGTCTCGGAATTCGACGAAACCAGTTCCATTGGATCCGTAATAGTTAGTTATTATCGGATTTTAATTTTCGTAGCGTTTGGATTCACTGTTTGCTCGTACGGGTGGGAAACGCGTTGAAATTAAAATCGATAATTTAATATTTTAAATTGATTTATAAAGCTAACTTCCACATACGATTAAATTAGCTTCCGTAACACGCTCCATTGTGTTCGGAATGCGGGTAAAACCTTGAAATCGCCTAGTGGCACTCCTTAAGAGGGGTTCACAATTTTAAGTAGGAATTAACGGGACGTTTTGGAAGTTTATAATATAATAAAATTTGTAGTACATATAGTCAGAGATATTTTTTCCAACGCGTACTCGAGAAGTTTCCCCAAACCGATATTTTATCTCCATCTACTCTCTAACCTTAAAACAGAAACAAAATTCACGAAAATTTATATGGCGATCTTTTATAAACCGCACTCGTTCCTTTTCTTTTCCCCATTCTCAGATCAATTTGTTCAATTCGTTCGACGAGGCGAAGGGAGCGGTCACCTAGGGTTTCGTTTCACGCTCGAGCTAAAGGAGGGACGCTCGCGAATCGCCAGTCGCGTTCGTATGGGGGGTAGGCGCTACGTGCTGGGTCACGATCGAACTAGAAGGCGGAGACGATTTGTGGTGATGGCTGCACGCGTGGGTGATGGGTTCGCGGCAGGTGGAGTCGAGTTCGTGGGTAGCGGGGTATCGCGAGGGCAGAGGAATCAATTTTCTGGCGACGATGTTAGGGCCACGTTGGAAAGCTGGCGCGAGAATGGTGAACTGCTGCAGCCTAGAGGAGTCGTGAACTCATCTGCGGTGAGGTATTCGATCTCATCTACTTTCTCGATAACTTGATTAGTATGTATACATCCAGATCAGATAAATATGCTACAGTAGGATATAAAACAATTTATTTGTCTTTATTAAAGATTTATATGAATATATATATATATATATATTAATTGTAAGACAGAAAATAGTTTATATATGGGTATGAATTAGAAGGTAGTGTTAAATGAAATAGATAAATATATACATAGATATTTTAATTCACGAGTTATTGTAAAATAAATTATGAAGGTGATTTATTTGTAGGTTAATCTATTTAATTATTTTGAAACTTAAATTGTATTTGTAAAGGAAATTAGTTTGAAAATTTCCTTATTAAGAAAAATGAACTTTTAGGTAGAAATTGACTTGTCCAAATTGATCGAATATTAATGAGATCATATAAATTTTTATTCAAGGTCGACATCTGAAAGGAAACAAGCGAGGATGAAAATAAATGGTAATGGATGGAAAAACAAAATCAAAGGTGAGTTAATCTCACTCAGTTAAATTTAAATTTAAATGGTTAAATTTAAATAATTTATTGAATGGTTGATTTGATTGATGTGATATATATAGTAGTATATACCAATATATATATATTGGCATATGTATATATTGGATTTGATATTCCCGCATTTTTTAGCGGATGAGACCCTATGCGCCGCATAATAGCGGATGATTTATTTTAAATCCCATATACCGCGATATTCCACCTCGAAGTGGAATTGGTATTGTGCTAACGTCTGTGGATGCAGGGAAACAGGTTGGAGGGATCCAACTGGATTCCTCAAAAATTTATTTTATTATTCTGTGATCTGAATATTGATATCCTGTGATGATTTGATATTGGATGTTGTGGTTGATTGAATTCCCAATATAATAAATTTTGAAAATCTATGGAATTGAATTTTTGAAGAAAATAAAGAATAATAATTTAAGTAAGTTGGAATAAATTTAAAAGTGAATTGAAAATAAGATAAAATAAAGTGAATTGGAATTGTAATAAATATGGGGAAAAGGAATTTAAATTTACGAAGGAGTAATAAAAATTTAAAACTCAAGTGATATGGTTTTTAAAGAAATAAAGAAATTTTTTCTAATTAAATGAGTTAATTTAATTAAAAGCGTTAATAAGGAATGTTGGGAATTTAAAATAGGAATTTTCAGTTAAAGGGGTTTTTAACTAGAAATTAAAAACCCGAATAATTGTATTTGAAATAAATAAGGTAAATAAGGAAATTTTATTTCAAGATAAAGCAAATTTGAAATAAAATTGTAGAATTGATCTAAATATTGAAACTGGGAAATTTTAAAGAGGAATGAGATTTTGAGATCTATAAACTGAGTTTATAAAGTGAAGCGGATTTTAATATAAATTCAAGGTGTGAATTTATAAAGGATTGTGAATCTGTTTTAAAAATAAACAGAGATTTATTTTAAAGGTTGAAAGAGAAGTATTTTCTGGATAGCCAAGTACATTTTGTTTTAAAAGGAAATTTTAAATATTTGTTAAAGTATATATTTTAGTAAAGTATTAAAGTGGTTTTAAATTTCAATATTATAAAGAATATTTATAATAAAGTGCTTTTAAAATTATTTTTAAATCTAAAGTATTTTGTACTTGGTGATTCAGTGGAAATAAATATTTGGAGAAATGTATTCCGTAAGCGGAAACTGTTTGAAATTGTTTTCAAAAGGAGTTTGAAAATAGAAATATATCTTGGAAAGATATTTGGACAAATAAATAATGTGGGAAATTATTTATTGTGTGATGGTTGCTTGTGGATGTTAATTGATAGTTAATAACCGACTATCAATATTGGCCAAATGCGCTGATCGTTTCGAAGAGACCGGGATCGGGTTTCCGTATACCGGGATTCTAGGTCTGGAGACTCGAAAACCACTTCGATCCGGTTTGTACGTTTCATGGGGAAACGAGGGTAATATTGATAAGGGGATAGTGTTATCAGTTCTGTTCGGACCCGGAACAGACTTGTGCGGATGAATGCTTTCGGACATCGTCAGGGGACGATGGGCATTCTAAGTGAAACGTTCTGAAGGTAACGTTTAGCCTCAAGCCTCATCAACCGGGAATGACTGAAAATCAGGGGTTATGCAGCAAGGCTTCGTGGGTAGCGCCCACTGGAGAGTATGATCATTCCTGTCTAGATGTCCCTTTTATTTCGGCTTAGTGGTGCGGTTGCTGATCCCAACCGCGGGGTGATCATATTCGGAATTGCCCCTAGGTGATTCCGGTCTTGTGTTGCAGGGGAGCGGGCGTACTCCTCGGTACTGTGATCTAGGCCACGTACTGTGACAGGTGGTACCCCAGTGCCTAGTCATTCGTTGGAAATCCATTCTCCCTACGTGCCTTGTACGAGTTTTGTTTGTATTACCCACGTTGTGGCTAGTATGCCGGAATTTAATAGATGTAACAATTTCGGCTATTTTAATAAGTATTTGTAAATAGACACTATTATAATATCAGAGGATTTTTATAAAAAGTGTTTTAATTATCGTAAGGTAAAAACCCGACATGTTTATTTGTGGCGTGGTCTTACGAGATGCTTTTGTTTTCAAAGGATTTTGAAACTTTAATAATCAATTTGAGTGTGATTTTCTCACGCTGGTATTCCAGACTGACTCGGGTATTGTTTTATATAATGCTCGGGTCAGACCGAGATAAACAGGTTCAGATTGTAGCTGTGGAGCTCAGGAGACGAGCTGGATGGCGATACGTACTTCCGTATTTGTTTATTGTTCCGCTGTGTATTTGGATGTATATCATTGATGTGATGAACTCTGATGATGTATTCTGTAAATGTATTGTATAAACAGATATATCTTTCTGTTTGAGTAAAGATCTGTTTTGTATATATTATATTTTATTCCGCTGCGATGTGAGATTCTGTTGTTGATTTTCTGTTTTCTTCTTCTTCTACCTCTCCTTCTTTAACACAAATGGTTCGATTTTCCGGGACTGGAAAGTCGGGTCGTTACAGTGGTATCAGAGCAAAGGTTGGCGATAACCTTGGCTCTGGTGGGAATTTTGAGTGTATTAATAGATATGAGCGCGTATTTGTTAGTGAATATAAATTGGTTTTATATTGTGTTGGTTGATTTATTGAGTGGCATATGAACCTTCGTCGGCACAGTCTGCGCAACTGTATCGAAGGGGTTTCTAAACACTTAAATAGAACTATTCGACACAATATTGTTTTGAAACGGGTAGATGAAATAATTTTACCCGAAAAATGTATTTTTGATATAAAAGAAATATTTCTTTTGAATTATTATATATTTAGATGTTTGGATTAAAACATTCTAACAAATAAAATTGAAAGAAAAAAATATGGTAAGATTGTAAAATCAGAATGATTTACATAACCAACGGAAATTTGTATAAATATGAATTGTACAGATGAATTGTAACTAAAAATTTGATTTAATCAAATTGGTAAATTTAAACCCCGGATATCTTGGAAGTGTTTCAAAATGTTTTGAAGATAAACACTAGCATTATTATTTTGGAAAGTATTTTTGGAAGGGAAATTGTTTCAAATAAATTTTCGAAAGGGATATAGCAATAAATTCATTTCAGTTGCTGGAAATAATACGGAGGATGACGGCCGCATCTTCAGAATTTATTTTCGAACTCCTGAGTGACGAATTGTTGCCAAATTGATTTATTCAGAAAGGCTAGTTTTTGAAATTTCCAAAGGAAATTTGTTGGAATTAAAAATCAGGATTGGTTTAAAATTTTGAGAAATGTGATTTGGAGATGTTGGAGACTCCAAAATGATTTGAAATTAAAAACCGGGTGATTTTGGAATGTTGGGAAATTGTTTAAAAACCTGGAATCTGAATTAAAGGCTATGGGATAATAAAATATACTGGACCAAATAAATGTAACAAGATAAGTATTGAATTGGAATAAGTAAGTTTTGACAGTTTATAATAAAATTGAAACAGTATTAGAATAAAATATATACTTAACTAAATAAAAATGTATAAACGGAGTTAAGAGGTAAATTGTGAATAAAATTTATTTTTAATAGAAGGAAGTGTGAATATAAAAGAAGGTGACTTATAAAATTTGAAGTAAAATAAATAACCCAAATAGAATTGTTTGTAATAAAAATAGAATGAGATTTTAATTGAGTCAAGTTGAATTGGTAAAATGAAAAGTGAATTGTGTGTTGAATAAGAGATGTGAAGTTTGGAATAGAAATCCGAGTTAAGATAAATTTAGCTTGGATAAGGGTAAATAAATTAAATTTATTGGAAAATTTAATTAATTGAGACTCAAATGGGAAGTTATAGCTAAGTAGATAAATTTGTTTAGAAATTGAAAATTGAATGAAATCTAGGACTTGAGTTATAAACCCGAGGAGATTAACTGAAGTGATTTCGTGGATAAAAATCAAACATTGTACTGGTTAAAATGGGAGAACACTAATTTGGAATAAATTAGTAAATTAAGTATGTTAATGGAATTTGGATTTGATAATAAAAGCTGAAAGTGTGAATGATCATTGGAATTGGAGTATATGAGTGATAACTTGAAGTGTAAATAAAAATTCAAGTAAGTAGGAATGATGTGAAATGGATTGATATCTATCAAATTCAAGTTAGAGATAAATTATTGGATATGAGTTGGAATTAATATTGGATTCAGTAAGTATACCAGCTAAATTTTAAAAATGGTATGGTGTTAAAAATAAATTGGAAATTTCCTTGTTAAAGATTAAATAAATTCACGGTGAATTGAATACGGAAATTGAAATTTAGAATGAATAAGTGAATGGACAAATTGAATGGATTAGTAAGGGTAATAGATTCGATCAAATGAAAATCAAACCAAAGATTTGAATTATAAATTGTTTACAAGGAAACCGTAACTTGAGTTTGGAAGTGAAAGGCAAATTAAATTGAATTGAATCAATTGAAATGGATATGGATTCATTTCGCTTAAAAATGAATAGAATGGAACAAAATGTATTGCAAAACATTGAATTGAATAGAAATGGTATGTGAATTGGTTGTAGACGATTGAAATTGTATTGAAACCCTATAAATTTCTTATGGAAATTATTTTAAGTGCATGGCTTTTGAAAACTACTTGTTTGCTATTGAGATTAATTGAAATGCTATAAAATTTTGTATATCGTCACTTATCTGTTTAAATTGAGTCAGTACAGGTTCAGGGAAGCCGTTTGACTGATTTCGACTGCGTAAAATGCTAAAATGAATCGCCGCTTGCTTTAAAAATGCTAAATAAAAGGTACGCCTACGCCAAAAATTCAAAATAGGAAATATGAACTGTTTTGATTCTTTTTCCGGCCTGAGGCCGATGTATATACATTTTTGTGCATCCTGCGATATCGCAGAAGTCCCTCCGTACAAGGGAGACTCTACCAAAATTTCCCGGAAATTTTGGGAGTTAGAAAATTTTTGGGATTTTTGAAAATTTTCATTTGACGACAAATGATTTAAATTTGTTAAGCAAAGAGAATTGAAACTGGATATTGGAATCTAATTCAAATGTGAATGTAAAAGTGAAGTGAAATCGAAGGAACTAAAGAAGTGAAGTTTGCGAATAAACTGTTAATTGAAATTTAAATTAATTAGTAAGTGCAACTAATTAAATATTCAAGTGGAAGCCAAATTGAAATCAAATGGAATTGTAAAGACAAAAGTAAATAGAAATGGATATGAACTTCAATAATGAAGTGAAAATAAGTATGAGCAGTATGTAAAATATTTATATTGAACTTAAGGAATATGGTGAGATTCTTAAGTAATTTGGTATTGAGGACAGTTATTCTAGATGAATAATTGAATAACAATTAAAATTTGAAGTTGTGAAATGAGAAAATTGTGGATAAGTGAATGTAATCAAACTGAATGTGAATAAAAGAGAATTGATATAGTTGATAATCAATTGGGCTAATTACGTAAGGTGTACGTATATTATTTGTTCGCATAGCTATTTGATCCAGATTCGAACACAGAATTTCGAGATAGTTTTATCGATCCGAATTAGGATTTTTCACTCGATTTTCGACGGCGAACCTGGATATGGATTGTTGGTTGATTCTGGTAATTCTCTATCGTAGTTATGACTATGCAAGGAGAATGACGGTTTCCGATCAAGAAACCAGATCTGAGTCCGCACTAGGAAGTCGGGTGGACAATACTAGTTCGGAAGTGAAATTGTGTGATCGATTGAGCGATCAAATGTGATATTGCGTACGGATAATATATGTGCATCGTACGGGCTTAAGTAAAACAAATATTGGAAATTTGTAAAGAAAAGTATAAAATGACTTTGGAATTGTGATTGAATATTATTGCTTAGTAGGATATACAGGTGTATAAAAGCAATGGATAAATTGGGATTTTGATTTTTGAAGATAAAATTTAATGGGCCGACAAAAGGTATGTATTTGAATTTCTATATGAAATTTGATTGGATTTTTGATCCAGCCACTTGGCTTTTTGTTTTCTTTTTGAGATTGGTAGGCCGTAGAGCCATTTTGTAGTAGTACCGAGCTAGCCGCGCAAAGGAGACGCTGGCGAAATTTTTCGGGAATTTAGGGAGTTTGAAAAATTTTGAGAAAATTTTGATAATTCAAATTTGGTTTTGAATTTAAATTTGAATTGTTAAGTAAGGGTTATGGTTTGAGATTTATGGATAAGTTGGAAATTGACGGAAAAGACTTAGTGTGTCTGTGATACAAAAATTTGTTGGGTTAATTGTTAAAAACTATTTGGGTTGAGGGAATAGAACGGGAATCGAACCATTCCTCTTAACTAGTAATTTCGGGGACGAAATTCTTTTAAGGGGGGAGGAATGTGACGACCCGGAAATTTTGAGCATTTGAAATAGGAATATTTAATTAATTTTAAATATTCATAAGATAATTATTAACTTTAATTTCAAATATCATTAATTATTGGATAATTAATTGTTGAATTTAATTATCGAAATTGGTAAATTATTGGATCTGGAGCTTTAAGCCTGTTAAAAATAATTTAAAGGATTGTAAAATTTTATTGATAGTACTGAAGATAGTAAAAGTGTTGAAACTGAATTTGGAAGTGTCTTGTTCAGTTTTAAAAATATATACCGTTTAAACTGAATTTAAAAATAGCCGTCCGAGGCACAGTCTCGGAATTCGACGAAACCAGTTCCATTGGATCCGTAATAGTTAGTTATTATCGGATTTTAATTTTCGTAGCGTTTGGATTCACTGTTTGCTCGTACGGGTGGGAAACGCGTTGAAATTAAAATCGATAATTTAATATTTTAAATTGATTTATAAAGCTAACTTCCACATACGATTAAATTAGCTTCCGTAACACGCTCCATTGTGTTCGGAATGCGGGTAAAACCTTGAAATCGCCTAGTGGCACTCCTTAAGAGGGGTTCACAATTTTAAGTAGGAATTAACGGGACGTTTTGGAAGTTTATAATATAATAAAATTTGTAGTACATATAGTCAGAGATATTTTTTCCAACGCGTACTCGAGAAGTTTCCCCAAACCGATATTTTATCTCCATCTACTCTCTAACCTTAAAACAGAAACAAAATTCACGAAAATTTATATGGCGATCTTTTATAAACCGCACTCGTTCCTTTTCTTTTCCCCATTCTCAGATCAATTTGTTCAATTCGTTCGACGAGGCGAAGGGAGCGGTCACCTAGGGTTTCGTTTCACGCTCGAGCTAAAGGAGGGACGCTCGCGAATCGCCAGTCGCGTTCGTATGGGGGGTAGGCGCTACGTGCTGGGTCACGATCGAACTAGAAGGCGGAGACGATTTGTGGTGATGGCTGCACGCGTGGGTGATGGGTTCGCGGCAGGTGGAGTCGAGTTCGTGGGTAGCGGGGTATCGCGAGGGCAGAGGAATCAATTTTCTAGCGACGATGTTAGGGCCACGTTGGAAAGCTGGCGCGAGAATGGTGAACTGCTGCAGCCTAGAGGAGTCGTGAACTCATCTGCGGTGAGGTATTCGATCTCATCAACTTTCTCGATAACTTGATTAGTATGTATACATCCAGATCAGATAAATATGCTACAGTAGGATATAAAACAATTTATTTGTCTTTATTAAAGATTTATATGAATATATATATATATATATTAATTGTAAGACAGAAAATAGTTTATATATGGGTATGAATTAGAAGGTAGTGTTAAATGAAATAGATAAATATATACATAGATATTTTAATTCACGAGTTATTGTAAAATAAATTATGAAGGTGATTTATTTGTAGGTTAATCTATTTAATTATTTTGAAACTTAAATTGTATTTGTAAAGGAAATTAGTTTGAAAATTTCCTTATTAAGAAAAATGAACTTTTAGGTAGAAATTGACTTGTCCAAATTGATCGAATATTAATGAGATCATATAAATTTTTATTCAAGGTCGACATCTGAAAGGAAACAAGCGAGGATGAAAATAAATGGTAATGGATGGCAAAACAAAATCAAAGGTGAGTTAATCTCACTCAGTTAAATTTAAATTTAAATGGTTAAATTTAAATAATTTATTGAATGGTTGATTTGATTGATGTGATATATATAGTAGTATATACCAATATATATATATTGGCATATGTATATATTGGATTTGATATTCCCGCATTTTTTAGCGGATGAGACCCTATGCGCCGCATAATAGCGGATGATTTATTTTAAATCCCATATACCGCGATATTCCACCTCGAAGTGGAATTGGTATTGTGCTAACGTCTGTGGATGCAGGGAAACAGGTTGGAGGGATCCAACTGGATTCCTCAAAAATTTATTTTATTATTCTGTGATCTGAATATTGATATCCTGTGATGATTTGATATTGGATGTTGTGGTTGATTGAATTCCCAATATAATAAATTTTGAAAATCTATGGAATTGAATTTTTGAAGAAAATAAAGAATAATAATTTAAGTAAGTTGGAATAAATTTAAAAGTGAATTGAAAATAAGATAAAATAAAGTGAATTGGAATTGTAATAAATATGGGGAAAAGGAATTTAAATTTACGAAGGAGTAATAAAAATTTAAAACTCAAGTGATATGGTTTTTAAAGAAATAAAGAAATTTTTTCTAATTAAATGAGTTAATTTAATTAAAAGCGTTAATAAGGAATGTTGGGAATTTAAAATAGGAATTTTCAGTTAAAGGGGTTTTTAACTAGAAATTAAAAACCCGAATAATTGTATTTGAAATAAATAAGGTAAATAAGGGAATTTTATTTCAAGATAAAGCAAATTTGAAATAAAATTGTAGAATTGATCTAAATATTGAAACTGGGAAATTTTAAAGAGGAATGAGATTTTGAGATCTATAAACTGAGTTTATAAAGTGAAGCGGATTTTAATATAAATTCAAGGTGTGAATTTATAAAGGATTGTGAATCTGTTTTAAAAATAAACAGAGATTTATTTTAAAGGTTGAAAGAGAAGTATTTTCTGGATAGCCAAGTACATTTTGTTTTAAAAGGAAATTTTAAATATTTGTTAAAGTATATATTTTAGTAAAGTATTAAAGTGGTTTTAAATTTCAATATTATAAAGAATATTTATAATAAAGTGCTTTTAAAATTATTTTTAAATCTAAAGTATTTTGTACTTGGTGATTCAGTGGAAATAAATATTTGGAGAAATGTATTCCGTAAGCGGAAACTGTTTGAAATTGTTTTCAAAAGGAGTTTGAAAATAGAAATATATCTTGGAAAGATATTTGGACAAATAAATAATGTGGGAAATTATTTATTGTGTGATGGTTGCTTGTGGATGTTAATTGATAGTTAAATAACCGACTATCAATATTGGCCAAATGCGCTGATCGTTTCGAAGAGACCGGGATCGGGTTTCCGTATACCGGGATTCTAGGTCTGGAGACTCGAAAACCACTTCGATCCGGTTTGTACGTTTCGTGGGGAAATGAGGGTAATATTGATAAGGGGATAGTGTTATCAGTTCTGTTCGGACCCGGAACAGACTTGTGCGGATGAATGCTTTCGGACATCGTCAGGGGACGATGGGCATTCTAAGTGAAACGTTCTGAAGGTAACGTTTAGCCTCAAGCCTCATCAACCGGGAATGACTGAAAATCAGGGGTTATGCAGCAAGGCTTCGTGGGTAGCGCCCACTGGAGAGTATGATCATTCCTGTCTAGATGTCCCTTTTATTTCGGCTTAGTGGTGCGGTTGCTGATCCCAACCGCGGGGTGATCATATTCGGAATTGCCCCTAGGTGATTCCGGTCTTGTGTTGCAGGGGAGCGGGCGTACTCCTCGGTACTGTGATCTAGGCCACGTACTGTGACAGGTGGTACCCCAGTGCCTAGTCATTCGTTGGAAATCCATTCTCCCTACGTGCCTTGTACGAGTTTTGTTTGTATTACCCACGTTGTGGCTAGTATGCCGGAATTTAATAGATGTAACAATTTCGGCTATTTTAATAAGTATTTGTAAATAGACACTATTATAATATCAGAGGATTTTTATAAAAAGTGTTTTAATTATCGTAAGGTAAAAACCCGACATGTTTATTTGTGGCGTGGTCTTACGAGATGCTTTTGTTTTCAAAGGATTTTGAAACTTTAATAATCAATTTGAGTGTGATTTTCTCACGCTGGTATTCCAGACTGACTCGGGTATTGTTTTATATAATGCTCGGGTCAGACCGAGATAAACAGGTTCAGATTGTAGCTGTGGAGCTCAGGAGACGAGCTGGATGGCGATACGTACTTCCGTATTTGTTTATTGTTCCGCTGTGTATTTGGATGTATATCATTGATGTGATGAACTCTGATGATGTATTCTGTAAATGTATTGTATAAACAGATATATCTTTCTGTTTGAGTAAAGATCTGTTTTGTATATATTATATTTTATTCCGCTGCGATGTGAGATTCTGTTGTTGATTTTCTGTTTTCTTCTTCTTCTACCTCTCCTTCTTTAACACAAATGGTTCGATTTTCCGGGACTGGAAAGTCGGGTCGTTACATATTTGGTGGCCACCCTCGATTTGTTTTGATTCGGGAGTGTGTTCCGAGGTGGGCGGTAGTAGCTGCTATGCGTTACCACCGGTCCGGAAGTGTAATTGGTATATCTACCCTGGCATTGCCTAGTTGGGCCGTGTCACCTACCCTAGCGCGCCTTCTACGAGTTTATTTTGTACCATACCTATGAAGTGCCCTTTGCCGACGTCCAGTACGGGCGGGATTACAGTACTGTATAGACTATGGGAATATATAAAAATGTGTTAAGGGGGAAAATGTAACGCCTTAATGCTATTTTAATAGTTTATCTTACTATAGACATATTATAATAGCGTATTGTACTACATAGTAGATAGTTTAACGGATCCTTAGGAGATGTGAATCCCGAACATCTCTTAAGCTACTACACTCACGTTAGACACTGGATAGGAGATGTCAAACCCGGTAAACATCTCCGACGCCGTTCCACTCATTATTTATTTACCGTTGATTTAACTTATATAAGATCTTTTAGTTCTGACTCGAGTGTTTTGTCTTTTCAATTCGCTCGGGTCAGCCTGAGCATTTCAGGATTCGAAGACTTGTTTCTGGAGGACGAAGACGAAGATTGTATTATTATTTACTATATTTATTCCACTGCATTCATACTATTCTGCTGCATTATTTATTCATCTCTGATATATGTAACTCTGATTCTGTATTGTATAAGTATAATCAAATTTATTTGTAAACAGCTTCATGAACTGTTATTTGATTATTATATTTTGTCATTCCGCTGCGAGATTCTGTTTTTTTTTTATTTTCTTTCTTTTTCTTATTCACCCCAATAACAATCCGCCCTTCTGTATGGTTTGAGTTGGCATGTGTGTCTGCTTAAAGCGTACAAAAAGGCGGGATGTTACAGTTGGTATCAGAGTGAGGTTTAGCGAAAATCTTAGCTTTGTGGGGTCTGACTCTTTAAAAACAGGGTAGTAATACCCTAGAATGAGTCATTGAGAGTATATATATGAGATAGCGTATTTGTTAGGGTTATAAAAGGTTTTTATATTGTGTTAATTTGTCCCGTTTTGTATTTATAAATTCTGGTCGGTACATAGGACTCTATGACATCGATAGGTATTTCTAAATGCTTAATAGGACTCACAGACATAATATTGTTTTGAAATAAAGGTGAATGAAATAATTTTGCCTACTATATATTTTTTATATATAAAATAATAGATTTTATAAATGATATAATTGGATGTAATTGGTTGGTTGTTAAGTAGTGAAACTTATAAAGATTGGTTGAAAATAAGATTGGTAAATAAAAAAATATAAATTGGAAAATTTAGAACTTAAGATCCGGGATTTTTGAAAATCTCTTTCGAATAATTTTGGAATATAATAATAATAATATTTAGAAGTATTTTCTGATATTAATATTTCAATATGATTAGAAAGAATTATTTTAAAGAAATTTTGGAAAATAAATAAGTTATGTACACCCCTCTCTATCGCTGGAAAATAATTTCGGTGATGAGTGCACGCATCATCGACATTCATTTTCGAGTTTCAAAGTCGGAAGGCCATTGTAGTAGTTTTACTACAGATCTATTTTGATAAACAAATAAAAAATTTAAAGTTTAAATATAATTGGATATAAAAGTTATGAGTATATATTTATATATGTATATATTATTTTAAATGATTTGAAATGGAACCCGGCATTTAGTTCTTAAATTTCTATGAATTAGAGATTTCAATTATTGAAATGGAATAAAAATTTTAACTATTTAATAATTGAAACTTCTAAATGAAAATAAGAAATGATAACTATTGAACCTTATGTTAATTAAAATAAGTAAGTCAAACTTGTGTAACTTTCAATTGTATTCTTAAAGACATATATATATATATATATATATATAACTTACCAATTATAAAAAGTTGAAATGTTAAAAGTGAAAGAATCTATGCGGTAGGATCGTATAATATGGAATAAAAATGCTCTAGGTAGATAGTAGTAAGCAGTAAGTAAAGTAGACACCAAGACTTTATACTGGTTCGGACCTCTTGTCCTACGTCCAGTCCCTAAGCTCCTCTTAGGAATTCAACTAACCAACAACCCTCACTTAACCCGGAGGAATAGGTTTACAACTTACCCGAACAACCGAACGAGATTTCTTGCCTCAACTACCGAAGAGGTCTTCAACTTGGATACAGAAAATATTTCTGACTTGTTGTGTTCTTGATAACACTAATGAGTCAATTTAGTACAACTTTCCTATAATCTTATCCTCGAGAGTATACAAAGTGTTTGTGAAGATTTAGGAAATGTGAATTGCTATGAATCAAGATATGTTATAGTCAAAACAGAGATTCAAGCAATTGGTTTGCTTTTGAAAACTTAAAAGAATCTGAAAGTATGTTCAAGTAAGTAGAGAGATTAAAGCAAGTAGAATTTTTTAATTTGCAAATGTTAAAAGCATGTATTTATACTTGTAGAAGAGTTGCATTTGTTTGCTAGAGATGCAGGGAAGAGATGCTTCTGTTTCCATTGGAGAATGGTTGCAACTCTTGGGAGGAAGAAGGTGTCCATTCATAGAAAATTCGCAGTTACAGATTCAGTCGACTGAACAGGAAATTCAGTCGACTGAAAATATACAGAGAAATTTTCAGTGATGTATTCAGTCGACTGTACAGGAAATTCAGTCGACTGAAACTGTGCATTTGTAATTCTGTGCCAGTTTCAGTCGACTGGCCATGCCTGTTCAGTCGACTGAACTATAAAATCTGCACAGTGAATGTGGACACATGAATGTAGTTTTAAGGATGTGTTTTTATGTTCGTGCAAATCTCTTGAGGATAGATTTTAACAAATAATCTAGACTTTAGACCTAAAAAATCATACTCATGTTTATACTTTGGTCTTCATCGATCTTCCTCTGATTTTGCATATATCTCTTCCTTTTTGTTGAAGTACATTGTCATTGATCAAAATCTTCGTGTATCAACATTCTCCCCCTTTTTGATTGATGACAACACTAACGTGTTATAGAGATGTATTTGCTATTTTTCTCCCCCTGAATGAATGCACCTATCTTTCCTACAAAACAGAGTTAGCTACACAGATTTCTCCCCCTTTGTCATCGACAAAAAGGAAGTAATAATCATAGATATATAGAAAACAACCACTGAACAATAGAATTCTACGATTTAGAATAGTCAAATAAAACAGAGTTTGCATAATAAATACAGAGATTTATCAAATTAAAAAAACACATAGAACAACAAACCATAAAAAGTTACTCGTCTTTATCCCAATCATAAGAACCTTCTCTCTCTCTAGGTTCTCGAATGACTGGTCCTCCTGTTGGTGGTCTATGAGCTCTTCCTCCTTGACTACAACTAGCTCCGCTTGCGCTGCTACTTGTATGTTCTTCGGATGTCATCCATGTAAAAGTAGGTGCCGGACGTTTTTCACGTGATGTTGAAGTGGTAGTAGTGCTTGAACACGAGATTGCATCCCATAGCTTGTTGAAGAATCCTTTAATTTTGTCAAGCTTGTGGTCTACTTTCTTGAGGCGATTATCAAGAATTTGTTGATTCCTTGATAAGATCCCCAATGATTGATTGGTGGAAGTATAACCAGGCTCAATGATACGAATTTCATCATCGTGGTATAAATGTTCTTCTTGTTGAGGTGAAGGAGGTTGATGTTGTTCTTGATGTCTAGCTTCCCATTCGGAAAGAGATATAATGCGAGGAGGTTTTGCCGGAAGTTGCATTAAGCTTATCGTCCGATGGTTTATTTGGTGTACTATTGTATTCTCGGATTCAGGTAATGGCGTGTCAACATTAAGAAGTAATCGCATGATATACTCACCAAAATAGATTGTCCTCATTTTGCCATTATTGAAAGTAAGAAATTCGTCAAGAATCAATTGAACCCAATTAACTTGGTAATTACCCCAAATTGCATAGAGAGCGCGATAGTTGTTAGGGTATAAAAGTTCATATGAGCCTGTCCTTGGGGTGATTGTTCTCATTAGAGCTTTGTGGAGAATTTTTGCTCTAGGACGTAAGGAGGTGGACTTAAGATCCGCAATGTTGGCATTGTCATCCAAAAATTGGTGATTTATGTTGTCACGAATGTGAGGATTAAAGTCAATTTCCTCAAGTTTGCTACCAAAGTTTGGCGAGCCTAAGATGTGTGAAATGCGGTCAAGAGAGAACCAAACTTTCTTTCCACATACCATACTCCAAACACTATCATTTGGATTTCTTGGAGTTTGGTGTCCGAGATTAAGATTAGCATAAAATAATTTTACCATAATGTGATTTATGGCATGATCATTTCTTTTTAAATCTAAAAGAGATGTTAGACCTGCTCGATCCGTTAATGCTTGGATATTGTAGGACTGAAGACTCTGAAAATCAACAAAAGAATGCTCGAAAATCCATGAATTCTTCATCTTGTTCCATCTTGTGACGGCTACTCCATCGTTTAGCCATTGTGCTATTTGAGCGTCAATTGGCTCGGAGGATGAAGAAGAAGCTCTAGATTGATTTGGAGGCATTTTGTGTCTAATTTGATTGTGGTTGGAGCAATTTTAGAACTAGGGTTTTGAGTATATTTGGGGAAGAAAATAGAATTTGAGGTAAAAAATGAAGGAATAGGGGTAAAACTGTGGTTAAAAAGAAAAAGGTTGCCTGGAAATTCACGTTCAGTCGACTGAATAGTCTGTTCAGTCGACTGAATCAAAGGAACGAAATTTTTCTGTGTTAGATTCAGTCGACTGAACAGTATTTTTAGTCGACTGAATGTATAGTTGAAATTTTCTGTTAAATTTTCAGTCGACTATACAGGTGAATTCAGGTCGACTGAGCTGTGTATATTTTGATTTCTGTTTGTGGTTCAGTCGACTAAACAGTGGGTTTCAGTCGACTGAAAATTAATTTTTGTTATTTCTCCTGATACAAAAGTAAATAATTTATATATTAAAAGAAACAAATTACAATTATATATATGTAACATAAATATTAGAATTGACTATTTCTTCGGAGATGGACTTGGAGTTTTTTCTTCGTTCTTCCCATAATTTAGATCCCATGAATTTGGAGTATAATGAGGAGTTTTTGGGGAAGTACAAGGATTCAAGGGATCAGCTGGTGTACGGTAGGATGAAGATGGATCGAACGCGTTACTTGGTCGAGGTAAGGGTTCGCTCACTTCAATCTTCTTTGAACTACAAAAATGTAATCCAATTTTCTCCAGAAAACTTAGCCGTCGCGCTGTTACTTTCTGTTCAAAATATAATTCTCTTTGAAGATTAATTTGTTGCTGTTGAAAATGATGAATTTCGTCAATCTTTCTTTTTGTGTCAGGGGAGGTAAAAAGACTTCGTTTTGCCTTTTTCGAATCTGGTGTGTAACCAGTGCGATAGTTTTCCCACTTGTACACTGGTTCATGCATTGGTGTTGGTGTTGGTAGTTTAGGTGAAGCAGGAGTGTTTTCAACCGAGGAGATAATATTGATATGAGAGTCTGAGCTATCGTAAAACATTTTGATTGTAATTCTTTTATTCGTGGAATGATTTGTTGAAAAGAAATTTTGTTTTAGGAGTATATTTATAGTAGTAATTTTCTAAATATATATATTGGTTATAATGTTTAAATGCTTTTGAACCACTTAATTGTTTAATGGTTAATATATGTTAGTTAAGAATGTATGGTAAATAACTTTTTATAAATTGAAATTCCTATATAATGTACGTAAAAAAATTTGTAGATTTCTCTTTTGATTTTATATGATATCTTTAAAAGACAATATCCCTAGTTCTCGTCGTAATTTTATAAAGGAGTTTTCTAAAAGAGGTTTAGTAAAAATATCGGCAATTTGATTTTCGGTAGAAATATGTTCTAAGCTTATAATTCCTTTTTCGATATTGTCACGTAGAAAGTGGTGACGAATATCTATATGTTTTGTACGAGAGTGATTAACTGGATTTTTAGATAAATTTATTGTACTTGTATTATCACAATATATTGTAGAGTTTGTTAAATTTATATTAAAATCCTTAAGTGTTTGTTGCATGTAAATAACTTGAGTACAAGCTAAAGCAGCTGAAATATACTCTGCTTCACAGGTTGATAGCGAGACACAATTTTGTTTCTTACTAAACCAAGACACAAGTGATTTTCCAATGAAATGGCACGTACCACTTGTACTTTTTCTATCTGTTCGAGATCCACCAAAATCAGCATCACTGAATGATACTAACTCAAATGGACACTCTTTTGGATAGAAAAGACCAAAATCTTTAGTATTGTTAAGATATCGTATAATTCGTTTTACTGCTCTTAAATGTGATTCTTTAGGATTAGATTGAAATCGTGCACACAAACATACACTCATCATTATGTCTGGTCTACTAGCGGTTAAGTAGAGTAAGGAACCTATCATACTTCTAAACAATTTTTGATCGATACTTTTACCATTTTCATCTCGATCAAGATGAGTTGTGGTACTCATAGGAGTAGGCTTTCCAGAAGTGTTTTCTAGTCCAAAACGTTTAATTAGATTAGCGCAATATTTTTCTTGATTTAAGAAAATTCCATTTGTTAATTGTTTAATTTGTAATCCGAGAAAATAAGATAATTCTCCCATGTGTGACATTTCGAACTCTTTAGTCATTATATTTGAAAATTCTTTACATAAGTTTTCATTAGTTGAACCAAATATGATGTCATCTACATATATTTGAATTATTAGAATGTCATTAGTAGTGTTTTTAATGAATAGGGTTTGATCTACTTTTCTAATTTGAAATCCTGAATCTAGTAGATAGCTTTTAAGTCTTTCATACCAAGCACGAGGTGCTTGTTTAAGACCATATAGAGCTTTCTTTAATTTATATACATGATCCAGATATTTTTCATGTATGAATAAAGGAGGTTGTTCTACGTACACATTTTCTTTTATAAAACCATTTAGAAAAGCACTTTTAACATCCATTTGATAAAGTTTGAAATTATGAAAACACGCAAAAGCTAATAAAATACGTATTGCTTCAAGTCGTGCAACGGGTGCAAATGTTTCTTCAAAGTCAATACCTTCTTCTTGATTATATCCTTGTGCTACTAGTCTAGCTTTATTCCTAGTTATATTTCCTTGTTCGTCTACTTTGTTTTAGTAAACCCATTTTGTTCCTATAACAGATTGATTGTTAGGACGAGGAACTAAATCCCAAACATCGTTACGTTCGAATTGATTTAATTCTTCTTGCATAGCAACAATCCAGTAGTCATCTGTTGATGCTTCTTTAGGATTTTTAGGTTCTATTGTAGAAATAAAAGCAACATGTCCCATTAGGTTTAGTTGACTTCTAGTTTTAACTTGAGAATCTATTTCACCGATTATGTTTTGTACAGGGTGATCTCGTAAGATTTTAGGTGGAGATCTAAGTTCGGTATTATTTATATTTTCAATATTTGTATTATCTGTATTTATTATAAATTCATCATCATCTTTTGTGCTCAATTTTTTATTAAAGTTTTCATCAAAAGATACATGTAAAGTTGCTTCAATTGTATTTGTTCGTTTATTAAAAACTCGATATGCCTTACTTCGTTCTGAGTATCCTACAAAAGTTCCTTCATCAGCTTTTGGATCGAATTTTCCTAGTTGGTCTTTTGTATTTAGAATAAAACATTTTGATCCGAATATTTTAAAATATGATATATTTGGCTTTCTATTGTTAAAAAGTTCATATGAAGTATTCTTAGTTAATGGTCTAATAGAAATACGATTTAATACATAACATGCAGTAGCTACTGCTTCTGCCCAAAAATGTTTTGGTAAATAACTTCCATTTAATAATGTTCTTGCACATTCTTGTAATGTTCTATTCTTTCTTTCCACTACTCCATTTTGTTGAGGAGTTCTAGGAAATGAGAAGTTATGATTTATTCCTTTCTTTTTACAGAAGGATTCAAAAGCTTCATTTTCGAATTCGCCACCATGATCACTTTGAATATTCTTAATTTTTAAATATTAAGTGTTTTGAATTCTTTTGGCAAATGTTTTAAAGTTCTCAAATGTATCACTTTTATTTTTCATAAAAATGGTCTATGTGTATCTTGAAAAATCATCAACTATTACAAATACATATCGATTATGATTAATGGATTGAACTTGTGTTGGTCCGAAAAGATCCATATGAAGTAATTCTAATGGTTGTAAAGTTGAAATATTTTTCTTAGATTTGAAAGATGATTTTGTTAATTTTCCTATTTGACAATCATCACAAAGATTTTTTATCTTAAAGTTTATCTTAGGTAATCCTCTTACTAATTCATTTTTAGAAAGTTTTCTAATAGTTTTGAAATTAATATGACAAAATCTTTTGTGCCATAACCAAGGATCATTATCTTTTGCTAGTAAACACATATTCATATTATGATTTATTTTCATATTTAAAACATAAATATTCCTATCTCTATTTCCTTCAAAAACAAGATTTTGGTTTTGATCAGAAATACTACATTTATTTTCCGAAAACGTTATTCTAAAACCTTTGTCACAAAGTTGACTTATGCTTAGTAGATTATGTTTTAGATTTTTAACTAATGAAACATTTGTAATAAAAGGTAAATTTGATGTACCATAATTGCTCACATCTCCTTTGCCAATGATATAGCCTTTTGAGTTGTCTCCGAAGGTAACCGAGCCACCATCAAAGTATGTGATATTTGTAAGCATATCTTTATCACCGGTCATGTGTTTTGAGCAACCACTGTCTAATATCCATTTCTTCTTTTTGTGTGGGACCTGAAAATAAATATAAAATTATTGGTACCCACCTTTCAATAGGGTCCTAAAAAGTTAGAACTTAGGAAACCAAACCCAATTTGGTTCAGTATCCTTTTTATAAATATTGTTTTTATTATTATGAACACTATCCATAAATGTTTTAATATATTTATTTCTATTTAAAATGTTATTAGTCTTTGGAACCCAAATTTTAACAAACTTAGTTTCTTCTTTTGTTCTAATAGGTTCTCTTAATAACACTTGTTGTTTAGAGTCAATATTCCTCTTAAAATTTGTTTTTATATTTTTAAGAATTTTTGGCTCCTTTTTATATCCTAATCCATGTTTATTTGAGGAAGATTGAGAATTTTCTAAAATTTTAGATAAATTTTCTCTTCCTTTGTTAAAGTTAGAAACATTTTTAGTGATGTTATCTAATCTAACTTGAAGACTATTATTATTTAACTTAACTTGTTTAATCTGAGTTTTTAATTCATGATTTTCAGAAACAATTATATCATTTTTTGTCTTTTGAGTTTCAATTTCTTGACTTAAAAGTGATAGTTGAGTTTCCGAATTTGAATGAGACTCTTGAACTTTTTCAAGTTCTTCTTCTAAAATTTTCTTTTCATCTTTTAACATATCCCTTTCAAACTCAGCCTTGTTCTGATTTTCACGTGTCTCCTTAAGTTTCTTTTTAAGATTTTTTATTGTACTCAAAAGTTCAGTGTTTACATCAATTAAATCGTCGAAAGTTAAATTACTAACCTCAGATTCCTGAGCCATAAAGCATACATTTGCTTGTTCATTGTCGCTATCATTTTCACTATCAGATGAAGATGAATCTGAATCGTCCCATGTTTCAGAGAATGCCTTCTTTTTGAATTTTTCTTTCTTGTTTTTGTTCTGATTCTCCTTCTTTTGCTCTGGACAATCTTTCTGCATGTGACCTTTCTTGTGACAGTTGAAGCATTCTATATTTGAGGATGAAGGTTTGTTCAAGAAATTCTTTTTGAATCCGTTTTTATTTTCTTTTCTATATCTTAAAAATTTCTTGAAATTTTTGGCTATAAATGCTAAATCCTCATCTTCAGACTCTGATTCTTCCTTTTCCGCATGAAAAGCTACATTTCTTCTTTCTTGTGCTTGATCTTTCTTAGCTTGCATATTAACTTCATACGACATAAGATTTCCAATTAATTCTTCTGGTTTCATTATAGATAGATCATTTGCTTCTTCGATTGCTAAGACTTTTCTCTCCCATTCATTAGTGAGTGAATTTAGAACTTTAGATACAATATCAAAATCCGTGTATTTTTCTCCTAATCCTATTAAGGCATGATGAATGTCTTGAAACCTTGAGTACATGTCATTGATGGATTCATTTTGTCGCATTCTAAAGTTTTGGAACTGGTTCTTTAGCATGGAGATTTTATTTTGCTTGACCTTGTTTGTGCCTTCATGTATGGTTTTAAGTGTACTCCATATCTGATGTGCAGTAGTACAGATGCTTACATGGTTGAACTCATTTCTGTCCAAAGCGCAAAATAGCATATTTATAGCTTTGGCATTTGCACTAACTTCATTCTTCTGAGCTTGTGTCCATGTAGAATAGTCCGTTGTAGGTACAACGAGTTCTGTTTGAGTTGCATTCCAGGCTTCAAAACTTGTTGCTTGCATATAAATCCTCATCCTTGTAGCCCAATAATTATAGTTTAGTCCATTGAATAGAGGGGGTCTTTGAGTAGATTATCCTTCCGCAAATGTAGAGTTATAGGTAGATGTTGTGCTTGTGTTGTTTTCCATATTATCAATATGTCAAATAACGGTGTTATGGTTATAGGACGGCCTTGCTCTGATACCAATTGAAAAAATCTATGCGGTAGGATCGTATAATATGGAATAAAAATGCTCTAGGTAGATAGTAGTAAGCAGTAAGTAAAGTAGACACCAAGACTTTATACTGGTTCGGACCTCTTGTCCTACGTCCAGTCCCTAAGCTCCTCTTAGGAATTCAACTAACCAACAACCCTCACTTAACCCGGAGGAATAGGTTTACAACTTACCCGAACAACCGAACGGGATTTCTTGCCTCTACTACCGAAGAGGACTTCAACTTGGATACAGAAAATATTTTTGACTTGTTGTGTTCTTGATAACACTAATGAGTCAATTTAGTACAACTTTCCTATAATCTTATCCTCGAGAGTATACAAAGTGTTTGTGAAGATTTAGGAAATGTGAATTGCTATGAATCAAGATATGTTATAGTCAAAACAGAGATTCAAGCAATTGGTTTGCTTTTGAAAACTTAAAAGAATCTGAAAGTATGTTCAAGTAAGTAGAGAGATTAAAGCAAGTAGAATTTTTTAATTTGCAAATGTTAAAAGCATGTATTTATACTTGTAGAAGAGTTGCATTTGTTTGCTAGAGATGCAGGGAAGAGATGCTTCTGTTTCCATTGGAGAATGGTTGCAACTCTTGGGAGGAAGAAGGTGTCCATTCATAGAAAATTCGCAGTTACAGATTCAGTCGACTGAACAGGAAATTCAGTCGACTGAAAATATACAAAGAAATTTTCAGTAATGTATTCAGTCGACTGTATAGGAAATTCAGTCGACTGAAACTGTGCATATTTGTAATTCTTTGCCAGTTTCAGTCGACTGGCCATGCCTGTTCAGTCGACTGAACTATAAAATCTGCACAGTGAATGTGGACACATGAATGTAGTTTTAAGGATGTGTTTTTATGTTCGTGCAAATCTCTTGAGGATAGATTTTAACAAATAATCTAGACTTTAGACCTAAAAAATCATACTCATGTTTATACTTTGGCCTTCATCGACCTTCCTCTGATTTTGCATATATCTCTTCCTTTTTGTTGAAGTAAATTGTCATTGATCAAAATCTTCGTGTATCAACAAAAAGAATATGTAATGGAAATTTTTACAAGTAAAACTTATGTAATGGAAGTGTTCAATGAAATTTACTTTTATAAATAAGAAATTTGATATGAAAATAGTTATAAACTTGAGTTAAAATTGTAATACTACTAATTAAATGAAATAGAAAATGAGTACTGTAAGTAAAGGATTTTGAACTTAAGTTAATATTGAAACTATTTATAATTAAAGTAAATAATAAAATGAATGTAATGCAATAAAATAAATTGACATGATATGAATAAATGAAAATGAATTTTTGAAAGTAATAAAGGAAAATAAATGAAATAAACACTAAATGAATGAATGAATGAATGGGAATAAAATTTTGTAAGAGATAAACGTAAGTTAAAGAAATAATCCTTGTATGAATGAAAAGAAAAAAAACTGTAAATGTTGTGAAATTTTTTTAATAAGAATAACTCAAGTGCATTGTAAATTATTATTTATTTTGGTTTATGGGTTGTTTGGGATAGGATACTTCTAGTTGTTTGGATGTATAAATAATCCATTGAGTTTATCTAAGAATGTTGAGTAAATGGTATACTTAGTAGCTATTTGTCATTCTATGTGATTGAAAGTGTCTTAACCCGAACAAACTAATTGTTTTGGTTGCTATGGATGGATAGTTGATTCTATTGATTTCATATGATGATTGTATGTTGTGGTTACAAGTGATTGTTGTTTTATATTGATTTGTTTGTTAGTGGTTGAAACAACTTTAAATATTTCATTTTATATAATTATTAACTCTTTTAGTTTATATAAGTGAAATACAGGTTATGGAAGCAATTGCCACTGCTTTTGGTTTCATAATTAAGCGTTGTTTGCCCGACAAATAGGTACGTTCTCGGATTACGATTTCATAGCGATATTATATTATTTTCTCGCTATTAGGATATATTATTTTTGAAAATTTATGATATATATTGTTTTAATGATATTATAATTTCTCCCGAGTCTCTTCGTACAAAGGAGACTCTACCGAAATTTTTCGCGAATTTTGGACTTAGAAAATTTTGAGAAATGTTTTCCAAACGTTATTAATTTGAGTATAAAAGGATTTAATTGTTATAAATTGATACATTTTATTTAAATTAATTAATTTTGTAAATTAATTGTTTATAAATTTAATATTTTGAATAATTTAAAATCCCTTCTTTTCCCTCCTTTTTCCTTTTCGGGGACGAAAAGTTTTGAGTGGGGGAGAGTGTAACGACCCATAAATTTTCGATAATTAAATTTGTTAATTTAGTGAGATTTTGGTAATTTAATATTGAAGAAATATAAATTTATAAATTAATAATGAAATAATAACTAAGATGAAATGTAACAACGAAGTTAATTAAAGTTAATTATTGATAAATTGAATGAATTTCCAATCAATTGAAATGACTCAAATGTTATAACTTGGTTATAAAGTGAATATAAGAAAACAAGTGTAAATATTGAATCAATTGATGGATCAGTATATAATTAATGGTAATTGAATAAAATTGGTGTTATGTAAGTATTATAACCTTTGTTTGTTTGTTAATAATAACTTATAGGTGTAATTAAAAGTTAATGGTAAGAATTATTGTATATTACCTATTTATTTAGCCTGTTAATTTAAATTGGAAATAAATTTCAATAAATGTACTTAAATATTATGTTAATGTAAATTAAGTTAATATTTGGAAATAATGTTAATTTTATTCATAATATGATAATTGGGAATAAAAAGAATGGAAATCAAGATTTATTAATTTATTGGAATTCAAATTATAATAATTGGATTAATTGCAAATAAATGAAATTAAATATATAAATATCCCTTAATGGATATTAAGATGAAATTTGAGAATATTAATGTAATAGAGCATGAACCAATGTTAATTTCATCCATTTGATAATAATGGATTGGATAATAGGATGAAAGGTTAATTAAATGAAATTATTGAAAATTTAATTTATAATTTCTGAATTTAATGAAATTGAAATTAAACGCTGAAATTGATAAATTAATCAACTTTAAATTGACATCTAAATTTGTTTAAATTATTGTAAGTGATTAAGAAATCAAAAATGATAGAAGTTGTAAATTATTAAAATTTAAACGGAAAAAGTGATTTAATTTATTTATTTGTTAATTTATTTAATTAACATGGAAAATAGCCATTTTGGCCACTGACTCGGATTTCGACGAAACTAGTTTCATCGGATCCATAACGGTGAATTATTATAGGATTTCAAGTTTCGTAGCGATCGAATTTGTTGTTTGATCGAATGGACTCGAAATGCCTAGAAATCAATTAAATTGAAATCAATTGAAATCAATTTGAAATAAGTTGATGTTATCATAACTTCTTCCTATGATGGAAGTAGGACTTGAAACCTATTCCATTGAATTTAAAAATATCGATAACATCCATTTTGATATATGGGTTAACCCATTTTCGTTCGGAAGCCGAAACGGGCTTTTCGGGTCGTTTATCGTTCAATCAATCTTGTCCATTCATCCTATTTCTGAACTACCTATAAATACCACGTTATAAACCCTAGCCACTCTTTATTCTCATTTGTTTGTGTGATATCCCGGAATTTTTGGCAATATCAATTTAATAATCTATATTGAAATTTAAATTGATTTGATAATTTTTGTTGATAAATTTAAATTGATTTGATAATCTTCTTTTAATAAATATTTAATTGGTGATTTTATCTTTTTAAAAGCTAATAAATTGTTTTCTATTTATAATGTGTATATTTGTATATATTGTAAATATAAATCTTTGGTTTGAATTTAATAAATAAATAAATCTTGTTTTCAAATTCTAATATATTTTGGTAATTTGGAAATTATGATTTGATTTAAAATATATAGTTTTAAACTGTTTAAGATAAATGTTTAATTGATTAAATTATATCTTAGCTTAAGTTTAAGATTAATTAAAAGGTTTGTTTTAAAATATTGTTTAATAAATATGATATATTAATTCATGTAATAATAATAGGAATTTATAATCTCTTTATAAATTATTTAAAATTTGTCAAATTATTATTTTCAGATAACATTATTAATGTATTGTTTTATATATAAATATAAATAGATTTTAAAATAGAAGTGTTATTTTCAAATTAAATATATTGTTATATATGTATATATATAACTTGATTTTAAAATTGGATTTTTAGAATTTATTTTGAATTTAAAAGTCTTGAAATTAAAAAGGGTAGATATTTAAAATGTTTTGGATTTTAAAGATATTTGTATAAGCTTTTATTTGTATATATATACATAGTTTTATTTTATTTTCTCTGAAAAGTAATTCATAAGTATAAAAATAAATAACTGTAAATGAAGTGTTTGGTGGTTTAAATTTTAAAAGAAATAAAAAAAAGTATTTAAGTTAGAAATAGAAATAAAAATATATAACATAAAATATATGGCTATGTAAGGATATAAATGAACACATAAAGATAATTCTAGAAATAAATAAACTATAGAAATACATGTATGCAAGGCAAGAAAATAATATCAATGTTTATTCAATAGCAAAAGGATAAGTATGACAATAGTAATTAATGCTATTATCTCTAGTACACAAACAAAATCATATCAGCCTCCAAGAAGAAAAATCTCTGACCAAAATTGTACAAGTAAATAATATCACTTGTATACTTGTTACACATATATCAATCTTCCTTATTTCATTCGTTCAACATAACTTAGCATACTAGAAAATCAAAACCTGAAACCCATTTGCAAGATGAAAACCAAAGCCTGCATTTTTCTTCAACCTGAAATTTAATCAAGCAGTCCATCTCTGTTCCAAATCTGAGTCATCTTCAACAAGTTTTCAAGAATCAAGAAGCATTTTCAACATTCAAGTTTTTAAGATCAGAAAAGCATTTATTTTTCAACACTCAAGTTTAAAAGATGTTTCAAAAAGGGGAGGCTCTATTCATCATCTTTTTACTGTGAGTAACATCACATTTTTAAAACTTAAGTATGGTTATGGTTGCATGCTAGTTGTCTGCGATAAATATTGTATTGTGTATGTTTATCTTCTGTGTATATGAATGGTTATATGAGTGTAGACTGTTGTTTTATGCTACTACAGTTTTTTTTTAGATTCCCAGGTTCATAATTTAGTCAAAAATCATTATCACATTATCTAATCTAAGTTAGGATATAAGTTTCAAACAAAATCTGTTTGATTTATCAATAATTAAAGTTTAAAATTTTGTTTCTGTTAAAACAATTTTTTATTGTCTCTGGAAGTACTAAACATCACAGTAAATTTAAAATAAGATAAAAATCAATTACCCTAATTCTTTGATTCAGGAATCTAAATCAAATACTGAAACTAAAACTTGATTTTTGAACCTAGAATCATGATTTTTAGTAGTGGGATTTAAGAGCATTTCTGGTATAACCAGAAATTGGAATTTGAGGGAATTCTGAAGATCTCGTTAGTCTAGGAGGTCGTGATTCTTTCTGGAGGAAGAAGAGTTGTCAATGACTAAGGGAAAAATGGTAGAAGTAAAGACAGATCATGTAACGACCGCCCATGACCCCTGCACCGAATCTAAAGATAAAGCGCTGTAAAGTGTGCCAGGCGACCATGGACGATTGTCAAGGTAAGATTTAAAACAAAAAAAAAAGAATCTATCGTATTACTCACAGCGCATGGACAAAATACAATAGAACATATGTATAGTGAAGCTTTACAGAACAAAATGACATCATATAAAACTCCATAATAGTTGAATACAAGCATCCACATATTCAATACATCCAGCCTCACTACAAATCTCTCAGAGAATACAAAACAGCGGAATATCCAGTACATATAAGAAGATAATATGCAACCCTCTAGCTCGTCTTCGATATCAGCATCGTGAGAAGAGAACAGCACCTGTCACCTGCTACCTAGTCTGCCCGTCCCAAAAATGGACGAACAGCCCAAGGCAATAAGAATTAAAACATAAAGCCTTGAGTCAGACAACAGTCTTAGTGAGCAGTAAATTAACTAACAACATACCAAAAGAGCATAAAGGAAAAGGAATAGGAATACAACCCTCCCACTCCAACCTCATTCTACAGTGATAGCCCCCAGACACACACTAAGCAGAAGCAAACATAGCAGAGCATACAATTTAAAGTAAAGCTACTATCACTCGAGTCAAGGGCGATGTTTTCCAAGTACCAAGGCCTAAATCAGATAAGCACCCAGAAAATACCGCTCTTGAGTCCGAATGACGATACAACCAAACATCCATGACTCTGGCTATCACTGTTATCATTGCTTCGATATCACCGTTAATTGAATGACCGGCACATTCTTTCAGCCGTCCGTCAAGGGCTAATGAAAACCCCGGTTCTAGACATAACTCCCGCACGTCGTCGCAGCCCGTGCCTAGGACTATCGAATCTGCCCAGAGTACTCGACCATCAACAGTTGGCCGTTGGGACTATCGAATCTGCCCAAACGTACCCTTGCTTAGAGCATGCTAGAACCTTCAACAACGATGCTATCCAAGCCTCCTAGTCATCCTCCTCGACGACTATTCTCATATCCATTCATTATCCTCAACTCGAATCATATCACCGAGTTATCAACATGCTTGGAATGATCCCGTCTGGATTAGACCAAGTCTTCATCATATGATTGCCTCGCTTCATTACATCCTCGCAAAGCCCCATCTCAACATATCATCAAATCTATGCATAAGAGCTTCATCATCCCGCTACATATGCCACGAGCAGCTTTTCCAATTCAAGAGCCTTTCCCTTAGCTTTTGAATCGTCTTCGGTCTAAATCTAATCATCAATCATCTAGTTCATAATAATCAATCAAATCAAACATCAATCCAAGCAATCAAGCATTCAAAAATGATCTAAGTAGACAATTATAACAATAATGGCATTTTCGTAATTAAAGAGTTGAAAGTCCAATAAGCATGAAAACATGGATTATATCTCTACAAACTTGATGAATGAACTTGCATAGGTTAACATATGATAAAATGGATGTAACATCATCATGAACAATGGATCTATATGGATCTACACATAGGATGAAGAAAATGCATGGAAATCACTATTTTAACACCAAATCAAGCCAACAATCCGATATACTCCTTTGGATCCGTGTGAGAGATAATCACCACTCACCAAATCACCTAAACAAACCCAAATCAAGACGCTTCAGATCTGGACAGCAAAGGATGAAGCTTGATCTATCACGAATCTGCTTCAAACGAAGAAATCTCTCTTGAAAAGATGAAGATCTTCAATCTAAGCTCTTGAATCTTCAATCTTGATCTTCGATTTGGATGGATTGAAGCACTAGATTAGAGTGGAGAAAAGAAGTGAAGAAGTGTAGAAGTCGAGCTCTAAAAATGGCAGCACTTCGTCGCTTTAAAAATCCGGATCCCAAAAAGTGAGAACAACCCCTCCTATTTATAGCTGAAAACTGCCCTTAAGTCGTGACTAGTCTATCTCCTAAGTCGTTTCCGACTTACGACTTAAGCCCCTACGACTCAGCAACCCCCTACGACTTAACCAAGCTACGAGTCAACACACGCTCCTACGACTTAACCTTCATCTGTCTACGACTTATAGCATCTTCCAACTCAACACAAAGACTACGACTCATCAGGGTACGACTCATCAGGGTACGACTCATCAGGGTACGACTCATCAGGGTACGACTCATCAGGGTACGACTCATCAAGGTACGACTCATCAGGGTACGACTCATCAGGGTACGACTCATCAGGGTACGACTCATCAGCTTAACTCAGCCACGACTCAACTCCTAATTCGTCCAAGTTTTAAGTCGACCAATACCTTAACTCGTCAGCCGACTTAACACTTAACTCAAAACCTTAAGTCGTCTACAATAACATAAGTCGGTCACTTCCTTAGGTTGTTATCCCTTAACTCGGCAACGACTTACAACCTACGACTTAACACTTGCCGAGTAAACTTCAACCTACTAACCTAGCCCAACTACGACTTATCTCCTTAGGTCGTCGCCGACTCACCCCTTGAGTCCTTAACTCGCCCAGAACTCCTATCTCCTAAGTCGTATACGACTTACGACTCATGCTAAGTCATGAACGACTTAGGACTTGGGCAAAATTTGCCTAAAATCTGAAATGGCCCAAAACGCTAAAACTCCAGACTTGACGAACTTTTCGATCCGTGAAAATACGGGTCGTTACAGATCACAGTGGTGGCGACGGCGACCGATTTAAGCTTTTAAACCTAGTTTTCGTATGCTCTGGAATTTTTTATCATCGCGATACCTCTAGTTGATCGAGTTCAATGGAATTTTGGAAGATGGAAGCTTGGACGTTGACGAAGGCTTGGCCGGAGGTGCTGATGCTCCGGTGGTCGGAGAGACGAGGTTGATGGTTTTTTTTCCGGGTTGGTCTATTTTCCAAGTTCGAGCAGTAATACTCGTTTTTGATTTCGAGTTGATAATGGAGTTCTGACGGTTGTAGTTTGATCTGAGAATGATCGTCGACATGAGTAAAGCTTCGGCGATGGTTGGAGTTGGATGGAACCTCCGTGCATGTGCATGGTGCTTCTCCTTTGTTTTCTGATGAGTTTGGTTTAAGCAGAGAGGATTTGTACTGGAGTAACTCTCGAGTTATTCGAGTTTTGGCTCGAAGTAGGGTAAAGTTTTACTCGAAGCATTTTAGTGGGGGCTCGGGTAATGGTTGTTACAGGTTTTTCTGAAACCTGTCTGTTTTCAAATTTAAATTCAATTTTAAATTTGAAAGCAAGTTTTAAACAAAGTTTAAACTAAATTTAAAATATGGATTCAAAACTGAATTTGTATCCTAGTTTTAAATTTGAATTAAGTTTTATAAATTAAATTCTTTTAACAATTTAAAATGTTAAGTGTATTTAAATATGGTTTGAATTTAAAAATGAATTTGGTTTAAATTCTTTTAAAATTTCTTTAAAAAGACAAGTATTTCTTTAACATAAGATTTTAAAGGTTTTCAAATGGTTTTAAACTTTGTTAAGGTTAAATTTGTACTCATTTTAAATCTTAAATTTAAAATGAAATTTAAAAGTAAATTTGAAAGTAAAATGTTTTCAAATGTTTTGTTAATGATAATTTAATCATTAATAAGAGTAATGATTTATCTTAAAGTTTATTAAGATTTAATAATTTAGAATAATTAAATTATTAAGGTATTTAAATGGATAATTAATTGATTTAATTAATTAATAATTTGGATTAATTAAGTAATTAAGGGTTTTAAATCAATTAATTAAGGTTTAAGATTAATTATTTAAGAAATAATCAATTAGTAATTAAGGATCATTAATTTGATAAGATTAGATTAATGATTAAATATTAATTTATCAAGTAATTAAAGATTAATTAAGTTACAGTTAAAACTTAAATTAATTAAATAATTAGAGGTTAATTAATTGGTTATTAAGGATAAATTAATTTGTAATTAATATTGATTAATCTAATTTTAATTTCTTAAGAAAAGTAATTAAAAATTTGTTAATAGTTAATGAAGGTCATTAACTTAAGATTATTTAATAATTAATTAATGTGATTAGTATTAATAATTAATTAGATTAATTAATTAAAGATAATCAATTGTGAAATTGGTTAAGTGTAATTACTTATTGGAAGTAATTAAAGGAATTAATTACTCTAGGTTGTTAATTAAATAAATTTGATTAGTTTAAGTTAATTAATTAAGTTTAATTAATTTTAATTAAACACTAAATGGAGTGTAATTACTTAGTGAAGTAATTAATGGTAATTACTGGATGTAATAAGTTGAAGATGATTTAATAATGGAAGTAATTTGGATTAAATTACTTTGTGCAATTAATCAAGGGATTAATTAAGATAATTAATTAAGGAGTAATTAATTTATTTAATGAAGTAATTAAGGGTAGTTAATTACTGAATGTTATTAATCAAGAGTGATTAATAATTATGGCTTAATTAAAGATTAATTACTTAATGTAATTGATTTAAATAGAATAATTAATTAAAAATGTAATTAGGGATCATTAATTTATATAATTAATGATGTAATTAAGGGTTGATTAATTAAGATTAATTAATCAATAATAAGTGATTTTGAGTAATTAATTAAGGATTAATGTAACTAATTTTAGTTAATTAATTAATGAAGTAATTAAAGGTTAATTATTGTATTTGGTTAAGGATAATTAATTTGTGAAATTAATTAAAGGATAATTACTTGAATGTAATTAAAGGATAATTAATCAAGGGTGATTAATTAAGATGGAAATTAGAGAATGATTAATCAATTGATTTGTAATTAATTGATGGTTATGTAAGCAGGATTTATAGAATGAAGTAATTAATTTAATTTACTTTAAATTAACTAGAGATAAGGTAATTAATTTAATTCATTTTAAATTAATTATAAATGGTGTGATTATAATCCTTGTTTATGTATGGATGAATGATATTGATTGCCTTGAGTGTTTTGAAATCTCAGATATGAGATAAGTAATGCTGTGTGATATGGATGCTTTGGTTGAAGTATGATGATGATATGGATTATCTATTTATGATGATAAGTGAATTATCTATTTGTGATGATAATGTGAATTATCTATCTGTGTGTATATGGATAATGAATTGAATTGTTTTAACTTTAAAACAACTTGGCCTTAAAAGATACGTTTTGGATTTCGATGAGACCGGGATCGGGTTTCCAGATTTGGATATTCGAAAACCACATCGATCCAAATTAACGATAGGTCATGAATCTCAAGTGAAGATGAAGATTCAGAGCGCAAGGGTTATTGTCGTTAACTCTGAGGGTGATTCCAATATGAGTGTAACGAGATAATGCCTTCGGTTTCGTTCAAACCCGGAACGAGCTTGTATGGATTGAATGCTTTCAGAACATCGTCAGGTGGACGATGAGCATTCTAAGTGATGTGTTCTGATAAGGTAATCATAGCCTCAAGCCTCATCAACCGGGAATGGCTAAAATAGGGGAGGTGCAGCAAGGTTAAATGGGTAGCATCCAAGTAGGATGAGATTTTCCCCTGTCTAGAGGTCCCTTTTTATTCGGCTGTGTGGGCAGTTGTGAGCTCCAACTGCTAGGGTTATCTTGTTCGGGATTGTCCAGTAAGGGATGGTTCTGGCCTTGTGTTGCAGGGGGTCGGGCGTGATCCTCGGTACTCTGATCTAGGCCAGGTACTGTGACGTGCGGTACCCCAGTAGCCCTGCCATTGTTGGAAACCCATTTTCCCTACGAGACCCTACGGTTTTGATTGTATTACCCACATTGTGGCTAGTATACTGGAATTTAATCATGTAACAATTTCAGCTATTTCTTATTTATTTGAAAACCCTAGACACTATTATAATATCACCGGATTTCCTATAAAATGTTTTGGTTAGCGTAAGGTAAAAACTTACTCGTGTTTATGTGTGGGAATTCTTACGTGATACCTTTGTTTTCAATTGATTTTCAAAGTTAAGCAACTTTAACCTATTACTCACACCAGACCCATGTCTGACTCGGAGTTTATTCTGTTTTTCTTAAACTCTCGGGTACTCAAATTTTTACGAGTAGCCAAGGGATTCAGGTTAGCCTTGACGATTTATGGATGAGCAATGGAGCAGAAGGCTTCAGCGTTGTAGATATATATAGTGTTCCGCTGTGTTGGTATCTCTGTGTTGTATTTGAGTCGTAATAACTAGACAGGTGTTTATAACTGTCTAGTATGTGATGTATAATCTGTGTAACTCTGATAGATGTTGTAAACTATGTAAACTTATGTGATTAATATAATTTATTCGTTCCGCTGTTGAGATTCTGATGTTGTTCTTTCTTTCTTCTCTATCTTTTCTCTTTTCTATCCCTTTCTTTCTTCAAGATGATGCGACTTTCTTGTGATAGGAAGTCGGGTCGTCACATTTGGTATCAGAGCACTAGGTTGAGTGAATACCTAGGCTTTGGAGTGGTTTCTATCCTTCTTGAGAGAGCGTATTTGTAATTTTGATATATATATTTATTTATTTCTACCTATTTGTTGGATTACCTATTCGGGTTTTCCAATATAAGATATAAAGGTAGATAGGGTAGTGGTGCGTGTAACACGACTACCAATGGTTGGAGTTTGTTGAGGTTGGAAGTGTATCTGCCGAGACTGTAGACCCAATACTGTCTCAAGTGAATTTTTGCTGTGGTGTAAGGATTTCACCAATCTCTAAAGGAAACCTGTTAGGGTTCAGAGTCCATTTTTGAAGTGCAAGTTTGGATGAGTAGAATTTGGATTCTGACAGTTGAGCAGAAGCTAGTGATGGTATCTTAGTAACTCAGGAAGTAGTAGTTGTGTGCTGAGATGCAGTGGCTATGGGTTGTTTCCGTAGATGTTTCTCAAGGAGCTTTGGATAAGGAAGTGTGTCTGCATCGGTGTTGTGGCTGAGTTCAGCTGGGTGTTTTTGTTTGGCTTTGAGGCCCGAGTTTCTCGAGGAGTTTGGATTAGGAAGTCTTTGACATCAGTGGCAGCGTCGCAGCTCAGATTGTTCTGTGTGCAGGCAAGGAGGTTATCTGTCAGCAATTTTCTAGAGGTGAAGTTCAGAAGCAGCAGCTATGTGGACCCATTTCTTCGATGGATTGGCTAGATAGGCTTAAGCTGTTCTAATTGGTAAAGAGAGAATAGTTTTCTTTGGATATTAGATTGGGTTGATCGCAAAAGTGACTTGCGATAGTTGAGTGTTCTCTTGGTTTGTCAGAGATCTTTCCGGATGTCTTTGAAAAGGTTAGTGGTTTGCCTTAGCATCTGGAGATTGAGTTTTCATATCAACTAGGATTCCAGGAGTAGTATCGATGGTCCAGCTAGTTGAAGGAGGGTTCCTGGAGAGGGGTTTTTTTTTCGGGTGAAGCTGATCAGGATATCATGGAATTTCTGAATTTTCTCTTTATGGATCTGTTGAACCATATTTCTGGGATGTGTTGTCCAGTTTGTGCTCATGTGCATCATCAGCATTTTCATCTACTCCAGATCAGAGTTGTGCAACGGAAGTAGTTGGGAGTGCATCTGTTTTTCTTTTCCGGAAAGGAGAAGTTGTTTTCTACTGATGATAGTAGAGGCTGTGTTCTTGATTATTTTGGTCCAAGATTGTTTGTGAGGCATCAGCGAAGGTTGAGCTGATCAGTAGGGATGAAGGCAGCCCAGGATCATCAGATGAGTTTTTTGGAAAAGAGATGGAGGAATTTGGATTTCGAAGTCGGAGATTTGATTTTGGATAAGTCTTCTCCGATCAAAGGAGCTATATAATTTGGTAAAATTGGGAAGCTAGCTCCGAGGTGTTTTGGATTTTCTCTATGTTCTGGTAAGGATAAGTGTTTGGTCTTCTGGGGTGAATTGCCAGTTTGGATAACTGGGATTCGATGTATTTCACGTATCTCTGAGGGAGTACGTGTATAATCCATCTCTGGTTTTGGAACCAGCGGTTCTAGAGGATTTGGTTATTGAGTCAGACTTGTCTATAGTCTGATATCCTGTCTAGTTTTGTAGATCTAGATGAGTAGGAGCTCTGTAGCTTAGTAGTATAGTTTTGTTTGGGTTCTGTAGGGCGAGTATCCCGGTATTTTTACTTGGGAAACTATAGGAAATTCTATCCACAATTTTGTATGGATAGTTAGATTTGTTTGATTGGATGAGTTGGTTGCTATGGTTGTTAGAATATGATTAATATATGCTTGTGTTTTCAAAATTAAATCATTAATGAGATTATTAAATTACCTTTGTTTTAAATTTTGGGGACGAAATTCTTTTAAGGGGGAGGAATGTGATATCCCAGAATTTTTGGCAATATCAATTTAATAATCTGTATTGAAATTTAAATTGATTTGATAATTTTTGTTGATAAATTTAAATTGATTTAATAATCTTCTTTTAATAAATATTTAATTGGTGATTTTATCTTTTTAAAAGCTAATAAATTGTTTTCTATTTATAATGTGTATATTTGTATATATTGTAAATATAAATCTTTAGTTTGAATTTAATAAATAAATAATCTTGTTTTCAAATTCTAATATATTTTGGTAATTTGGAAATTATGATTTGATTTAAAATATATAGTTTTAAAATATTTAAGATAAATGTTTAATTGATTAAATTATATCTTAGCTTAAGTTTAAGATTAATTAAAAGGTTTGCTTTAAAATATTGTTTAATAAATATGATATATTAATTAATTTAATAATAATAGGAATTTATAATCTCTTTATAAATTATTTAAAATTTGACAAATTATTATTTTCAAATAACATTATTAATGTATTGTTTTATATATAAATATAAATAGATTTTAAAATAGAAGTGTTATTTTCAAATTAAATATGTTGTTATATATGTATATATATAACTTGATTTTAAAATTGGATTTTAGAATTTATTTTGAATTTAAAAGTCTTGAAATTAAAAAGGGTAGATATTTAAAATGTTTTGGATTTTAAATAAATTTGTATAAGCTTTTATTTGTATATATATACATAGTTTTATTTTATTTTCTCTAAAAAGTAATTCATAAGTATAAAAATAAATAACTGTAAATGAAGTGTTTGGTGGTTTAAGTTTTAAAAAAAATAAAAAAAGTATTTAAGTTAGAAATAGAAATAAAAATATATAAGGTAAAATATATGGCTATGTAAGGATATAAATGAACACATAAAGATAATTCTAGAAATAAATAAACTATAGAAATACATGTATGCAAGGCAAGAAAATAATATCTATGTGTATTCAACAGTAAAAGGATAAGTATGACAATAGTAATTAATGCTATTATCTCTAGTACACAAACAAAATCATATCAGCCTCCAAGAAGAAAAATCTCTGACCAAAATTGTACAAGTAAATAATATCACCTGTATACTTGTTACACATATATCAATCTTCCTTATTTCATTCGTTCAACACAACTTAGCATACCAGAAAATCAAAACCTGAAACCCATTTGCAAGATGAAAACAAAGCCTGCATTTTTCTTCAACCTGAGATTTAATCAAGCAGTCCATCTCTGTTCCAAATCTGAGTCATCTTCAGCAAGTTTTCAAGAATCAAGAAGCATTTTCAACATTCAAGTTTTAAGATCAGAAAAGCATTTATTTTTCAACACTCAAGTTTAAAAGCTGTTTCAAAAAGGAGAGGCTCTGTTCATAATCTTTTTACTGTGAGTAACATCACATTTTTAAAACTTAAGTATGGTTATGGTTGCATGCTAGTTTTCTGTGATAAATATTGTATTGTGTATGTTTATCTTCTGTGTATATGAATGGATATATGAGTGTAGACTGTTGTTTTATGCTACTACAGTTTTTTTTAGATTCCCAGGTTCATAATTTAGTCAAAAATCATTATCTCATTATCTAATCTAAGTTAGGATATAAGTTTCAAACAAAATCTGTTTGATTTATCAATAATTAAAGTTTAAAAATTTGTTTCAGTTAAAACAAATTTGTATTGTCTCTGGAAGTACTAAACATCATAGTAAATTTAAAATAAGTTAAAAATCAATTACCCTGATTCTTTGATTCAGGAATCTAAATCAAATACTGAAACTAAAATTTTGTTTTTGAACCTAGAATCACGATTTTTAGTAGTGGGATTTAAGTGCATTTCTGGTTTAACCAGAAATTGGAATTTGAGGGAATGCTGATGATCTCGTTAGTCTGGGAAGTCGTGATTCTTTATGGAGGAAGAAGAGTTGTCAGTGACTAAGGGAAAAATGGTAGAAGTAATGACAGATCATGGTGGTGGGGCGGCGACCGATTTAAGCTTTTAAACCTAGTTTTCGTATGCTATGGAATTTTTGACCATCGCGATACCTCTAGTTGATCGAGTTCAATGGAATTTTGGAAGATAGAAGCTTGGACGTTGACGAAGGCTTGGCCGGAGGTGCTGATGCTCCGGTGGTCGGAGAGACGAGGTTGAGGGTTTTTTTTTCCGGGTTGGTCTGTTTTCCAAGTTCGAGCAGTAATAATCGTTTTTGATTTCGAGTTGATAATGGAGTTCTGACAGTTGTAGTTTGATCTAAGAATGATCGTCGACAAGAGTAAAGCTTCGACGATGATTGGAGTTGGATGGAACCTCTGTGCATGTGCACGGTGCTTCTCCTTTGTTTTCTGATGAGTTTGGTTTAAGCAGAGAGGATTTGTACTCGAGTAACTCTCGAGTAATTCGAGTTTTTGCTCGAAGTAGGGTAAAGTTTTACTCGAAGCATTTTAGTGGGGGCTCGGGTAATGGCTGTTACAGGTTTTTCTAAAACCTGTCTGTTTTCAAATTTAAATTCAATTTTAAATTTGAAAGCAAGTTTTAAACAAAGTTTAAACTAAATTTAAAATATGGATTCAAAACTGAATTTGTATCCTAGTTTTAAATTTGAATTAAGTTTTATAAATTAAATTCTTTTAACAATTTAAAATGTTAAGAGTATTTAAATATGGTTTGAATTTAAAAATGAATTTGGTTTAAATTCTTTTAAAATTTCTTTAAAAAGACAAGTATTTCTTTAACATCAGATTTTAAAGGTTTTCAAATGGTTTTAAACTTTGTTAAGGTTAAATTTGTATTCATTTTAAATCTTAAATTTAAAATGAAATTTAAAAGTAAATTTGAAAGTAAAATGTTTTCAAATGTTCTGTTAATGATAATTTAATCATTAATAAGAGTAATGTTTTATCTTAAAGTTTATTAAGATTTAATCATTAAATTATTAAGGTAATTAAATGGATAATTAATTGATTTAATTAATTAATAATTTGGATTAATTAAGTAATTAAGGGTTTTAAATCAATTAATTAAGGTTTAAGATTAATTATTTAAGAAATAATAAATTAGTAATTAAGGATCATTAATTTGATAAGATTAGATTAATGATTAAATATTAATTTATCAAGTAATTAAAGATTAATTAAGTTACAGTTAAAACTTAAATTAATTAAATAATTAGAGGTTAATTAATTGGTTATTAAGGATAAATTAATTTGTAATTAATATTGATTAATCTAAGTTTAATTTCTTAAGAAAAGTAATTAAAGATTTGTTAATAGTTAATGAAGGTCATTAACTTAAGATTATTTAATAATTAATTAATGTGATTATTTTTAATAATTAATTAGATTAATTAATTAAAGATAATCAATTGTGAAATTGGTTAAGTGTAATTACTTATTGGAAGTAATTAAAGGAATTAATTACTCAAGGTTGTTAATTAAATAAATTTGATTAGTTTAAGTTAATTAATTAAGTTTAATTAATTTTAATTAAATAATGGATGATTTGATAAGTAATTACTTAATATAATAAATGGATTGTAATTACTTAGTGAAGTAATTAATGGTAATTACTGGATGTAATAAGTTGAAGATGATTTAATAATGGAAGTAATTTGGATTAAATTACTTTGTGCAATTAATCAAGGGATTAATTAAGATAATTAATTAAGGAGTAATTAATTTATTTAATGAAGTAATTAAGGGTAGTTAATTACTGAATGTGATTAATCAAGAGTGATTAATAATTATGGTTTAATTAAAGATTAATTACTTAATTTAATTGATTTAAATAGAATAATTAATTAAAATTTAATTAGGGATCATTAATTTATATAATTAATGATGTAATTAAGGGTTGATTAATTAAGATTAATTAATCAATAATAAGTGATTTTGAGTAATTAATTAAGGATTAATGTAATTAATTTTAGTTAATTAATTAATGAAGTAATTAAAGGTTAATTGTTGTATTTGGTTAAGGATAATTAATTTGTGAAATTAATTAAAGGATAATTACTTGAATGTAATTAAAGGATAATTAATCAAGGGTGATTAATTAAGATGGAAATTAGAGAATGATTAATCAATTGATTTGTAATTAATTGATGGTTATGTAAGCAGGATTTATAGAATGAAGTAATTAATTTAATTTACTCTAAATTAATTAGAGAAAAGGTAATTAATTTAATTCATTTTAAATTAATTATAAATGGTGTGATTATAATCCTTGTTTATGAATGGATGAATGATATTGATTGCCTTGAGTGGTTTGAAATCTCATATATGAGATAAGTAATGTTGTGTGATATGGATGCTTTGGTTGAAGTATGATGATGATATGGATTATCTATTTATGATGATAAGTGAATTATCTATTTGTGATGATAATGTGAATTATCTATCTGTGATATTGTGAATTATCTATCTGTGTGTATATGGATTATGAATTTAATTGTTTTAACTTTAAAACAACTTGACCTTAAAAGATACGTTTTGGATTTCGATGAGACCGAGATCGGGTTTCCAGATTTTGATATTCGAAAACCACATCGATCCAAATTAACGATAGGTAGTGAATCTCAAGTGAAGATGAAGATTTAGAGTGCAAGGGTTATTGTCGTTAACTCTGAGGGTGACTCCTATATGAGTGTAACGAGATAATGCCTTCGGTTTTGTTCGAACCCGGAACGAACTTGTATGGATTGAATGCTTTCAGAACATCGTCATGTGGACGATGAGCATTCTAAGTGATGTGTTCTGATAAGGTAATCGTAGCCTCAAGCCTCATCAACCGGGAATGGTTAAAACAGGGGAGGTGCAGCAAGGCTAAGTGGGTAGCACCCAAGTAGGATGAGATTTTCCCCTGTCTAGAGGTCCCTTTTTATTCGGCTGTGTGGGCAGTTGTGAGCTCCAACTGTTGGGGTTGTCTTGTTCGGGATTGTCCAGTAAGGGATGGTTCCGGCCTTGTGTTGCAGGGGGTCGGGCGTGATCCTCAATACTCTTATCTAGGCCAGGTATTGTAACGGGCGGTACCCCAGTAGCCCTGCCTGTGACGACCCGACTTCCTATGCCCAGGAAATCGTATCGTTTTGAAGAAAAGAAAGAGGTGAGAAAGTAGAAAAGAAAAAGAAGAAGAAGAAACAACATCAGAATCTCAACAGCGGAACGAATAAAATATAATATATCACATAAATATTACATAGAATCATATACATCAGAGTACACAGATAATACATCACATACTAGACAGTTATAAACACCTGTCTAGTTAATACAACTCGATACAACACAAACAACACAGAGATACAACACAGCGGAAATACACATGAACACTAACACAGCGGAACCAATATATATCTACACGCTGAAGCCTCCTGCTCCATTGCTCCTCCAGTATTCGTCAAAGCTAACCTAAATCCCTTGACTACCCGTAAAAATTTGGGTACCCGAGAGTTTATGAAAAACAGAAATAAACTTCGGGTCAGACATGGGTCTGGTATGAGTAACAGGGTAAAGTTGTTTAACTTTGAAAATCATTTGAAACAAAAGGTATCACGTAAGACTTCCCACACATAAACATGGAAAAGTTTTTACCTTACGCTAACCAAAACATTTGATAGGAAATCCAATGATATTATAATAGTGTCTAGGGTTTTCAAGTAAATAGAAAATAGCTGAAATTGTTACATGATTAAATTCCAGCATACTAGGTTTACAATCAAAACCGTAAGATCTCGTAGGGAAAATGGGTTTCCATCAATGGCTGGGCTACTGGGGTACCGCCCGTCACAGTACGTGGCCTAGATCACCGTACCGAGGAGTACGCCCGCTCCCCTGCAACACAAAGCCGGACCCGTTCCTTACTGAACAGTTCCAAACGAGACAACCCCGGCAGTAGGACGTCAACAACTGCCCACACACCGAAATAAAAAGGGACATCTAGACAGGGGAAAATCTCGCTCTCAAGTGGGTGCTACCCACGAAGCCTTGCTGCACCTCCCCTGTTTTAGCCATTCCCGGTTGATGAGGCTTGAGGTCACGATTACCTTTATCAGAACTCATCACTTAGAATGCTCATCGTCCACCTGACGATGTGCTGAAAGCATTCAATCCATACAAGTTCGTTCCGGGTTCGAACGAAACCGAAGGCATTATCTCGTTACACTCGTATTGGAATCACCCTCAGAGTTATCGACAATAACCCTTGCATTCTGAAACACCATCTCGAATCTATAAGTACTATCTCCGTCAAACTCATTACGGAATCACCCACAGAGTTATACTGACGAATAGTTCTTATACCTCGAGTCTTCACTTGCTCCACTTGAATTTCACGCCCTAACGTTAATTTGGATCGATGTGGTATTCGGTTCTCCAGACCTGGAATCCCGGTATACGGAAACCCGATCCCGGTCTCATCGAAATCCAAAACGTCTCTTTTAAGGCCAAGTTGTTTTAAAGTTAAAACAATTCAATTCAATTATCTATATCAACACAGATAGATAAATCACAATATAACAATGGATATCACAACATCATCACTATAATCAGATAATCAATGTCATCTCAAACAAACATCCAAATCACAACAGATATCACTCGTCTCATATCTGAGATCAAAATCAATCAATGGGATATCAATATCATTCATAAGCAATGATTTATTATTCACAACTATAATTAATTTAAAATGAATTAAATTAATTACTTCTGTCCCTAATTAATTTAAAGTGAATTAAATTAATTACTTATCTATAAATCCTGCTTATACAACCATTTTCTAATTACAATAAGTAATTAGTCTTAATTTAATTCCACAGATTAATTAATGTAAATCATTTATAGTAATTAATATTTAATTACTTCATTTATTAATTAAATATAATTAACTTCATTTATTCTTAAATAATTACATAAATTTCTCACCTCATTATTAATTATTACTTATTTTGACAATTCATAATTATATCATTAACTATATAAATTAATGACCTCTAATTTATTGTAAATTAAACTACTTTATTACTTTAAGTAGTTTAATCTTTAAATTGAACAATTATTAACCATCCTGGATTAATAACATCAGTAATTAACACTCCTAAATAAATTAATTATCCCATAATTAATTATCTTCATTTATTAATCCCTTGATTAATTTCAAAAGTAATTTCCCATATTACTTTATCTACTCATTAACTTGTATTAATCACATCCGGTGATTATCCTCTAATTACTTCTCTAAGTAACTCTGCTCCATTAATTACACCGAGTAATTCCACTCATCGGATTATTAAATGATTTATAAATTTGATTAAGTTAAATAGATTCATTCATTTGATCATATCATCCAATTTAGTTCCAATAGATAATAACCCTTCAATTACTTTTGTTAAATATTCATTTAACAGTTTCAATGAATTATCCAAATTAATTCATCTAATTATTATCAATATTTATCACATTTATAAATCAATTTAAAATCCTTAGTTAATTGATTTATTAACTAAACAATTACTTGATTTCTCCCTTTAAAATTTCTTTTTAATTACAACTTAATATAAATAAGTCATTCTCTAATTAATTTATTAATTACTTCACTATTTAATTTATTTCTATAGTAGTTAATTCCTTAATAAATGACTTAATTAACATTTCCACATTTTAAATTCCAAATTCCTTTCTAAATTTAAGATTTAAAGTGATTAATGATTTAAACATTAATCTAGTGTAAATTCACTTTAAAATTTCTTTAAATAAATGTACCCAACATCTATCACTTACAAATGAAGTTTATATAAAGAAAACCTTTAAAATTTAATTATTATGGAAAACAATTCTTTTAAAAATATATTTTTTTTACCTGGAAATACATTTCTTTCTTTCAAAACTTTTATTTAAAAGAATTTCTCAAATCCGTCAACATTTGTTTTAAAACAAATTTACTCTTTATTTAAACTATATATTGTTTTAAACATTTAGAAATAAAATTAATTTAAAGTTTCAGTTTTGGATTCTAACATTTCTTAAATCCATCCACCATTTGATTTTTTTAACTACTATTAAAACTTGTTAAATTTTTGAACTAAGTTTAAACCTGGAAATCACTTTTATTTAAAACTGGAAACATCCCTCTATCTCGTGAGGAAGCCCAGCCTGCTTCGAGTTTTCGCCCCCTTGCTTCGAGACTTTTCCCATTTTCCCCGAGTCTTCCCCGTGAATCATTTCCACGTAGCATTTAACATATTCGACCTGTAGCATGCTAAAACTTCTTCGAGTAAAACTCTTGAAATACTCGAGTCCCTCACGAGTCACTCACGCAAATATCTCGAGCGCTCAAAAGAAATCGACAGTCATCACCAATTTTCCGCGTGCACGTGCACAGTGCCGTCACCACCTCCGGCCCCTTGCAAAACATCGAGATGAGTCGGCGATGCTCCCCTCATCAATTCTCTGACCAGCGAACTCCTCCATCTCCTCGAAATAAAATTTAGGTTGAAACCCAACCTGGAACCCACGAGCGAATTCACCTCAAGCCTGTCAACGGCTCGTTCTCGCCGTCTCTACCACCAGAGAGTTCGAAACTTCAGCCACACCTTCGCCTTTCTTCCTATCTCCGATTCCCAAGCACCGGTCGAGCTCGATGCACTGTGGCATTCAAACGAGGCTCATATATGTTCACGACAAAATCTAGGTTTATAAAATAAATCTCGTCGCCGTTTACCCCACGATGAACTACAACGCCTTCGCCCATTTTTTCTGGCCTCTCCGTTCACTACTCCATCATCACAAAGAACGCCAGGCATTCCAGTGTACTAGATCACCCAAAAATCGACGATAACCCATTTTCGTTCTACCTCAAACTGCACCATACCTACTATCTTAAAAATGGTGATGTTTGTTTTAAAAATCATGTTATAGGGTAATGATTCAAGCTGCGATCCTGAAACAACGTTTTAAAATGTTCGAATTTACTCACTATTTTAGTTTGTCTGTTGTTTATAAAATTCCAGTGATATTTAAATTGTATTTCAGCTTAAATAAACTTTTAAAAACTACACTATGATAAAACAAACAAGTTTTGTTTAAACATTACACCCTATCACAATCTAAATCGAGAGATATTGGTTTTTAAATCAAAACTGGAAATTTGAAAACAGACTAAGGAGCTACAGATATAATCATGTACACACATACATTCACTCAGGTAATCACATAAACATAACTATGCCAGATGTAAACATGTAACCATCTTATACTTAAGTAGTTTTTAACAAAATTGTTACTCACCAAAAGCTTGCAAAAGAACAGAGCTTTTCCCCTGAGACAGTTTGAAAAATTTGAACTGGGGATGCTTTGCTTGATCTTTCCATCATCTGACTTTAGTTGTTTTGGAAGTTTTTATTTAAGTTTGCAAAAGAATGTTTACCATACTGTTTTCTCTCTGGTTTGAAAATGTTAAACAAAATGAAATATGAAATAAAATAGGATAGTTTGTAAATGGTAGGTGATATCTGGTCAAGAAGGCTTCATATATAAGCATTCTACATTTTGCCAGAGATATTTTTTTTTTATTATATACGAGTTGGAGGCTGAAATGATACATGAACCAGTTCGAATGACTTTGGTATGCTATTGAGAATGGATGCATTAAATGCCATAAGTACTTGTGTCTCCATTTTGATTATTTTATACTTCAATGTCAGAGATATTTCCTTGCTTGTATCTCTTTTACCTGAGTCTTCATTAACAAGTCACAACATTTTGCATTTTCTTATATTTCATTTTGTTTTGTATGTTGTCAGGTCTGCATGCTAGAAAGATCCCATTCGAACATTGTTTTATTGCTTCAGCTCTTTCATTTGTTCAAATTTACTTTTACTTGCCTGCAAACTTGTATTTTGTATGTTGCTTAGCTTGTTTATCTAATGTGTTAGTTTTATTTTACAAAACTATGAAATCTATTTATACGTATTTGTCCTTGTATTATTGCATTGTTGTTTTATAAAAAAGGTTGTCGCTTTAATATTTAAACAAATTTAACACTCAATTTATTTGTTATTTACTTTATTTCATACTCGCGTTAATACCGTATATTAGATTTACATTTAAGTTAAATATTTATAAAGTTTATTTTAAAGTTTAAACATTAACAAAGATTTCACTTTAAACTTCAAAATATAATTCTTCCAATTTAAATATATATATAATAATTTCTATTTTAAAATCTATTCACAAAATATTTATCAAATTAAAATGAATTTACAAAGAGATCATCTCTATAAAAATAAATAAAACTCGTTACCAAAAATAAAATGATTTTATAAAAGAAATTACCACTATATAAATAAATTACTTATTATATCAATTTATATTTAAAAAGACCAAACAACCCTTGCTAAAATTAAATTTAAGTAAAAATCAATTTTAAACAATTTAACTTATCCTGTATATATATCAAAATCAACTAACTATTTATTTAATAACTTTTAAAAAGATATATATATTAAATCAAACCAAAATTACCAAAATATTAAAATAAGAAAATATATCTTCTTTTATTAAAATTCAAATCAGATCTTATCTATTTACAATATATACAGATTTATATATATATTATAAACAGAAAACAATTTATTAGCCTTTAAAATATAAATTATCAGTTAAACATCTATTCAAAAGAAGATTATTAAATCAAACTCGAATTTTATTAACAGTTATTATCATATCAATTTAATTCCTATCGCAGATTATTAAATTGATATTGTCAAAATTTCCGGGATGTCACATTCCTCCCCCCTTAAAAGAATTTCGTCCCCGAAATTTAAACAAAGGTAATTTAATAATCTATTAAAGTTTTAATTTTAAAATACAAACATATATCAATCATATGTTAACAATCATAGCATCCAATCAAACAAATCTATCTATCCCTATAAAATTCTGGTTAGAATTCTCTCGAGTTTCCCCGATTATAAATACCGGGTTACTCGCTCTATAGAATCCAAACCATCAGTACTACTAAGCTACAGAGCTCCTACTCATCTAGATCTACTCAACTAGACAAGATATCAGACTGTAGACAAGTCTGACTCAACAACCAAAACTTCCGAACTGCTGGTTCCATAACCAGAGATAGATCTCACACGTATTCCCTCAAAGATACATGAAATACAACGGATCCCAATCATCCCAACTGACAATTCAAATCTGAAGACTCAACTCTTTATCCTCAGAAGAACAACAGAAAAAAAATCCAAAATATCTCAGAGTTGGCTTTCCACATCTTACCCAACTTATAGCTCCTTGAATCAGAGAAAACTTCAACAACAACGAAGTCTCCAACTTCGAATTCCAATTTGCTCTATCTTTAATTCACAGAATTCTTCGGACGATCCTAGGTCTTCTACATCTTTACTGATCAGCTCATCCTGGCTGATATCCTTGAGAACAAACTGGACCCCAAATCGATCACACAAAAAGATCTTTTCCAAGATCAATCAAAACTCAAAACACAAACTCTACTCCACAATCAAAAGACAGATCCCACATCTCTCATCTGGAAGTGATAAAACAGATGCACTCCAATCTGGTCTCAGATCCTGAAAAATCTGCTGTAAAAATTCTCTAATCCAAACACTGCAACTTCCATTTGCTTCCACTCTAAAACTGCTGCCACCATGCTTCCACTGCGCTACTCTGATATAGGTAGATGAAAACACAGATGATGCACACGAGCACAAACTTCCACTGATACCAATTGTGACGAACCTAGGCTTTGCAACCATCAGTCAGCAATCACAACTGAAATGCTTCCCAACTATTCAGAAAATATGGCTCAATAGATCCAAAATAAAATCCAGAAGTTTTCTCCAAACTGAGCTGCTTCACCAAACTCAAAAATCATCCTACTATTAAGCTAAACTATCGGTATCACTTCTGAAATACAGTCGATACCAACTCAAACTCCAGATGCCGACAAAATTCTGACTTCCAGAAGACACCCAGCAAAAGAAGAATCTCTAAACACAAGAGAATACTCAAGCTATCGCAAGTCGCTTTTGCGATCCATCCCGCTTAATTCCAAAGAAAACTGCTCTCTCGTCACAAAGCAGAACAGCACACACTTCTATAGCCAATCCATCGAAGAAATGGATTCACTCTGCTGCTCCTGAAATTTACCTCAAGAAAACTGTTAAGCCAGAAAGCTTCCCTGACGGCATAAAGAACACTCCAAGCTACACTGTTGACGTTGATGCCCACAGACTCTAATTTTGAATTTCCTCGAGAGACTCGGACCACAAACCAACTGAAATATCCTGCTGAACACAGCCACAACATCTAAGCAGACACACTTCGTTAACTCATTCCAAAAATATCTTCGGGAACATCCCTAGTCACTGCGTGTCATCACACAGCTACTATATCCTGAAATATCAAGGTACCATCACTAACTTCCGTCCATCCCATAGATCCCAACTCTAGCTCACCCAACTTACACTTCAAAGATAAACTCCAACCCTTAACAGATATCCTTCCAAAATCGATGAAAACCTTCATCACAACAAAACTAATTCGAGAAGGAAATTGGGCCTACAATCCTGACATACACATTTCCAATCTCAACAAATTCAACTATCAGTGATCGTGTTACACAAATCACTACCCTATCTACCTTTATACTTATATTGGATAACCTGAACAGGTAACCCAACCGATAGGTAGAAATAAATATAAATATGTATATATATATATATCAAAAATACAAATACGCTCTCTCAAGAAAGAAATCACTCAGGAGCCTAGGTATTCGCTCAACCTAATGCTCTGATACCATCTGTGACGACCCGACTTCCTATGCCCAGGAAATCGTATCGTTTTGAAGAAAAGAAAGAGGTGAGAAAGTAGAAAAGAAAAAGAAGAAGAAGAAACAACATCAGAATCTCAACAGCGGAACGAATAAAATATAATATATCACATAAATATTACATAGAATCATATACATCAGAGTACACAGATAATACATCACATACTAGACAGTTATAAACACCTGTCTAGTTAATACAACTCGATACAACACAAACAACACAGAGATACAACACAGCGGAAATACACATGAACACTAACACAACAGAACCAATATATATCTACACGCTGAAGCCTCCTGCTCCATTGCTCCTCCAGTATTCGTCAAAGCTAACCTAAATCCCTTGACTACCCGTAAAAATTTGGGTACCCGAGAGTTTATGAAAAACAGAAATAAACTTCGGGTCAGACATGGGTCTGGTATGAGTAACAGGGTAAACTTGTTTAACTTTGAAAATCATTTGAAACAAAAGGTATCACGTAAGACTTCCCACACATAAACATGGAAAAGTTTTTACCTTACGCTAACCAAAACATTTGATAGGAAATCCAATGATATTATAATAGTGTCTAGGGTTTTCAAGTAAATAGAAAATAGCTGAAATTGTTACATGATTAAATTCCAACATACTAGGTTTACAATCAAAACCGTAAGATCTCGTAGGGAAAATGGGTTTCCATCAATGGCTGGGCTACTGGGGTACCGCCCGTCACAGTACGTGGCCTAGATCACCGTACCGAGGAGTACGCCCGCTCCCCTGCAACACAAAGCCGGACCCGTTCCTTACTGAACAGTTCCAAACGAGACAACCCCGGCAGTAGGACGTCAACAACTGCCCACACACCGAAATAAAAAGGGACATCTAAACAGGGGAAAATCTCGCTCTCAAGTGGGTGCTACCCACGAAGCCTTGCTGCACCTCCCCTGTTTTAGCCATTCCCGGTTGATGAGGCTTGAGGTCACGATTACCTTTATCAGAACTCATCACTTAGAATGCTCATCGTCCACCTGACGATGTACTGAAAGCATTCAATCCATACAAGTTCGTTCCGGGTTCGAACGAAACCGAAGGCATTATCTCGTTACACTCGTATTGGAATCACCCTCAGAGTTAACGACAATAACCCTTGCATTTTGAAACACCATCTCGAATCTATAAGTACTATCTCCGTCAAACTCATTACGGAATCACCCACAGAGTTATACTGACGAATAGTTCTTATACCTCGAGTCTTCACTTGCTCCACTTGAATTTCACGCCCTAACGTTAATTTGGATCGATGTGGTATTCGGTTCTCCAGACCTGGAATCCCGGTATACGGAAACCCGATCCCGGTCTCATCGAAATCCAAAACGTCTCTTTTAAGGCCAAGTTGTTTTAAAGTTAAAACAATTCAATTCAATTATCTATATCAACACAGATAGATAAATCACAATATAACAATGGATATCACAACATCATCACTATAATCAGATAATCAATGTCATCTCAAACAAACATCCAAATCACAACAGATATCACTCGTCTCATATCTGAGATCAAAATCAATCAATGGGATATCAATATCATTCATAAGCAATGATTTATTATTCACAACTATAATTAATTTAAAATGAATTAAATTAATTACTTCTGTCCCTAATTAATTTAAAGTGAATTAAATTAATTACTTATCTATAAATCCTGCTTATACAACCATTTTCTAATTACAATAAGTAATTAGTCTTAATTTAATTCCATAGATTAATTAATGTAAATCATTTATAGTAATTAATATTTAATTACTTCATTTATTAATTAAATATAATTAACTTCATTTATTCTTAATTAATTACATAAATTAATCACCTCATTATTAATTATTACTTATTTTGACAATTCATAATTATATCATTAACTATATAAATTAATGACCTCTAATTTATTGTAAATTAAACTACTTTATTACTTTAAGTAGTTTAATCTTTAAATTGAACAATTATTAACCATCCTGGATTAATAACATCAGTAATTAACACTCCTAAATAAATTAATTATCCCATAATTAATTATCTTCATTTATTAATCCCTTGATTAATTTCAAAAGTAATTTCCCATATTACTTTATCTACTCATTAACTTGTATTAATCACATCCGGTGATTATCCTCTAATTACTTCTCTAAGTAACTCTGCTCCATTAATTACACCGAGTAATTCCACTCATCGGATTATTAAATGATTTATAAATTTGATTAAGTTAAATAGATTCATTCATTTGATCATATCATCCAATTTAGTTCCAATAGATAATAACCCTTCAATTACTTTTGTTAAATATTCATTTAACAGTTTCAATGAATTATCCAAATTAATTCATCTAATTATTATCAATATTTATCACATTTATAAATCAATTTAAAATCCTTAGTTAATTGATTTATTAACTAAACAATTACTTGATTTCTCCCTTTAAAATTTCTTTTTAATTACAACTTAATATAAATAAGTCATTCTCTAATTAATTTATTAATTACTTCACTATTTAATTTATTTCTATAGTAGTTAATTCCTTAATAAATGACTTAATTAACATTTCCACATTTTAAATTCCAAATTCCTTTCTAAATTTAAGATTTAAAGTGATTAATGATTTAAACATTAATCTAGTGTAAATTCACTTTAAAATTTCTTTAAATAAATGTACCCAACATCTATCACTTACAAATGAAGTTTATATAAAGAAAACCTTTAAAATTTAATTATTATGAAAAACAATTCTTTTAAAAATATATTTTTTTACCTGCAAATACATTTCTTTCTTTCAAAACTTTTATTTAAAAGAATTTCTCAAATCCGTCAACATTTGTTTTAAAACAAATTTACTCTTTATTTAAACTATATATTGTTTTAAACATTTAGAAATAAAATTAATTTAAAGTTTCAGTTTTGGATTCTAACATTTCTTGAATCCATCCACCATTTGATTTTTTTAACTACTATTAAAACTTGTTAAATTTTTGAACTAAGTTTAAACCTGGAAATCGCTTTTATTTAAAACTGGAAACATCCCTCTGTCTCGTGAGGAAGCCCAGCCTGCTTCGAGTTTTCGCCCCCTTGCTTCGAGACTTTTCCCATTTTCCCTGAGTCTTCCCCGTGAATCATTTCCACGTAGCATTTAACATATTCGACCTGTAGCATGCTAAAACTTCTTCGAGTAAAACTCTCGAAATACTCGAGTCCCTCACGAGTCACTCACGCAAATATCTCGAGCACTCAAAAGAAATCGACAGCCATCACCAATTTTCCGCGTGCACGTGCACAGTGCCGTCACCACCTCCGGCCCCTTGCAAAACATCGAGACGAGTCGGCGATGCTCCCCTCATCAATTCTCTGACCAGCGAACTCCTCCATCTCCTCGAAATAAAATTTGGGTTGAAACCCAACCTGGAACCCACGAGCGAATTCACCTCAAGCCTGTCAACGGCTCGTTCTCGCCGTCTCTACCACCAGAGAGTTCAAAACTTCGGCCACACCTTCGCCTTTCTTCCTATCTCCGATTCCCAAGCACCGGTCGAGCTCGATGCACTGTGGCATTCAAACGAGGCTCATATATGTTCACGACAAAATCTAGGTTTATAAAATAAATCTCATCGCCGTTTACCCCACGATGAACTACAACGCCTTCGCCCATTTTTTCTGGCCTCTTCGTTCACTACTCCATCATCACAAAGAACGCCAGGCATTCCAGTGTACTAGATCACCCAAAAATCGACGATAACCCATTTTCGTTCTACCTCAAACTGCACCTTACCTACTATCTTAAAAATGGTGATGTTTGTTTTAAAAATCATGTTATAGGGTAATGATTCAAGCTGCGATCCTGAAACAACGTTTTAAAATGTTCGAATTTACTCACTATTTTAGTTTGTCTGTTGTTTATAAAATTCCAGTGATATTTAAATTGTATTTCAGCTTAAATAAACTTTTAAAAACTACACTATGATAAAACAAACAAGTTTTGTTTAAACATTACACCCTATCACAATCTAAATCGAGAGATATGGGTTTTTAAATCAAAACTGGAAATTTGAAAACAGACTAAGGAGCTACAGATATAATCATGTACACACATACATTCACTCAGGTAATCACATAAACATAACTATGCCAGATGTAAACATGTAACCATCTTATACTTAAGTAGTTTTTAACAAAATTGTTACTCACCAAAAGCTTGCAAAAGAACAGAGCTTTTCCCCTGAGACAGTTTGAAAAATTTGAACTGGGGATGCTTTGCTTGATCTTTCCATCATCTGACTTTAGTTGTTTTGGAAGTTTTTATTTAAGTTTGCAAAAGAATGTTTACCATACTGTTTTCTCTCTGGTTTGAAAATGTTAAACAAAATGAAATATGAAATAAAATAGGATAGTTTGTAAAGGGTAGGTGATATCTGGTCAAGAAGGCTTCATATATAAGCATTCTACATTTTGCCAGAGATATATTTTTTTTTTATTATATACGAGTTGGAGGCTGAAATGATACATGAACCAGTTCGAATGACTTTGGTATGCTATTGAGAATGGATGCATTAAATGCCATAAGTACTTGTGTCTCCATTTTGATTATTTTATACTTCAATGTCAGAGATATTTCCTTGCTTGTATCTCTTTTACCTGAGTCTTCATTAACAAGTCACAACATTTTGCATTTTCTTATATTTCATTTTGTTTTGTATGTTGTCAGGTCTGCATGCTAGAAAGATCCCATTCGAACATTGTTTTATTGCTTCAGCTCTTTCATTTGTTTAAATTTACTTTTACTTGCCTGCAAACTTGTATTTTGTATGTTGCTTAGCTTGTTTATCTAATGTGTTAGTTTTATTTTACAAAACTATGAAATCTATTTATACGTATTTGTCCTTGTATTATTGCATTGTTGTTTTATAAAAAAGGTTGTCGCTTTAATATTTAAACAAATTTAACACTCAATTTATTTGTTATTTACTTTATTTCATACTCGCGTTAATACCGTATATTAGATTTACATTTAAGTTAAATATTTATAAAGTTTATTTTAAAGTTTAAACATTAACAAAGATTTCACTTTAAACTTCAAAATATAATTCTTCCAATTTAAATATATATATAATAATTTCTATTTTAAAATCTATTCACAAAATATTTATCAAATTAAAATGAATTTACAAAGAGATCATCTCTATAAAAATAAATAAAACTCGTTACCAAAAATAAAATGATTTTATAAAAGAAATTACCACTATATAAATAAATTACTTATTATATCAATTTATATTTAAAAAGACCAAACAACCCTTGCTAAAATTAAATTTAAGTAAAAATCAATTTTAAACAATTTAACTTATCCTGTATATATATCAAAATCAACTAACTATTTATTTAATAACTTTTAAAAAGATATATATATTAAATCAAACCAAAATTACCAAAATATTAAAATAAGAAAATATATCTTCTTTTATTAAAATTCAAATCAGATCTTATCTATTTACAATATATACAGATTTATATATATATTATAAACAGAAAACAATTTATTAGCCTTCAAAATATAAATTATCAGTTAAACATCTATTCAAAAGAAGATTATTAAATCAAACTCGAATTTTATTAACAGTTATTATCATATCAATTTAATTCCTATCGCAGATTATTAAATTGATATTGTCAAAATTTCCGGGATGTCACACCTGCCATTGTTGGAAACCAATTTTCCCTACGAGACCCCACGGTTTTGATTGTATTACCCATATTGTGGCTAGTATGCTGGAATTTAATCATGTAACAATTTCAGCTATTTCTTATTTATTTGAAAACCCTAGACACTATTATAATATCACCGGATTTCCTATAAAATGTTTTGGTTAGCGTAAGGTAAAAACTTACCCGTGTTTATGTGTGAGAAGTCTTACGTGATACCTTTGTTTTCAAATGATTTTCAAAGATAAGCAGCTTTAACCTGTTACTCACACTAGACCCATGTCTGACCCGGAGTTTATTCTTTTTTCTTAAACTCTCGGGTACTCAAATTTTTACGAGTAGCCAAGAGATTCAGGTTAGCCTTGGCGATTTATGGAGGAGCAATGGAGCAGGAGGCTTCAGCGTTGTAGATATATATAGTGTTCTGCTATGTTGATATCTCTGTGTTGTATTTGAGTCGTATTAACTAGACAGGTGTTTATAACTATCTAGTATGTGATGTATAATCTGTGTAACTCTGATAGATGTTTTAAACTATGTAAACTTATGTGATTAATATAATTTATTCATTCCGCTGTTGAGATTCTGATGTTGTTCTTTCTTTCTTCTCTATCTTTTCTCTTTTCTATCCCTTTCTTTCTTCAAGATGATGCGACTTTCTGGTTATAGGAAGTCGGTTCGTCACAGTTTGTACGTACATCTCCTTCTCAACTCCTCCTTCCAATGGCAGACAAATAAATTCCACATCAAATTCGATTCCAAAAATTAAAACTCCTCAAAACAATATCGAATTATATATCGATTTGAAGCTCTCGACGTGTAACGACCCGAAATTTCCGAACCCGAAAATTCCAGATAGTTAAGAAAAGAAGAAGAGATAGAAGAAGAAGAAACAGAAACAAAACACAGAACCTCACAATCGCAGCGGATCAAAATATATTATCAAATAATAACAGTTTACAAAAGAATACTGTATCGGTTGATTACATTTAAATATATCAGAGTTACAACAAATACACAAACACTGGACAGATACAATCAACATGTCCCAGACAAACTACAATAAAACACAGCGGAATACACTCCATACGCTCCTGCCATCCAGCTCGTCTCCTGAGCTCCAGAACGTCCTTACCTGAAACCTGTAATACTCGGTCTGACCCGAGCATTACACCAAAGTAACACCCGGGTCAGGCTGGAAACCAGCGTGAGTAAACCCAACTAACATGGAGTACCAAACATACAACTTATATAAACCCGGGCAACTTATATTAATTTAACAAATTCATAATTTGCTATGGACAACACTTATTTCACAAGTCAATTTCTAAGTGTAACGATCCCGAATTTTATATAAATTTAAATTTATAATTAAATTAGTTTTTGAATAAAATTTGTGAAATAAAACGATAAATGGATTGCGAGTTTCCCCGATATCCAAGTATATTTGTATAAATTGTTTAAAAATTTAAATTCTTGTGTATATGAGAATATATGTGTATTGAGCATATGTGAGTAAATTTGAACTTATATATATATATATATATATGTATATTTGATTTGGATTTAAATCTTAATATAAATGGTTTAAAGATAAATATAAAAATATAGATCATTGATACAAGTTTAAAAGTGAATAACTTCAAATTTGAAATATTGAATTTGTACTTGAATTGGGATTTATAATAAATATAAATAAGAGATTAAATGATGGGTAGTTAAACTTTTAAAAGAAATTAAATAAGTATTAACACTAAATTTATGGTTATATCAAATCTGAAATGAACGTATAAGATTCTAGAAATAAATGTTTAAGCTAAATTAGAATTTAATATATAAGTAAAATGAACCACAAACAAAGTATATTTATAAAATATAAATCTATGTATATAGAATGAAGTCAAAGGTAATAAAAGTAAAGTAAAATCAAAATAGAAGTTTACTTGTATTACAGATTATAGGACCAAACAAAATACATATTCATGTACACTTGGAAAGAAAAAAAAATATATGAAACATACATATGTAAATATGAAACAAGATAGAAAAAGTAAACAAGAGAAAAGAAAAGTGAAGCCACATCAAATATCTCACATAATCATATCAGCCGAAATCAAATGTAACATAGTCAATGCAAGAAACAAAATAAAATACAAAGCAAGATAAATATATGTACTATGGCAATTGAGACTTGCAGGCAAAGAAAAGAGGTAAGGAAACATAAGTACTTAAAACATTAAATGCTAGCACACTTATGTCAATTCGAAATGTTGAAAATCATCTCAGCCACCATACTGAGAAAAAGAAATCTCTGATTCAAATATACAAACCAGTCCATACTTTCTCTTTTTATATCACCTTCATTTCAGTTTTGTTCAAAACAAAACTTAGCATTTTATATAGAAATCTTCTTATGTCTACCTATTTTCATTCGTTCAACACATAACAAACCTGAGAATAATAAAGCAACATTTCCATCTTTAAAACTGAAGCATTATACAATAATAAAGACAAACAGATTGGAAGGGAATCAAAGCAAACAAACTCTCAGTTTTAAAGTTCAAAGCTGTGTCAATTCCCAAGTGTTCTGTTCTTCCTCTTTAGATCAGGTGAGCAACTCCTATTTTTAGAGTTTACCCTGTTTTGATTTCTTGTTGCTTGTGAGTAAACCTCTTTGGATTTGGATTTTAAACTTGATGTTGAAGTTAGGTCTGAATGTATGTGAAGAATGCTTGTATAAGTGTATATTTGTATATGTACATGTCTGGAAGTTATAAAACTTTAGTTCTGTTCCATACTTACAAGGATCAAACCTGTTCAAGGAAAAAAAACAATTTCAATATCTCTGATTCACTTCAGGCCATAGAATCTGAAAGGAAGTTGTTAGTTTTTACATGATTCAACACTTAAAAATAATTCGAAACAAATCCAATGCAAGAATCTTCTGAAAATTTGAGTTTACAGGCAAAACTAAAACCTATTGAAAATTTAATTATCTTATTCTTTTATTTCAGTTATATAAATTGAAATGTTACAGAAAATAACGATTTTTGAAAGCAAAATCATAATTTTTAAATTAGTAATCACTGAGATAAGCAGAGATAATCAAATTTGGAGTTTTTGCCGAGTTCTGGTCATCGGCATGATGATGATGGTCGTGGCTTTGCGTGGAGGTGGAAGGGACTACGGTGAGTCGGGGAAAATTATTCGGAGGTGTTCCAGTTCACTGTGGTGGCGATGGTGAGGGGATTTAATTTTTAACCCTAATTTTTGCGGTGGTTGGAAAAGTGATCGCTGGAGCTTAGTGCGTGCACCGAGTGGCGCGTGGCTTTGGGGAACGATGGCTCGGAGGTTGACGAAGCCATAGCTGGATGTTCGAGTCGACTGGTGGTCAGAGGCGCGGCGACGAGACATTTCTTTGGTCGCTGTTTTGGTCGTAATGGCTCGAGCTATGCTCGAATTCGAGTGAGGGTAGGTTTGGGTTTTTGGGTCGATCTGGGTCGAGGGTGTGATCGATCGTGATCTGCCGGAGCTAGTGGGGATCGCCGGAAGTTGGTCGAGTTCCGGTGCACGTGCACGAAGGATTGTGTGTGTCAGAGTTTGGGTTTTGGGATGAAGGTCTGCGTCTCGAAGTTGATCTCGGGGTAGCAGTATAGGGGCTCGAGTGTGACATCGGGTTGGTGCGCGTGAGTTTTACATGGTAACAGTTTTAAATTTTAAACTAAGCTATGTTAAAAGAAAGAAAAAGGGAAGATTTTCTCGGGTTGGACTTGGGATGAATACTGGGGAAGACTCGGGTATTTACTTGAGTAAGTCATGGGAAGCACTCGGGTTAGTTTTCAAAACTACAACATTATAAAAAAGTAAAGTGATTACTTAAAGCTTAATTACTTAATGAAGGATTAATCAATTAAAGATAATTAATCAAGGGGTTTATGTATAATTACTCGATGTAATTAAAATGTGATAAGTAATTAAAGATAATCACTTATTGTAATTAATTAAGAATAATTAATTTAATAGTAATTAATTTAGGGTGGATAAAATTGTAAATGAATTAATTTAGGGAAATTAATTAAAGGATAATTGAATAATTAAATGTTAATTACTCAATAATTTAAAGTTGATTTTATTTAATCAAATGATTTGGAATTGATTAATGTTAATTAACTATGATTGATGACCCATCTGATTTAAATAAATCAGATAATTAATCGAGCTTATTTATGGATGACTATATTCTATTGAATGCTGTGTATTGGATTGATAACTCTGTTATGTGATTGTGATGCTTTGTAATATGAATTGCCTTGTGCTGAACTGTGGTTTGTGATTCGTTTCCATATTTATGTGAAAACCCTGTTGCCCGTAAAACGGCATGTAAATTTCGATGCGACAGGGAGTCGGATTCCAGTTGGTTATCCGAAACCCACATCGAATTGTAATGATGAACCCTTGTGATTGATAAATTTATTTTATCTGTGAAATTGTAAATGAAGATAAGCGTTGTGGATTATACCGCTTATCGATATCGATATATCTGTGATGATTGATGTTGTGCACTATTGTGTGTAAAACCCTTGGACTACACCATACACACACAAATATGGATTTCACGTGGAAATCGGTTAAATCACAGATGATTTAAAATTAATGTTTTGAAATTGAAATTTTAATTTCAATTGATTTTGAAATTGAAAATTTGGGGTTTAATATGAAAAGCTTTTGAAAGGGAATTTGGGAATTTGAATTTAATTCAAGGGTTTTAACTCGTGTAAATATAACTGGATTTTTTATGAAACGAAACTATTTGTTTTCAAATAGTAAAAGCTTTCACATAAGTAATGAACTTCCAAATTTGTGTTGAAAGAATTTCAAGTTTGAAATAGAATTGAAATGTTTTGAAAACTATGAAATGAGTCTTTGATTTCAAAGACCGGATGAATTAATTTAACTTGAAATGGAATTGTTTTGAAAGGCTATGAATGAATCTTGGAAACGAGTTTTGAAAGCTATAAGTTAAATCTTGATTTAAAGATTTAACGAGTTAATTCAATTGAATTGGAAATCGATTTGAATTGTATGAATGAATCTTTGTGAACGGGGTAAACTTTGTGAATTGAATCTTTTTGTTTAAAAGATTAAAAGTGTGGAAATCGTTAAACCATTGAAGGTTTTTGAAATAAATCTTTTATTTAAAAGATTGGAAATGGTAATTTGTTTTACCATTCGAATGAAAAGTTTTGGGCTTTAAGCTGTGATTTAACTGAGACTCCAGTATACATATGATTTTTTAATTGCGCTCGTTATTCGGTTTAGCCGGGAGAGGACCTTTGTGTCGTATAACCCATTCCGAATAATGATACGACGTATATGGATCGCATTTGAAGACCGGTGGTGAAGACCGGATATTTTTGAAAACGGAAGGATTACCGTCGAGTTACTCTGCATCGGCTGATCCCCGATATAGAGGTTTTATCACCCTTAGTGACGGGAAGTCCGGACGTGATTGGAAATTATCCGGATTTGCAAGGGCTTCGTGAGAAGTGCCTTCGGTTCTGTTCGATCCCGGAACAGACTTGTATGGATGTGTGTCTGACATTACACTTTGAGATGTAAAGCTGGTTTCTATCAAATACATTTCTGTTGGTGGCGGAGAATTTATTCTCTTAGCTTAACACCCTTCTCTGAGACGTACGAGCTCAGAGGTTATGTAGTTGATGGTTACTAGTGATACATTCCCAATTTGGTAATGTGGCATACGAAGTGCTGCTGATCATTTGTTGATCGAAGCGTGGCTTTGTGAAAAAGCGTGGCTTTGTGAAAAAGCGTGGCTTTGTGAAAAAGCGTGGCTTTGTGGACGAGACTTCATCGAGCCTCACAACCCGGTAATGGTCAAAACAGGAATGTTGCGGCAAAGGTTTGTAGGGGTAGCGCCCCTAGGGTATGTCATTTCCTTCTGGATAAAAGGTGATATCATGGTATGGAGCCCAGATATTTTACCTATGTGGATGCTGCACAGTTATTATACTTTGTGGTTGTTGCTTTATGATCGAGGGCCCTCGGATAAAGGTCGGTAACGACCGGGGAATGACATGACTCGTGTGTTAGTTACCTAGTTACAGCTCAGTTAGAGCGTGAGGTAGCGTCGGCCTTTTGTTTGCAGAGATCCGGTTAGGTTCTCGGGGCGTCTTTCCAGAGGCGTTTCTATTTCGGTAAGGAAGTTCCTTAGCCTGATCATTTGTTGGAAATCCAAAGAAACAATACGAACCCTGTACGGTTTTAGTTGTATTACCTGCTATGGAATGTGGTGGTAACCTGCTACTGAACGTAGTAGCTATAGTAGGCATACGACAATTGTTGTATGTTGGCTAAGATTGATATTATATTTTCGAAATGGTTTTCGACACTATGCACTAATGATAATAATATCGAGTGATTTTGCGTAGTAAGCATGTTTGACTATCATAAGGAGAAATCTCCTCCAATTCTGCGATTGTATTGTGTGTGTGGCGGGAGGCCTTATGGTAGTTTCATTTTCCAAAAAGCATTGCGGATTTCAATGTTAAAAGCCTTTTTGTTGTTTGTTTAAAGATAAACTGTTTTTGTTGCTCACACCAGTCCCATGACTGATCCGGAGTTTATTGTTCCCTTCCTAAACTCTGGGTGCTCATAATTTTCCACACGAGCAGTCTAGAGTTGGGTTTCTTTTCAGATATTCAGGTTTAGTAGATTATCTGGAGCTAGTTCATTCATCGAAGTTGCTTATCTTGGAGTTGTGGATTCATTCTTGTCTGAAGATCATTTTGGAGTTATCACTTCTATTGATATTGTTCCGCTGCTGATGTTATCTTTTCTTTTCCGCTGCTATTTCTTGTATCATATCTCTGATGTATATTGATATTCATTGTATCACTCTGTTGTATCAGATATTATATATCAATGTATTATTCTTTTCTTCCGCTGTGTTATTTACTTAATTGTGTTATAGCTCCGGAGAACCAGATTTGGCATTTGAATCTACGGCATTTTGAGTACAAGTGAAGTACGGGTGCCGATTTTCGAAGGCCAACTTTTGGGTCTTTACATTTGGTATCAGAGCTAAGGTTGAACTTTAGCTCAGGAGTATAACATGTTAAGTAGCTCATTAGAGATAGAGTGAAGTAAACTCTAGAATGAGTAATTCTCAAATATCCGTCCGTACGCCTCAGTAAATTCTCTTACTATTCAGCGATAGTGAGTATGAGTGAAAGAAGAGGATGAGATAGGGGACAGGGGAATACGATTATAAATGGTCAATACCCTGTAACAACAAGGTAGTAATCTTTTCTCTATCAATCTCTTTGTTCGTCATCTTTTCTAAATTCTTCCATGATTTCTGGTAGATCCAGAAAGAAGATTCGATATATTAATATGGGACATAAACTCCAGAATGGCCAAAATTGTTTGTTTGGATGAAATTGTTTGCTATGATTGATAGATATAATTTAGTTTCTAAACTAAAAATTTTGAAATCGTATCCATATATCTATCTATTCTTTGGGTCCCAATATGTTCTACGAATGGTTAGTTATCACTTCGAACTGACCGATGCCACTTCATATTTCGTAGATCTGGATAACCCGAGTATCTTGTGAAGTGTTAAAACAGATTCATTATTGATATTCTGATTTGGTAAGCCAAATGCAGAATAGATGTTCAGTTTGATTTGATGAAATATTCTTCATCTATCTTTTTGTCTCCTTGGTAATTTCGAGGACGAAATTCTTTTAAGGGGGGAAGTCTGTAACGATCCCGAATTTTATATAAATTTAAATTTATAATTAAATTAGTTTTTGAATAAAATTTGTGAAATAAAACGATAAATGGATTGCGAGTTTCCCCGATATCCAAGTATATTTGTATAAATTGTTTAAAAATTTAAATTCTTGTGTATATGAGAATATATGTGTATTGAGCATATGTGAGTAAATTTGAACTTATATATATATATATATATGTATATTTGATTTGGATTTAAATCTTAATATAAATGGTTTAAAGATAAATATAAAAATATAGATCATTGATACAAGTTTAAAAGTGAATAACTTCAAATTTGAAATATTGAATTTGTACTTGAATTGGGATTTATAATAAATATAAATAAGAGATTAAATGATGGGTAGTTAAACTTTTAAAAGAAATTAAATAAGTATTAACACTAAATTTATGGTTATATCAAATCTGAAATGAACGTATAAGATTCTAGAAATAAATGTTTAAGCTAAATTAGAATTTAATATATAAGTAAAATGAACCACAAACAAAGTATATTTATAAAATATAAATCTATGTATATAGAATGAAGTCAAAGGTAATAAAAGTAAAGTAAAATCAAAATAGAAGTTTACTTGTATTACAGATTATAGGACCAAACAAAATACATATTCATGTACACTTGGAAAGAAAAAAAAATATATGAAACATACATATGTAAATATGAAACAAGATAGAACAAGTAAAAAAGAGAAAAGAAAAGTGAAGCCACATCAAATATCTCACATAATCATATCAGCCGAAATCAAATGTAACATAGTCAATGCAAGAAACAAAATAAAATACAAAGCAAGATAAATATATGTACTATGGCAATTGAGACTTGCAGGCAAAGAAAAGAGGTAAGGAAACATAAGTACTTAAAACATTAAATGCTAGCACACTTATGTCAATTCGAAATGTTGAAAATCATCTCAGCCACCATACTGAGAAAAAGAAATCTCTGATTCAAATATACAAACCAGTCCATACTTTCTCTTTTTATATCACCTTCATTTCAGTTTTGTTCAAAACAAAACTTAGCATTTTATATAGAAATCTTCTTATGTCTACCTATTTTCATTCGTTCAACACATAACAAACCTGAGAATAATAAAGCAACATTTCCATCTTTAAAACTGAAGCATTATACAATAATAAAGACAAACAGATTGGAAGGGAATCAAAGCAAACAAACTCTCAGTTTTAAAGTTCAAAGCTGTGTCAATTCCCAAGTGTTCTGTTCTTCCTCTTTAGATCAGGTGAGCAACTCCTATTTTTAGAGTTTACCCTGTTTTGATTTCTTGTTGCTTGTGAGTAAACCTCTTTGGATTTGGATTTTAAACTTGATGTTGAAGTTAGGTCTGAATGTATGTGAAGAATGCTTGTATAAGTGTATATTTGTATATGTACATGTCTGGAAGTTATAAAACTTTAGTTCTGTTCCATACTTACAAGGATCAAACCTGTTCAAGGAAAAAAAAACAATTTCAATATCTCTGATTCACTTCAGGCCATAGAATCTGAAAGGAAGTTGTTAGTTTTTACATGATTCAACACTTAAAAATAATTCGAAACAAATCCAATGCAAGAATCTTCTGAAAATTTGAGTTTACAGGCAAAACTAAAACCTATTGAAAATTTAATTATCTTATTCTTTTATTTCAGTTATATAAATTGAAATGTTATAGAAAATAACGATTTTTGAAAGCAAAATCATAATTTTTAAATTAGTAATCACTGAGATAAGCAGAGATAATCAAATTTGGAGTTTTTGCCGAGTTCTGGTCATCGGCATGATGATGATGGTCGTGGCTTTGCGTGGAGGTGGAAGGGACTACGGTGAGTCGGGGAAAATTATTCGGAGGTGTTCCAGTTCACTGTGGTGGCGATGGTGAGGGGATTTAATTTTTAACCCTAATTTTTGCGGTGGTTGGAAAAGTGATCGCTGGAGCTTAGTGCGTGCACCGAGTGGCGCGTGGCTTTGGGGAACGATGGCTCGGAGGTTGACGAAGCCATAGCTGGATGTTCGAGTCGACTGGTGGTCAGAGGCGCGGCGACGAGACATTTCTTTGGTCGCTGTTTTGGTCGTAATGGCTCGAGCTATGCTCGAATTCGAGTGAGGGTAGGTTTGGGTTTTTGGGTCGATCTGGGTCGAGGGTGTGATCGATCGTGATCTGCCGGAGCTAGTGGGGATCGCCGGAAGTTGGTCGAGTTCCGGTGCACGTGCACGAAGGATTGTGTGTGTCAGAGTTTGGGTTTTGGGATGAAGGTCTGCGTCTCGAAGTTGATCTCGGGGTAGCAGTATAGGGGCTCGAGTGTGACATCGGGTTGGTGCACGTGAGTTTTACATGGTAACAGTTTTAAATTTTAAACTAAGCTATGTTAAAAGAAAGAAAAAGGGAAGATTTTCTCGGGTTGGACTTGGGATGAATACTGGGGAAGACTCGGGTATTTACTTGAGTAAGTCATGGGAAGCACTCGGGTTAGTTTTCAAAACTACAACATTATAAAAAAGTAAAGTGATTACTTAAAGCTTAATTACTTAATGAAGGATTAATCAATTAAAGATAATTAATCAAGGGGTTTATGTATAATTACTCGATGTAATTAAAATGTGATAAGTAATTAAAGATAATCACTTATTGTAATTAATTAAGAATAATTAATTTAATAGTAATTAATTTAGGGTGGATAAAATTGTAAATGAATTAATTTAGGGAAATTAATTAAAGGATGATTGAATAATTAAATGTTAATTACTCAATAATTTAAAGTTGATTTTATTTAATCAAATGATTTGGAATCGATTAATGTTAATTAACTATGATTGATGACCCATCTGATTTAAATAAATCAGATAATTAATCGAGCTTATTTATGGATGACTATATTCTATTGAATGCTGTGTATTGGATTGATAACTCTGTTATGTGATTGTGATGCTTTGTAATATGAATTGCCTTGTGCTGAACTGTGGTTTGTGATTCGTTTCCATATTTATGTGAAAACCCTGTTGCCCGTAAAACGGCATGTAAATTTCGATGCGACAGGGAGTCGGATTCCAGTTGGTTATCCGAAACCCACATCGAATTGTAATGATGAACCCTTGTGATTGATAAATTTATTTTATCTGTGAAATTGTAAATGAAGATAAGCGTTGTGGATTATACCGCTTATCGATATCGATATATCTGTGATGATTGATGTTGTGCACTATTGTGTGTAAAACCCTTGGACTACACCATACACACACAAATATGGATTTCACGTGGAAATCGGTTAAATCACAGATGATTTAAAATTAATGTTTTGAAATTGAAATTTTAATTTCAATTGATTTAGAAATTGAAAATTTGGGGTTTAATATGAAAAGCTTTTGAAAGGGAATTTGGGAATTTGAATTTAATTCAAGGGTTTTAACTCGTGTAAATATAACTGGATTTTTTATGAAACGAAACTATTTGTTTTCAAATAGTAAAAGCTTTCACATAAGTAATGAACTTCCAAATTTGTGTTGAAAGAATTTCAAGTTTGAAATAGAATTGAAATGTTTTGAAAACTATGAAATGAGTCTTTGATTTCAAAGACCGGATGAATTAATTTAACTTGAAATGGAATTGTTTTGAAAGGCTATGAATGAATCTTGGAAACGAGTTTTGAAAGCTATAAGTTAAATCTTGATTTAAAGATTTAACGAGTTAATTCAATTGAATTGGAAATCGATTTGAATTGTATGAATGAATCTTTGTGAACGGGGTAAACTTTGTGAATTGAATCTTTTTGTTTAAAAGATTAAAAGTGTGGAAATCGTTAAACCATTGAAGGTTTTTGAAATAAATCTTTTATTTAAAAGATTGGAAATGGTAATTTGTTTTACCATTCGAATGAAAAGTTTTGGGCTTTAAGCTGTGATTTAACTGAGACTCCAGTATCCATATGATTTTTTAATTGCGCTCATTATTCGGTTTAGCCGGGAGAGGACCTTTGTGTCGTATAACCCATTCCGAATAATGATACGACGTATATGGATCGCATTTGAAGACCGGTGGTGAAGACCGGATATTTTTGAAAACGGAAGGATTACCATCGAGTTACTCTGCATCGGCTGATCCCCGATATAGAGGTTTTATCACCCTTAGTGACGGGAAGTCCGGACGTGATTGGAAATTATCCGGATTTGCAAGGGCTTCGTGAGAAGTGCCTTCGGTTCTGTTCGATCCCGGAACAGACTTGTATGGATGTGTGTCTGACATTACACTTTGAGATGTAAAGCTGGTTTCTATCAAATACATTTCTGTTGGTGGCGGAGAATTTATTCTCTTAGCTTAACACCCTTCTCTGAGACGTACGAGCTCAGAGGTTATGTAGTTGATGGTTACTAGTGATACATTCCCAATTTGGTAATGTGGCATACGAAGTGCTGCTGATCATTTGTTGATCGAAGCGTGGCTTTGTGAAAAAGCGTGGCTTTGTGAAAAAGCGTGGCTTTGTGAAAAAGCGTGGCTTTGTGGACGAGACTTCATCGAGCCTCACAACCCGGTAATGGTCAAAACAGGAATGTTGCGGCAAAGGTTTGTAGGGGTAGCGCCCCTAGGGTATGTCATTTCCTTCTGGATAAAAGGTGATATCATGGTATGGAGCCCAGATATTTTACCTATGTGGATGCTGCACAGTTATTATACTTTGTGGTTGTTGCTTTATGATCGAGGGCCCTCGGATAAAGGTCGGTAACGACCGGGGAATGACATGACTCGTGTGTTAGTTACCTAGTTACAGCTCAGTTAGAGCGTGAGGTAGCGTCGGCCTTTTGTTTGCAGAGATCCGGTTAGGTTCTCGGGGCGTCTTTCCAGAGGCGTTTCTATTTCGGTAAGGAAGTTCCTTAGCCTGATCATTTGTTGGAAATCCAAAGAAACAATACGAACCCTGTACGGTTTTAGTTGTATTACCTGCTATGGAATGTGGTGGTAACCTGCTACTGAACGTAGTAGCTATAGTAGGCATACGACAATTGTTGTATGTTGGCTAAGATTGATATTATATTTTCGAAATGGTTTTCGACACTATGCACTAATGATAATAATATCGAGTGATTTTGCGTAGTAAGCATGTTTGACTATCATAAGGAGAAATCTCCTCCAATTCTGCGATTGCATTGTGTGTGTGGCGGGAGGCCTTATGGTAGTTTCATTTTCCAAAAAGCATTGCGGATTTCAATGTTAAAAGCCTTTTTGTTGTTTGTTTAAAGATAAACTGTTTTTGTTGCTCACACCAGTCCCATGACTGATCCGGAGTTTATTGTTCCCTTCCTAAACTCTGGGTGCTCATAATTTTCCACACGAGCAGTCTAGAGTTGGGTTTCTTTTCAGATATTCAGGTTTAGTAGATTATCTGGAGCTAGTTCATTCATCGAAGTTGCTTATCTTGGAGTTGTGGATTCATTCTTGTCTGAAGATCATTTTGGAGTTATCACTTCTATTGATATTGTTCCGCTGCTGATGTTATCTTTTCTTTTCCGCTGCTATTTCTTGTATCATATCTCTGATGTATATTGATATTCATTGTATCACTCTGTTGTATCAGATATTATATATCAATGTATTATTCTTTTCTTCCGCTGTGTTATTTACTTAATTGTGTTATAGCTCCGGAGAACCAGATTTGGCATTTGAATCTACGGCATTTTGAGTACAAGTGAAGTACGGGTGCCGATTTTCGAAGGCCAACTTTTGGGTCTTTACACTAAGTACCAAACTTAGATAAAATAATCCAATTTACTTAAATCATTTCATTCCAGCCTATTGATTTCACAAATCAATTTATTAAAAATTCGAAGTGGTTTCGGGTATTTCCCAACACCCGACCCCGGTCTCTTCGAGTCTCACGTCATAAATAATCCAAGTTACCCAATTGAAACACACAACATTTCATATCAGAGATATCCATCCATTCAAAGCATCCAATACATTAAATCATCCATAAGCAAAGCTTAATCTCATACAAATCAATTCAATTTCTTCTAATTGAAATTTCAACCCTCAATACTTAGATTCCTTCATTTGACATTGATTAATTCTAAATCAATTAATCCATCAACCATTTCCTATCCATTCATCTTAATTAATCACCCCGGATTAATTATCTCTCAATTCCATTCAAATAATTATCTTTAATTAATTCCATGCTATTAATTATTCTTAACCCAAATCAATAAGAAATCTTAATTACCTCATAAATCAATTTAAACTATCATCCATTACATTAATTCTTGATTTCTTATATTAATTAATTTTTCCATGAGTCACTTATTATTGACTAATTAATCAATCGTTACTTACATCGTTAATTATATAAATTAAGGATTTCCAAAAATTTTTCAAAATTTAATTACATTAATTAATAACACAGTATTAATCATTCCAATTAATCCCAATCTGTAATTTACTAACTCTGGATTTACTTCATTAAATAAATAAATTGCTCCTTAATTAACCATCTTAAGTAATCTCTTGATTAACCTCACAAAGTGATTATATTTTATTAATTACATTAAGTAGTTATTTAGCACACCATCAAATGGTTATTCTGAGTTACTTATACTTATTTAATTACTTACAACTTAATTCATTATTTATTCATACCTTCAATTACTGAATTAAATACCCCGAATCATTAATTAATTGAATTAATTAATTTTCCATTTTAATTACCCTACTAGATTTAATGTATCACAAATCATTAAGCCTTTAGTAACTTTTTAAAACGGGAAACATTTCCTTATTTATGTTTTAAGTTTTAACAACTTAAAATTCCTAATACCTCGAGTTAGGCAACAATCAACTCGAAAACCATCCAAAACCAAAGTCACCAGATCATCAATTCACAGTGCATACCAAATCAGTTTAATCATTCAACCAAATATTTAAATTCAACCATTTAAATTTAAATAGAAATCCAACAGACCCAAAGACACGCGACACCACCATCCAAAACTTCGCACGAGCTTCGAGAATGTCAGGGCTCGAGCCTCGATTCGATCACGAAACCCCAAAGGAAAAATCGATTCTCCACCCCATGAATACGTCGCGGCCTCACACGAGCTCGAGCTTGCATCCGCTCTTCGATTTGGTTAGAGGATTAGGAAAGGATAATCGATGCTGAACGTCTTCGCGATCTGAACGATGGAGAGGAAATTCGATTTTGTGGACATTAAATTGAGGATGGAAGAGAAATTAATTGACGAGAAGACTTCAGTCGTTATATTTCCTTCGATTTTGAAATCGAAATGAAAGGCTCGGTCCTTACATTGAAAGCCACTGTATTAATTTTTGAACGAAAAAGCTTTTGTTCTTTTGAACGAGGTTGATTTCGATATAAGGACTTGAGGGAGACGAAGATGTATATAACTTCGGAATGGCTTCTTGCGTACGCTGGTTTACTTATAAAAATATCTCTGACTAATGTACTTCAAATATTATTATATTATAAATTTTATAAGTCGTCAAATTATTTTTAACAGGCTCAAAACTTCATATTCAACATTTTACCCAATTTCAAATTATATATCTCCATAATTTAATTATCAAGTAAATATTAATATTCGGAATTCAAATTTTAAAATTAACTTTTAAATACTTAAAACCAATTTATTATTCCAATTTAAATTGTTAGAAATTCTGGATCGTCACATTCCTCCCCCCTTAAAAGAATTTCGTCCCCGAAATTACTAGTCAGGAAGAATAGACCAATACTCGTTTACCTTTCCCCCAAAACCAACAGTTCAACATCTTACCAACTATCCTTTATAAAAGATCCCTTATCATTCTTATTAACTTCCAAAACTCTCCCACAGTTCCCAAACAATACCCTTTTCTCAATCATTCAAATTTAAATTTAAATCAAATTTTGAATTATCAAATTTTCTCAAAAGTTTTCTAACTCTCTAAATTTTCGAAAATTTTTGCCAGCGTCTCCTCTGCGCGGCTAGCTCGATACAACTACAAAAGGCCTCTACAGGCTCCCAAATTCTCAAAAAGAAAACAAAAAGCCAAGTGGCTAGCTCAAAAACCCAATCCAATTTCATACAGAAATTAAATACTAACCTTTTAGTCGGGCAATTCAAATTTATCCTTTGGAATCAAATCCAATTTCTTTTCCCTTTAATACCTGCATATCCCACTTAGCAACAATATCCAATTGTAACTTTACAAATCATTTTATACCTTTCCTTACAAGAGTTTTCGTATCTACTTCTAATCAATTTGTTTCTCCCGTTTCCATATGATTTCAATTTGTCCTCAATTCTAAATATTGAATTTTATCCTCCATTGACATCTAATTCATATTAGTTTCATTTACTAATCTATTTAATTCTAATCAGTCATTAACATAATTTTTCCCAAAAATTTCAAACTCCCAAAATTTTCAGAAAATTTTGGCAGAGTCTCCTTTGTACGGAGGAGCTTCTGCGATATCGCAGGATGCACAAATATATATACATCGGCCTTAGGCCGGAAATCACAATATGTATCAATATATGCAGTTCATATCTCCTATTTTGAATTCTTTTGTGTAGGCGTACCTTTATTTAGCATTTTTAAAGCAACCGGCTTATTATTTAGCAATTATCGCATCCAAATCCAGCCAAACGGCCTTCCAGTACCTGTACTATCTCAATTTAAACATATAAGCACCCTATACATATAAAGTTTATAACATAACCCTTACTTAAACAACTATAACACTTTAATACTAAAAGAAATGCATTCAAATTAATTCACACGAGCAATTTATACGTTTTCAAACCTAATTCAATTGCTTACCACCAATCTATATATCATTTTTCCCAGTTTAATTGTTTTACAACTCCATTTCTTATATTCCATTGGTTTTTAATCCAAACAAGCTCACATTCACTTCAAACGATTCAAAAATTAATCATATTTGCGTCCACTAATTCATAGAATTTAATTAAATCTCGTTTATAACAAATGACGCTCATTTTTACCCAAATTTATGATATCCATGTGAATAAATAAATAATTACTTAAGTGTTATAACCCATTTAAATTGATTCCGACTTAATTTATTTAATTCCATTCCATTTTAATTTATTCACAACCATTTTATTTAGCTCACCACATTCCATTCTTGAATACTACTAGTCATTCCCAAATTAATTCAATCCAAGCTTTTATTTAATGGCTTTTACCCTTATTCGAAGCCAAGCTATCATAAATTGTAAACTTAAGTTAATTTACTTTAATTTATTCCAACATCAATCTTAAGTTTACTTCTATTTGATTCTCATTTAATCAAATCTCATTAAATTTAATCAGCCCATCCGCTTAAATTTTGTTTTAATTCACTTCTCAATTCATTCGCGAATTCATTTTATTTATACAAAGCCATTCTCAATTTATTTATATTTATTTCTATTTATTTGGCTTTGTTTGCAATTCAAACCATTTATATTATAATTTATTATCAAATCTAAGTCGAATTTTATTTACCATTCGAAGTTTTTTTCAAACTCCATTATTAACTCAACATACTCTTCCCATTGATTATTTAGTTAATTAGCTTACTTCCAATTTTCATTACAAAGGAAATTACTTCATTAAATTTCCCGGAGTTCAAATTTGTTTTTATAATTCAAATTTGAAGTTTCTTTCATTTCCCAAAAATCCAACACTTTTATTTTAAAATTTAGAAATGCTTTTGAATTCAAATAATATTATTAAAATAGCTTTTTATAAAAAATACTTTTTATAACTCGATGTCTCAACCAGTCCATCCTTGTTCTCACAGAAATTCAATCATACGTTGATCAGGCGTAGGACTGAAAATCTATAAGTACTTAGCAGACTCATTTTCGACATCTAGTGAAAATACTTCGAAAGTAATTTTACTTGAAAATATCGAAAATAGTTTTTGAAAACAGTTTACTGAAAATATCTTTGGTGAGAATGCTCTGGAAATCATCACACCCATCTATGGGCACAGTTACATCCAAGGTTACGTTGCCGTCGCAGCAAAAGTCCATGTAACTGATTACACCATAGAACCCACGACAGATCGCAGTTACATCCAGGGTTACGTTGTCGTCGCAGCAAAAGTCCATGTAACTGCAAGCTCTCAGCGGCCTCACGATTACGCTGTCGAAATGAAACTTCTCCACTCCTACATAGGTCGCAGTCTACCGATGTAAAATCAAACATAGACTGTTGGCTCTCAGCGGCACACACGACTTTCGCTATGTTACCATAGTGTCACAGTCTACCGATATAAAATCAAACACAGACTGCTGGCTCTCAGCGGCACACACGACTTTCGCTATGGTACACTACTCATAATCCTCAGGAACTAGTTTTGTCCGGACTCCTCACAGGATCAACTTTAGAACCTCCCCCTTAGAGGCTCAAGGCAGTACCACCCAATGGCACTCCTGAGAAGCTCATTTCAAGGGAGCGCCTTTTTCCCCAGAGCCAATCTCAAAACACTTTATACTATACACATATAGTATTTTCAAATCATACACCTAGTATGAATTTCACATAGGTACCTTTACACAAAATCGATTCCCAAAATCGATAATTCACAAATCAGGCTTTTCCAAATTCCCATATTGATTTTACCCAAAAATCAAAAGCCTTTCAAATTCACAGGTTCCCAAAACCTTTTCCAAAATTCTCATAAGATCCTTTATATATATATACAGATATATATAATTTTTAAAACTTTGGATCATTTTCAAGCTTGTATAAAACTCCTTTTATACTTCAAACACTTTCAAAAATCCTTTTCTATTTACATTCACTTGAATTTCCATTCACATACTCACAATTGCTTTAATTTCATGGGATTATCACTTCAATCCTTATCTCAATTGAGTATTTAACCAATAACAGTTTGAACTCCGACCGGTTTATATTTAGAAAATAGCTTGAAATTTTTAAAACAGATAAGTAGTTGAAAATAATTATTAGTTTGTAAAATAGCCATAAAATAATTAACTAGTTGCAAAATAATTAGAAAATAGTTAAATAGTTATAGAAATTTTAGATAATTGTAAAATAGTCGTAAAATAGTAATTAATTTATAAACCAGCTGAAAAATAGTAATTAGTTTAGAAACAGTTGAAAAATGGTTAAATAGCTCCAAAAATAATTGTAAAACAAGTATAAAATAATTTGTCTTAAGGAAGGAAGGTTGTATATATTTAATAGCTTGGAAAAAATGAATTTATATTAAACAATTTATACTGAAGATAGTCCAGAGTCAAAACTGTCCACTTTCCCATCAATTCAATTTAAATTTCCACTTCCATTTAAATTGACCCAATTCCAATTTAAATACTCCAATTTCCATTGGACTTGATTCATTCCCAATTCAACTTTAATTAATTCTCAAATTTCTTTCAAATTTCAAATCAAATTCCATTTGATTTTTACTTACTCGACTTTATTTATAACTTCAATTTTACAACTTCTATTTATAATCAATTTCATTCACATTTTACTTTTAACTCGGAATTATACATTTTAATTAGCCAATATATTTTTATTATTCCATAAACATTTTAATCAAGATTCCAGAGTTTAAACAAATTTCCAAAATTTCAGTATCACCTTAAAATTCAACTATATCCAAAATTCTTTGGAAAATTCAATTATCTCTTTGAATTTCAAAACCAAACCCAGTTCACAAGCAATTCTAATTTAAATCAATTTGTTAGCAATTTCTCTTCTAGAAACTCGAAAATGAACATCGACGATGCTGCAGTCATCACCGACGTTATTTTCCAGTGACCAAAAGAGTTCAATGCTTTTATCTCACTAAAAGCATTTCCAAATATTTTTAATTTCAAATCTTCCGGATTGCAAATTCAACACAAAAATATTTTTGAGATAATACTATTATTTCTCCAAACCTTTGGAAACCACCTTCAATCCAAGGAATTTTAAATTTTCCCAAAAATCTTCAAATCCCCAATCCATCCAATTCATATTTAAACATTACTCCGGAATTTTCATCTTACTTTATTTTCAAATATTCTCTGGAATTCTATTTCAAATTATAATCCCATTTATTTCAATTTATAAATTACATTTACTATCTATATTTCAAATTCCAATCAATTTGGACTGATACCACCCACTTCAGTTCCAATCACTTCAATTTAATCCAATTCAAATTGTCCATTTGAATTTTTAAACTTATCCATCTTCAATCACAAATCCAATTAATTCCAACCGGATTCAATTTAAATGAATTCAATTCCAACTTCAAATTTTAACCATCTCGAATTATACAAATTCGAGTTAAATTCTCAAAGATTGGTTTAACTTTTTAAACCAAATTAACCTTGTTCATTCAAAGTTTTTAAACAATTTAATTTTTGAGTTCTAATTCTAGAATTCCAATTTAATCAATTTAAATCTTAATTTGGTTGTATTTTCTGTTACCACTTAATTTAATTTCAATTTCAAGTTTTCAATTAGGTTGTATTTTATATTACTTCTTAATTTAATTTCAATTTAACAACCAATCACCTAAATATTTATTGGAAGGAAATATTGCTTTATATATCAAAATATATTTTTATATAAAATCATTCAAAACCTTTATATAAGAAAATAACAAGTACGCTCTCATATAAATATATTCAACTCATTCTAGAGTACTACAGACTCTATTAAATGAGTAATTCCCACCAGAGCCAAGGTTCTCGCTTAACCTTTCAGCTCTGATACCAAATGTAACGACCCGAAATTTCCGAACCCGAAAATTCTAGATAGTTAAGAAAAGAAGAAGAGATAGAAGAAGAAGAAACAGAAACAAAACACAGAACCTCACAATCGCAGCGGATCAAAATATAATATCAAATAATAACAGTTTACAAAAGAATACTGTATCGGTTGATTACATTTAAATATATCAGAGTTACAACAAATACACAAACACTGGACAGATACAATCAACATGTCCCAGACAAACTACAATAAAACACAGCGGAATACACTCCATACGCTCCTGCCATCCAGCTCGTCTCCTGAGCTCCAGAACGTCCTTACCTGAAACCTGTAATACTCGGTCTGACCCGAGCATTACACCAAAGTAACACCCGGGTCAGGCTGGAAACCAGCGTGAGTAAACCCAACTAACATGGAGTACCAAACATACAACTTATATAAACCCGGGCAACTTATATTAATTTAACAAATTCATAATTTGCTATGGACAACACTTATTTCACAAGTCAATTTCTAAGTACCAAACTTAGATAAAATAATCCAATTTACTTAAATCATTTCATTCCAGCCTATTGATTTCACAAATCAATTTATTAAAAATTCGAAGTGGTTTCGGGTATTTCCCAACACCCGACCCCGGTCTCTTCGAGTCTCACGTCATAAATAATCCAAGTTACCCAATTGAAACACACAACATTTCATATCAGAGATATCCATCCATTCAAAGCATCCAATACATTTAATCATCCATAAGCAAAGCTTAATCTCATACAAATCAATTCAATTTCTTCTAATTGAAATTTCAACCCTCAATACTTAGATTCCTTCATTTGACATTGATTAATTCTAAATCGATTAATCCATCAACCATTTCCTATCCATTCATCTTAATTAATCACCCCGGATTAATTATCTCTCAATTCCATTCAAATAATTATCTTTAATTAATTCCACGCTATTAATTATTCTTAACCCAAATCAATAAGAAATCTTAATTACCTCATAAATCAATTTAAACTATCATCCATTACATTAATTCTTGATTTCTTATATTAATTAATTTTTCCATGAGTCACTTATTATTGACTAATTAATCAATCGTTACTTACATCATTAATTATATAAATTAAGGATTTCCAATTTTTTTTCAAAATTTAATTACATTAATTAATAACACAGTATTAATCATTCCAATTAATCCCAATATGTAATTTACTAACTCTGGATTTACTTCATTAAATAAATAAATTGCTCCTTAATTAACCATCTTAAGTAATCTCTTGATTAATCTCACAAAGTGATTATATTTTATTAATTACATTAAGTAGTTATTTAGCACACCATCAAATGGTTATTCTGAGTTACTTATACTTATTAAATTACTTACAACTTAATTCATTATTTATTCATACCTTCAATTACTAAATTAAATACCCCTAATCATTAATTAATTGAATTAATTAATTTTCCATTTTAATTACCCTACTAGATTTAATGTATCACAAATCATTAAGCCTTTAGTAACTTTTTAAAACGGGAAACATTTCCTTATTTATGTTTTAAGTTTTAACAACTTAAAATTCCTAATACCTCGAGTTAGGCAATAATCAACTCGAAAACCATCCAAAACCAAAGTCACCAGATCATCAATTCACAGTGCATACCAAATCAGTTTAATCATTCAACCAAATATTTAAATTCAACCATTTAAATTTAAATAGAAATCCAACAGAGTGAGATTTACTCACCTTTGATTTTGGGTTTGCAATCCCTTCCATCACGATTAGTTTCTCCACAATTAGACCTTGTAAAGGCATTAGATGATTTTATTACTATTTTAATAGGTCGAACAATCAATTAATTATTTAATTTAATCCAAACCAAAAATTTGTAACGACCCGACTTTCCAGTCCCGGAAAATCGAACCATTAGTGTTAAAGAAGAAGAGGTAGAAGAAGAAGAAACAGAAAATCACAACAGAATCTCACATCGCAGCGGAATAAAATATAATATATACAAAACAGATCTTTACTCAAACAGAAAAATATATCTGTTTATATAATATATTACAGAATCCAACATCAGAGTTCATCACATCAATGATATACATCCAATATACACAGCGGAACAATAAACAAATACGGAAGTACGTATCGCCATCCAGCTCGTCTCATGAGCTCCACAGCTACAATCTGAACCTGTTTATCTCGGTCTGACCCGAGCATCATATAAACACCCGAGTCAGTCTGGAATACCAGCGTGAGAAAATCACACTCAATTTGATTATTAAAGTTTCAAAATCCTTTGAAAACAAAAGCATCTCGTAAGACCACGCCACCAATAAACATGTCGGGTTTTTACCTTACGATAGCTAAAACACTTTTTATAAAAATCCTCTGATATTATAATAGTGTCTATTTACAAATACTTATTAAAATAGCCGAAATTGTTACATCTATTAAATTCCGGCATACTAGCCACAACGTGGGTAATACAAACAAAACTCGTACAAGGCACGTAGGGAGAATGGATTTCCAACGAATGACTAGGCACTGGGGTACCACCTGTCACAGTACGTGGCCTAGATCACAGTACCGAGGAGTACGCCCGCTCCCCTGCAACACAAGGCCGGAATCACCTATGGGCAATTCCGAATATGATCACCCCACGGTTGGGATCAGCAACCGCACCACTAAGCCGAAATAAAAAGGGACATCTAGACAGGGATGACCATACTCTCCACTGGGGGCTACCCACGAAGCCTTGCTGCATAACCCCTGATTTTCAGTCATTCCCGGTTGATGAGGCTTGAGGCTAAACGTTACCTTCATAGAACGTTTCACTTAGAATGCCCATCGTCCCCTGACGATGTCCGAAAGCATTCATCCATACAAGTCTGTTCCGGGTCCGAACAGAACTGATAACACTATCCCCTTATCAATATTACCCTCGTTTCCCCACGAAACGTACAAACCGGATCGAAGTGGTTTTCGAGTCTCCAGACCTAGAATCCCGGTATACGGAAACCCGATCCCGGTCTCTTCGAAACGATCAGCGCATTTGGCCAATATTGATAGTCGGTTGTTTAACTATCAATTAACATCCATAACAACCGTCAACAATCAATAATTTCTCCAAATTATTTATATCCCTCAAAATATCTTCACAAGATATTATTTCCATTTCAATTCCCATTGGAAACAATTTCAAACTATATTCCTCTCACGGAATAATTTCCCAAATATTTATTTTCACTGGAATGCCAAGTACAAAACCATTTTAGATTTTTAAAATAATTTCAAAACACTTTATTATAAAAATACTTTATAAGAACGCCTTTTTAAACTTCTTTAATATTTAAGTTAAAATATATATTTAAAGATATTTAAAATAAAACCATTTTAAAGAATATAAACAAATTTCCTTTTAAAACATATTATCAAATCTCATTTGTATTAACTACAATAATAGATTGAAAATTTCTTACTTTAGAGATTTAACATTTGGAAATAATAGATTTTTAAAACTTGACTTTTAAAAATAACAATAAATCTTTAACAAATATTTAAAATTTCCTTTTAAAACAAATGTACTTGGCTATCCAGAAAATACTTCTCTTTCACAACCTTTAAAATAAATCTCTGTTTATTTTTAAAACAGATTCACAATCCTTTATAAATTCACACCTTGAATTTATATTAAAATCCGCTTCACTTTATAAACTCAGTTTATAGATCTCAAAATCTCATTCCTCTTTAAAATTTCCCAGTTTCAATATTTAGATCAATTCTACAATTTTATTTCAAATTTGCTTTATCTTGAAATAAAATTCCCTTATTTACCTTATTTATTTCAAATACAATTACTCGGGTTTTTAATTTTTAATTTCTAGTTAAAACCCCTTTAACTGAAAATTTCTATTTTAAATTCCCAACATTCCTTATTAACGCTTTTAGTTAAATTAACTCATTTAATTAGAAATAATTTCTTTATTTCTTTAAAAACCATATCACTTGAGTTTTAAATTTTTATTACTCCTTCGTAAATTTAAATTCCTTTTTCCCATATTTATTACAATTCCAATTCACTTTATTTTATCTTATTTTCAATTCACTTTTAAATTTATTCCAATTTACTTAAATTATTATTCTTTATTTTCTTCAAAAATTCAATTCCATAGATTTTCAAAATTTATTATACTGGGAATTCAATCAACCACAACATCCAATATCAAATCATCACAGGATATCAATATTCAGATCACAGAATAATAAAATAAATTTTTGAGGAATCCAGTTGGATCCCTCCAACCTGTTTCCCTGCATCCACAGACGTTAGCACAATACCAATTCCACTTCGAGGTGGAATATCGCGGTATATGGGATTTTATAATAATCATCCGCTATTATGCGGCGCATAGGGTCTCATCCGCTATATAAATGCGGGAATATCAACTCCAATATATACATATGCCAATATATATATATTGGTATATACTACTATATACCATATCATATCAATCCAATCAAACAATTCAATCATTCATCCATATTTAAATTTAACCAATTAAATTTAAATAAAATTAAACTGAGTGAGATTAACTCACCTTTTATTTTGCCATCCAAACCCAATCTCGACTTGTTCCTTTCAAAATTTAACCTTGTATAAAAAAAAATTATGCGATTTATTAATATTTGAACAATTTAAATAACAAATTTCCATCTGATAAATTTTAAATTTGATTAACTGACAGTTTATTTTAACTAGTGATTTAATTCGAACAAATAATTAAGTTTCGAACAAATTTTTTTCCTTTTCCCTTTAATTCTTTTAGTAACTGGAATAATTAAATAAGTCAATTGATCAAATTAATCCCAAAATTCATTAATTTAAGATAAACTAGTAAATCAAAATATGTATTTATTTTATTTAATTGAAACTACATGTATACTAAAAAAAATAACCTATACTGATAAAAATCAAATTTTTATATGGACTCTGTACATTTAAAACTTCCTATAATTTCCAGAATCTTATATATTTTTACACCTTACTATAATACAAATTTTTTTTCCCATCAGTTTAAAATCAAAAGCAGAGAAAAGAAATACCTACACCCCCCTCGAGCCTCGAGATCACCCACGCAACCCAGCACGTTACCAAAACCAACCGCAAACCCACGCCCTAGTCCTTGCATTCGCGAGCCTTCCATCGTACTCGCGTGATCGAGCTCGCCAACACCGAGCGCCCACATCGAAACCCTAGATGAAGCTACCATATCAAAACAAACTCGCGAGTTCCCTTCGAAGATCGTGCGTGCCTCGAGATCGAGTTCCAAATCGTACGCAGCACATGACGTCGCGCACCCCTTCTTCTTGTTCGAATGAATTCGAACTCGCGACTCCGGGATTCGATTACAGAGAGGAGGGAAATCGAACTGAGAGAAGAGGGAATAGGTCACCCTTTATTTCATTTCTACGGTCATTGATTTGAGAGGGGATGAGCGCGAGCTCGATTTGTTCTGGACGAGAATGGAAAAGTGTTTCGAACGAGGGAAATTTTATTTCGATATGTAGAAAGGAAGCGGCCATTATCTTTAGAACGAAATAGCATTTGGATCTCGGCTATGAAGTAATAAACGAAGGCAGGGGAAGCTTCTGAAAGAAGATTGCGTAATGTTATAAAAAGAAGAAACATCGATATGAAAGGAAGTCGGCTGTAGGTCTGCGATGTGAAGGAAGATATTTTAAATGCTGATGAGAGAAAAATTTGACCAGACGAATTATTGTATTTAAATCCTAAATCAGTTATTACCAATTTAATTTCCAACGCGTTTTTGTAACGTACGCCCACACAACAACTCCAAATGCTACGAAAATTGAAATCCGATAATAATACAATATTACGGATCCAATGGAACTGGTTTCGCTGAATTCCAAGGCTGTGCCCCGAAAGGGTATTTTTAAATTCAATTTAAACGTTAAAATTTGAAAACTGAACGATTCACTTTTAAATTCGATTTTAAAAGTTCTACTGCCCTCAGTATTATCAATATAGATTTTACAAGCCTTCAAATTATTTTTCTGGCTTAAAAACAGCAGATTCAATAATTCCCCGAATTTCGATAATTAAATTCTACAATTAATTATCCAATAAATATTGATATTTTGAAATTCTAGTTAATAATTTACTTTTGAATATTTAAAATTAATTAAATATTCCCACTTCAAATGTCTACAAATTCTGGGTCGTCACATTCCTCCCCCCTTAAAAGAATTTCGTCCCCGAAATTACCAGTTAAGAGGAATGGTCCATAACCCTTGACTATTTTCTCACTCCAGATAGTCATTAACGACAACTCAATAATCTTTTATTAAAGATACACTATTATCTTTATTAACTTCCCAAACTTTTTCCAAAAGTCTCAAACAATATCACTTCTTATCGATTCAAATTTAAATTTGAATTTTCAATTTTAAATTATCAATTTTTTTCCAAAATTTTTCTAACTCCCTAAATTCCCGAAAAATTTTGCCAGCGTCTCCTTTGCGCGGCTAGCTCGGTACTACTACAAAATGGCTCTACGGCCTTCCAATCTCAAAAAGAAAACAAAAAGCCAAGTGGCTGTATCAAAAACCCAAATCAAATTTCATATAGAAATACAAATACATACCTTTTTGTCGGGCCATTAAATTTTATCTTCTAAAATCAAAATCCCAATTTATCCATTGCTTTTAGACACCTGTATATTCTACTAAGCAATAATATTCAATTACAGTTTCAAAACCATCTTACACATATCTGTATACATTTTCAATATTGGTTTTACTTAAGCTCGTACGATGCACATATATCATTCGTACGCAATATCACATTCGATCGCTCACTAGATCACACAATCTCACTTCCGAACTAGTATCGTCCACCCGACTTCCTAGTGCGGACTCAGATCTGGTTTCTTGATCGAAAACCGTCATTCTCCTTGCATAGTCATAACTACGATAGAGAATTACCAGAACCAACCAACAATCCATATCCAGGTTCGCCGTCGAAAATCGAGTGAAAAATCCTAATTCGGTTCGATAAAACTCTCGAAATTCTGTGTTCGAATCTGGATCAAATAGCTATGCGAACAAATAATATACGTACACCTTACGTAATTAGCCCAATTGATTATGAACTATATCAATTCTCTTTTATTCACATTCATTTTGATTACATTCACTTATCCACAATTTTCTCATTTCACAACTTCAAATTTTAATTGTTATTCAATTATTCATCTAGAATAACTTTCCTCAATACCAAATTACTTAAGAATCTCACCATATTCCTTAAGTTCAAAATAAATATTCTATATACTGCTTATACTTATTTTCACTTCATTATTGAAGTTCATATCCATTTCTATTTACTCTTGTCTTTACAATTCCATTTGATTTCAATTTGGCTTCCACTTGAATATTTAATTAGTTGCACTTACTAATTAATTTAAATTTCAATTAACAGTTTATTCGCAAACTTCACTTCTTTAGTTCCTTCGATTTCACTTCACTTTTACATTCACATTTGAATTAGATTCCAATATCCAGTTTCAAATTTTACTTGCTTAGCAAATTTAAATCATTTATCGTTAATGAAAATTTTCAAAAATTTCCTAACTCCCAAAATTTACGAAAAATTTTGGCAGAGTCTCCCTTGTACGGAGGGACTTCTGCGATATCGCAGGATGCACAAAAATATATATACATCGGCCTCAGGCCGGAAAACAAAGAAAAACAATTCATATCTCCTATTTTTAATTTTTGGCGTAGGCGTACCTTTATTTTTAGCATCTTAAAAGCAAAGCGGCTTATAAATTTAGAAATTTGCACCGCCAAACCAGCCTAGCGGCTCCCAAAATCCTGTATTTACTCAATTTAAACAGGTAAGTGACAAATATATGTGATTTATTAATACTTCATTTACTCTCAACAGTTAAACCATGGATTCTATAAACAATGCGCTTTATACACTTCCAATAGCACATATGGAATACTTCAACACTTATTTTGAATGTTTACAACCAATTTCCGATGCTATCTCATTCAATTCCAATGGTCTACAACCGAATTACTTACATTCAGTTCCTTTAAATTTAACAAACTTATATTTATTATAATTGATTCCCAAAATCAAATTTATTACCTTTCTATCAATTTATTGAATTTTATTAAATCTCATTTTCGCCTAACGACCAATTTCTTATACAAATTCGACGATATACAAACAAATAATCAATCACTAGGTTTTAAAACTATTCTAAATTGGTTCCAACTCAATTTATACTTAATGCTATTCATTCATTTTTATTACATTTCAGATTTGAATCCATTCATTTACATTTAAATTCATTCTGAATTTTCATTTCCTTATTCATAACTTCCCAAATTCTATTTCGATTCAAATTTTTTTTTTCTTAATTTAAATCCAACCCAGTATCATTAAACTTAGTTTAAGTTGAATTAAATTCAACTCCTCTCCATCTATTTAACTTAAGTTAATTTACTTCAATTCATTCAAATTTTATACTTAGGCTCAATTTCATTTTACAAGTAAATTCTCTCTTCTATTCAACTTAACTCCACCACAACCAAACTCATTTCAATCTACAATTTCTTTGATTATTAATTATAAAATTAACTTTCCAGATTCAACTCATTACATGGCCATTTCCAAATTATTTCCACTTAGTTGGATTTTATTTTCAATTCAAACCTTTACTATTTTAATCCATTTCCTGGAGTTCTATCCATTTAAATAATTCAAATTTTGGATTTCATTCATTTTTATTACAAACAATTCTATTTAGTTTATTTATTTTACTTCAAATTTTATAAGTCACCTTCTTTTTATATTCGCACTTCCTTCTATTAAAAATAAATTTTATTCACATTTTACCTCTTAACTCCGTTTATACATTTTTATTTAGTTAAGTATATATTTTATTCCAATACTGTTTCAATTTTATTATAAGCTGTCAAAACTTATTTATTCCAATTCAATACTTATCTTGTTACATTTATTTAGTCCAGTATATTTTATTATCCCATAAGCCTTTAATTCAGATTCCAGGTTTTTAATTTCAAATCATTTTGGAGTCTCCACATCTCCAAATCACATTTCTCAGATTTTTAAACCAATCCTGGCTTTATTTCAAACAAATTTCCTTTGGAAATTTTCAAAAACAACTAGTTTTTCTGAATAAATCAATTTGGCAGCAATTCGTCACTCAGAAGTTCGAAAATGAATTCTGAAGATGCGGCCGTCATCCTCTGAATTATTTTCCAGCAACTGAAATGAATTTATTGCTATATTCCTTTTCAAAAATTTATTTGAAACAATTTCCCTTCCAGAAATACTTTCCAAAATAATAATGCTAGTGTTTATCTTCAAAACACTTTGAAAACACTTCCAAATATCTAGGGTTTAAATTTACCATTTTGATTAAATCAAATTTTAACTATAATTCATTTGTACAATTTTATATTTATACAAATTTCCGTTGGTTATGTAAATCATTCTGATTTTACAATCTTACCATATTTTTTTCTTTCAATTTTATTTGTTAGAATATTTTAATCCAAACATCCAAATATATAATAATTTACAGAAATATTTCTTTTATATCAAAATACATTTTTCGGGTAAAATTATTTCATCTACCCGTTTCAAAACAATATTGTGTCGAATTGTTCAATTCTAGTGTTTAGAAACCCCTTCGATACAGTTGCGCAGACTGTGCCGACGAAGGTTCATATACCACTCAATAAATCAACCAACACAATATAAAACCATTTTATATTCACTAACAAATACGCGCTCATATCTATTAATACACTCAAATTCCCACCAGAGCCAAGGTTATCGCCAACCTTTGCTCTGATACCAACTGTGACGTCCTAGGCTTTTCAACCATCAGCAACGGCTCACGACCGGTAGGCTTTTCAACCATCCCAGCCCCGCTGTGGCTCACAGTGATACCTCGGGTTTGCTTTTACGGCCACCCTCTCGAGTCGCAACCAACCCCAAAAGGCCTTATACTACCCCCGGGGACATGTAGGGGTAAGAGTCTCCCGTTCGCCACCTAACGCAAAGCGAGAACCCCCTATCACGCTGTAATGTAGCAAACCCGATCCCGGTCTCTTCGAAACGATCAGCGCATTTGGCCAATATTGATAGTCGGTTGTTTAACTATCAATTAACATCCATAACAACCATCAACAATCAATAATTTCTCCAAATTATTTATATCCCTCAAAATATCTTCACAAGATATTATTTCCATTTCAATTCCCATTGGAAACAATTTCAAACTATATTCCTCTCACGGAATAATTTCCCAAATATTTATTTTCACTAGAATGCCAAGTACAAAACCATTTTAGATTTTTAAAATAATTTCAAAACACTTTATTATAAAAATACTTTATAAGAACGCCTTTTTAAACTTCTTTAATATTTAAGTTAAAATATATATTTAAAGATATTTAAAATAAAACCATTTTAAAAAATATAAACAAATTTCCTTTTAAAACATATTATCAAATCTCATTTGTATTAACTACAATAATAGATTGAAAATTTCTTACTTTAGAGATTTAACATTTGGAAATAATAGATTTTTAAAACTTGACTTTTAAAAATAACAATAAATCTTTAACAAATATTTAAAATTTCCTTTTAAAACAAATGTACTTGTCTATCCAGAAAATACTTCTCTTTCACAACCTTTAAAATAAATCTCTGTTTATTTTTAAAACAGATTCACAATCCTTTATAAATTCACACCTTGAATTTATATTAAAATCCGCTTCACTTTATAAACTCAGTTTATAGATCTCAAAATCTCATTCCTCTTTAAAATTTCCCAGTTTCAATATTTAGATCAATTCTACAATTTTATTTCAAATTTGCTTTATCTTGAAATAAAATTCCCTTATTTACCTTATTTATTTCAAATACAATTACTCGGGTTTTTAATTTTTAATTTCTAGTTAAAACCCCTTTAACTGAAAATTTCTATTTTAAATTCCCAACATTCCTTATTAACGCTTTTAGTTAAATTAACTCATTTAATTAGAAATAATTTCTTTATTTCTTTAAAAACCATATCACTTGAGTTTTAAATTTTTATTACTCCTTCGTAAATTTAAATTCCTTTTTCCCATATTTATTACAATTCCAATTCACTTTATTTTATCTTATTTTCAATTCACTTTTAAATTTATTCCAATTTACTTAAATTATTATTCTTTATTTTCTTCAAAAATTCAATTCCATAGATTTTCAAAATTTATTATACTGGGAATTCAATCAACCACAACATCCAATATCAAATCATCACAGGATATCAATATTCAGATCACAGAATAATAAAATAAATTTTTGAGGAATCCAGTTGGATCCCTCCAACCTGTTTCCCTGCATCCACAGACGTTAGCACAATACCAATTCCACTTCGAGGTGGAATATCGCGGTATATGGGATTTTATAATAATCATCCGCTATTATGCGGCGCATAGGGTCTCATCCGCTATATAAATGCGGGAATATCAACTCCAATATATACATATGCCAATATATATATATTGGTATATACTACTATATACCATATCATATCAATCCAATCAAACAATTCAATCATTCATCCATATTTAAATTTAACCAATTAAATTTAAATAAAATTAAACTGAGTGAGATTAACTCACCTTTTATTTTGCCATCCAAACCCAATCTCGACTTGTTCCTTTCAAAATTTAACCTTGTATAAAAAAAAATTATGCGATTTATTAATATTTGAACAATTTAAATAACAAATTTCCATCTGATAAATTTTAAATTTGATTAACTGACAGTTTATTTTAACTAGTGATTTAATTCGAACAAATAATTAAGTTTCGAACAAATTTTTTTCCTTTTCCCTTTAATTCTTTTAGTAACTGGAATAATTAAATAAGTCAATTGATCAAATTAATCCCAAAATTCATTAATTTAAGATAAACTAGTAAATCAAAATATGTATTTATTTTATTTAATTGAAACTACATGTATACTAAAAAAAATAACCTATACTGATAAAAATCAAATTTTTATATGGACTCTGTACATTTAAAACTTCCTATAATTTCCAGAATCTTATATATTTTTACACCTTACTGTAATACAAATTTTTTTTCCCATCAGTTTAAAATCAAAAGCAGAGAAAAGAAATACCTACACCCCCCTCGAGCCTCGAGATCACCCACGCAACCCAGCACGTTACCAAAACCAACCGCAAACCCACGCCCTAGTCCTTGCATTCGCGAGCCTTCCATCGTACTCGCGTGATCGAGCTCGCCAACACCGAGCGCCCACATCGAAACCCTAGATGAAGCTACCATATCAAAACAAACTCGCGAGTTCCCTTCGAAGATCGTGCATGCCTCGAGATCGAGTTCCAAATCGTACGCAGCACATGACGTCGCGCACCCCTTCTTCTTGTTCGAATGAATTCGAACTCGCGACTCCGGGATTCGATTACAGAGAGGAGGGAAATCGAACTGAGAGAAGAGGGAATAGGTCACCCTTTATTTCATTTCTACGGTCATTGATTTGAGAGGGGATGAGCGCGAGCTCGATTTGTTCTGGACGAGAATGGAAAAGTGTTTCGAACGAGGGAAATTTTATTTCGATATGTAGAAAGGAAGCGGCCATTATCTTTAGAACGAAATAGCATTTGGATCTCGGCTATGAAGTAATAAACGAAGGCAGGGGAAGCTTCTGAAAGAAGATTGCGTAATGTTATAAAAAGAAGAAACATCGATATGAAAGGAAGTCGGCTGTAGGTCTGCGATGTGAAGGAAGATATTTTAAATGCTGATGAGAGAAAAATTTGACCAGACGAATTATTGTATTTAAATCCTAAATCAGTTATTACCAATTTAATTTCCAACGCGTTTTTGTAACCTACGCCCACACAACAACTCCAAATGCTACGAAAATTGAAATCCGATAATAATACAATATTACGGATCCAATGGAACTGGTTTCGCTGAATTCCAAGGCTGTGCCCCGAAAGGGTATTTTTAAATTCAATTTAAACGTTAAAATTTGAAAACTGAACGATTCACTTTTAAATTCGATTTTAAAAGTTCTACTGCCCTCAGTATTATCAATATAGATTTTACAAGCCTTCAAATTATTTTTCTGGCTTAAAAACAGCAGATTCAATAATTCCCCGAATTTCGATAATTAAATTCTACAATTAATTATCCAATAAATATTGATATTTTGAAATTCTAGTTAATAATTTACTTTTGAATATTTAAAATTAATTAAATATTCCCACTTCAAATGTCTACAAATTCTGGGTCGTCACAAAATTTCAATTTAAATTTATTTTTCTTTTTGATAAAATATTTTTTGTCAACTAAATAGCTAAATAAGCTTGTTAAATAACTCAGTAACCCTTCATACTATTTTTAAAACACCTGGTCAGTTAAAAGATGGGAATTTGTATTTTTATTTTCCTTTGAAATTATTTTATTTCAGTAAATAACAAAATAAAATCCTACCCTACTGTAATTGTTTTCTAATATATAAATATGTATATTAAAGCTAAAATAAGTTATAATAAAACAAATATACCTTATTGCTTAATCTAAAACCCAAGATGCCCAAATCCTGGCAGCAGCTCCTTCCCTCGATTTCCGCACAGCAAATCAAGGCCTCGTCGTAGCCTACGCACATCGCGAGTCAACTTCCTGTCGATCGAACGCGAACTCGAACAACATCCCTCCCCCTCACCGCAACCTGCTGCTCACCCACCACGACCCAAAGTCACGCGACACCACCATCCAAAACTTCGCACGAGCTTCGAGAACGTCAGGGTTCGAGCCTCGATTCGATCACGAAACCCCAAAGGAAAACTCGATTCTCCACCCCATGAATACGTCGCGGCCTCACACGAGCTCGAGCTTGCATCCGCTCTTCGATTTGGTTAGAGGATTAGGAAAGGATAATCGATGCTGAACGTCTTCGCGATCTGAACGATGGAGAGGAAATTCGATTTTGTGGACATTAAATTGAGGATGGAAGAGAAATTAATTGACGAGAAGACTTCAGTCGTTATATTTCCTTCGATTTTGAAATCGAAATGAAAGGCTCGGTCCTTACATTGAAAGCCACTGTATTAATTTTTGAACGAAAAAGCTTTTGTTCTTTTGAACGAGGTTGATTTCGATATAAGGACTTGAGGGAGACGAAGATGTATATAACTTCGGAATGGCTTCTTGCGTACGCTGGTTTACTTATAAAAATATCTCTGACTAATGTACTTCAAATATTATTATATTATAAATTTTATAAGTCGTCAAATTATTTTTAACAGGCTCAAAACTTCATATTCAACATTTTACCCAATTTCAAATTATATATCTCCATAATTTAATTATCAAGTAAATATTAATATTCGGAATTCAAATTTTAAAATTAACTTTTAAATACTTAAAACCAATTTATTATTCCAATTTAAATTGTTAGAAATTCTGGATCGTCACACGACGAGTGTAACCCAGATTTGCAATTCGTTTCTCGAATCGGATTATCGGTTGTCCAAGAATAAACGAATTTGTTTGGCCGTTTGTTTTGGTTTTTGTGATTTCGACGGTGGATCTGGGTCTATGGGACGATCAGGCGATGCCATTGGGTAGGGCTCGTCGCGCAGGTCTCGGATCCAAGTTCGTTAATGGCTACAGAGCCTCGACTTTGCCAGAAAACGGCGATTTTATGGCCGGAGATGGTCTCGACTTGGGGCGTTTGAAAGCGTCGCGGATGATGGGATGGAGGCTGGGAGGTCGGCCGTGGATGGGGGACACGGTGATGCAGTCGGATCTTGGTGAAGGGCAGCGTGGTGGTCGGCGTTTTGAGTTGTTGGTGACGGCATGCTTCGTTCCAAAACGTGAACGAGATGCCGAGCTATAGGGTTTAGCATGAGTATTGCTTGCTGACGTGTTTTATTTTGTTTATTGTTTTATTTATTATATAATAAATCGTATAATTTCTAATAAGTATAACTTTTACATACGAGGTCAAATTCATGGGCGGTTTTCTCCGCTAGGATCGTATCGGAATTCCAGACATTTTGACGCTGGTTTGGACAAATTCTAAAACTGTTGAATTTTGGGTTTAAATTGGATTTAAATTCAATTTAAACTCAAAGGTGAGTGTTTTAACCCACTCACAACTTCTAAAATTTCTTATGTTAGTTAAATTAATTTATGATGTGATTAGGAATTTATTTATGGCTGTTTGATATATTTAAATTGCCATTCCTATTAATTTGTATCCTTTCGAATTAAATTGTTATTTAATTTATTATTGAAATTAAATTTCCACTTAAATACTTGTTATTGTAAATTAGTTAATTGCTGATATTTATTTGGTTGATTTGGATGATAATTATGATGGATGTTTGATTGTTGATATTGAATGATTGGATTTTATGTTAATTTATATATATATATATATATATATATAAATATTGTTATCACTCTGCAAGTTCCATTAATTATTATTATTTGAAAATCACTATGGGTTGAAATGATACGTACCCGAATGATCTATAGAATAGGGAAAAGTCGTTATGGGTTGAAATGATAGACTTGAGAGATTTTATGGATTTTTATTCAATTCGGGATTGCGGTTTGAAATGAAATATTAAATTATGGATTGAAATGATTAATATCTATATCACTTGACCCTAGGGTAGAGAATTATAAACGGACATCGAATTGGTTAAATTAAGTGATTTTTAAATCCTTAAATTTTTAAATTTAATTAAATGATATTTGAAATAAAATTTGATTTATATAATTGAAGTATTATTAGAAAATCAAGTTTTATGTTGAAATGTGAGATGGTTGAAAAGGAATTGCTTTAAGAAATTAAATTGAAAGTTTAAAGTTAAATTTTAAGTAAATGAATTTCTATTGGAATTGGGCTATTGAATTTGTTTGGAATATAAATTTGAAATATTTTGAAATTGGAGTAATTCGAATTGATATTTGAACATGGATTGAAAATGAGATGAAATTCAATAGTTATTGAAACTTAAAATTTAAGGTTTGAAATTAGGTTTGTTGATTTGGAAACTGAAATTGGTCCAAAGGTGTAGAAATGAAATGAATAGTTTAATTTGATATAAATTCCAAATTTATATTTAATATAAATAGTTTTAAAAATATATTATTTTAAAATTTCTAATTATTAAGATTTTCAAATTTATTAAACTATTTAACTAATATTTAACTATATAAATTATTTTGATCTATTATTGACCAATTTAATTTAATTTAAACTAATTATACCATGGTAATTTATTTTAAATATAATTAGTCTATTTTAAAGCTATTTAATCTATTTTAATTGTATTTTATCTAATTTAAATCTATTTAACTATCTTAAAATAATGTGATATAATTTCGAACTATGATTTCAATGTGATATAATTTCGGAAGTAAATAATGATTTCAAAAATGATATGATTTGAATTGAATATGATATTTTGATATCAATTATGAAATGATTTTGGAAATGTAAAAGAACCATCCGGTGTGTAATAAGCGATTGGTTGTTAAAGAGACCGGGATAAGATATGGGCATACTCTTTGTCGATACCGAAAACCACTTTAACAATTGTGTACGCGGTGGAGATTACAGAATGAAGTAGGATGGTGGCGACGATCCTATAAGGTATATACGTGGACTTAACTCCCGTGAGTTAGCATAAGGTGGCAAAACAGGAGCAATCGATGGGCTAAGTTAGGTCATTCCTCCGATCGGGCACATTCCATCGATACTATATTCTGACTTTGCGATTTATTTGGTGGCCACCCTCGATTTTTTTTGATTTGGGAGTGTGTTCCGAGGTGGGAGGTAGTAGCTGTTATGCGTTATCACCGGTCCGAAAGTGTAATTGGTATATCTACCCTGGCATTGCCTAGTTGTGCCATGTCACCTACCCTAGTGCGCCTTCTACGAGTTTGTTTTGTACCATACCTATGGAGTGCCCTTTGACGACGTCCAGTACGGGCGGGATTACGGTATTGTATAGACTATGGAAATATATAAAAATGTGTTAAGGGGGAAAATGTAACGCCTTAACGCTATTTTAATAGTTTATCTTACTGTAGACATATTATAATAGCGTATTGTACTACATAGTAGATAGTTTAACGGATCCTTAGGAGATGTGAATCCCAAACATCTCTTAAGCTACTACACTCACGTTAGACACTGGATAGGAGATGTCAAACCCCGTAAACATCTCCGACGCCGTTCCACTCATTATTTATTTACCATTGATTTAATTTATATAAGATCTTTTAGTTCTGACCCGAGTGTTTTGTCTTTTCAATTCGCTCGGGTCAGCCTGAGCATTTCAGGATTCGAAGACTTGTTTCTGGAGGACGAAGACGAAGATTGGATTATTATTTACTATATTTATTCCACTGCATTCATACTATTCTGCTGCATTATTTATTCATCTCTGATATGTGTAACTCTGATTCTGTATTGTATAAGTATAATCAAATTTATTTGTAAACAGCTTCATGAACTGTTATTTGATTATTATATTTTGTCATTCCGCTGCGAGATTCTGTTTTTTTATTTTCTTTCTCTTTTTCTTATTCACCCCAATAACAATCCGCCCTTCTGTATGGTTTGAGTTGGCATGTGTGTCTGCTTAAAGCGTACAAAAAGGCGGGATGTTACATATGTGTATATGATACACACACACATATACATATACATATATATATATGAATGTTATGGCACGCGCTTTGCGCGTGAATTGTTTTTATTATAAATTATATATGTTTAATTAGTCAAAAAAATGATTTTTTATTTTCAAGTGATATTAAGATTTGTCTATTTGTAAAGAAGTATTTTGAATTTTTAAAGAAGTTTAATTTTAGATCCTATTTTTAGAAGCGTTTTGAATTTGTAAAACATGTTTAATTGTTAGATCCTATTTTCAAGGGCGTTTTAATTTTAAAGAAGTTTAATATTAAATCCTATTTTTAAGTGATTAAGATTTGATAATATATAGAGGGGCATTTTTTGTGGTTCGCGTTGATACCAAAAAAGTGTGACACCAAAACTATTACAACTATTATTAAAGACGAGCGTTACGGCACGCACTTCGCGTGATGATGGCACGTGCTTCGCGCATGAATTGTTTTTATGCAAATTATATATGGTTAGCACATTCAAGAGAAAATGATTTGTAGAAATATTTAACCGTTGGAATTATTTTTGTCATTTTAAATTTTATTTCTATGTTGCAACATCTGCTTTTTTTGAATTTTTTTGAATTAATTAATAATTTATTTGTTAGATCTTATTTTTAAGTGATATTAAAATTTGATATTATTTGTAGATGGATGTTTTACATTTGTAAAAGGATTTTATTGGTTGAATCCTATTTTTAAGTGATATTAAGATTATATAATATTTGTAAATGGACACTTTGAATTTGTAAAAGAAATTTAATTATTTGATCGTATTCTCAAGTGATATTAAGATTTGGTATTATGGCATTTTTGGTAGTTCACGCTGACACCAAAAAAGTGTGACACCGAAGCTATTACAATTATTATTAAAGAAGATAAAGGGCAATTTTGGAAGTTCGCGGTCGGACCAAAAATTTGCACTTCTAAACCGACTATTAATAAAGAATAATATATAGAGGGGCATTTTTGGTAGTTCGCGTTGATACCAAAAAGTGTGACACCAAAATTCTTACAGCTATTATTAAAGACGAGCATTACGGCACGCGCTTCACGCATGATGATGGCATGTGTTTCACGCGTGAATTATTTTTATGCAAATCGTATATGGTTAACACATTCAAGAGAAAATGATTCATAGAAATATTTAACCGTTGAAATCATTTTTGTTAGTTTAAATTTTATTTCTATGTTGCAACATCTATTTTTTTTTTGAATTTTTTTGGAATTAATTAATAATTTATTTGTTAGATCTTATTTTTAAGTGATATTAAAGTTTGATATTATTTGTAGATGGATGTTTTACATTTTTAAAAGGATTTTATTGGTTGAATCCTATTTTTAAGTGATATTAAGATTATATAATATTTGTAGACAAACGTTTTGAATTTGTAAAAGAAATTTAATTATTAGATCCTATTATCAAGTGATATTAAGATTTGGATTTATGGAATTTTTGGTAGTTCACGTTGACACCAAAAAAGTGTGACACCGAAGCTATTATAATAATTATTAAAGAAGATAAAGGTCAATTTTGGAAGTTCGTGGTCGGACCAAAAATTTGCGCTTCCAAACCGACTATTAATAAAGATATATATACACACAACATATAACATAATATAATATATATATATATATATATAATATAAAACCTTGTTTATAAATTCAACTAAAATATTGATTTTATTTAACAAAAAATTTAGAACAGTTCAAAATGAATTAGACTGCATAGGCCCAATGAAGATCCAATAATGAATATTTCTTTAAAATTTGCCCATTTACCTCACTGCTAGTTGGCCCAGTTTCAACATTTTCACTGACATTCCCCCTTTGGTCTTCCACCATGCTGCAGGAAGGTGTACATCACACTTTTATGACTAGGAATGAGCTTATGGTTTATCTCTTTTTTCATTATGATAAATCATTTATTTTTAATTTGCATTAATCAAATACTTATTTGTGTTACAATTGTATTTTAATCGATAAAATGAGATGTCATAGAGCTTTGACAACAACACTAAATTGGTGGAAAAGAAATTAAATGTACGTCCCTTAATAGAGATCCAATTGTGAAAATATTTTATGGATCTATGGATATAGAACTAGAAAAATTACAAAATCGACATATGCATGCTATAGTAAAGCGTTGATGGTATACAACATATACCTTTTTATTTCCAAAAGCCAAGATAGGGTATACAACTTTAGATCTTACCATGTTGACATTTATATTTGTTGGCTTGAACACTCAAAGTATTCTCTATGATTAGAGTTGGAGTTATTATAATAGTGCTCGTCGATTCCTCTCATTGCTAGATGAGTCTGATATCAAGGTAATAATTGCTGCATTGTTTCATGTTGTTAAACATTTTGATTAGAACCATAGAAGGTAAAATTCAGAGGATTTGGACCATATTGCTAGGATTTTTGTGTCATATATGATGGGTACATTTTTTTAGGACAACAAATAACACAGTTAGACAAGGTTACTTTGGGTCGGTACATTATTTGGATTTAGTTCGGCATTTTGATTAGGGTTTAGCTACACTATAGCTAAGATGTAGTTATGACCAAAATAGGTCATGTTATGGGTTTTGTCGAGTTGTTGTAGGTATATTGACATGTTAAGTAATCCTATATCATAGTCAAATAATTATTCAATTATATCGTATATTCTTACTTACAATATTGGTTCTTCGACTATATTATTGTTTGTGGTTATATTGTGAAAGAAAATATTAAGAAAACATCATACCCTAGACTTAAAGCATATGAAAGAGAAATAGAGCAAAAAAAATGATATAGTAGCTCATTTATTCTCTAACACACGCTATCACATTGATCATATGCAAGCTACTTATATTAGCTGGAATCAATGGAACACGTCTAAAATATATAATCTAAATGAGGTGGTGGTTGCCCATAATTTATCCATGGAATGGCTTCCTTTGATTGTGTCTCCCGAAATTTTTATGCGTTATATCCAGGAGAGAGGTGCATACGGTAGTTGACAAGGCTTATAAATAGTCCTGTGGATCCACTCTTATATATTGTCTTGCGGAATGACAAATGGCGCATAAATAGAAAATGAGCTATACTAAGATGACTACCAACTATATTTACCAAGGACATGACATAAATTACAACACATATTGGAAAATAATTGCTAAATATATGGTTCCTTTACTAGATTCTGCAGTTCGAATTAGAATCATGGACTTTATTTAGTCCTTCTGCTTTGAAGTCTAGTGTTCAAGGTCTTATCATCATGTCTTCCAATGTGAACAACTAATCCTAGTTTTATCCTACTCCTCAACAAATAGCATAGTTAGAGGATCTTGGTTGGTATTGATAGAACTCGGCCGGTTGAAAGCAAGTAAAACAGATAGATTTCAAAAAATTCCTATCTTGGATCTATTGGACCTATGAAGTATAAGTAAACTTAAATCCAATCTAATAAATTCTTAATTAAATATTATTTTATTTAATCTAGTTGAAAGGAAGTTTAAATTTCATTTAAGTTCAAACATATATAATAATGAATGTATCAAATACATTCATATGTGTAAAGTGTAAGTGCAGCATGTAAGCAGTGTATATAGATATGTACGTATATAGGTGTTGGGTTTACACCGCAATAGACATGATCTCCCTTTACATATACCTTTGTTGTCCATACTTTTATTTTGAAAACATGTCAATAATAATAACATATGTATATACAAAGTTCACTTACACTTATACATGATATGTTAAAAAGGTATTTTACTAACAAATACAAGATAATTATATTTATAACAAGACAATTAACGAATTAAAGTAGGAATTTATGAAGAAGAAAAGAAGGAGGACTTTCCTCTTTCATTTACTCATTCATTCAATGCTATTTCAAATCAACAATTAAACTCATAAACATATATGTATATCGAAATTAATTTTAACCATTTCATATTTTGAAATCAAAAATTAATAAGTTTGAATCTAATTTCAACTTAGGATGGATTTTAAATTAAATTTGTGATTTTACATAGAAGTCCATTTTATAAATTTTGAACTAAAATAACGTACACATATATACGTATATGTAATTAATTGCAAATGAAAATGACATACATACATACATACATATATATACGTATAAAGGTTGTAAATTAATATATGTTTTAAAATTAAAATTAACAAATTAAAATCTAACTTTAACTTAAGTGGGATTCAAAAGGTTTATGATATGTTGCATAAAAGTCCACTTATGTTTTATGTTTTTTTAAACAACTTTCAAACTAAAGCATACAATAATCAAAAGCACTATATCCAAAACAAACATCATGTAAAAAATTGTATTCAATTTCCAAATTATTTCAAATCGATAACATATGTCATTTACCTACTTTGTGTATATATATAACAAATAATAAAATCATAGCAATTAATTTAAAATTGGGTTTCAATCAAAATTGTTTTTTGTTAAACAATAATTTCCAAAACAAGAACAGAAAAGGATAACTTAGGCACATATAAATTCATTGTAAAATTTCAGATCCAAATAATATGAACAACATGAACAACTAATAAAATAAGATGTAATGTTAGCAAGATGAACATGTGTAATCAAAAAGGGGTATAGCACAAAATGGATCTAAATCAAATTAACATTATGAACACGTGTTATTAAAGGAGATGTGATAGAAGGGATTTAATCCATGTTAAATAGACAAGCTCGTATTTAGATGTGGTATGGAAAAGATCTAAACCATATGTACAAGATGAATATTGAATAAATAAATCTAGAACTTCACCTTAAAATGAAGCTAAAAGAACGCACTTTGAATGATGGATTAGGCTCCTAGATCTGAATGAATTGACCTCTAGATCTTGAAAAAATCAAGAGATAACAACCACCTTTTTATTTTATTTTATTTTGATTTTGTTTTCAGGAATTTTAGCCATAGGTTCTATGAAAATTTGAGTCATTAGAGGATGGAGAAGAAAGAGCGAAAGGTAATCAATTTCTATTAAAAAAGGAGGACCGCTTTCCTTCCTTTTAATTACTGAAGTGACCCACTTCTTTTGGATTGTTATTTTTCAGTGATTTACTGTTGAGATTTTTTTTTTTTCCAAACCAAGTGATCACTTCTTTAATTTCATTTTCCCCCAAGATCCAAATTCTTACCAATATAAAAATATTAGTATATAAGTCAATTCAAGTCATTTATATATATGAAGATATATAAATGTTTCCTTGCTTATCAGAGTATTAAAAATTAACAAGGAAAATTCAATCACACAATATTTCTCATTTTTCAGAGAATTGGTGTCACATAGCCATTTCTATTTTTACATTCCTCTTTTTGATCTCAAGCTTGATTAATAATAAATTCGAATATTGCCACTTATAATTTTCTTGCTTACTTCTCAAATTAATTGGTTTCTTGGTTTACAAGCCATACATTTAAATTCCGGAATTCTTTTGTGATTTGGTACTTATCATATGAATTATGAGGTGATAAACTAGGTTGAAGTCTAAGCAGAGAAAAACAACACATGTGATCAGGGTTTAGACACAACAAGCACAAACCAATCATGACAGACAAAATACATATTTCCTGGTTAACTGAGCAGATAGTCATCACATGAGTGATGGTGTTGTGAGCTACTTTATAAATCACACAACTTCTTATATCTGGAGCTAGAAAAGTGTTGAATCCGGTGTCTTACCACTTAGTATCAGTTTTGAAGCTATAGTATCAGATTTTCCCAACCTAGTATTAGATCAGTAGTTATAATATCAGAAATTTCCTACCTAGTATCAGTTTTATAGTATCAGATTTCTCCTACTTAGTATCAGTTTTATAGTATCAGATCTCTCCTACTTAGTATCAGTTTTATCAGTTCTATAGTATCAGATCTCTCCTAATTAGTATCAGTTTTATCAGTTTTATAGTATCAGATCTCTCCTAATTAGTATCAGTTTTATAGTATCATAACTGAAGTGCCTCAAGACTGTCTAGAAAAACATGTTCACATATCAGATTAAATGGCATCTTCTCCTTCAGCATTATCTACTAAAACTATTTCAGAACTTGTTACTTAAGTCCACAGCTCACAAACACATATAACATTTAAGTTTCTTTTTCTTCTTACATGCTGTTTTCCAGATATCAAAGTAAAAGACACTCATTAAAATACTTAGAACATATTAGAGTTTTCCTAACTTAACTATTACAAAGACACTGCTACTTCTCTTAAACACTTTAAATTCCTCAAGATCTCCAAATATCCATGCAAGCAAGCAAGCAATTCATGCATCTTTCCCTGCAGCAAAACTTTGAACTGCCTCAATAAAATGAGACACCCCAAGTATTGCAAAGGCAACAAATAGGGTCAGAAATAAATTCTGGTGTGAGTGAAATCAAGTATGCAAAATATCTTGTAAATTCTTAAGGCTGTATAGAGAACTTTTCTATTAAATGCTATTCAAATCCCAATTAAAATCTGAGAATGTGTATATTTAAGTTTATCTATAAACATACTCCCAAGCATTCATCCACTTACTTCATTCAGTTGTACAAGTACAAAACTCCTATGGATTAACTCCCTGAATTCCATAGCATAATTTCTCTGTATTTTTAAGTTTTATCTACAAACATACATCCAAGCATTCATCCATTCACTTCATTCAGTTGTACAAGTACAAAACTCCTATGGATTAACTTTCTAAATTCCATAGCATAATTTCTCCTTCTCATCTTTTCATTTTGTTTGGTCTGAACTCTTGCCATTGAACACCATGTGTGCATTGCAAAGGGGCTCAGTTCTGTTAACCCTTTACACAGAGGCCTACGGGACTTAAACAAGTCATGCACATACCCATCAACCACCTGCTGATGAGTAGATCAAGGCACTACTCCTAAATTATTTTATAATTTAGAGACCATGCTTATTTATTTCTTTCTGGGGAATTTTTCTTTTGATTCCAGAGATACTCGTATTCTTTCCTTCCTTATATAGGTCAAGAATTATTAAAATCACCCAAAGATCATATCCAGACATACAAAGCATTCATGTAAAATTGCACACCTTATTTCAAAGTCATTTTTGCTTTAATCACATTTTTCTAAAACCTACTTATATTTTTATTTCTAGAAATTTCCATTTCTTACACAAATATGAAGAAGTCATTTGCAAAACTATATTTATTCTTTTACTGTGAACATAGGGAATGGTTTTTGAGAAAAACCGATAAAAACTTATTGGTTTATGATCTGAACAAATCAGCACATATTTGTAATATTGCATTGTTCATATCATTTTTAATATAGACTAGACATAAGCATAAATCTCAATATTCACACTGCCTAATTCTTTTCTTTCATTGATACCCTATTCCACAGTAAAATATTTGATTCATTTTTCATATCAAAACTAGCATATATAAAATCTATTCCTGTGATTAGTGTATTTGTTTGATTATCTATATTTTAAAACAAAAACTGAAACCATCACAACAAGTCAAAACAGATTAAAACCTCATCCAAAAACTCAACCAGAATACCATCCATGATCAACATATTTTCATCCAGAAAATAAAATCAAATAGGAAAAACATAATGTAATGTTTATATAAAATAACTTGGCTGCCCTTAACATGGGTCTTAATGCCTTACAGATCATAAGTGATTAATCACTCACCTTCCTCCTCTCTTCCCCGAGAATGTCTAAGCTTGAAAACAGGGTGAGCTCTCCTTTCTATTTTTTTTTAGTGTGTTTCTGTTTTCCCCCAGAGAAAACCTCTGCTTCCCTCTTGATTTAAATCATTTTGCTAGGGTTTTACTAAAGGAAACACCCATTTTATCCTCACATTACTCAGAGAATTATGTGTGTGTTGTTATGGCTAAATGTGCCATTTTCTCTTGATTTCTATTTCTAGTAAAAGCAGTTGCTTCTCTGCTTTTCTGTGCACATGCTATTTGCATGATCCATCTACACATCATCTTTGTGTGACTCAGATACATTGTATACCTTGTTAGGCCTGAATGGTCCTCTTATATTATTTCAAACCATTTATTTCCTGATTTATTTTTGAGAAGGTGTTTATGCACAATAATACTAAACTGGTTCTCATGCAATTTGGTTATCAAAAGGGCTTTATCATTTTATACTTCTTTGGCTACTCATATCTAATACATATATATTTATTGAAAAAAAAATCTCTATCCTCTTATTTATTCATTTCACTTACTCCTAATATTATTATTGTCAGACTATATTTTCTTTTCTTAAATATTCTCATTTTAAAATTATTTTTATCTCAATAATTTGGGTCTTCACATACTCTCCTCCTAAAAGGAATTGTGTCCCACAATTATTCTCTCATACATTTCCATCCAAATGTATACAAAGCATAATTTCAATTGAATGAAATTTCAGAAACTCATTCATTCCAAATCAATCAAATATAAATAAATAATTTTTAAACATACCTTTAAGTAGAAAACAGATTAGGATATTTATCCTTTATCCTCTCTTCAGCCTCCCAAGTGCAATCATTCCCATCCAAACTCCATTGGATTTTAACTAGTTTAATTATTTTATTTCTCAGCTTCTTTTCTTCTCTAGCCACAATGCCCACTGGTTCCTTTTTATAAACCAGATTTTCTTGAATTTCAACATGTGTAGGAGATTCAAGAATGGACTCTTTATCATGCACCCATTTTCTCAATTGGGATACATGAAATACATCATGTATTTTGCTCAATTCCTCTGGTAACTTCAACCTATAAGCTAAAGTCCCTATTCTTTGAACAATTTCATATGGTCCTACATACCTTGGTGACAGTTTCCCTGCTTTTCCAAATCTCAATATTTTCCTCATTGGTGAAACTTTGAGAAACACATAGTCTCCCACCTCAAATTCTACTGGCCTTCTCTTTTTATCTGCATAAGCTTTCTGTCTCTCTTGAGCTACTCTCATTCTTTGCCTCACTAATTCAATTCTTGCAGAAGTTTCTTTTACATGGTCTGGTCCAAGCAACACCCTTTCACCAGCCTCCATCCAACATGCAGGAGATAAACAAGGCTTCCCATACAAAGCCTCAAATGGAGCCATTCCTATAGTGGATTGGTAGCTATTATTATAAGCAAACTCAGCTAAATAAATATGATCCTCCCAGTTGCCTCCAAAATCAAGTATGCATGCTCTCAGCAAATCCTCTAAAACTTTATTAACAATCTCAGTTTGCCCATCTGTTTGTGGGTGGTAGGCTGTGCTTAGGCTTAGTTCTGTCCCCATAGCTTCTTGAAAGCTACTCCAAAACCTTGAAGTAAACAAAGTATCTCTATCACTAATGATAGTCTTGGGGATGCCATGCAACCTCACTATTTCCTTCACAAATAATTGAGCTAGCTTGTGAGCATTTCTGTTTGAACTTATTGGGATAAAGTGTGCTGTTTTTGTGAGTCTATCAACCACTACCCAAATACTATCATTTCCCTTCCTTGTTCTTGGCAAACCATCCACAAAATCCATTGATATACTCTCCCATTTCCAAGTAGGCACTTCCAAAGGTTGCAATAGGCCTGAGGGCCTTTGATAGTCTGCCTTTACTTGTTGGCATGTCAAGCAATTTGCCACATATTTTGCTACTGCTCCTTTCATTCCTGGCCACCAATAATTTCTCTTGAGATCATGGTACATTTTTGTACCACCTGGATGGATAGTATACTTTGTTTTGTGATGCTCATCCATAACTTCTTGCTTTAGTTCCCCTACATTTGGTATGCAGAGTTTCCCCTTTTTCCTTAAGTATCCTTTACCATCTACCTCATAGTTTTCCACTGTCATGCCTTGGGATATCATGTTCTTTTTCTCCTTCAAATTTATATCTTGATTCTGCATTTGTCCTATTTTATCAACCAGTGTTGATTTTAAGGATAAGAGGCTTAATTTACCATATTCAATCATCTTACTGTGTGTCTTATCTGATACACTAGCTTCTTCTTTCACTTCCACCTCACTAAGAATTATCAAATCCTTGAATTCTGCCATCATTAAGCTTGCCAATTTAGCTTGATGTCTACTTAATGCATCTGCTACTTTATTAGCTTTTCCAGGGGTATACAATATATCAAGATCATAGGAAGCTAGAAATTCTACCCACCTATGTTGCCTCATGTTCAAGTCTTTTTGGGAAAACAAATATTTAAGTGACTTATGATCAGTAAACAATTCAAACTTAGCACCCAATAAATAATGTCTCCATAGTTTCAATGCATACACCACAGCAGCTAGTTCTAAGTCATGTGTAGCATACCTAGTTTCATTTGGCTTGAGTTGCCTTGATGCATACGCTATGACTCTACCATGTTGCATAAGCACTGCCCCCAATCCAGATCCACTAGCATCTGTGTAAACTACTAATTCTTCATTACCCTCTAGCACTTGTAAAACTGGAGCTTCTACCAGTGCCTTCTTTAGTGATATGAAAGCTTGTTCACACTTCTCTGTCCATACATATGGTTGCTCCTTTTTAGTTAACTTGGTCAATGGGATAGCTATCCTTGCAAAATCTTTTATAAATCTCCTGTAATAGCCTGCCATTCCCAAAAATGACCTCACCTCAGTTACTGATTTGGGTCTACTCCAAGATTGCACTGCCATTACCTTATTTGGGTCTACACTAACCCCTTGTTGTGATACAATGTGCCCCAAAAATTTTACTTCCTTCTGCCAAAATGTACATTTAGAGAATTTGGCTTTTAAATCATGTGCCCTCAGTCTAGACAAAACCAGATGCAAGTGCTTTGCATGATCTTCTTCTGATTTTGAATATACTAAAATGTCATCAATAAAAACAACCACAAATTTGTCTAGAAAATCTCTAAATGTTCTATTCATCAAATCTACAAAATATGATGGTGCATTTGTCAATCCAAAAGGCATCACCAAAAATTCATATAATCCATACCTTGTGTTGAAGGCAGTATACTTAATACTCTCTTCCTCCACCTTCATCTGATGAAACCCAGAGGCTAAATCTAGCCTTGAAAAGACCCTTGCTCCATTTAATTGATCGAATAGATCATCAATTCTAGGAAGTGGATATTTGTTTTTAATGGTGACTTTGTTTAATTCCCTATAATCAATGCACATTCTCAAAGTACCATCCTGCTTCTTCACAAATACAATTGGAGAACCCCAGTTTGAACTACTAGGCCTTATGAAGCCTTTCTGCTCCAGTTCTTCCAACTGATGTTTCAATTCCACAAGTTCTTTAGGACCCATTCTAGTTGGCTTCTTGATGATTGGGCTGGCTCCTGGGATTAGCCTTATTTGAAATTCTACTTGCCTATTTTCTGGAACACCTATGACTTCACCAAAGACATCTGGGTATTCATTTATAATTTTTATGTCCTCCAGTGTTAATTCTTTCTCAGTCATGCTACATATGTGGTTACAGTAATTGATTTTAGCAATTTCACTCATAACTATAATATTTTTACCATTTTCTGTTTTCAGAGAAATAGTAAGATTTTCTAAGTTTAAAATTGCTTTGTATTTTCTTAGCCAATCAATTCCTAGAATAATTCCTATTCCAGGATATTTTAGCACAAACAAATCAGAACTAAACATATTTCCACCTATGTTTAACTCTACTCCCAAACATTTAATCCCTAGCATGCAAGAATTACCTAGTGGGCTCTGAATAAACAAGGGATTATCAACTAAATAGCATGTGAGAGTTAATTTATTCACTATGTCTTGGGATATTAGTGAATGTGTTGCTCCAGTGTCATATATAACTGAGATGGGGTGATCTTTAATTAGAAGTATACCTTCCAATTGTCCAGGACTTCCCACTGCAGTTGCTTTTGCTTTGCCCTCAAGTGCTCCTACCTTTGCCCCCTTTTTGAACTCTGGGCAGTTTCTTTTAATATGGCCTTCCTTCCCACAGTTATAGCAGCTAAACAATGCCTTCTTGGCTGCTTGACACCTATTACTCATGTGTCCTTCTTTGCCACAATTAAAACAAGTAACCTTCTTCTTAGCTTCCCCAGTGGTTGCTCCCTCCATTTTCTTATCCATATTCTTTTTGTCATAGGGATGTGCTCTATTTTTCCCCTTCTTTTGATTGGTAGCCCTCATGCTCCTAAATTTTTCCCTTGCATTGTCATGTTGTTCAAAAGAAAGAGCAAGGTCTATGACTTGATCAAATGTTTTATCCTTGTATGGTAACATTGCTCTACTCAGACCTGCATTTAATCCTTGGATAAATCTTGAATTCTTTGATTCTTCATCTCCTATGAGCATAGTTCCATACTTGGACAAACTCTCAAATTTTTGAGTGTATTCAGTCACACTCATTGGTCCTTGCCTCAGCCTTATGAATTCTTCAAGCAATGTTGCCTTAGCTGTAGCTGGAACAAACCTTGCTTCAAGCATTTCCTTGAATTGATCCCATGTTATCTCATTTTCTGGCCTTCCTGTGATGATCACCTCCCACCAATCTAAGGCTGCTCCTTTGAGTCTCCTTGAAGCTATCTGCCTCTTTCTTTGGTCATTAATTTGCATATCTGCAAATATCCTTTCCAAAGTTCTCAACCATGTCTGCACTCCCATAACTCCCTCAGTGCCTTCAAAATCCTTGCCTCCCAAATTTGAAAATGTCTTCAATAACTTAGCTAATTCCTCATGAGGATTCTCTTCCCTCTGCACTGCTCCTTCTCTAAATGCCCTCACCAAATCTTGCAAGTTAACCATTGGTGTTGTATTGGAGGGTCCTGCTCCATGACTTGGTGGTCTTCCTACCATGATTCACTATTCAATTGCATAGCTAGTCAGTCATATTTCTAATTTAATTATTTTTCTGAAATTTATTTCTACTGTGGATGTTTATTTCTATCATTACTATATTTTTTTTTTAGAATTTTATCCTTACAAGAAAATTGGATAATATATTTATGCTATGTTTTAATAACATAGCTCTGATACCAACTGAAGTGACCCACTTCTTTTGGATTGTTATTTTTCAGTGATTTACTGTTGAGATTTTTTTTTTTTTTCCAAACCAAGTGATCACTTCTTTAATTTCATTTTCCCCCAAGATCCAAATTCTTACCAATATAAAAATATTAGTATATAAGTCAATTCAAGTCATTTATATATATGAAGATATATAAATGTTTCCTTGCTTATCAGAGTATTAAAAATTAACAAGGAAAATTCAATCACACAATATTTCTCATTTTTCAGAGAATTGGTGTCACATAGCCATTTCTATTTTTACATTCCTCTTTTTGATCTCAAGCTTGATTAATAATAAATTCGAATATTGCCACTTATAATTTTCTTGCTTACTTCTCAAATTAATTGGTTTCTTGGTTTACAAGCCATACATTTAAATTCCGGAATTCTTTTGTGATTTGGTACTTATCATATGAATTATGAGGTGATAAACTAGGTTGAAGTCTAAGCAGAGAAAAACAACACATGTGATCAGGGTTTAGACACAACAAGCACAAACCAATCATGACAGACAAAATACATATTTCCTGGTTAACTGAGCAGATAGTCATCACATGAGTGATGGTGTTGTGAGCTACTTTATAAATCACACAACTTCTTATATCTGGAGCTAGAAAAGTGTTGAATCCGGTGTCTTACCACTTAGTATCAGTTTTGAAGCTATAGTATCAGATTTTCCCAACCTAGTATTAGATCAGTAGTTATAATATCAGAAATTTCCTACCTAGTATCAGTTTTATAGTATCAGATTTCTCCTACTTAGTATCAGTTTTATAGTATCAGATCTCTCCTACTTAGTATCAGTTTTATCAGTTCTATAGTATCAGATCTCTCCTAATTAGTATCAGTTTTATCAGTTTTATAGTATCAGATCTCTCCTAATTAGTATCAGTTTTATAGTATCATAACTGAAGTGCCTCAAGACTGTCTAGAAAAACATGTTCACATATCAGATTAAATGGCATCTTCTCCTTCAGCATTATCTACTAAAACTATTTCAGAACTTGTTACTTAAGTCCACAGCTCACAAACACATATAACATTTAAGTTTCTTTTTCTTCTTACATGCTGTTTTCCAGATATCAAAGTAAAAGACACTCATTAAAATACTTAGAACATATTAGAGTTTTCCTAACTTAACTATTACAAAGACACTGCTACTTCTCTTAAACACTTTAAATTCCTCAAGATCTCCAAATATCCATGCAAGCAAGCAAGCAATTCATGCATCTTTCCCTGCAGCAAAACTTTGAACTGCCTCAATAAAATGAGACACCCCAAGTATTGCAAAGGCAACAAATAGGGTCAGAAATAAATTCTGGTGTGAGTGAAATCAAGTATGCAAAATATCTTGTAAATTCTTAAGGCTGTATAGAGAACTTTTCTATTAAATGCTATTCAAATCCCAATTAAAATCTGAGAATGTGTATATTTAAGTTTATCTATAAACATACTCCCAAGCATTCATCCACTTACTTCATTCAGTTGTACAAGTACAAAACTCCTATGGATTAACTCCCTGAATTCCATAGCATAATTTCTCTGTATTTTTAAGTTTTATCTACAAACATACATCCAAGCATTCATCCATTCACTTCATTCAGTTGTACAAGTACAAAACTCCTATGGATTAACTTTCTAAATTCCATAGCATAATTTCTCCTTCTCATCTTTTCATTTTGTTTGGTCTGAACTCTTGCCATTGAACACCATGTGTGCATTGCAAAGGGGCTCAGTTCTGTTAACCCTTTACACAGAGGCCTACGGGACTTAAACAAGTCATGCACATACCCATCAACCACCTGCTGATGAGTAGATCAAGGCACTACTCCTAAATTATTTTATAATTTAGAGACCATGCTTATTTATTTCTTTCTGGGGAATTTTTCTTTTGATTCCAGAGATACTCGTATTCTTTCCTTCCTTATATAGGTCAAGAATTATTAAAATCACCCAAAGATCATATCCAGACATACAAAGCATTCATGTAAAATTGCACACCTTATTTCAAAGTCATTTTTGCTTTAATCACATTTTTCTAAAACCTACTTATATTTTTATTTCTAGAAATTTCCATTTCTTACACAAATATGAAGAAGTCATTTGCAAAACTATATTTATTCTTTTACTGTGAACATAGGGAATGGTTTTTGAGAAAAACCGATAAAAACTTATTGGTTTATGATCTGAACAAATCAGCACATATTTGTAATATTGCATTGTTCATATCATTTTTAATATAGACTAGACATAAGCATAAATCTCAATATTCACACTGCCTAATTCTTTTCTTTCATTGATACCCTATTCCACAGTAAAATATTTGATTCATTTTTCATATCAAAACTAGCATATATAAAATCTATTCCTGTGATTAGTGTATTTGTTTGATTATCTATATTTTAAAACAAAAACTGAAACCATCACAACAAGTCAAAACAGATTAAAACCTCATCCAAAAACTCAACCAGAATACCATCCATGATCAACATATTTTCATCCAGAAAATAAAATCAAATAGGAAAAACATAATGTAATGTTTATATAAAATAACTTGGCTGCCCTTAACATGGGTCTTAATGCCTTACAGATCATAAGTGATTAATCACTCACCTTCCTCCTCTCTTCCCCGAGAATGTCTAAGCTTGAAAACAGGGTGAGCTCTCCTTTCTATTTTTTTTTAGTGTGTTTCTGTTTTCCCCCAGAGAAAACCTCTGCTTCCCTCTTGATTTAAATCATTTTGCTAGGGTTTTACTAAAGGAAAAACCCATTTTATCCTCACATTACTCAGAGAATTATGTGTGTGTTGTTATGGCTAAATGTGCCATTTTCTCTTGATTTCTATTTCTAGTAAAAGCAGTTGCTTCTCTGCTTTTCTGTGCACATGCTATTTGCATGATCCATCTACACATCATCTTTGTGTGACTCAGATACATTGTATACCTTGTTAGGCCTGAATGGTCCTCTTATATTATTTCAAACCATTTATTTCCTGATTTATTTTTGAGAAGGTGTTTATGCACAATAATACTAAACTGGTTCTCATGCAATTTGGTTATCAAAAGGGCTTTATCATTTTATACTTCTTTGGCTACTCATATCTAATACATATATATTTATTGAAAAAAAAATCTCTATCCTCTTATTTATTCATTTCACTTACTCCTAATATTATTATTGTCAGACTATATTTTCTTTTCTTAAATATTCTCATTTTAAAATTATTTTTATCTCAATAATTTGGGTCTTCACAATTACCATTCCCTTTTCAAATCTATTTGAAAACTTCTCCACTTCCCCCCTATGGCCAGCCAATACAAGTGGCTAACCGAGCCTTAAAAAAACTTCCTAAAGCCATTTAGTATTTATTCCATTTAAATCCAGTTTTAATATTCTATCGATATCATAAATCAATATGCATACACATAAATTTTACATATACGCATTTAATTAAATAGTAATAGTGTTCAAACATCAAATATAATTATATCATACGTCAATCCCTTAGTAAATAAGAATGCTATTTTGTTTTAGTTATCTACTCTATCAATCAACTCTCTCTAACGCTGACAAAGCACCTTTATCATGTGGAACTATTCATAGTATGTCTCTCAACTTCTAATAAGCTCTAGGTTCTTTTACAAATGGTATCGTAGCGTTGTTATCATATAACAATGTCGTGGGATTCTTAACATTTGGAATTACCCCGGCTCAATTATAAATTTGTGTATTCATTTATACTTCTTTTATTGCAGTGCTTATTCAAGGTGATGTACTTAGCCTTTGGTTGAATCAACCACTGCTTATTGTTTTAGAACATTTCCGACTTAAAGTTCTTAACTTAAGATTGAACATGAGCATAGGATTAACATACTATACCACTTATGTAGTTCGAGTCTCTGCACTCCTTCATAATGAGTTCATTGTTTTATAAACAATTCTATAATATTTCACAAATACTTGAGAACTCTCTCAATTTTCATATAGTAATCTTAATTTTTTGCTTACTACATGTATCAAATACATGAGCGAAGTATGATATAGTAGACAATATGGCTTTAATGATGATTCCTATTGCTAATGCATAAGAAACCCATCTTATATGGTCCATATCAAACAATTTAATATAGTGTTTGTTTATATCCTTTTGGGACATTCCCAACATCCTTTTGTATTGACTATGAAAGATGTCTTTTTAAATCCTATATCAAAAATTAAACAAGCAAATTAAAATGATTTTAACATGAGTACATTAGTAATAATCATAAGTTTGTTGTTTACCTTAAGTAATTTTTTGGTACCTTTAATGTTCTTTCTTATAGACATACGCTTCCTCTACATATTGACTGAAATTCAAACTATGATTTCCCAATCAATACTAGCTTAACTCTGATGCTTATCGAATAATACTTTTGTATCATCTCTCGAATCATATCCAATACTCACAAACTGAGTCATCGCTCCCATTGGCTTTGAGACATTTTGGTTGTTATGTGCTAACAGTCTATTCTAAATCATTATTTAGAATTTCGGTTTCAAGGTATATGTACCAAAACTCAAAGTCACACCGAGTGATAAATTTTGTGAGTAAAATATGAATTAACTAAAGCACTTTGAATGCCGAATCTGTTACATTATTTTAAACAATTGAAATTTACGATGTTATTATTATCAACGTGGCTTATATTCCAACTGCATTGATCTACTTCTTGAAGACACTTTTACAGTCAATTAAGCATCCTTTGGGTAACACTATCAAAATTATATTTTAATAATGTACTTGGAATCCATTACGGATTTGCGCATCATGCCATATAGAAGAGTCAATACTCTTAATGGCTTATTTAAAATCGAGGAAGTTCTTTTATCAACGTTAATAAAATTCATAATTTCTCTTTAATGTGTGAGATTTATTATTTGACATTCCATTGTTCCGTGTTTGTATGGTTAAGTTAATTTCATTCCATCCTTCATTATCATTTTATCTTTGGATTGTATTCAAATCCATTTTACTACCAATAATTTCTAAAAGCAATTCCTTCATTATGAAGTTGGTGTTTCTTGAAACAACAATTATTTCATAGAGCAATGGAATAGGTATTCATAAACATTTTATGAATTGCCATATATATAGAAACCAATTTGGTTTTTTAGATGAAATTAATTTTAACCCAATGTACTTACTCGTAGGTACATGACGTTACAGAAAGAAGTTAACTCAATTTCACTCATCGCTAATTGTACTTTGTTGAACAAGTCTAATTACTCCTTATTGATACATCATTATGCGTTGTAGGCAGTTTTGTGATTGAATCTTATTGGTTTTAGGTACCTTTGGGACCCTTTTCAACACACTTACCTATTCAATCAAATTGAGTTACATCTGCATGTTATTTTTTCTACTTCTATATTCAATTTTATGGATTTATCATAGCTATACTACTTGTGCATCAAATGGACATGTTCATTCTTATGATAATTCATCAATGAATTTAACAAAATATGTGGAACCATTTTGTATTATTAGACTATGAATTGCATACAACCATATGTATCTATTCAAAGAGTTCACCAACTCTTTTGTCATTCCACTAGATCGGTGCTTCACCCTCAATCTTTTGAGATATAATTCATCGGTACCATATGATTCATAGCCATATGATTTAAAGAAATATTCCTCAAAACTGTAACTTAATCCATAATTTCAAAATTAATTGTAAATATTTTAGATAGTTCTGTGTTATGTAGCTCATGCAACAAATACGATTATTCTAATAGATTTATTTCATAAGAATATACAAATATTCATAACAAAATAACACTATATTTATTTTTAGTCAATACTGAAAACATTCATTATTTCATAAATAATATTTGGTGTATTTACATAAATTATATTTCGTACCTTGATGCATCCACTGATAAGTATTATATGGCATGCTTCCACTATTTTCGCCAGTAGTATAAGACTATTAACTTAGGCTTATAATTGCAGGCTAACACTAATACATCTCTGAAAATCACAGGCCATTGAAAAGATCACCAACATCGATTGACCACCATTTACATGGCAGCGATGGTTGATCTACGTTCAAAAGATGACCAGAGAAGCATGAATTCCGGCCAACCAATGACATAGAATTAAAACTCAAAAAGAAACCATAAAATAGTGACACAAAAAAATTCTTTTCCATAGCCAAGGCTCCACCGTTCAAAAGCATAGAAGAATCAAAGAAAAGGTGAAGGTGCTTACTGTTCACAAAGAAGAAGAAGATGAAAGATTTGAGATATTTTAGGAGTTCTTTGGAAAAATTTAATGGCAACAATTGAATTTCTAGCTTCGCTAAAGAATGAAGAGGAAGGTTAGGGGTATTTATATACATACCCCCACGATCACAACCATTGGATTGAAAAGGTCATCAGATCTCGACCATCTAGGTGTAATCAATGCTATTGTCATCTCATATGTTGGAAACATGAGCCACTGCTACATTTGGAAAAGTGAACTATCACAGCAAATAGCATAGCATTACATGTGGTACACATTAAATGCAAAGTAAATGGGCCGATCGGTTGGATCTTCATGATTTAACAAGCCTACCCTTGCTCAAATTTTGTGTAAGTATGATTTCCAACCAGCACATCAAGGCCCGACCAATATCCATGTCAGCTAGTACTTCTCAACCTGGCCCAGTTCCAGCCAGCCCACATTTAGTTTGGCCTCATCTCAGCAAATCCAATAAGAAAATCACGGATAGGCTGGCCTGGACTCTCATGTTTGGCCAGCCTGGCATGAGTCGACACAGCCATCACATATGACTTGACCCGGCTCAAAGATTCATGTATATGGTCTGGCTCTACCATCCCTCCTTCGACCGACCCAATCAGCCCTTCCTATCACTATGTCTCAGCCTCGTCCTTCACGCTCCAGCCTTAGCATTTTTAGCTTTGTTTTCAGCAAGCTCCGGCAACAAGCAACTAACCATCACTGTGCAAGAAGCTTCTCTCCAGCCATGCTACCCAGAGAAATGTGCTAGATGCTAAAATGTACATCCTAATACGACTTATACACCTACTACTGTAGCCTATCTGTCAAAAGTGTACCAACTTCTATAGAATGCCACCTTTCTTAGCACAAAGCACGAGCCTTGTATGAAATTACAGCTAGCATGCTTCTCAGCCACATATCTCAACCACCTTTCCAACTGTCTTCCATCCATCTAAGTGACCAGATCTACGATCAAGAACAATTCTCGCCTATTTACAGTGCAATCTTGTAACGACCCGAAAATTTTAACGATTTAAATAACGTAATTAACTAAATTTTTCATGAAATTAAACAATAAAATTTTGCAATGAAAATTTGATATTTGGGATACGTCTATTTTAAGATAGCAAGTGGCAGATTTTTATCGAAAAATATGTATGTTTGTTCAGTTGTGAAATTTTAATTTAAAATCAGTTAAAAATTTGATGGAAATAAATTATTTTTGAAATCTGAATATTTTTATATAAGAAAAATGTAGAACGTTTTCTGAGTGAGACGTCATATTTCTTTTGGCCAAATTTGGACTGCTCTAGCTCCGTTTATCTTATTTTCGGCGATTTAGCAGCATTTTGGCAGCGAAAATCAAGTTTTGATAGGTAGGCATTGTCTTTGATATCTGTGTACCATCTTATTCGTATCATTGCACTGATCTCCGTAGTATATTCATTTGTGTGTTTCGACGTCCGGTACACGGCCAAATCTACGAAACGGTTAGCTGTATCGGTACCCATTTTGAGTCTTTTGGGTTTCCCTGTGTCCATTCATTTATCCTCCGTGAGAAAATAAATGGTCACTAGAATTTATTATTCCCTGAATTCAATTCTTGACTTTCTCTGTTCCCACCATTTCAATATATTAGCTGCTTCTCTTCCCTCTAGTTCGTTATGTGCTTTGCATGTAATATATATATATATATATATATATATATATATATTAATTAAAGTTTGCATTCATATTTGTTGTGTGAACCTAATCCTCTTGTTTTCCTTCGAACCCGACCCTTCCCTTCCACGGCCTCGTCACCTTCATTCACCTGCCATCAACTTTCTCTCCGACCATCGCTCCACCAGCTTTCCCCACCACAACTCCACGCGGCCAACCACTCTCCTTCTCCCAGCTCTTCGCCTCTCCTCTCTGCAACCTATGCTCCGAGCCATCCCTCAAACCCTTCACCTTCCATAGCCTTGTCCGCCTCCACTCCTCTCTCTCTCAGCTTTCCACCAACGATCGAACCAACCCATCCTTAGCCCGCCATGCCAACACTCTCACCAGACCCGCTTCCAGTTTCCGCTACCCACATCGAACCCCACTTCCCCCAGCCAAGCCTAGTTCCACCACACCCCCTTCAACAGCCGCCTGAACCGATCGACATAGCCATCCAGCAGCCTCCTCCAACCCCACAGCAGCCCTCTCCTTGCAACACCCTTCCCACTACCATCCCCTCCTCTGCACCAACCTCCCTCTACTGCAGCCACCTCTCTATCCGAGCGCCGAAGACGCAGCACCCTCTTCCCATCACCGCACCTCGTGGCCGCAATCCCTAGCATGCCTTGCTCGACTAGCCAGAACCCCTGCCGACTCAAACACCAAGGCAGCAACCCCTAGCCTTCTCCTCTTCTATATATATATATATATATATATATATATATGTGTGTGTGTGTGTGTGTGTGTGTGTGTGTATTGTTTTCATTGAACTCAAGTTAATAGCTTTGCTTTGTTTCACCGCTGTCTGGAGATTACATCAACAGTTTCTAGCTTTGTCGCTTATCCGTGTGCGTGTCCGTGTCACTTTCTTCGCTATCGTTGTTTTCATAACCATGAAAGGTGAGCGATCACTCATGATTGACATTCATATGTTTAGTAAATTTATTTCACATGAAATGGCGATTTAAGTATGTTGGTAAATTTGAATTGGTTAGTGATTAAATCGTTAAGTATGATATGTTATTATTTGCATTTGTTCACCTTTGTTAATTGACATATGACACCATAACATGTTAGTATATATATTATATTTAAATTGTTAATATGATATATGCTTATCATTGATATGTTTTGTCGTTTATGTTATTATTCTATTGTTTCACACTGTAAGTTCCCTGTTAGTTAGCAAAATCACTATGGGTTGAAATGATACATACCCGGATGATCTTAAAGATTAGGGAAAATCGTTATGGGTTGAAATGATAAACCCAAGCGATTTTACTGATTTTGAATTTTGGGATTACGGATTGAAATGATAAATATACTTATCACTTGACCATAGGATAGAAAGATATATATATATGGACACCGTTGGCCTATTTTTAAAATGATTTCCAAAATTTGAAAATATGTGTTTTAATGAATATTGATTTTTAAAAATATAATATAAAGATTTTATTTTAATATGTGTTTTAATTGAATATTGATTTTAAATAAAATATAATATAAAGATCTTATTTTAATACGTGTGTAAAATTAGATTTTTAAAAATTATATGTTTGGAAATTTTAAATTTATACGTTAAGTTTTGAAAATGTAAATTATGAGATTTTACTTATAACTTTATTATTTTTAAAATATATAAAATAAGATTTAATTTAATAATATTTAATTTAATAAAATTTATTTTAGTAAAATTTAATTTAATTAATATATATATATAATATGTTTAAATGTTTATTTGAATTTATGTTAATATTTTAAAATAGATTTTTGTAATAACTTTAATAAATAAAGGTTGGAAAGATAAATTAAAGTTGACTTGCAATTTAATTTGTTAAGAATTGAATTTAAATAATAATTGATTTAAACTTATTGGTTTTGAGATTTTGAAAGGATATGAATTTTTAATTTGATTTGATTAAAGGTGATCAAGTGAATATTTTCAAATTTAAATATAATTGAAGTTGAATATTTAATTTTGTGATTTGAGAATGTTTATAAAGGTGATTTTTATAAAATGACCACGGTGTCAAATAAGCGTTTGGTTGTTAAAGAGACCGGGATCGGATATTGTCATACTCTCTGCCAATACCGAAAATCACTTTAACAACTGTGCATGTGGTGGAGAATCCAGAACGAAGTAGGATGGTTGGTGAATCCTACTATATGAGGTATGAACGCAGCCCTGACCCCCCTCGGGTCAGCTTGATATGACTAAAACAGGAGCCACGCCGGGCCAAGTGAGGTCGCACCTCCGATCGAGCATGCTTCTTCGAAACCATGTCTATTACTTTGTGATTTTATTGGTGCGCAGCTTTGATTATGGGAGTGTGTCTCGAGGTGGGCGGTAGTAGTTGCTATCTGTTACCACCGGTCCGGATCCGCAAAACGGTAGTATCCTACCCCCGGGCATTTCCTCGTGTGCATTGTCATATGCCTTATCGAGCCCATTACGCGTTTGGTTTGTGTCATACCTATGGAGTGCTCCCTGATAGCCCACCGGTTTGGTGGAGTTTACAGTACTGTATAGACTACGGCATTTATATAAAATGTGTTAAGGGGGATATAGGTAATGCCTTAATGCTATTTTAATATTTTACTTTACTGTAGACATTATCTATGTAGCGTATTGTATTATGTATGTAGATAGTTCCATGGATCCTTAAAGGATGGAATCCCAAACATCCTTTAAGTTATATTTTCATTTCACTTCGACATTTCACTTGAGTTGGTTTACTTGCATAAGAATGTTAATCTTGACTTGAGTGTTATGTGTTTTGCTTTATGCTCGGGTCAGCCTGAGTGTCACAGCATTTCGCCTTTAGAGCTTGGAGCTTTGCTTGGAGATACATCTTTATCTATTTAGCTTTTAGTTATTTCCAGTTATTTATGTTTAGACTTGTCATTTGCTTTTGTATTAGAGACTTCTATGTATTTGGGATTTCTGTTGTATTTGCTTTAGACTCTGATGTTTCTGTACTAGCTTTATGAACTATTATTTATCTATTCCACTGTGTATTGTTGTATTACTCTGTGTTTGTGATTCTGTAATTGATTTATTTACTGTATATGCTAAGTTTTGCCGAATATAGATAACAATCTGTTGTTTTGAGCAATTCAAGTCTGACATGTGTGGATTATTGTCAATTTGAATGGTTCGAAATGGCGGGTCATTACAGTTGGTATCAGAGCCAGGTTTAGGCAAAACTTAGCTTATGGAGCAAAAACTCATTAGAGATAGGGTAGTAATACCCTAGAATGAGTAAAATTAAATATATAATCATCTTCGTTCGAGCTTGAAATTATTAGTTAGGATTCTCTTTGATTATGATTTCTTTTGAATTTTGGAACTTTACCTTTGTTCTAAAATCCATTCTTGTCTTTTCCAGATAAGTAACCATAGGAACATTCGATGTAGGGGTCGTGGAAATGCCCCTGCATCACCAGTTGTTGTTCCCGTTCCACCATCTCGACCAATTAAGTTCACCACTCTTTGTAAGGAGTCGTACTCTCAACTTGGAGGTACTAAGTTCACTGGAGCAGAGAGTATTATTGAGGATCAGCAATGGCTGAAGAGTTTGGAGAGGATTTTCACTGGACTTGAGATCACTGATGCTCAGGTGCGTCAGTTAGCTACTTGGCAATTGCAGAAGTCCACTCAGGCTTGGTAGGAGTTAGTTACCGCTCAGATTGTCGATACTAATATCAGTTGGCAGCAGTTTAGGTGAGATCTTTAGTTGTCCTTTTGCTAGGTTATCTCTTTGGAATCTATCTCTTTAAACTTTATCCTTATCTTGGATCCGTATTTTTAGGGATGCTTTTGTGGCTATGTGGATGCCCAAAGCCAGGAAGTCTCAGTTGTATAGGGAATTTATGGATCTTGAGCAAGGGGATATGAATTTTGCAGAGTATGAGAGGAAGTTTAATAAGTTATCTAATTTTGGGCCCAGTTTGATCGACACCCCGCTCAAGAAGAATGAGAAGTTTATCCATGGTGCTCGTCCGAAGTATTACGATCATTTGATTAGTCATGTTCACGGCACATTCACTTCTCTTATGGATATGGCTACTAGATTCGAGAACCCTAATTCCAAGGCAAAGCAGGCTGTGTCAGCATCTTAGGGAAATTCCAGTAGTTTGAAGAAGAGGAAGCCCAACTTTCATCAGCAGAAAAAGAAATGGCAGAATTCTCGGGGTATTGGTTATTCTTCTCAGAAGCGATCTCTTGGCTTATCTTCCATCACTTGTTTCAAGTGCGACCAGAAGGGTCATTATGCCAACAGCTGTCTTTCTCCTGCCGGAGCCGCTATTTCTCCAGCCCAGACAACCAGGAACAACCTTTGCCACCTTTGCTTGCCACCTGGCCACTTCAAGAAGGATTGTATCACACAGTAGAGAGGCAAGACATCTGGAGTCTTTTCCATGACCTCTTCCACTCCTCCTTCTGCCAGTGATACCCAAGGTACTCTTCAGGGCACCTTTACTTTGCAAGATTTTCCTGTTCGAGTTCTTTTTTATACTGGAGCACCTATAGCTTTATTTCTGTTGATCTTTGTAATAAATTTGAGCACATCTTGCAACCTCAATTGAAAATTTCATCCTTATGCGTGTCTAATCCCATCGGCGGTCCCGCCAACCTTAGGATGATTTGTAAAGGGGTGAAACTTCTTTACAAGAAGCATCGATTTACCGGAGATTTCTATGTTCTGGGTTTCGATGCATTTGATATCTTACTTGGAGGTGATTGGTTAAAGCATTATGATGCAGTCATTTCTTATAAGGCCCGAACTGTTTCCTTGGTTAGCGAGCTAGGCGAGCCTTTAGTAATTGGATGTCGAATACCTCAGGATTATGCAGGCAGTTTTATCTTTTCGCTTGATTCTCAGCCTAGTGATCTTGACTCCACCCCTGTGGTGCAACTCTTTTCGGATGTCTTTGGTGAAGTAACTTCTCTACCTCCTAAGAGGGAAATAAAATTCCGCATCGATCTTATTCCTGGAGCTCGACCTGTTGATCTTCCATCCAAACGGATGGCACCTAGAGAGAAGGTCGAGTTGAAGAAGCAGATTGAAGACTTGTTCTCCAAAGGTTTAATTAGGTAGAGTTTTTCAGAATGGGGAGCAACTATGATCTTTTTCACCAACTCTTATGGTTCCTTGAGGATGTGTGTTGTTTATAGAGAGCTGAACAAGCTTACTCTTAAGAACAGATATCCTATGCCTCGTATCAATGATATGTTCGATCAGCTATACGGAGCCAAAGTATTGTCTCAGCTTGATCTTGCTAGAAGTTTCCACTAGCTTCGTGTAGCTGAGGAGAGCATTCCCAAGATAGCTTTCCGAACAGAGAATGGTTTCTATGAATGGTTAGTCATGCCCTTTGGATTAACCAATGCTCCTGCCTTCTTTGTTGATCTCATGAATCGCATTTTCCGCGATGTTCTCAACAAGTTCGTCCTAGTTTTCGTTGATGATATTCTCGTCTTTTCTATGTCAGAGAAGGAGCATGAATCTCATTTGAGCTATGTTCTCCAAACTCTTAGGAGTCATCAGTTGAAAGCTAAATTTTCTAAGTGCCATTTTTAGAGGGATGAAGTCTGTTTCCTTGGGCACATTGTTTCTGAAATTGGAGTCTTGGTTGGCCTGGTTAAGGTCGCCGCGATTAATGTAAGTCTATCCACCTTTCCTCTTTTGTAATATAATTATCTTATCCTTCTTTGAACTTATCCACCTTATTCTATTTCCAGGATTGGGAGACACCTAAGAATCCTTTTGATATTCATAGCTTTCTGGGCCTAGCCGGTTATTATCGGAGATTCATCGAGAATTTTGCCCGCATAGTTGCACCTCTTACTACTTTGACTCGTAAGGATGCTAAGTTTGTTTGGAGTGATAAGTGTGAAGCTGCATTTAATGAGTTGAAGCAAAAGCTTACTTCTGCTCCTGTTCTCACCGTTCCAAATGGGAGTGAAGGATTATTTGTTTATATCGATGCTAGTCGAGAAGGTTCGGGTGTTGTCTTGATGCAGGATGGGAAGGTCTTTTCTTATGCCAATCGTCAGTTGAAGCCCCATGAAGCTAACTATGCCACTCATGATTTAGAATTGCTTACTATTGTGTTTGCTTTGAAGTTATGGAGGCATCATCTTTTGGGAACCAAGTTTGATCTTTTTACGGATCATTAGTCTCTTAAGTATATTTTCACCCAAAAGGATTTGAACCAAAGGAAGGTTAGATGGCTTGAGTTCTTAGCATCTTATGACCTTGACATCAACTGCACTCCTGGGAAAGCCAATGTTGTGGCCGATGCCCTCGCCATGTTATGTCAGATTGTTGCTTCTTCATCTCTTATGGATCGTATCACAGCCAAGCATGATGAAGATGAGATGCTTAAGCTCATGAAGGAGAATATTCAGAGTAGGGAAGGTGATAACCAGAGTGAGTTAGGAGTACAAATTGATCAAAATGGAGTTTTGAGGATTAATAACTGAAATTGTGTTCCGAATGTCAACGGGTTGAGGCAAGAGGTACTTAAGGAGAATCATCAGTCCCGACTCTCTATCCATCCAGGTGTCATGAAGATGTTTCATAATATGAAGAGGTTATATTGGTGGAATGGTATGAAGCGGGATATCTCCATTTATGTTAGATGTGCCACTTGTCAACAGGTTAAGGCTGGTCACCAGAAGACCGCTGGACTGCTGCAACCCCTTGAGATTCCCATTTGGAAGTGGGATCAGGTTTCTATGGATTTTATTGATGGATTACCGAGGAATATAAGGGGGTAATAAGAGTATATGGGTGGTTGTCAATCGATTGACGAAATTCTCTCATTTTATTCCGGTCAAGTCGAATCGAACCGCTTCGAGCTTAGCTGAGGTTTATATAAGAGAGATTGTCCGACTCCATGGTGTTCCGTTTAGTATTGTTTGTGATCGTCATCCTATCTATACCAGCAAGTTCTAGAAAGCTTTTCAGGAAGCTTTGGGTAATCGTTTGAACCTTAGTACTGCTTACCATCTCCAAACTGATGGTCAGACGGAAAGGGTGAATCAGATTCTGGAAGATCTCCTTCGTGCCTGTGTTCTTGATTATGGAGGATCTTGGGAAGATCATCTCCATCTCGTTGAATTCACCTATAATAACAGCTATCAGGTATAACTTTATTTTGAAATTTAAATCATCTTAAGCTTAAATCAATTAAATCCCATTCATTTGAATTCAGGCGAGTATCGAAAATCTCCGTTTGCCGCTCTTTACGGACAATCTTGCAAATCTTCATCTTGCTGGATTGATCTGGTTATCATTTAGTTCTTGGACCTGATATGATTCTGGAAGCATCTGAGAAGGTTGAGGAGATTAGGAGGAAGATGAGGATTGCTCAGGATAGGCAAAAGAAGTATGCTGATAGGCAGAGAAGGGATTTGGAATTTTAAGTGGGTGATCGGGTCTTTCTTAAGATCTCACCATTGAAGAATGTGGTTCGCTTTGGTCAGAGAGGGAAGCTTGCTCCTAGATTCATTGGTCCTTTCCGCATCTTTGAAAGAGTTTGTCCTTTGACTTATAGGGTAGATTTGCCAAAGAAGCTATCAGGTGTGCATAATGTGTTTCACGTATCTCACCTTCGCAAATATCTTCATGAGCCATCTTTGATTGTTCAGCCTGCTTTATTAGAGAATTTGGACGTCAAGCCAAATCTCACTATCGAGAGGAAGCCACTTCGTATTGTCGATAGAGGTACGAAGCAACTTAGGAGGAAACCTATCGGTATAGTCAAAGTACAGTGGAGTACAGATGATTGGGATTGCACTTGGGAAACTGAGGAGTCCATGCGTGCTTCGAATCATGAATTGTTTGTCTCACGTACCCTTCATTTGAATTTATCTTATCTTTTTGTTTGCTTCTATTCTCCTATCTCATTCCTTTTTTAGGACAAAAAGTTTTTAGTGGGGGAGACTGTAACAACCCAAAAATTTTAATGATTTAAATAATGTAATTAACTAAATTTTTCATGAAATTAAACAATAAAATTTTCCAATGAAAATTTTGATATTTGGGATACGTCTATTTTAACATAGCAAGTGGCAGATTTTTATCAGAAATTATGTATGTTTATTCAGTTGTGAAATTTTAATTTAAAATCAGTTAAAAACTTGATGGAAATAAATTATTTTTGAAATCTGAATATTTTTATATAAAAAAATATAGAACATTTTCTGAGAAAGACGTCATATTTCGTTTCGCCAAATTTGGACTGCTCTAGCTCCGTTTATCTTATTTTCGGCGATTTAGCAGCATTTTGGCAGCGAAAAACGAGTTTTGATAGGTAGGTCGTGTCTTTGATATTTGTGTACCATCTTGTTCATCACATCGCGCTAATCTCCGCAGTATATTCATTTGTGTGTTTCGATGTTCGGTACATGGCGAAATCTGCGAAACGGTTAGCCGTATCGGTACCCATTTTGAGTCTTTTGGGTTTCCCTATGTCCATTCATTTATCCTCCGTGAGAAAATAAATGGTCACTAGCTTTTATTATTCCCTGAATTCAATTCCTGACTTACTCTATTCCCACCATTTCAATATATTAGCTCGTTTATTCTCATTTTCTTCCCTCTGGTTCGTTCTGTGCTTTGCTTCTAATATATATATATATATATATATATATATATATATATATAATTAAAGTTTGCATTCATATTTGTTGCATGAACCTGCTCCTCTTGTTTTTCTTCGAACCCGACCCTTCCCTTCCATTGCCTCGTCACCTTCATCCACCCGCCATCAACCTTCTCTTCGCCCATCGCTCCACCAGCTTTCCCCACCACAACTTCACACGGCCGACCACCCTCTCTCTCCTAGCTCTTCGCCTCTCCTTTCCACAACCTGTGCTCTGACCCATCCCTCAAACCCTTCACCTCCAATAGCCTTTTCCGCCTCCACTCCTCTCTCTCTCGGCTTTCCTCCCACGACTGAACCAGCCCACCCTTAGCCCTCCGCTACGCCAGCGCCCTCACGAGACCCGCCTCCAGTTTCCTCCACCCACACCGAACCCCACTTCCCCTAGCCAAGCCTCGTTCTGCCATACCCCCTCCAACAGCCGCCTAAACCGATCGACACAGCCATCCAACAGCCGCCTCCAACCCCACAGCAGCCCTCTCTTCGCAACACCCTTCCCACTGCCATCCCCTCCTCCGCACCAACCTCCCTCTACTGCAGCCACCTCTCTATCCGAGCGCCGAAGACGCAGCACCCCCTTCCCATCACTGCACCTCGTGGTTGCAACCCCTAGCATGCCTTGCTCGACTAGCCAGAACCCCTGCCGACTCACACTCCAAGGCAACAACCCCTAGCCTTCTCCTATTCTATATAAGTTTTCATCGAACTCAAGTTATTAGCTTTGCTTTTTTTCGTCACTGTCCGGAGATTACAGCAACAGTTTCAAGCTTTGTCGCTTATCCGTGTGCGTGTCCATGTCACTTTCTTTGCTATCATTATTTTCATAGCCACGAAAGGTGAGCGATCACTCACGATTGACATTCATATGTTTAGTAAATTTATTTCACATGAAACAACGATTTAAATATGTTGGTAAATTTGAATTGGTTAGTGATTAAATCTTTAAGTATGATATGTTATTATTTGCATTTGTTCACCTTTGTTAATTGACATATGACACCATAACATGTTAGTATATATATTATATTTAAATTGTTAATTATGATATATGCTTGTCGTTGATATGTTATGTCGTTTATGTTATTATTCTATTGTTTCACACTGTAAGTTCCTGGTTAGTTAGGAAAATTACTATGGGTTGAAATGATACATACTCGAATGATCTTATAAATTAGGGAAAATCGTTGTGGGTTGAAATGATAAACCCAAGCGATTTTACTGATTTTGAATTTTGGGATTGCAGATTGAAATGATAAATATCTATATCACTTGCCATAGGATAGAAAACTATATACGAACACCATTGGTCTATTTTTAAAATGATTTCCAAAATTTGAAAATATGTGTTTTAATGAATATTGATTTTTAAAAGTATAATATAAAGATTTTATTTTAATATGTGTTTTAAATTAAATATTGATTTCAAATAAAATATAATATAAAGATCTTATTTTAATACGTGTGTAAAATTAGATTTTTAAAAATTATATGTTTGGAAATTTTAATTTTATAAGTTAAGTTTTGACAATGTAAATTATGAGATTTTACTTATAACTTTATTATTTTTAAAATATATAAAATAATATTTAATTTAATAATATTTAATATAATAAAATTTATTTTAATAAAATTTAATTTAATTAATATATATATAATATGTTTAAATATTTATTTGAATTTATGTTAATATTTTAAGATTGAATTTTGTAATAACTTTAATAAATAAAGGTTGGAAAGATAAATTAAAGTTGACTTGTAATTTGATTTGTTAAGAATTGAATTTAAATAAGAATTGATTTGACTTATTGATTCTGAGATTCTGAAAGGATATGGAATTTTATTTGATTTGATTAAAGGTAATTAAGTGAATATTTTCAATTTTAAATATAATTGAAGTTGAATATTTAATTTTGATTTAATTTTGTGATTTGAGAATGTTTATAAAGGTGAATTTTATAAAATGACCACGGTGTGAAATAAGCGTTTGGTTGTTAAAGAGACCGGGATCGGTTATTGTCATACTCTCTGCCAATACCGAAAACCACTTTAACAACTGTGCACGTGGTGGAGAATCCAGAATGAAGTATGATGGTTGGCGAACGCTATTGTATGAGGTATGAACGCAGCCCTGACCCCCCTCGGGTCTGCTTGATATGACTAAAACAGGAGCCACGTCGGGCCAAGTGAGGTCGCACCTCCGATCGAGCATGCTTGTTCGAAACCGTATCTATTACTTTGTGATTTGATTGGTGCACACCTTTGATTATGGGAGTGTGTCTAGAGGTGGGCAGTAGTAGCTGCTATGCGTTACCACCAATCCGGATCCGCAAAACATTAGTATACTACCCTGGACATTACCTCGCATACCTTGTCATATGCCTTATCGAGCCCATTACGAGTTTGGTTTGTGTCGTACCTATGGAGTGCTCCCTGATAGCCCACCGGTTTGGTGGAGTTTATAGTACTGTATAGACTATGACATTTATATAAAATGTGTTAAAGGGGATATGGGTAACGCCTTAACACTATTTTAATATTTTACTTTACTACAGACATTCTCTATGTAGCGTATTGTATTATGTATATAGTTCCATGGATCCTAAAAGGATGGAACCACAAACATCCTTTAAGTTATATTTTCATTTCACTTGGACATTTCACTTGACTTGATTTACTTGCATAAGAATGTTAATCCTAACTCAAGTGTTCTATGTTTTGCTTTATGCTCGGGTCAGCCTAAGTGTCACAGCATTTAAGACTCACCTTTGGAGCTTGGAGCTTTGCTTGGAGATCTATCTTTATCTATTCAGCTTTCAGTTATTTCCAATTATTTATGTTCAGACTTGTCATTTGCTTTTGTATTAGAGACTTCTATGTATCTGCGATTTCTGATGTATTTGCTTTAGACTCTGATGTTTCTGTAATAGCTTGATGAACTACTATTTATCTATTCTGCTACGTATTGTTGTATTACTCTGTGTCTGTGATTCTGTGATTGATTTTTTAACTGTATATGCTAAGTTTTGCCAAATATAAATAACAATATGTTCTTTTAATCAATTCAAGTCTGACATGTGTGGATTATTGTCAATTTGAATGGTTCGAAATGGCTGATCGTTATAAATCTAAGCCACTCATTGGCCTTATGAGCTGCTATAAATACCCCTTGCCATATAATATCAAATGGGTTGAATTTCAGTCAGATTTTAGCTCATTTATAAGCTCAAAATTCATTTTCAACAAGCATCTCCTTACAAGTTCTTAAGTTTAGTACCATTGTAAGCTTAAAGGATAAATTTCTTATTATTCTCTTATAATTGTAAGGGATAAACATAGTAAAAGATCTTCATTGTGGACGTAGGCAAGCTTCTGCCAAACCACTCTACATCTTATGTCATTTACATTATTTGCTTAATTTACTCCTCATTTTACAATTTTAAGCCTAGTATTAATGAGTAACATTTGCTAATATCAATGCATTAGTCTAATTTTGAGGTTGGCTAAGTTTTTATTCAACAGAATCTTATTTGCTTTAGGTACATTGGGACCTCTTTCCAACTCATTTATTCTATCAAATCAAATTATTTTATTTCCTTTGCATGTTATGTTTTCCACTTTCGTTCTATATTCAATGAACTTATCATAAATACATTGCTTGTGTATCAAATACGGATGTTCATTTATATGATAATTGATCTTTGATTAAATGAATTAGGTTGATCCATTTCGGTAATCATTAGACTTTTGACTACAGACATCTTTATATATAAATCCGAAGGGTTCACCAACTCTTTTGTCACTTTCACTAAATGGGTGTTTCGCCTTTAATCTTCTAAGATATAGTTAATTAATAACATATGATTCATGGTTATATGATTTGTAGAATTATTCCTCCAAGGTATGGCTTAGTCCATAATCCCAAAAATAATTGTTAAAGTTTTAGATACTTCTGTGTTATGTAGCTAATGCAATAAATACTATTATTCTAATAGATTTATTTCATAACGAATATTCAAAATATTCATAAAAAATAAACTTTTATTTATTTTTAATCAATATTGACAATAGTTATTATTTAATAAATAATATTTGGTATATTTACGAAAATAATTTTTCGTATCATGATGCATCTACTGAGAAGTATTATATGGCATGCTTTCACTATTTCCACCATTATCATAATAGTGTATGAAATACAAGCTTCATTTAGCTACTTATTATGGCCATTTATCTCTTTTACTACAACTAGTTTACAGTCGAGAGTTATTGATCAAATATCTTAAACTCACATATATTAACCCTTATAGAAACAATTATCTATATTATAACACTATAGAAATATAAATCAATAGAAATATAAATCACATTTCTCGTGCCATATTAAGTACTTTTAAGTATTTTATACAATTCTCGTTTCCGATGTCCCTTTATGAAGTAAGGGTGACCATTCACTCTCTTCATCTCAACCGTGCTTAAGTTACATCCAATCTCGTATGTTTGCTTTCCTTTCCAAAGTGGTTTAACCATTCAAAGAAGATCCTTATTATAATCAATCATATTTAATACACGATTTTGCATTAAGATTTATTCGTTTATTTTCAATGAACTAATTTCATCGAAGTTTTATGTATTACGAGCCATGACAATTCACTATATAACATTTAAATGTTATTGAATATGGATTAAATATCCATATTCTTGGATTGCTTAAGAGTTTGAAACTCAGAAAAGAAATTACACAGTCTCAGACAAATAAACTCTTAAGCAATCGATGCTTAAATGTTTTAGTGGTTTTGTAAATAGGTTCTTGCATGGGTTTTGAAGTGATAACATGTTAAAAGATTTTATTCGTAAGTATATTTTATATTCCTATGTCAATCTTAATTCAGTTCATTTATATATTTTAACTAATAAACGTTTTATTAATCTTATTAGTTGTGCAAATTCATCGATGTAGAATATTTTAACTGTAACGACCCGTAAATTTTAATGGCTTTTATAACGTAATTAACTGAATTTTTCTTGAAAATTTAACAATGAATTTTGGCAATGAAAATTTGATATTTGCGATGCGTCTATTTAAACATAGCAAATGTTAGATTTTCATAAGAAAATATGGAAGTTAATTTTGTTGTGTAATTTTTAATTTCAATTTAAATTAGTTAAAATTGATCAAAATAAAATATTATTGAAATATGAGTATTTTTATATAATAAAAATGTAAATCATTTTCTGAGTGAGACGTCATTATTCGTTTCGTCAAATTTGGACTGTTATAGCTACGTTTATCTTATTTTCGGCGTTTTAGCAGTATTTTCGACAGCAAATATCGACTTTTGATTAGATGATCGTATCGCTAATATCTGTATACCATTATGTTCATCTCATCGTGCTGATTTCCGTAGCAAATTCATTTCTATATTTCGGTGTCCGGTACGCAGCAAAATCTGCGAAACGGTTAGCCGTATCGGTGTCCTTTTTTGAGCCTTTTGTTTCCTGCTTCTATTCATTCCTTCCTTATATTAAACGAATAGCCATCAGTCATTATTATTCCCAAAAAACATAACTTCTGACTTTTGTTATTCTTTGGCTATTAGCATTCCAACCGGTTCCATATATTATTTTGGTTCGTTTTTAGCTCTTTCATTTTTGTTCTGAAAAGTATAAAATAAAATATGAAAGCATTCATATGTATTATTTCCTGTAACCCTCATGCTCGTCCTTCACCCCAGGCTGCTAACTCCATGGCCGAACAACAACGTCCCCTTCATGCCAAAGAACTGCTCATGCTTTTTGCCTCCCACTGAACCCATGTCGCCATCACAAACATCCATTCTATCATTTATATTACATATTATATATATAAAGTTATTTGGCCTACCTTCTTGTTCTTGCCTTTGCATTGAAACCCTTCAGCTTTCATTTGCCGATAGCCATACTCCATTTTGCAACCGCTCACCACCCAGAGAGCAGCATCTTACTCTTTCTCCAACCGTATTTACTTCGCCTGTGACGAAGCAAGCAACGCACCCTGAAACCTCCTTCACGACAAAGTCCTCTCACCACCAGCAAGCCTTGATCCTCCTCTTGACACCTTTCCTCTCATTACTGGCCTCCCTCCTCCAGTGGCCTCACTCACCACCGGATCTACCAAATACATCCCCTAACCCAACCCTCTTCTTGTTTTAAGGAAAGAACATATTTATATATACATGTATACTTATATATATTTTTTGATTATGTGAAGCATAGATAGTATTGTTTGTGTACTGTTTTGGCATATATTTGTGCACTATAAATGTCAACTTGTTTTGACACATAATGTTTAAGTTAATATATGTAATATAAGTTTATATATAATTGGATCGCCATTTATAAAAAGTTTATGTATACGAAAGATGTTGGTTTTTAATATATATGAGATATAGATATTTTGGGTATATGTATTGTATAGAGAATTTATTCGGCTTTAAAATATAAATATCGATATGTTCTGTTTATATATATATATATATAGATATTTTGATTCTTATAATATATATAGAATTTTAAAATATAATGTATATATATTGGTTTATATAAGATATGTATGATCTGTAAGTTTATATATATTAGTGTATACATGAGTTTTGGTTTTCATGTATAATGAAACCGTTTATGTTAAATTTTAATATGTATTTTTAATATAAACATTGATTTTTAAACATACATATATAGATTTAATCTAATATGTGTTTAAATTTAGAATATGATTTTATATATATATATATATAGTTATATATATATAAGTTCGCTTATACCATTGATCTTCATCAAATCCAGTTTATCATGCTTTGCTTTTGTCTCGCCACAGTCCAAAATCAGTCGTAGTAGCTTTTGTTTTCCTTCATGTCTGAGTCTGTATCTGTGTGTGTGTCTGTATAACCATCTTCGCCATCATTGTTTTCTCTAGCCTCGAAAGGTGAGCAATCACTCACGATTAACATTCTTATATTTAGTAAATTTAATTCACATGAAATGACGATTGAAATATGCTGTTAAATTGGAATTGTTAAGTTATTTAATTGTTAAATATGATATACCATTATCTGCCATTGTTTACTTGTGACATAAGACACCATAACATGTTGTATATATTATATTTAAATTTGTTACTGATGATATATGCCATTGTTGATATGTTATGTTATTATCATATTTGTCCTCACTCTGCAAGTTCCCTGTTAGTTTAGAATTCCCTATGGGTTGAAATGATACATACCCGAACGAGTTTATAGATTAAGGGAAAATCGTTATGGGTGGAAATGATAAACCCAAGCGATTTTCATTGAATTTAATTTTTGGGATTGCGGGTTGAAATGATATACACCTGTAAATATTAAATTATTGCGGATTGAAATGATAAATATTTGTATCACTTGACCATTGGATAGAAAATTTTATACGGACACTATTGGTCTATATTTGAAAATGTTTGCCAAAGTTTGGAAGGGAATATATGAATTTTATTAAATATTGATTTTTAAACTATAATATAAAGAATTTATTTTAATATATGTGTAAATTTTAGATTTTAAAATTATATGTTTTGGAAATTTTAAATTTATAAGTTAGTTTTGAAAATATAATTTTTAAGAGTTTTCTTATATTTTTATTTTATTTTAAAAAAAATATAAAATAAGATTTAATACAAAATACATTTAATAATAAAATTTAATTTAATAAAATTTAATTTAATAAAATTTAATTTAATAAAATTTAATTTAATTGGTTTATAATATGTTTAAGTATTTATTTAAATTTATATTAATATTTTAAAAATAAATTTTTTATAAAATAATAAAGGTTGGGAAGATAAATTAATGTTGACTTGGAACTTAAATTGGTTAATAATTGAATTTAAATAAGAATTGATTTGAACTTATTGATTTTGAGATTTTGAAAGATATGATTGATAACTTGATTTGATAAAAAGTGATTAAATGAATATTCTCAATTTTAAATAAAATTGAGACTGAATATTTAATATTGATTTAAATTTATAAATTGAGATTTTTTTTTGCAAGGCAAGCGGGGTTAACTGGTCCCCTACCAGTTTATTGAGGAAAGGATAAAAAGAGATTATGACTATGAACATGCTCGTAATCACAAAAAAAAACCACACAAAGGGATATTACGAAGAAAAAATAGCACACATAAGGAAAAAAGACATGAAGAAAGAAAAGAAGACCAAAAACACAAACAAGAACTAAGTCCAACCTTCAGTCAAATGAGAACTGAAGTCAAATAGGCTATCTTTCATTCCATTTATTATAACATTCTTTAGGGCTTCCCATAGCTGTTGCATGCTCCTACCCTTGTTTTCAAAACATCTTAAATTTCTTTCCTCCCAAACCATTTTCAAGTACTTCTTAAAGAAGAAGAAGTAAACAGTTCTGTCATTCTTCCTCCATCTTGTTGATTTGCTGATCAAATCCCACTCCACACGTGACAAACCATGCATATGATCAATGTTTATTCTTCTCACTAATATACTCCATAGTCCCATCAATTCAGTGCATTCAAAGAATATGTGCTCCACAGATACAGGCTGCATCTTGTAGAAGACACAAAGTGGATCAACATTCATACCATAGTTCATCATTTTAATCTTGGTCAACAAGGCATTAGTGATAACCTTCCACATCATCAAGTTGTCCCTGGCAGGAGAGTATCTTGACCATAAAACCTTATGCCAAACAATTTCAGAGCTTCCTATCAGATTAACAAGCAGATCATAAGCAACAGAGATAGAGTGAGGCTTTCCATTCCAAAGTATTTCATTAGTAGTTGCTATTTGGTAGTAATGTCCTTGATATTTATTCCAAACAGCCCTAATGTCCTGATTACTGGTGTATGGCAGCATCAGCTTGCCATCATACAAGTAATCTATAGCATGAGCATCCCTACTTATACCAGTCTGGTCAATCTGATGGGGGAAAAAATTTTGCCAAGCAATAGGCCTTCATCCATCCAGGGGTCATTCCAGAAATTGATAGCACTGGACTGAGAGAGCATAAATTTTATAAAAGGTGAGAAAGAAGTTCTTAATCTTAGCAAATTCCTTCAAGTCCAGCTACAATTCTGGGACACAGTCATTGTCCAGAAATTCTTTCTACCCAAGTTGTATTTTTTGGTCCATTCAACCCATAAGGAATCAACACCACTTAGTAATGCATTTAAAAGAGCACTAATGGCTGCTTTGTTCCATGTTTGCAAGTTAAGTACACCAAGACCACCTTTATTTTTAGGTAACTCCATTTTGGCAAAGGAGCAGGGGATGATTTTCTTAGAATGTATTGAGCCAGTCCAGAAAAACCTCAACATGGCATTTCTAACCATTTTAACCAGCTTTATTGGAAGAATATAGACCCTAGACCAATACACCATCATAGATGAAATAACAGACTTGATGAGCACAAGTCTTCCAGCTTGTGAGAGAAATCTATTAGCCCAACAGGTCATTAAGCTACAGATTTTAGCATACAAAGGCAGGCAGTTAGCAGTTGTGATCCTAGATGAGCAGAGAGGAAGACCCAAATAATTCATGTTATTGTCCATAGATTGCAATCCAGAAGTAGCAATTAAACAATTAGCTTGTTCAGTAGAAATACCAGAAGTTAGAATATGGGATTAATTAGCATTCAGTTTCAATCCAGTCATAAGATAGAAACTGTGAAGAGTAGCTTTAATATTCTCCAAGGAGCTCTGATCAGGCTTAGTAAATAACATAATATCATCATCAAATAAGAGGGAAGTTATTTGCGGGGACTTACATTTAGAATGAAACAAAATTTCCTTCTGCACATAACATTTTGAAAACATTGCAGTTAAAACTTCCATAACAAGAATAAATAAATAAGATGAGATAGGGTCACCTTGCCTGATCCCCTGATTACTGTTGAAAAAACCTGAAGAGAAGCCATTATATTTTATAGAAAAGGTAGGAGATGAGATACAGCTGTAAATCCAAGCCATAAATACTTTTGGAAATCTCATGATGGCCATTATTCTCACAATTGATGTTCAGTGAATGCTGTCATATGCCTTCATTAAGTCCAGTTTCAACACAGCATTTTTAGAAGCTTGGGCACGATCATACCCTTTCAATAATTCATGAGTAATCAAGATGTTGTCATGGATATTCCTCCCGGGAAGAAAAGCAGACTGATTCCTGGATATAATTCTGTTAAGCACAACAACAAGTCTAGAGGCCAAAATTTTTGATATACACTTATACATTACATTACAACAAGAAATTGGTCTGAAGGATTCAACCGAAGAGGGAGGATGAACTTTAGGAATAAGAACCAAATTAGTTGCATTCACTTCCTTTAGAAGTTTGAATTTAGAGAAAAAGTTATGAACTGCCTTTAAAAATTCTTCCTAGATTATTTCCCAACTATGGATAAAGAATTGGACATTGAAACCATCTGGCCCTCCACTAGAATGTCTATTCATGGAAAATAGGGTATCTTTTATTTCCTTATCAGTTACCTTACTGACAAGATTGTCAGCTTCCTCAGGCTGCACTTCTGGTAATTGCAATTGGGATAGATCTTCAATAAGGGGGTTGAAATCATCCTTATTTCCTAACAAATTCTTAAAAAAGTTAAGTAGTGCTTTGTCAACATCAGTTGGTTCAGTGTGCAGGACCCCAAACTCATCATAAATCTTGGTGATATGCTCCTTAGCTTGTTTAACCTTAATGGCTGCATGAAAATATGTTGTGTTGTTGTCCCCTTCAGATGCCCAATTTTGCCTCAGTTGCTGCCTCTTCATATTCCCTTCAGTTCTCAAAGCTTCATTTAACTGTTCAAAGAAATTTCTCTCAGTTTCAGTAGCAGCTAAATTATTAGGATTGTTCATCATTATTTCTTGAGCTTCAATGAGCTTCTTCCTTAGCACACTTGATTTTAAGGTACCATCACCAAATTTATTCCTTGCCCAATCCCTTAAGGCATATTTTGTTGCTCTTAATTTCCTGCAAAAAATAAACATAGGGTTTCCATAAAAAATTTCAGACCAAGCTTTAGATATTATACTAGTATACTCAGGTTCAAGGACCCAAGTATTATAAAATTTGAAGCTTTTTTTTCTTTTAATAACTTATGTCCCGAGGAGAATATTATAGGTGAGTGATCAGATAAGACAGGGTGGGGGATAAAAGAAGACATTGTTGGCCATGTGGTTAAGGCTTTGATGTTAGCAAAGGAGTGATCAATGTTGGTAAAGGTTCTGACACCTGATCGACTCCTGTTATTCCAAGTGAACTCAGCTCCAGATGAAGGAATAGGAAGCAAACATGAATCCTCAATAGCTTTATTGAGGGGGTAAACGTCCTTTGGTAAAAGAGGGGTGCCTCCAAGTTTGTCATGCAAGGAATAACAGCAGTTGAAATCCCCAAATACAAGCCAGGGATGGGTATTTTGCCTAAAAGCTGGAAGAAGATCAAGAAAATTTTGTCTTGAGTTCTTAGAATTGTGAGCATAAATTATGAATTAGTAGAAGGAAGAAGAAGATTCATTCAGATTGGCTTGGAAGTGCATTACTTGATCAGTACTAAGTACTGTGGAAAGAGTCAAAACAGATGGATCATGAATTACCATAATTCTACCATAAAAAGCTTGATTCAGATTATGGTTAAGAGTCCAAGTAGGATTTATATGTCTTGCAGCTTTATTTGTTAGGGCATCATTCAGTTTTGTTTCCAGAATAGCAAAAAGGGAAACTTTATGCTGGTTAATGAGATACTTAACTTGATCTAACTTAGATGAGGAATGTGCTCCTCTTATATTCCATATTGCATAGGTTTGCATCATTTGGTATACTTCAAAGATTGGTGAACTACATTTTTCATGCTCCTAGTTGCAGGAGAACCCCTTTGTTCAGAGATGTTATCAAAATTGTCATCTTTTTTAAGATTTGGTCTTTTATCACCTTTCTTTTCTGGCATAGGGTATGTAGGAGAGTTTTTTGGAGATGATGGTGGAGAAATCCAGCCAGGCAAGGTTCCATGAAAAGAGTAGGGATTTTTAGAGGTGTTGATGCTTCCTTTTTGTTCTGTCATGATCAAGTTAAATATATCATTTTCTAGTTTTTCTCTGAACTGAGATTCAGCATGATATGAAGTTGATATTGTTCTTCCATTATTAGCAGTCAACTCCTGAATGTCAGTTGAGTGCTGGGATTTTCCTCCACCAGTACTGTCTAGATCAAGAATTATTTTGTCAGAATTAATTTTGTTCTGTGCTTGTGGACCTCTGGATGTTTTTAATGATTCTCCTCTGGATTTTTTGATTTCCAGTTCCTCTAAGTCAGATTGCATTCTTAAGTTTGAACGCACATGATAAACATTAACCATAGAAACCTCAAGCATATTTCCTATTATTTCTCCCTCCTCCACCTGCTCTTCATTTTCACGGTTATCATAGATTGGTTCATTATCACAGATTACATAGCATGGCTCATAGTCATTTTCGTCCATCAAGACATTAAATCTATTGGCTTCTCTCTTATTTCCTTCATTTATTTTTATTGAATTGCCTTTTTCCACTGAGCTAGAATGTGTTACTGGCAACTTTATGCTACTGACCTCATCCACTGAATTTCCTGTTATAATATTAAGTTTTGGAGTTAGCTTATTATTATCCTTATCTTTTTTCATCTTTGTTCCTCTACTTACAACCCTTCTCCACTCCTGCTTTTGTTTAATGACCCTTATTTGTTTTCCATTCTCCACTTCATTCACTGTGCTTTCCTTACTTGCTTCTTCTTTTGCCCTTGCCTTCTCCTCATGATTCAATTTCAATATCATACACTTTTCAGTCATGTGGCCAAACTCGTTGCATCTTATGCATATTTCTGGTCTCCACAAGTATTCTACTTTAACTAATTGCTCTGATCCATCAAGTAACCTTACTGCAAACTCATCCAACAACTCCACTGTTGGTGAAACTTCAACCATACATTTTGCATAACCAATTCTTTCCAACTTTTCAGTTTTCTCATCCATACACATGAATGATCCAACTCGTGATGCAAGCCAATTAATGCCCAGATGAGACCATGCATATAATGGTATATTAGAGAGCCTAATCCATACAGGAACTAATCTTATCATACTACAACTGTTTCCAACATTTGGATCCCACTACTTAACTGTGAATAATTTGTTCCTCATGATAATTGGATCTGACGCAATTATTTTCCTTCTATCTTCCTCACAAGACAGATTGAAAAGGAACAGAAATCCATCCGATTTGACTTTAATTGAACCTTTTAATTTCCAAATTCTTTTTAGATGTGCTATAACCGTTAGATACGAAAGAGGTTTATCAAGGAAAAAACCTACCAAGTAGTCACCCCAAACTTCATTGCCTGCCTTAATAACATTCTCTGGTGGAACCAAGACATGTCCTTCAAATTCCAAAGGCACTTGAACAGGGGAATGCTGGCCTGTATTACGAGGTTTAACTTTGAAAAGGGAATTCCATTGGGCTAGGGGAACAGACCGTGATGACTGTGATAGGGCGATTGGAGAAGGGCTATGGAGAACTGGGGGAGGAGAAGGTGACCTAGCCGGAGGAGGAGGGGATGGGTCAGGAGGGAGTGGAAGAGGAGGATCTTGAGGGATCAGGTGATGAACAGTAGGAGGGATGTTTGAATGTACGATAGGGATGTTTGAAAGTACGGGTTGAGGAGGAACGGAGGGAACAGAGGCCATTAAAAAAGAAAAAAGCTGTGGTTTTGAAATTGAGATTTTATTTAATTTTTGTTAAAATGATTAAGTGAATATTTTCCAATTTGAATAAAATTAAAGTTAAATGTTGAAATCTAAATGAAACTTATATTGAAAATGTTTGAATATTTAAACTTTGAATCTTATTGGAATTGAAGAGATAGTTCAAATCCAGATTTGAAATCGATAAAAAATGAAATGGTTTATTGAGAATTTGAGTTGAATCTTTAACCTTTTAAATTGAAAGTGTTGAACTGGGTTTGATTTAAATTGAATTTTGGAATTTAAGTTAATTTGAATCGATTTGTGGAATTGGATGAAACAAATTCTAATTGGGAAACTATTTCTGTATAATCTCTTTAAATAAATATATAAACTATTTTAATTCAATACTATTTTAATATATATACTATTTTCAATATCTAAACTGTTTAAGTTGGAAGGGTTATGATTTCAGAAGTGTTATGATTTCAAAAGTGTTGTGATTTCAAAAGTATTATGATTTCAAAAGTGTTATGATCTAGAAAGTGCTATGATTTCGAAAGTGTTATAATTTTTGAAAGTGTTACGATTCTAGAAATGAATATTATTTAAAGTGAATAATGATATCGAATTGATATGGTCTTGAAATGAACATGATATTTTGATATGAAGTATGAATTATTTGAAATGAAATGAACACGGTGTGAAATAAGCGTTTGGTTGTTAAAGAGACTGGGATCGAATATTGTCATACTCTCTGCCAATACCGAAAACCACTTTAGCAACTGTGTACGTGGTGGAGATTCCAGAATGAAGTAGGATGGTTTGGCGACGATTCTATATGAGGTTTTAGCGTAGCCCTGACTCCCGTAAGTCAGCTTGATGTGTCTAAAACAGGAGTTATACCGAGCCAAGTAGGGTCATTCCTCCAATCGGGCACATTTCTTCGATGTCATTCTATTGCTTTTGTGATTCGATTGGGTGCACCTTTGATTTGGGAGTGTGTCTCGAGGTAGGCGGTAGTAGCTGCTATGCGTTACCACCAGTCCGGGAGTGCAAATGGTAGAATCCTACCCCGGCATTGCCTCGCGTGCCGTGTTCACATGCCCTATCGCGCCTTCTATGAGTTTTGTTTGTACCATACCTAGGGAGTGCCCTCTAATAGCCCTCCGGTTTACGGAGGAATTACGGTACTGTATAGACTATGGGAATATAGAAAATGTGTTAAGGGGGATATGGGTAACGCCTTAATGTTATTTTAATACTTTACTTTGCTGATAGACATATTATAATAGCGTATATTACTACTAGTAGATAGTTCCACGGATCCTTAGAGGATGGAAATCCCAAACATCCTTTAAGTTATTTGTATTTCAATTGACATTTCTCTTGAGTTAAATTTAATGATATAAGAATGTTAATCCCGACTCGAGTGTTTTGTGTTTTGCTTTATGCTCGGGTCAGACTGAGTGTCACAGCTTTTGAGACTCACCTTTGGAGTTTGGAGCTTTGCTTGAAGATCTGTCTTTGTCTATCCAACTTTCAGTTATTTCAGTTTATTCCAATCATTTATGTTCAGACTCGTCAATTGCTTATGTATTAGAGATTCATTTGTATTTGAGATTCTGTTATATTTTGTTTCAGACTCTGATGTTTTATAGTAGCTTCATGAACTACTATTTATCTATTCCGGTGCTTATTGTTGTAATACTCTATGTCTATGATTCTGTGATTTATTTATTTACTGTATATGCTAAGTTTTGCCAAATATAAATTAACAATCTGTTGTTTTGAGCAATTCAAGTCCGACATGTGCAGATGCGAATGGTTCGAAATACCGGGTCATTACATTAACTTTATATAGAAAATGTTCTTACAATATTAGAAAGGTTAAATGTCACCATTTCATTTTCAAATAAGGCTCCCACTAGATTTTTATGTTTCTCAAAACCCCTAGAAAACATAGAGATCTTTCAATTTCTATAGTGGGTGTTAGGACTCGCTTGCCTCAGGTTTCTAATCTTGAGTTTGCTTAAAAAATAATAGGCCTGCAAGCAATGGATAACAAACTTTATCGGTTGTATCACATACAACTCCTAACCCATGCTCTTTATCATAATCTCAATCTTGACCTTAAGTTTGCTCAATAAACCGAAAGAGATTATTCACTCATACCCACCATTTCGCATCTACCTAGGAATAATATATGTATCTTGAGTTTGCTCAACAAATACATAAAGTTATCTTACCACATCTAATTAATATATTAATAATAATACATAAAACATCTCTAGCATGAGTTTGCTTAACATCTGAAGAGTAAGCAAGTGAATTATTAATATATAAATGGTAGAGGACAATATTTATACTAGAGATTGATAATCTTTAATCTATGTTTATTTGAATATATCGATTTAGGGAATAATATATTTCTTTTGAAATACCATCGTGATTCAAGTGTCAGACACATATGAAATTATAGTATATGTACTATACGTATGTATTCATGCCTTAAATCTAATTTGTGTTTCTTTCAGTTCTAGTTAATTTTATACATATATAAGTATTAACTTATTAATAACTTTTATAGTTTAATTTACTTATAATATACATACATACATACATACATATATATATATATATATCTTATTAATTAAATATTATTTAATTAATTTTAATTCTTATGAATTAAATCGTATTTTCTTAATTCAATTTATGTTATATTACTCATCTTAAATTATTTAAGATAATTAATCATTTGTAACACTTATAGTTTGTTTATGTGTACATAACAATATATGTATACATTTTAATTAATTAACCTTTAATTAATTTTATTTAATGATTTTTATTTAATTAAAAAATTTTATTAATAATTTGAATTAATTTGAAATTTTAATTTAATTTACTATAAACAATTTTAAATAAATAAATAACTGCAAAATAGTTATATGCATATATTAATTGATATGTTTCGATCAATTACATTTTAATTCAGTATTATATTTAATTCAATTAATCATATTAGTTAAATTTTAATTTTTAAAATTTCATTATTAATTATTTTAATTTCTCAAAATAATTTTGAAATATTTGAATGCATTTAATAACTTTTATAAAATATTACTTTTATATTTTAATTTAACTTTTAAATTAAAAGTATATTTTAAATTTTCAAAAAGATTTTGAAATTTAGCCCACGGCCCAAAATCCATTCAGGCCTTTATATCAGGGATAACCTTTGGGTTTACTTCATTCTTTGAGCTAGACCAGTAGCCAAATAGGGTAGTGTACTTGTTACCCAATCCTAACCTTCGACACAACCTTTCTAGACATCCAACTAAATGGGTAGAATTTAATCTTTAGTCATAACATTGCTAATTTAGACGGCATAGACTATTTGGGTTCTGACACCATTAAAGGAACCGAGCCAGTCGAAAGTGGGTAGAATAGGTAGATTTTATAAAAAAAAATCCTATTTTGGATATATTGGACCTATGAAGTCTAAAGTGGATTAAAGATCTAATCTAAAACATTTTAAATAAAATTTTATTTTATTTAAATTTGTTTCAAAGAAGTTTTAGTTATTTATATTTTAATCAATTTGTAGTTTGTATAAAATTGAGTATATCAAATATAGTCTTGTGTGTATGCATGTGTAACAATTACTTGTTTAATTTAATGTAGAGAAGGAAATCTTTATTCCACTCTTCTAACTTATTCAATTAACTAAGGGAATATATTTTTATTTCGAGAGAGAAACCTTTCATTTCTCTCCCTTTAATTAAATTAATTAATTTGTTAAATGACATTTATGACTGTCTGCACCAAAAATGACACAAACATCCAATGAAGTAATAAATATGAAAATTATCAAAGAAAAGCAAGAAATAGTAAAGAAGAACACACAATTTTTATAGTGGCTCGGCAAATACTATGGCCTACGTCCACTTAAAAATTTTATTCAATTTCTTTGACTTTTACAAATTGTGATTTTATGGACCGGTGTTCTCAAATCGGTGGAGATCCAACAGGGTTCCGTGGAAAAGTCCAGAAATTAAGAAGAGAAGAAGAGAAAAAAAGTCCATTTTCAAGTGCATCTACCCTTCTATTTATAGACGAAAACCTCGAAATTATCTCTGAAACATGCTCCACCATGTTCACACGTCGCTCCACTAAAGTTTTGGGGTCAAATCGACCATTACGTGATGGATCGGTATCGATCCATGACTCTTGGATTGGTACCGAACTGACATGGAGTTCGACTCAAGAAATTTGAGTGTTTTCTTGGGGTTTGACCTAACGATTTTTTGAGATTTTTGTGCTTCGAGTTTTCCTTGGCTTGCTTGGAGTCTGGTTCGAGTTCCATGGGACGGTACTGATCCATGGCTCACGGAACGGTACCGAACTGACTTTGGTTCATGCTTGAGGTTTTCGCATGGGTTGCTTCAGGTCTTACTTGGAGTTTTCCCAAGGTTATTGTTCTTCAAGTTTACTCTCTCCTATTTTGAGTCTGACCCGAGGATTTTGTGGGTTTGCTTTAGGCCAGCTCTTCCAAAAAAATGAATTTCCAAATATTCAACTTTTTTGCTCATTTTTTATATTTCCTCTTTCTTGCCTTTTTAAGATGTTTCCCAAGTCCTTGGGTCATTTCTTCTTCATTTGTTCATCTGATTTGATCATTTTAGTCTGTTCAAAGGCTGTGGAAATTTTGGCTGTAACACTTACCCCCTCCCCCAAAGTACGCCTTGTGAATGGAAGGTGTGCTTTGCTAAAGAACAAAAATCGAAGTCTATGAATCACTAGTAGTTGAATATTATGGCTATTAACTGATCAAACCGCGGTGAATCATCCAGTTCCTTCGGATTCACCTGTAAATCAAATGTCGTTCCAGGTCATTATAGCTAAGGACTCGAGTCGTTACTTGAGTGTTAGTCACAAATAACCATAATTTTGTGTTCTCCTGGAATTATTATAACGTATATTATACCATACATCAAAATCGTCCCGTGTTCATCTGGGAGTTAATAATCATATATCAAAATCAATGTTATCCCGTGTTCGTTTGGAATTTAAGTTACGACATACAAATCATATGCCGGATAATCAAAGGTCAATAATTGTGGTAGCTCACCGCCGTCGGTTGGAACATTATATATTAATCGTCTTGCATCGCTTAGTATCCCATTATAAGAATGCCCAACCGAATCAAAGCGGTGCTTAGTCTGATAATCGCTATTAAGTCATTTTAAAGTCAAGTGGCATTTAAATCCAATGTCCAGTCTTTGATTTCTCTTGATTGCATTATCAATATCCGGGTTAGCTTTCGATCTCTTTGGGATACGTAATCAATAACCAATTCAATTTTTGATCTCTTAGGATCGTTAATTTAATCCTCGACCTCTCCAGGTCATTAGTTTAATCCTTAACCTCTCTGGATCGTTAGTTCATGCTGAATCCAATCTGCTCGCTCCCCTACGAGAGGCCCAATAACTGAGCGAGTTCATCCACTCGTTCTCTGGTGAGGGGACTCACTATCTCGTACAAGTCCAATTCACTTGCTTTTCGGGAAGGGAACTTTCATCCTATGGTACATCGCCCCATCTCTCCGGTCGAGACAATCACATTCAATCGGTTCATAAATCAATATAAGGGGTAATCAATCTCCGTTGATGTTTCAAAATTAATATCAATTATCACATTCGAGTGATTTTTTTAAATCGGGCATTCATTCACAGAATTTAAATTCAAACATCCAACAAACATCACAACATTCATCCCATCAAGCACTACAGCCAAACATCCAACTTAGAGCGTGCCTAAAGATTGATCGAGGCCTCATACACGTGTAAGTGGCTTGATTGTAATGTCGCGTCATTTATTGAAAACAAAGGCAAAATGCGGGAATTGAACATGGCTCCTTGCCATCCCGATTATAAAATAACCATCCTCGACCTAGTTCCAAGGCCACATCCATTTACTACAAATGATGGCTACTCATGCTGCATCACTGCAGCTAGTTTCCACACGTACTGTTGCAGCCAGTTGTTCCTAATCTACTCCTCAATCAGATCACAAAGATGCCTCCAATCATTTTTTCCACATCCATCTCATGGAATATGCAATACTTTCTCGATCTTTTTTACCAATCCATGGGTTCTCTCTTCATCGGTTTCCTATAGGGAATTTGCCTTCTAGTATCGAGGTAAATCCTTTTCGAGGTTTCGATCAACTCTATGTTAGAAGAGAATTTAGGTTCCCTTCTCTACCGCTTCGGTCCTCCAAAGCCATTATCCACCTTTCCTTTTCCTTTGTCTTTTCCAAATCCTGCTCCGGATGGTGCTTCGTCATCTACAGCATTAACCTCTGCTTTTTCAGCTTCAGCGTCCTTCTGACGCAAGTATCTTTCAACCGTGTAGTTAATGTCTCAATAAAGCCCTGTAAAATCCCTATTATAACTCATAGTACTCTTCGACCGCTGTGTTATTTCAATTTAGCACTATTAAATAGTAACTCTATTTTAAACCCTATTATTTTTCGCTACATCCACTAAATCAAGGCTTTTTAGCATCTGCTTTAGCAACATTAACATAGAAAGGTGGATTTGATTAGTTCTCTTTTAAATTGAATTAACAAAGTTAAGGTAAAGACTTGATTTTAAGGCATAAGTGATTATATAAATTAGAAATCTATTGTAGTCACCAAATCTTAGCTGCATAAATCATGATATTCTTCGGTTTTGTTATATAAGACAATAAAATGTTTATTTTTCCCGCACAAATGATGTGAGAGTGAGAATAAATTAACTTTAAATATTTAGTTTTATATCTAATAAAGTTTTTTTGCACCTCCGCTATTTTCCGTTATATCCCCGCTAAAACTTATTGCACTTCCATTGTTATATAACCGCTAAGCGCTTTAACTGCACAGCTTTCAACTTCATGGTGAAAATTCATGAGATCTGTTGGTGGGTCTCTTTCCAAAGCAATCTTAAAATATGTTTTACTAGCAACTCCTCTACCTCCATCAGAACCACCGATAGATCCGGCTTATGAACTGCAGTGGCTGTCGCGTTAAACGTAGTCAAATAGCTCCTTAAGGTCTCTTTGGCCCTTTGTTTCATGCTCGATAACATCATCACATTTATTAGTCATGAAATATGAACCGTGAACTGTCTCATGAACTTATTCACTAACTTGATCCACGTACTTATGGACCTATTTTCCAACCGTTTGAACCACATTGCTGCTATCTATTAAATATAATGGGAAACACCGTCTCATTACCTCCTCAGAAGCACCCAACACATCCATATGTCGATGCACCTCATCAAATGAACTGTTGGATATGTTTTTTCGTTGTATATTTCCAGCGTCGGAAGCTTGAAATCGAGCGGATTCCTTGCATATCGGATGTTAGGAGTGAACATGTTTTTGTTTATGTCTTCCAGACTTTAGTCTAATGGTGCACCTCTCAATGCTCGTCTAACTATTTCAGTAATTATATCACTATTATCAAATGGAAGTCTATAACCCATGTATTCATTCTTCCCCACGTTCCCATGGGGAACTTTTGGCACATACTCCTCTGGTTGAATATTCGCATTCTGGTTCTTGCCCCGGTGTTCAACATCATCCCTTTGACGTTAATCATTTAATCTCAAATGCAAATCGGTTGTTTCCCCAAGGATTCTTGGATCGGTATCAATTCGACTTTTTGGATTGGTACAAATCTTGGATATCTCTACAGGGGTCACTCCAACTTTTTCTACTTCAATTCCAAGGGCGTTCGCTCTACCTGCTGGCCTTTGGATCTAGTTTCCAGTTATTCCAGCTGTCGTTCGTTGCTCCATTCTTCTGAAGAACCTATTGAACATTTCTTCCTATTGAGTCACTATTATATCTTACATCTCCTTCATCATTCTCTCCATTTCATCCTAGTTACATAAATGGATGGGGATTTGATCCTGAGGACACCTCCTGCATGCCCCCGTGTTCTTATTGACTTCCTCTAATCATAGATTTGGTGTTAGGCCTCTTCATCTTCTCCAAATTCACATTTCAAGTTGTTAAATCCGAGTCCTCTCAATGAAAGCACCAAAAATGTTTGCACCAAAAATGACACACACCTAATGAAGTAATAAATATGAAAATTATAAAAGAATAGCAAGAAAAAGCAAAGAAAAACGCACAATTTTAATAGTGGTTCGGAAAATACTCTGGCCTACGTCCATTTAAACTTACAAACTCGGTACTCTTAGAAAAGAAGAAGAGAAAAGATTCCCTTTCAAGTGCATCTACCTTCCTATTTATATACAAAAATCCCCAAAATTATCTCCGAAATATGCTCCACCACATTCCCATGTTCAACGTCACACCTCTAAAGTTTCAAGGGCAAACCGACCCATGACTTCGTGGATTGATACTAATCCAAGGCTCTTGGATCAGTACCGAATTGTCTATGGTTTTTTTATATGTCTGTGTGTGTATGTATATGTATATGTATATATGTATGTATGTGTGTATGTATGTATGTGTATGTGTGTGTGTGTATGTATGTATATGTATGTGTGTATGTGTGTTTGTGTGTGTATATGTGTATGTGTATGTGTTAATATATATATATATATATATATATATATGTTAAAATGAAGTTTGACTATTTATATGTTTTGAAATCTAAAACCAACAATTGTAAATCTTTTTTAATAAGGAAAGGATATAAAATAAAATTTATAATTTTACACAAAAGTCCATTTTATAAATTTGAGTTAAAATAACATATACATGCATATATCCATATAAAAATAATTGCAAACTATTTTTTATAATTTAAATAACATATGTATGTAAATGTTGTAGTCTAATATATGCAAATAAATTTAAAATTAACAAATTCGAATCTAACTTTAAACTTTGGAAGGAGCCAAATGTTTTATGATTTTAAATAAAAGTCCACGTATAGATTTTAAATTGAAATGACTTTTAACTTATGTAAACAGAAACCAAGAAAATTATATTCAAAACAGTAATATGAAACACAGGTATTCAATTTTAAAGGTGAGTTTAAATAATCAAAATGTTAATCAAAATTGTTTAAAGCCATGTAACATATATATACTTAACTAAAAATAGTTTTCAATCAAAATTGTTCCTTTTCTATATCAAACAATAATTTTTAAAACAACAACAAAATAGATCAAACAACTTAGGCACATATAAATTTATTGTAAAGGATTCAGTTCTAAACTATACAAACAATATGTACAAATAATCAAATGAGATGAAGGATTTGAAATATATATAAACATAATGAACATATAACCAATTGAGGTGCAACATAAAAGGGGATCTAAATTAAATAACATGATCAACGTATGAATAAATAAATTTTAAATGTTACCTTAGCCAAAAGTTACACCTTGAATGAAGAACAATGCTCTTAGATTCAACAGAATCAACCTATGGATTTTGCAAAGATCAAAAGATAACAACCGCCTTTTTTTGTTTTGTTTTTTTTGGGATTTTTTAATCCATGGAGGTTATGAATTTAAGCCATGGTAGGAGAGGAAGAAAGAGGAAAAATAATTGCTAGGAGGAAAACTTATGGAATGAATGAAAGGGAGATTGTTTTTAAGGAAACAATGAAACCTTTCAATTCCCTCCTTTAAAATCTTCCATATTTAATTCCTTATTGAATCTCATCGAAGCCTCTTCCCTCCTTCATCATGCATGGTCGGCCATAAAAGAAGGCACTGGGCCTCAAAATTTTCCTAAAATTACTTAGCAATTAATCTATTTAAATATTCTATCGATATCGTATATCGATACACTTGTTTATAACTTTTACATGCGCACTGTATTAAATACTGATGGTATTCAAACAAATCAATAAAAATTTAATAAATAATATTTTGTAAATATTAATTAATTTAATTAATTTACAATGATTATAAATTAATTAAAGTGAGTATTCATCATTACAGTTGTGCGATTCAAAGGCGTAAATTCAATTAGCGGTTAATATCAAACAATTTGAATATTAACTTTCATCATCTTAGTAAGTGTTGTGACATTTTGGCTGAATTTATTGCTTGCACATATTTTTGATAAAAATTCAATTTTACTATTATAAGCGTACTCAATAGTAATAATTATTATACCTATTCTCTTTGTCAAAATTATATCACATTGGGACTTATGGTATTTTGCTTTGGTTAAAATTCTAATATCGTCCACATTCAACTTGATTAGTCCAAAAACAAAATCTTTGGTTCAATAATAAAAATTATTATTAACCATACTGCTTTGGTTAGAGACTTTGACTTTAAATTGACTATAGTTGTCTTTGATTCTAACTCCTTATAACTAAGGAGACAAATTCTCTATTAAATAGTGTTTCACTTTAAATGCTTCAACTAGGACCCAACTATAGTCGTTCGATGGAAGCTATGTCATGATTTAACTATAATCAAAGTAAAGTTTCCATATTGAAGTTCCATGACATTCTCAAGCTGTGGGAACTATGTAACATCGTCACTTCGAGATTTTCTGTTTGATCTTAGTTATACTAACCAATAAAGAACTCTTGAGTGATTCACTCCATGGTTATCCAATAACTATAAACATGTAACCCCATGTGTCCCCAACAACCATGAGTAATAAACTACTCAACGTTTGGAGAGCTTTACGTACCCTAGTCTCAACGGATGTATTGATATGTTATGCCGAAACATCTTGACTCTGAATGTATAAAATACTATGTTATTTTAAATGTGATAAATTTCTCATGATTACAACACATTGTAATTACTATCATATAAAACATCATTTAAGGTTTTTATATATAATATACTTTAAATTAATTAGTTAATTAATTCTATCATAGTATATTAAGTATATAATAGAAAGAAATCACTTTTCATTTTGAACAAGGTTGGTTATCAAGCTAGATATATGTAACAAATTACATAATTGACTCATGGAATACTCCTAATTCTATCATCTAGAAGTATTATCATTACATGATTTTTGGTTTTGGCACATGTACTTTGAGTGTTCGGGTGCCATGAATGATATAAACAACTACTTAGTGGATGGAATTTACCCGTCTTGCTACACCGAAGTCCAAACAATTGTAGAACCTAATACTGGGAAAGAGCACCACAATGCAAAAAACAAAAATTGGCAAGGAACGACCTAGATTGAGCATTCGGGGTTCTACAATCTATATTTTCCATAGAAAAAACCCCTATTGAATAATGGAAACCATAATTCAATGTGATGTCTTATATGTTTACCCTCAATATGATTATGGTGGAGGAACAAGGTGAGCTTTCATCATATTTAGGCTCCAATCTAGATGATATAGAAACGACTATAGGTGAGCTAGAACCAAATAAATTGTATGTAGTGTGTCTAATAAAACTTATTTGATATTCAAACTGGCAACATGAGTCGTAGGTTGTCGGAGACAATTAAAAAGTGTCCTTCTCTTTTAGCTCATATAAAATTTTGCGATATCTTCTACATGACCTACTAAATGTGACAAACGTTCTTCTTATTTCAAGAATCCTCCTTATTAATCTATAATCTTGATGAGTGTTGTAAGCTTCGTTAACTTTAACAAAAAACCTAGAATAACATCTTCTTCCATGTGTTGATGATTAGCCTCTATGCTTTAATCGACACTAAATAATCTACTGAGTCCAAGCTTCATTTGTTATTGCAAATTAATATTTCTCATAGCAACATAACAATAATACACACACAGATATATATGTATATATATATATATATAAGTTACAAGTAATCAAAACTAGTTAAATTTATGACGAATGGACCATACACTGCAAATAAACAAACAAAGTCAATGTTGAAGTGACCTTACGTTATACAAATCAGCGACCCAACCTTATGCAAACAAACAAACAAATTCAATGCTAAAGTGAACTTACCTTGCACAAAACAATGACCTTGCCCTACACAAAACAATGAAGCTGACAGTTCATTATAAGAAAATAAAATATGTTAAAATGAAATGAAAGTAACTTGAGAAAATAAGTGGATTGACATTTTAGTGCAAGAAAACAAATTATAGTAAAGATGAAATGAATGTACCCTACACAAAATAGTGAATTTGACATTCTGGCATATGATAACAAAAAACATTTATGTTGATGTGACATAACCCTACACATAATAGTGATATTGACATTACAATGCAAAGAAAAAAAATTATGTTGAAACAACCTTAGCCCGTGCAAAATAGTTGAATTGGTATTATAATGCAAAGAAACAAAATGAAATATATGTCGAGTTGATAGCTCTTTAATAAAACTTTGGTAGATGGGTGAGCATACAAAAAAAACATATTCTGTAATGAGTTGAATGATACACATGCAACTATAACTTGTCTACCAAGTTGTTTGCAAAACACTATATAAACGATGAACAATGTATTTATATGTTCTTTGTACCATATATATATATATATTCCTCTTTCAACTAAACTTACCAAATAATGGCAATAAAAAATGATAACAATACACCACAAAAGAATATGTACGATGGAAGCATGTCAACTGATTTTCTTTCAGTAGTTGGCGGGCCTCTCGATAACAAAAGACTCAATCAAGACAAGACTCTAACTAAAGAAAATACCTTAGTCTACTTCGTGTATACTAGCATGCCCTTTTCTCACTCACATCGCCCATGGCGGAGACAGATAAGATAGATGCCAATGGCAAGCTCCACCAAACTACTACCCAAGAATGATGCGTCACATGTTCCATAATTTCAATTTCTAACTCAACAAAGTCAGCTGATGAACCAACTGAACTTTGTCCAACAATTTGGTTATCTACCTTATCAAATGTCAATAAATCAAAACATGTTTAGTATGCAACCAATAGTTCATCCTCCTTCAATAAACCAAGACAAACCTATTAAGGCTACTACTAAGGAAAAGGGAATAGAAAAAAAATCCAGAGTTTACAACAAAAGAAAACCCAATGATCCTTAAGCTAAAGAATTTTCTGATGCAAGAAATGGTGCAGGGAAGAAATAAAGATCACATGACTATAAGGTGTTGGCTCATGCATGGCTCCAGCTTTTAAAGTCCCTACAGGTCATTCTAGTGGGAAGTTCTTCTATGAAAGGTGAATGAGAACTACAACTAGAATCTGAAATGTCAAAAAGTGTACATTTGAAGCTACAAAGGCAACATGTTGTGCCTTGAATGGTATGTGCACCAAATACAAATGTGATATAGTATAAAGAGGTGAATGCTAAAAAGCGGATAGTCATTTCGAGACTGGAAAGGTGACTATGATAAAGTGTATCATGACACTTACAATACTAATTTCAAAGCTCGTGAAGCGTTTGAAGTTAGAAGTATGACATTGGTCAAATCTTATAGATGATGCTCTCACTATGATAAAATACCCATTTTGCAACTGGCAATGCCCGTTGTAATTGGTCTATTACAACGGTTAGCTGAAAGTCTTAATATGCGAAGTTGTAATAGGGTCGAAGCCTTTTAAAACTGTTTTGGACCATTGTAACAACCCTATATTTTGTAAATATTTTAAAATCATTTTAAAATAAATTTTTATTTCAATATTTTTATTTTTAAAACATTTTAGAAGTATAGTTATAATTTTTAAAAGTGAAGTTAAAATTTTTCAAAGTTAATTGTATTTTTGTTTGAAATTTTTAATGCTAGTTTCAATATAATAAGCTATTTTCTCTATTTACTTTTATTTTCTTTTTTTATTTTCTTATGAATAAATTTTATTATCATTTTCACTTTATTTTTTTGCCTTTTATTTTTATTTACTGAATTTTTATTTGTTTATTTTGAATTAAAAAGAAATGGAAATTTGAAGAGATTTAAGCTTTAAAAACTTTGACTTTTCACTTTCTAGACTTTCCATATTTTGGCCGTTCCTTTCCTTAATTTTAGCCGTGACTTTTATTCCATTTTTTACGTGAAAACACATCTCACTTTCATCACAATTTTAGCCATTTTAGATCTGAAAAAAAATTGGTAATGGCTTCTCTCTTTTTTCTACTTTTTCTCTTCTTTTTCTATTGATTTTTACATTGTTTTGGGCCATGCTCTTCATAAATTTGCCTCGGCCATATCCACCACCACCTCCTCCTCTTCACCATCCACCGCCTAGAATCACCACTTCCTCTAAATTGACCAGGCCCTGACCTCTATGAGACAAAAACTCCGCAAAACATGCTAAAACCCCTTAAATACATGCATAGCCGACCACTAGTTGCTTCACCACCACCACATATCACCATGGCCGCCTCCTATTGCTCCACCACCACCATGATTTGACCACCACCCATCACCATACCCACTGACCAGACCTGTATTACACATAGCCGAGCCCAAACCATGCATAGGCCGAGCCTATGTTTGATCCAAACCCTCCTACTTGCCTTGTCTCCTTGTATTTGTAACAACCCTAGATTTTACATATAATTTTAAATTTGATTTTTATTTTATTTTGAAATTATTTTTAAGCTTGTTTCATTTCAAACATTTCATTTTTAAATATAAATGTTGATGATTATGTGAGTTATAGTTTCAAACTGATATAAATTGAATATTTTACTGAAAAGTGAAATTCTGGTCAAACTGTTCAATCTTTGACTTTTAAACTTCAAATTTAAATTATATAAAATCTTAAATTTTATATTTTATTATGAAAATAGATGTAATAGCTTGAACATTGCTTTTTGTTTCGTTGAAAACGGAGTTAAACTGTAAAAGTTATGTATATTTCAATATTGAGAGCAATTTGTTTCATTCTGCAATTTTGTTATTTTAAATTGTATAAATTATATTTTCTTTGTCGTATTTTATTTTAATATGTATTAATATGTTATTTTATGTATATTTTTGTCTTTTATTATTTTTAAAGTGATAATATAATTTTTCTAAAGTTCATTTGAATTTATTTCCAATTTTTAAAGCCAGTTTGCATTTTAAAGTTATTTCCTTATTTTAAATTCTATTTATTTAAATTTTAATTATTTATTCACTTTGAAAATGTTTTAAAAGTCGTTTTTATTTCAAATTTTGTTTTAGAATAATTTTTTTTTGAAGTTAATAATTTTCCAAGACTAGTAGTGATTTATTTGTAATTTTCGGACACCGTTTTGTATTTTTAAGCAATTTCTTTTATTTTTTTTCTAATTTATTTAAATTTTATTATTTATTTTCATATTATTTCACTTGGTTTCGGTTTTTAAAAGTATTTGCTGAAGTTATTTTGTTTATATATAATTGAAAAGAAAAGGAAATATGAAGAGTTTAGAATTGCTTTTGAAACCGAAGCCTTTACACCTTCAAAACTCTTCATCTTCACAACTCCTCATTTATTTGCATTTTGGCTGTACATTAGTTTTTCTTAGCCGTGTATTCCTTTACTTTTCATGTGAAAACTACTTCAGCTCTTCATTTCTCACGGCTTCATCTAAGGATTGGTAATGGCCTCCACCATTTTTTCTACTTTTCTTCCTATTTCTATGCAAATTTTGCCTTGTCTCCTCTTCTATTTGCATGGCCTCCTCTCCATAGCCACAGCCACCACTCTCTACACCTCTTCCCTGCCATCATCACCAACTACTTCTCTGGTCTTGACCAAGGCCGAACCCCCCATGATGAACAACCCCTCAAAAACAATGACTAATACCCTAAAACTATGCAAAATTGACCACTACTTGCTCATTCACTTCAACCACCAACCTAACCACCACCATAGGCCGCCACCACTCCTCTGACCTGACCACCACACACCCCTCTAGCCACTGTCCAGTCATGGTGCACCCACAGGCCGAGCCCACTCCCCATGGCCGAACCACTTTGATAATCAAAAACCACTATATTGCCTAAAACTCTTCATATTCCATGTTGTATCTCCTCTCCATCATTCTAGCCTTTATGCTGTGTGTTTGCATGACCAAACCCAAGCCATGTACTATCCAAACCTGAGCCAAATGTACCCCTAGGCCATGCATAGCCTACGAGAAAGTAAGGCAAAAGATTTGGCATTCATATCTCTTTTCATTTAAAAGTTATTCCACTTCAAGTGTATTGAAATTGTGTTTGTTTTGATGGTTGTTTTGAGTTGTAAACACAAGACTTGTAGCATTGGATCTTGCTTGCCACTCAAGTCCGTAGCCTTGTCATCGTGCTTTTATTTCTATTAGGGTCATTGGTTTTGTTATCTCCAGCAATTAGAGGTGAGTAATTCTCACCAGACGATGTGTACTTATATAACTAGTAAACTGACACCATTTGCATCTGTAAAATTATATCATCCTATTATAACTGTTATATTATGATCATATAATGTTTACCCCTATTAATATATATGTTATATCATCCATTACTGTTATATGATGTTATTCTGTTCATTTTTATCAGTTTATCACACTGCAAGTTCCATGTAGATTAGGTTCACTATGGGTTGAAATGATACATACCCGAACGGACTTTAGAATAGGGAAGATCGTTATGGGCTGAAATGATAAGCCTGAGCGACTTTTTATTTATTTTATTTAACTTAGGATTGCGGGTTTGAAATGATAGAACCCGGATTTTTCTTTTTAAACTGCGGATTGAAATGATACATATCTGTATCACTTGACCTAGGTTAGAAAACTATATACAGGCCCGTGGTTATCTTATAAAGTGTTTTGGATATTTTTAAGTATTTTAAAAATATACATTTATGAAATTTGATTAAAATAGATTTTGAAATGTTTTAAAATAAAGAAATTATGATTTTTCTATGAGTTAAAAATGTAATTAATGAATGGTTAAATTGGATTATTGAAATATAACTTAAGTTTGGAATTTGGAATTTTGGTTAAAAATGATATTTAAGTTATATGAATAAAAATGGAAATTTAATTATATTTGGAAAATGGTAAATATGATAATTTGATTTAAATTTGAATTTAAGTGATTTATTAAAGTATTATTGATTTTTCTATGAATTTAAGTGGTTAAATAAATGAATGCTTAAATTGTAATTTTAAAATATAACTTGACTGTGAAATGTAAATTTGGTTTTAATTAAAGGTTTAAATTAATTAAATAAAATTGGAAATTTAGTTAAATTTGTGAAATGGTAATTTAAATTTGAAGTGGTAAGTTTATTTGTTGAAAGTGAAGAAAAGGAAATTATACACTTGAACTAATAAGTGGAATTATTGAAATTTGGATTTATTTATAAGAAATTGGTTTTATAAAAATCAATATGTTTAATGATATGTTAATGAACATTTTTAATGTTAAATTATGATTTTTAAAATGTTTGAAGAGTTTAAAATGAAGTTATTTATTTGCTGGAAATACACTAAAATCTGGAATTCACTTTTAATAGCATTCAGAAATGCTATGGTTTCTGAATTGAACTAAAACTAGGTAGAAAGGGCTATTATAGCATTTCTGTAATGCTGTAGCTACTGTAGTTGAACTTATAGGCTAAAGTGAACTCAGGTCTATTACAGCATTTTCTGGAAATGCTGTAGTGGTCTGCAGTCCTTGCTGAAATCATATAAATCTTTGTTTTGAAATCTGAGCTATCGTAGCATTTTTAGAAATGCTGTCTTTGCTGTTTTGAACTAAAATTTAACTAAAACTGAGTTTTTAACAGCAGTTTTAAATGCTGTCTTTGCTAAATTAAAAGTTTCAAATATAGCTTATAACAGTTTTTTTTAAATGCTATGAAAGGCTGAAATTTTAATAATTATGGTTTTTGACTTAGTAAACGAACTCCGAATGGTTTGAAACTTTGGAAATTGAATACTTGAATTGAAAGAATAATAATTACACTTTTAAAGGGTTTAAATGAAGTAATTTAATTGAAATATATGGATCATTTAAAGGGTGGTTTGAATTGAAAATGAATGAATGTTATCTTGGAATTTAAAGGGGTGTTTAAGATAAGATACTTTGATATATTAAGTTAATTTGAAATGAAGCTTTGGAAAGATAAGATATTTTGATATATTAAAATGATTTGAAATGAAGCTTTAGAAAGATAAGATATTTTGATATATTCAAATGATTTGAAATGAAGCTTTGGAAAGATATGATATTTTGATATATTGAAATGATTTGAAATGAAGTTTTGGAAAGATATGATATTTTGATATATTAAATGGTTTGGAAGTGATTTGATCTTTATTTTGATAAAGATTTGGATTTGAAATGATATTCTATTTTAAAGTATAAACTGTTTTTAAATTTTAACCACGGGTTATAATAACGATTGGTTGTTAAAGAGACCGGGATTGGATATGGACATACTCTCTGTCGATACCGAAAACCACTTTGACAACTGTGTACGCGGTGGAGATTCCAGAATGAAGTAGGATGGTGACGACGATCCTAAGGTATATACATGGACTCAACTCCCGTGAGTTGGCATAAGGTGGCAAAAACAGGAGCGATCTCGGACCAGTGAGGTAGCACCTCTTATCGGACACACTTCTTCGATACCATTCTATTACTTGTGATTGATTTGGTGCGCACCCTTGATTTGGGAGTGTTGTTCGAGGTGGAGCGGTAGTGGCTGCTATGCGTTTCCATCAGTCCGTGTGTGTAATTGGTATATCTACCCTGGCATTGCCTTGTGTGCCGTGTCACCTACCATATCGAGCTTTACTACGATTTGTGATTTCTCCCGTAGCCTGTGGAGTATCGAGGGTAGCCCCCATTTTGGGAGTATGCTAATACTGGATAGACTACTGGGACTATTACGTGTTAAGGTGAAAAATGTAAAGCCTTAATGCTATTTAAAAGTATGTTTATTTTATATTAGACATTATTATAATAGCGAATATTACTACATAGTAGATAGTTTAACGGATCCTTAAAGAATGGGCGATCCCAAGCATTCTTTAAGTTACTTGTACTTTATTACAGTTCACTTTAGTTGGTTTACATTATATAAGTATGTATGTCCTGACTCGATTGTTTGTGTTTTATTTACGCTCGGGTCAGCCTGAGTTATTCACAGGTTTGGATTTCCACTCTCTTGGATATTTGAATCGCTGGAGATTATCTGCTTGTCATGTCCTATCTATTTCAATTTTGTTGTTCTACTCAGCTTGTACTTGGTTATTTTATTGAGACTTCTGTTGTATTCTATTTCTTCTGTTATATCTTATGTAACACTCTGATATATTTATATAGTAGCTTCATGAACTACTATTTCGTTTACTTCCGCTGCATTATTTTACTCTGTGTCTGTGATCTGTGATTATTTATTTACTGTATATTCTGAGTTTTGCCAAATATAAATTGACAATTCGGTATTTTGAGCAATTCAAGTCCGACATGTGCGGATGCGAATGGTTGAAAATATCGGGTCGTTACAGTTGGTATCGATCTTTGGTAGCTCTAGGCAAAACTTAGAATGTATGGTAAATTTATTTACAGAATCACTTTCATTCGAGCTTGAATCTCTTCCTTTTTATTGATTTCCTTTGAATTTTGGAACGTTCCCTGCGGTTCCAAAATCCATTCTTGTCCCTCACTATTCATCTTCTTTTGATTTTGGAGTATCCCATAACTCCGCTTCGAATGAGCTTTATAGTGAATTGGCGGTCTCGCCAATACTCTAATGACTTGTAAAAAGGGAACTCCTTTACAAATTAGCATCAATTCACCAGAGACTTATATCTATCCTTGGTTTAGATGCTAATATCTTTTGTTATTCCAAACTCTATCTTTTGAGATCGGATGTAGATTTACCCTAAAAAAATACACATTTGATCTTATTCATTAAGTCACGGTTGACCCCGTTAAGGTTGCTCGCGATTTATCTAAGCTTATCCATCTTCTTATTTTGTTAATTAATCATCTTGTCTTTGTTTCCAAAATATCTCCAAACATTTTTGAATTGTACTTGTAAATCTATGTTTGTTTTATATATTGTGTTGTTTGAGTTGTTGATGTTGATTTGGGCTTTCGATCGATTCGTTTGATCAACGCTATCGATAGGATTTCTAAAACACTTTGACAGAACAAACTGACACGATATTATTTTAAAATTTGGTTAATGAAATAAATTTTGATATAAGTAAATATTATGGAACTTAATAAATTGATTTAAATTCATTATTTGAAATGATAATACTTGATTTATCATTCTATAAATGAATTTATAAATAGTTGTTTATAAATTTGATTTGGGAACTGAAATGAATTTAAATCAACAATTTGAGAATTTAATTTCCGATGGTTTCAAACCTTGTGTTTAAAGTTTTAAAAGGATATAATATTTAAAGTATTTTTGAAAAGAAATTTGTTTCCAAAGAATTTTAAAGTTTTAAATTTTTAGTACTCTTCTTTTTGTCGCTGGAAAATAATTTTGGTGATGACCGCGGCATCATCGACGTTCATTTTCGAGTTTCGAAGTAAAGAAACCATTCTGTAGTCTTGCTACAGCTTTGTTTTGGGAAATTTAATTGATTCGAATTTCTAAAATATGACTTCATTTATAATATATATAGATAAGATTTAAATTTGATTTGACAAATTCTGTACATACATTTATTTATCTCTAAATGGTTTGAAAGGAATCGGAAATTTTATTCTTAAATTCTATCTTAAATAATAACTTCAAGTATAAAAAGAAATTCAAAATTTTGAATAAATAATTCAAACTTGAAATGATTGAATTAGAATGTTTATATTGTATATTAATTTTAGAAAGTTTTATTTGTATAATACACCATTGCATTCCAATATAACTTACCTAAATTTTTAGAAGTTAACAATGTAATTGGATAATATACAATATAAAAAGATTTTATAAATAAAATTTGAGTGGTTATAATAAATGTTATACACTTAAGTTTTAGTTATAAAAAGATTAACAGAGGTAAATAGAGTAAAAGAGTAATGGAATAATTTACACAACAAAATGATGTTAAAGGAATTAGGAATAAATTAAAACAGTTATAATGAGTGTAAGTATATTTAACATAGGTGATAAAAAAATATTGAGAGGAATAAATTTAATTTTAATTAGGAATAAAGAGGAATTAAATTTATTAAGTACATTATGAGTATAATAAATAATGAATTTGCAAATCCATGATTTTTGAAATTGTTAGTTTAAGAAAATTGGATGATAAGGTAATGAAATTTGAGATAGTTAAGATTTATTTAACTTGTGTAAAATTAATTATCTATTTAAGTTGAAATTTCCATGGTTTCAAACTTATCATCTTATTTGGTTTTCAAATGGTCAGTTAGTTGTCCTTATTTTTTCTTCCTATAATCTTTTTGTTTAGAAATCTTTCTATAATCTTTAATAATCTTTGCTACTAATTTTGAATCTGAGCACAACTTTCATCCACAGACCGTCGGTCAAGCGGAAAGAGTGAATCAGATTCTAGAGGATCTTTTCGTACTCGTGTTCCTGATTTTGGAGAATCTTGGGAAGACCATCACCACCTTGTTAAACTTACCTATAACCACAGTTATAAGGTATAATTCAAATCTTCTTTTCATCTTGTCTTAATCTTATTTCACTCTATCTTTTTCTTGTGCTTTCCCGTACCTCATTCCTTTTCGGGGACGAAAAGTTATGAGTGGGGGAGAGTGTAACAACCCTAGATTTTACATATAATTTAAAATTTGATTTTTATTTTATTTTGAAATTATTTTTAAGCTTGTTTCATTTCAAACATTTCATTTTTAAATATAAATGTTGATGATTATGTGAGTTATAGTTTCAAACTGATATAAATTGAATATTTTACTGAAAAGTGAAATTCTGGTCAAACTGTTCAATCTTTGACTTTTAAACTTCAAATTTAAATTATATAAAATCTTAAATTTTATCTTTTATTATGAAAATAGATGTAATAACTTGAACACTGCTTTTTGTTTCGTTGAAAACGGAGTTAAACTGTAAAAGTTATGTATATTTCAATATTGAGTGCAATTTGTTTCATTCTGCAATTTTGTTATTTTAAATTATATAAATTATATTTTCTTTGTCATATTTTATTTTAATATGTATTAATATGTTATTTTATGTATATTTTTGTCTTTTATTATTTTTAAAGTGATAATCTAATTTTTCTAAAGTTCATTTGAATTTATTTCCAATTTTTAAAGCCCAGTTTGCATTTTAAAGCTATTTTCTTATTTTAAATTCTATTTAATTAAATTTTAATTATTTATTCACTTTGAAAATGTTTTAAAAGTCATTTTTATTTCAAATTTTGTTTTCGAATATTTTTTTTTTGAAGTTAATAATTTTCCAAGACTAGTAGTGATTTATTTGTAATTTTCGGACACCGTTTTGTATTTTTAAGCAATTTCTTTTATTTTTTTTCTAATTTCTTTAAATTTTATTATTTATTTTCATATTATTTCACTTGGCTTCGGTTTTTAAAAGTATTTGCTGAAGTTATTTTGTTTATATATAATTGAAAAGAAAAGGAAATATGAAGAGTTTAGAATTGCTTTTGAAACCGAAGCCTTTTCACCTTCAAAACTCTTCATCTTCACAACTCCTCATTTATTTGCATTTTGGCTATACATTACTTTTTCTTAGCCGTGTATTCCTTTACTTTTCACGTGAAAACTACTTCAGCTCTTCATTTCTCACGGCTTCATCTAAGGATTGGTAATGGCCTCCACCATTTTTTCTACTTTTCTTCCTATTTCTATGCAAATTTTGCCTTGTCTCCTCTTCTATTTGCATGGCCTCCTCTCCATAGCCACAGCCACCACTCTCTACACCTCTTCCCTGCCATCATCACCAGCTACTCCTCTGGTCTTGACCAAGGCCGAAACCCCCATGATGAACAACCCCTCAAAAATAATGACTAATACCCTAAAACTATGCAAAATTGACCACTACTTGCTCATTCACTTCAACCACCACCATAGGCCGCCACCACTCCTCTGACCTGACCACCACACACCCCTCCAGCCACTGTCCAGTCATGGTGCACCCACAGGCCGAGCCCACTCCCCATGGCCGAACCACTTTGATAATCAAAAACCACTATATTGCCTAAAACTCTTCATATTCCATGTTGTATCTCCTCTCCATCATTCTAGCCTTTATGTCGTTTGTTTTCATGACCAAACCCAAGCCATGTACTATCCAAACCTGAGCCAAATGTACCTCTAGGCCGTGCATAGCCTACGAGAAAGCAAGGCAAAATATTTGGCATTCATATCTCTTTTCATTTAAAAGTTATTCCACTTCAAGTGTATTGAAATTGTGTTTGTTTTGATGGTTGTTTTGAGTTGTAAACACAAGACTTGTAGCATTGGATCTTGCTCACCACTCAAGTCCGTAGCCTTGTCATCGTGCTTTTGTTTCTATTAGGGTCATTGGTTTTGTTATCTACAGCAATTAGAGGTGAGTAATTCTCACCAAACGATGGGTACTTATATAACTAGTAAACTGACACTATTTGAATCTGTAAAATTATATCATCTTGTTATAACTGTTATGTTATGATCATATAATGTTTACCCCTATTAATATATATGTTATATCATCCATTACTGTTATATGATGTTATTCTGTTCATTTTTATCAGTTTATCACACTGCAATTTCCCTGTAGATTAGGTTCACTATGGGTTGAAATGATACATACACGAACGGACTTTAGAATAGGGAAGATCGTTATGGGCTGAAATGATAAGCCTGAGCGACTTTTTATTTATTTTATTTAACTTGGGATTTCGGGTTTGAAATGATAGAACCCGGATTTTTCTTTTTAAACTGCGGATTGAAATGATACATAGCCGTATCACTTGACCTAGGTTAGAAAACTATATACAGGCCCGTGGTTATCTTATAAAGTGTTTTGGATATTTTTAAGTATTTTAAAAATATACATTTATGAAATTTGATTTAAATAGATTTTGAAATGTTTTAAAATAAAGAAATTATGATTTTTCTATGAGTTAAAAATGTAATTAATGAATGGTTAAATTGGATTATTGAAATATAACTTAAGTTTGGAATTTGGAATTTTGGTTAAAAATGATATTTAAGTTATATGAATAAAAATGGAAATTTAATTATATTTGGAAAATGGTAAATATGATAATTTGATTTAAATTTGAATTTAAGTGATTTATTAAAGTATTATTGATTTTTTCTATGAATTTAAGTGGTTAAATAAATGAATGCTTAAATTGTAATTTTAAAATATAACTTGACTGGGAACTGTAAATTTGGTTTTAATTAAAGGTTTAAATTAATTAAATAAAATTGGAAATTTAGTTAAATTTGTGAAATGGTAATTTAAATTTGAAGTGGTAAGTTTATTTGTTGAAAGTGAAGAAAAGGAAATTATACACTTGAACTAATAAGTGGAATTATTGAAATTTGGATTTATTTATAAGAAATTGGTTTTATAAAAATCAATATGTTTAATGATATGTTAATGAACATTTTTAATGTTAAATTATGATTTTTAAAATGTTTGAAGAGTTTAAAATGAAGTTATTTACTTGCTGGAAATACACTAAAATCTGGAATTCACTTTTAATAGCATTCAGAAATGCTATGGTTTTTGAATTGAACTAAAACTAGGTAGAAGGGCTATTATAGCATTGCTGTAGTTGTTGTAGTTGCTGTAGTTGAACTTATAGGCTAAATTGAACTCAGGTCTATTACAGCATTTTCTGGAAATGCTGTAGTGGTCTACAGTCCTTGCTGAAATCATATAAATCTTTGTTTTGAAATCTGAGCTATCGCAGCATTTTTAGAAATGCTGTCTTTGCTGTTTTGAACTAAAATTTAACTAAAACTGAGTTTTTAACAACAGTTTTAAATGCTGTCTTTGCTGAATTAAAAGTTCCAAATATAGCTTATAATAGTTTTTTTTTAATTGTTGTGAAAGGCTGATTTTAATAATTATGGTTTTTGACTTAGTAAACGAACTCAGAATGGTTTGAAACTTTGGAAATTGAATACTTGAATTGAAAGAATAATAATTACACTTTTAAAGGGTTTAAATGAAGTAATTTAATTGAAATATGGATCATTTAAAGGGTGGTTTGAATTGAAAATGAATGAATGTTATCTTTGAATTTAAAGGGGTGTTTAAGATAGGATATTTTGATATGTTAAATTAATTTGAAATGAAGCTTTGGAAAGATAAGATATTTTGATATATTAAATTAATTTGAAATGAAGCTTTGGAAAGATATGATATTTTGATATATTAAAATAATTTGAAATGAAGTTTTGGAAAGATATGATATTTTGATATATTGAAATGATTTGAAATGAAGTTTTGAAAAGATATGATATTTTGATATATTGAAATGATTTGAAATGAAGTTTTGGAAAGATATCATATCTATATAGTAGCTTATATAACTGTGAATTGATAGCAAGTGAAAATGTAGAAATTATTATATCATGTTATACCTGATATATCTTATGTAACACTCTGATATATTTATATAGTAGCTTCATGAACAACTATTTCTTTTACTTCCGCTGCATTATTTTACTCTGTGTCTGTGATCTGTGATTATTTATTTACTGTATATTCTGAGTTTTGCCAAATATAACTTGATAATTCGGTATTTTGAGCAATTCAAGTCCGACATGTGCGGATGCGAATGGTTGAAAATATCGGGTCGTTACAGTAATCCTCTTATGTAACTCCTACCCCTTCCTATTCTTTGTAGCCGTGCCATATAGGACCCATACCTGACCCAAAAATCATGTCATGGCCGAACTACAAGACCCCTTGGTCGAGCACTTGGTGGATGAAAGCATGGCCAAAACATTTTGTTCACTGTTGCTCTTAATCTCAAATTGTTTCTATTCATATTTGGCATTGTATACATGTTTATATTCTTGTTTTATTGGTTGTTACAAGATCAATAGCTTGGTTCTCTTTCCACTCAAATCAAAAGTCATATCGTGCTTTCCGGATTTCTGTTTGTGTGTTTGTTTTGCTAACTCCAGCTTTAAAGAGGTGAGTAATCACACCTGACATTCATACTTATATAACTGTGAATTGATAGCAAGTGAAAATGTAGAAATTATTATATCATGTTATACCTGCCTGTGATGTAAATTATATGATGTTAAACCCTGTTATTAACTTGTAACATCATCTGTTATATTTTATTTTATTTTACTGTTTATTCTATTCTGTTTATCACACTGCAAGTTTCCTGTAGAATAGAATCACTATGGGATGAAATGATACATACCCGAACTGACTTTAGAATAGGGAAAGATCGTTATGGGCTGAAATGATAAGCCTGAGTGATTTTTTATAAATTTTATTTACTTGGGATTGTGGGTTTGAAATGATAAAACCCGAATTTTCTTTGTAAATTACGGATTGAAATGATATATTATCCGTATCACTTAACATAGGCTAGAAAATATTATACAGACCCGTGGTTATTTTATAAAGTTTTCTGGAAATTTTTAAGTATTTTTAAAATGTAAAAATATAATAATTTGATTTAAATTTAATTTTAAATGATATATTAAAGTGGAAATGATTTTCTATGTATTTAAAATGTTAAATAAATGAATAGAAAATTGTGATTTAACTATAACTAAATTTGGAAATTTGTGATTTGATTTTTAATGGAAATTCAAGTTAATTAAATTAAAAATGGAAATTTAGTTGTAAATTGTGGAAATGGAAATTTAAATTTAAGTGTTAAAGAAAATTGTAAAAATGGAAGAATAAGAAAATGGTACACTTGAATTTAATAAATGAAATTGTTGGAAAATTTGGTTTTTATTGTAGAACTTTCTTTTATAAAAATCATAAGTTAAAGGTATTTAAATGAGCATTTTTGATGTGGAAAAATATGATTTTTATAAATTAAATTGATTTAAATTGAAGTTTATTTGTGGCTGGAATTTTATTTAAAATCTGGAAATCCTTTTTGTAGCACTTCAGAAATGCTATCGTTTCTGAATTTAACTTGAAAACTGAAGTAAATGATACTGCAACACTTTGTAAGTGCTGTGGTTGATACAAATGAACTAAAGACTAAATTAACTAAGGGCTATGACAGCACTTTGTAAGTGCTGTAGTGCCGAAACTAAACTTGAACCTGAAATTAATGAAAGAGCTATTGTAGCACTTGTTAAGTGCTGCAGTTGGCTGAAATGTGATTTTTGAATATAATTGAACTACTGCAGCAGTTTTTAAAACCCAGTCTTTGCTGAATTGAATTAAACCTTTAATTTGAACCCTGAACTATTACGGCAGTTTTGTAAATACTGTCTTTTCTGAATTGAACTATTTTTCAGCTAAAACTGAACTATTACAGCAGTTTATAAATGTTGCCTTTGCTGAAATGAATTGTTTCAAATATAACTTACCGTGGCATTTTCTAAATGCTGTGAAAGCTGGAATTTTAATGTTTTGATGTATTTAAGTGAATAAACGAACTCAAAAAAGGCTAAATTTTTGGGAATTGAATATTTGATTCAAATATATAATGACTTCACTTTTAAATGGTTTAAATGAAGTATTTTGATTTGAAATATAAACTGTTTTTAAAGTTATAACCACGGGTTATAATAACGATGGGTTGTTAAAGATACCGGGATCGGATATGGACATACTCTCTGTCGATACCGAAAACCACTTTAACAACTGTGTACGCGGTGGAGTTTCCAGAATGAAGTAGGATGGAGGCGACGATTCTAAAGGTATATGCGTGGACCCAACTCTCGTGAGTTGGCATAAAGTGGCTAAAACAGGAGCGATTGATGGGCCAATGAGGTAGCACCTTTGATCGGACACACTACTTCGATACATTCTATTACTTTGTGATTGATTGGGTGCACCCCTTGATTTGGGAGTGTTGTTCGAGGTGGTCGTTAGTGGCTGCTGTGCGTTACCACCAGTTCGGATGCGTAATAGGTATATCTACCCTGGCATTGCCTAGTTGTGCCGTGTCACTTACCATATCGAGATTTACTACGAGTTGTGATTTCTCTCGTAGCCTGTGGAGTATCGAGGGTAGCCCCCATTTTGGGAGTATGCTAATACTGGATAGACTACTGGGACTATTACGTGTTAAGGTGGAAAATGTAAAGGCTTAATGCTATTTAAAAGTATGTTTATTTTATGATTAGACATTATTATAATAGCGAATATTACTACATAGTAGATAGTTTAACGGATCCTTAAAGAATGGGCGATCCCAAGCATTCTTTAAGTTACTTGTACCCTTTATTACAGTTCACTTGAGTTGGTTTACATTGTATAAGTATGTATGTCCTGACTCGAGTGTTTGTGTTTATTTACGCTCGGGTCAGCCTGATTATTCACAGCTTTGGATTTCACCTTTCTGGAGCTAGGAAACGCTGGAGATTCTGCTTATCTAATTATTTATCCATTTCAGTTTCAGTTATTCTACTTCAGCTTTTGTATTAGAGACTTATGTATTTGGGATTTCTACTGTACTTGTTTCAGAACTGTATTTGTTTTCAGACTATGTCTTTTGTATCTGTTTTTGAGACTCTTTATTGTAGTGGCTTCAAGAACCACTATTTATTTTATTTTCCACTGCGAGTTATTCTGATATTCTGTGTCTATGATTCTGTGAATGATTTTATTTGTTCCAAATTTTATTACAATATGTTATTTTGCCTTATTCAAGTCTGACATGTGTGGATTATTGTCGATTTGAATGGTCCAAAATAGTGGGTCATTACATTTGGTATCAGAGATTTGGTTTTAGGCAAACCTTAGCCTATGGAGCAAAAACTCATTAGAGATAGGGTAGAAATACCCTAGAATGAGTGAATTCAACCTCTGAATCATTTCTTTGTGAGAGAACGTATTTTCAAAGTATAAAATGATTTTAAAATGATTTTTCAAAGGATTTTTCAAAGATTATTTTGATATAAAATTTCTTGTTTTAAAAGCAAACTTTCTAAATTTCCTTCTTTTCGTATCTACCTTGTTAGAATGTTCTTTTATTAGGATATCCATCCAAGTGATTTTACCTTGTCTTATCTTATCTTTGTCTTCTCTGTACCTTTGTCCTAAATTCATTCTTGATATTTTTCGGGATGAATCGTGGAAATGCTAGAGGTAGGGGTCGTGGTACTGCCCCAGCTCCTCAACTGTTGCACCTGTTAGGTTTACTGTTCTCTATAAGGAATTCTCTCAGCTCGGTGGTACTAAGTTCACCGATTCAGAGAGCATTATCGAAGCCCAACAATGGTTACGGAGTTTAGAGAGGATCTTTACTGGTCTCGATATTACTGATGCCCAGAAGCGTTAGTTAGCAGCTTTGCAGCTGCAAGAGTCAGCCTTAGATTGGTGGGAGTTTGTTACAGCTCACACTAACGAGAGTGATATTTCCTGGGAGTAGTTCAGGTATCCTTTGTGTTATCTTGAATTTTTCCCATTCCTTTATTTGAATCTATCTTATGTTTGTTTCTGTATCTTCTTTCCAGGGAGGCTTTTATGGCAAAATGGATGCCCGAAGCCGGGAAATCTCAGCTTTATCGTGAATTCATGGATCTCAAGCAGGGTACTATGTCTTTTTCTGAGTATGAGCGGAAGTTCAACGAACTTTCCAAGTTTGGTCTTGGTCTTATTGACACCCAGCTTAAGAAAAATGAGAAGTTCATAGTTGGAGCTCGCCCAGAGTTCTACGATCGTCTTATTTCACATGTTCATGGCACTTTTATAGAGCTTATGGATATGGCTATTCGTTATGAGAACCCTACTTCCAGGGGTCTTGCTGTTGCTAGTGCTCCTGCATCTTAGTCTTCCTCTTCTAATTCTAAGGAGAGAAAGCCCAATTTCCACCAGCAGAAGAAGAATTGTCTCAAGCATCTGGGTTTGGGATTTTCATCATCTTCTCCTTCTCAGAGGCACCCTATAGACTTATCTACCATTACCTGCTTGAAGTGTGATCAGAAGGGACACTATGCTAATAGTTGCCCTACTTCAGTTGGTGCTGCTGTTCCTCCACCTCAGGTTACCAGGAACAATCTTTGTCATGTATGTCTTCAGCCTGGTCATTTTAAGAATGACTGTCCTTTGTATCAAAAGGACAAGCCATCTGGTGTTTTTGTTGTTACCTCTGCTTCTTCTCCTGCTGCACCTGCTCCTACTCCTAGTGATGATCAAGGTACTCTTCAGGGCACCTTTTCTTTATTTCATCATCATGTTCGTGTTTTATTTGATACTGGAGCTTCGCATAGTTTTATATCTGTTAATTTGTGTGATAAGTTTGAGCATCTCCTTTCTCCTGAGTATGCTTCTGTTCCTTTATGTGTTTCAAATCCTATTGGTGGTCCCAGAAATCTTAATAAGATTTGTAAGCATGTGAAACTCTTTCATTCTGGTTATCAGTTTACTTGAGATTTCTATGTTCTTGGTTTTGATGCTTTTGATTTATTGCTTGGAGATGATTGGCTAAATAGGCATGATGCTCATATCTCTTGTAAATCCCGAATTGTTTCTCTTAAGGATGATCGGGGTAATTCTTTGGTTCTTCAATGCCGCATGCCTCAGGATTTTGCTGGAAATTTTATCTATTCTCTGGATTCTTCTCCTGTTGATCTTCAGTCGACTCGTGTAGTCAAACTCAATCCCGATGTATTTGGTGAAGTCACTACTTTACCTCCAAAGCGGGAAATTGATTTTCGTATTGATCTTATTCCTGGAGCTCGACCTGTAGTTCTTCCTCCTAGAAGAATGGCACCCCGCGAGAAGGTTGAGTTAAGGAAGCAAATTGAGGACTTTTCTTCCAAGGGTCTGATCAGACCTAGCTATTCAGAATATGGAGCAGCGATGGTTTTCGTCACCAAGTCCGATGGTTTTCTCTAGATGTGTGTTGATTATAGGGAGCTGAACAAGCTCACTATGAAAAACAGATATCCAATGCCTCGCATCAATGATATGTTCGATCAGCTTTATGGTGCTACTGTTTTCTCTCAGCTTGACCTTGCCACAGGTTTTCACCAGCTCAGAGTTGCTGAGGAAAGTATTCCCAAGACTGCTTTCCGTACTGAGAATGGATTCTTCGAATGGTTAGTCTTGCCTTTCGGTTTGACTAATGCTCCTGCTTTCTTTGTTGATTTGATGAATCGTGTTTTTCGTGATGTGCTTAATAAATTTGTTCTAGTCTTTGTTGATGATATTCTCATTTTCTCTAAGTCTGAGGAAGAGCATGAGTCACATTTGAAATCTGTTCTTTAAACTCTTAGAAATCATCAGTTGAAGGCTAAATTTTCTAAATGCCATTTCTGGAAGGATGAAGTCTGATTCCTCGGGCATATTGTTTCTGGTAATGGAGTTTTTGTTGATCCAGTCAAGATCGCTGCGATCAATGTAAGTCTTTCTTTCCTTCTCTTTCCTTGTTTCATTCAATTATTCTATCTTTTTTGTTGTCCTTATTTATCCCTATTCTGTAAAGAATTGGGAAACTCCTAAGACTCCAACTGATATCCGTAGTTTTTAGGGCCTTGCTGGTTATTACTGGAGATTCATTAAAAATTTTGCTCGGATTGCTGCACCTCTCACCGCTTTGACTCAGAAGAATACTAAGTTTATTTGGAGTGATGAGTGTAAGGCTGCATTCAGTGAGTTAAAGCACAAGCTTACTTCCGCACCAGTTCTTACCGTTCCAAATGGAAATGAGGGATTAACGGTATACACTGATGCTTGTCATGAAGGTTTGGGAGCTGTTCTGATGCAGGATGGTAAGGTAATTGCTTATGCTAGTCGTCAGTTGAAGACCCATGAAGTCAATTATGCTGCCCATGATTTAGAGTTGCTTGCTGTTGTTTTTTCTTTGAAGCTTTGGAAACATCATCTTTTGGGTACTAAGTTCGAGCTTTTCACAGATTATCAGTCTTTGAGGTATATTTTCACTCAGAAGAATTTGGACCAGAGACAAGTTAGGTGGTTAGAGTTCCTTGCTTCTTATGACCTCGACATCAACTATACCCCTGGAAAAGCTAATGTTGTGGCAGATGCTTTGAGTCGGAAGAAGGCTTTGTTGTGTCAGCTTGTTGTTTCTTCTCCTCTTGTGGATCGTGTCATGGCTAAGCAGGATGAGGATCGGATGCTTAGATTGATTAAGGAGAATGTTCAAAGTAGAGTTGGAGGTAGTAGTCTTGATGGCAGTGGTGCTCAGATAGATGATAAAGGTGTGTTGAGTATTAATAATAGGATTTGTGTCTCGAAAGTTGATGGATTGAGACAAGAGTTACTTTGGGAGAATCATCAGTCCAGACTTTCTATTCATCCAGGTGTGACCAAGATGTATCAAGATATGAAGAAGTTGTATTAGTGGAGAGGTATGAGGCGAGATATCTCCATTTTTGTTAGTAGGTGTGCGACTTGTCAACAAGTCAAGGCAGATCATCAGAAGACCCCTGGATTGTTGCAGCCTCTTGAGATTCTCAATTGGAAGTGGGAACAGGTTTCTATGGATTTCATTGATGGATTACCGAGGAATAGGAAGGGTAATGATAGTATCTGGGTTATTGTGGATAGATTTACCAAATCATCTCATTTCATTCCGGTCAAGTCTACCCGTTCTGCTTCTAGTTTGTCTGAGATTTACATAAGGGAGATTGTTCGTCTCCATGGTGTTCCTCTCAGTATCGTTTGTGATCGTGATCCTATCTTTACTAGTCAGTTTTGGAAAGCTTTTCAGGATTCTTTAGGTACTTGTCTGAATCTGAGCACTGCTTACCATCCACAGACCGACGGTCAAACGGAAAGGGTGAATCAGATTCTAGAAGGTCTTCTTCGTGCTTGTGTGATTGATTATGGAGGATCTTGGGAAGTTCATCTCCATCTTGTTGAATTCACCTATAACAATAGTTATCAGGTATAATTCCTATCTTCTGTTTTAATCTTATCCTAATCTTTTATCTATCTCATTCCTATCTTTGAATTCAGGCCAGTATTAAAACGTCTATGTTTGCTGCTCTTTACGGATGACCTTGTAGATCTCCATCTTGCTGGATTGAATCCGGTAATCGTTTGGTTCTTGGTCTTGAGATGATTTTAGAGGCTTATGAGAGAGTTGAGGAGATTAGGAGGAAGATGAGGATTGCTCAGGATAGGCAGAAGAAGTATGTTGATCGTCGTAGGCGGAGATTAGAGCTTGTTGTTGGTGATTTGGTTTTCCTTAAGGTCTCTCCCTTAAGGAATGTTATTCGATTTGGTCGTAGAGGGAAGCTTTCTCCTAGGTTTGTTGGTCCTTTCCGCTTTGTGGAAAGAATTGGTTCTTTGGCTTATCGTCTGGATTTTCCTGAGAAGTTCTCTGGAGTGCATAATGTGTTCCACGTTTCTCATCTTCGTCGCTATCTGCATGATCCATCTCTTATTGTTCAGCCTTCTGCTCTTGATAGTTTGGATATTGAGCCTAATATGACTATTGAGAGGAAGCCACTTCGTATTGTCGACAGAGGTACGAAGCAGCTAAGAAGGAAATCTGTTAGTCTGGTCAAAGTACAATGGAGTACTGATGATCGAGACTGTACCTAGGAGACAGAAGAGAGCATTCGTGCTTCGAATCCGGAATTGTTTATTTCAGGTACTATTTGTTTTCTATCTTGTTTCCTTCATTTCGTTCTTTTCGAGGACGAAAAGATTTGAGTGGGGGAGAGTGTAACAACCCAATATTTTATAAATATTTTTAAATCATTTTAAAATAAATTTTTATTTCAATATTTTTATTTTTAAAACATTTTAGAAGTATAGTTATAATTTTTAAAAGTGAAGTTAAAATTTTTCAAAGTTAATTGTATTTTTGTTTGAAATTTTTAATGCTAGTTTCAATATAATAAGCTATTTTCTCTATTTACTTTTTTTTTCTTTTTTTCTTTTCTTATGAATAAATTTTATTATCTTTTTCACTTTATTTTGTTTGTCTTTTATTTTTATTTACTGAATTTTTATTTGTTTATTTTGAATTAAAAAGAAATGGAAATTTGAAGAGATTTAAGCTTTAAAAACTTTGACTTTTCACTTTCTAGACTTTCCATATTTTGGCCATTCCTTTCCTTAATTTTAGCCGTGACTTTTATTCCATTTTTTTTCGTGAAAACACATCTCACTTTCATCACAATTTCGGCCATTTCAGATCTGAAAAAAAAATGGTAATGGCTTCTCTCTTTTTTCTACTTTTTCTCTTCATTTTCTATTGATTTTTACATTGTTTTGGGCCATGCTCTTCGTATATTTGCCTTGGCCATAGCCACCACCACCTCCTCCTCTTCACCATCCACCGCCTAGCATCACCACTTCCTCTTACTTGACCAGGCCGTGACCTCCATGAGACAAAAAATCCACAAAACATGCTAAAACCCCTTAAATACATGCATAGCCGACCACTAGTTGCTTCACCACCACCACATATCACCATGGCCGCCTCCTATTGCTCCACCACCACCATGATTTGACCACCACCCATCAACATACCTACTGGCCAGACCTGTACTGCACATAGCCGAGCCCAAACCATGCATAGGCCGAGCCTATGTTTGATCCAAACCCTCCTATTTGCCTTGTCTCCTTGTATTCCTCTTATGTAACTCATACCCCTTCCTATTCTTTGTAGCCGTGCCATATAGGACCCATACCCGACCCAAAAATCATGCCATGGCCGAACTACAAGACCCATAGGTCGAGCACTTGGTGGATGAAAGCATGGCCAAAACATTTTGTTCATTGTTTCTCTTAATCTCAAATTGTTTCGATTCATGTTTGGCATTGTATATATGTTTATATTCTTGTTTTATTGGTTGTTACAAGATCAATAGCTTGGTTCTCTTTCCATTCAAATCAAAAGTCGTGTCGTGCTTTTCGAATTTCTGTTTGTGTGTTTGTTTTGCTGACTCCGGCTTTAAAGAGGTGAGTAATCACACCTGACATTCATACTTATATAATTGTGAATTGATAGCAAGTGAAAGTGTAGAAATTATTATATCATGTTATACCTGCCTGTGATGTAAATTATATGATGTTAAACCCTGTTATTAACTTGTGACATCATTTGCTATATTTTATTTTACTATTTATTCTATTCTGTTTATCACACTGCAAGTTCCCTGTAGAATAGAATCACCATGGGTTGAAATGATACATACCCGAACGGACTTTAGAATAGGGAAAGATCGTTATGGGCTGAAATGATAAGCCTGAGCGATTTTTTATAAATTTTATTTTCTTGGGATTGTGGGTTTGAAATGATAAAACCCAGATTTTCTTTGTAAATTACGGATTGAAATGATATATTATCTTTATCACTTAACTTAGGCTAGAAAATATTATACAGACCCGTGGTTATTTTATAAAGTTTTCTGGAAATTTTTAAGTTTTTTTTTTTTGGCAAGGCCGACGAGGTTGGATGGACCCCGACCATTTTATTGCAACTCCAAAAGAAACAGAACACTTACAACAAACACTTACAACAGAAAACAGAAGAAACCTTGGAGTCACAAACACAAGGGGAAAAAACACAAGAGGGAAAACAAACACAACTTAATACTTGAGGAAGGAGGCATTTATCCCTGGGTCAATGCTGAAGGATAGCGTTCCCATGATCTGCTTTATCTCATATATTATCCAGTTTTTGAATTCAACATCAGATTTCACTTTGCTCACTTCAAACACTCTATTATTTCTCTCTTTCCACACCGCACTGATGAAGTTTTTCGTCACAACAGTAAATAATCTCTTGCATTTATTCTCGGATCCAGTTTTCTCATGAATGATTTCCCACTTAACTTTATTATCAAGGGAGACATTATGCCTACGTAGCTTTGCCATAACAGCAATCCAGAGTTGTTTTATATACGAGCATTCAAAGAAGAGATGCTCGACAGTCTCCGGTTGATCACAGCAGAATGAACAGTAGATATTAACGTTCATTCCCATGCAAGCAAGTTTGGTTTTAGTGTGAATAGCACGATTAAGAACCTTCCACAGTAGTAAGTTATCTCTGAAGCCACTGTCCAAACTCCAAGTCCGTTTCCACCATTTCCACTTTGGGAGCGCTCCATTTTTCATCAAGAATTCATATCCATCTCCAATATTGTGCTTAGCCTTATTGTCACCCCAAACAATACGGGCAGTAGAGGTGGGAAGCGGAGTAAATCTATTAATAATATTCCATATATCTGAATTCTAGGGTTGGAAGAAAAGCGTTGTATTCGGTTATTATTATAGAGAACATCCCTGACTCTCATTGAAGTGTGAATACCAGACTGCCGTATATCATTGTACGAGAGATGACGCCTGAGAATAAACCCTTTATTAAGCCAAGGATCGTCCCAGAAGCTAACACAGTAAGTAGGCAGGTATTCATTTGAATCTGCGGAAGGAAGGTCTCTTTAGTTTTGAATATACTTTGCCAAGTCCAACTCATGTTTTGAGTTTTAGACATATTCCATAAACTACTTCCTCTAGTCACATTTCTTTCAGACCAAATAGCCCAGAGGCTGTTAGTACCGTTATAATAAGTGTCAATATGTTTCGCAAATGCAGCCCTGTTCCATTGCTTTAAGTTGAGGATGCCAAGACCGCCCTTGTCCATTGGTCGTTCAAGTTTACTAAATTTGATGGGAGCTATGTATCTGCCTGTTGTCTTGCATACCCATAGGAATCTCATAAAAGCGCTTCTGATCATGCTAATCAACTTATATGGTAGAATAAAGGTTCTAGCCCAGTATACTTGCATTGAAAAAATAACCGACTTAATCAGAGTTAGCCTACCTGCCTGACTTAGAGACCTAGTGGTCCAGCAATTCAATCTAGCTGTTATCTTCTCATAAAGAGGAAGACATTGGTTAATAGAGATTTTCGATGTAGTAAGCGGCAGACCCAAGTAAGACACAGTGTGATAGTTGATAGACATTCCAGTAACTTGCGTTATTCGAGCAGACTGTTCTTCACTAACACCTGCCAAAATAATATCAGACTTATGGAGATTGACCTTAAGTCCTGTCATAGTATAAAACTGTTCAAGAGTTTCCATGATATTTGTAACAGTGTTGTTGTCAGGGGTACAAAACACAACCAAGTCATCAGCGAACAGTAAAGCAGTGATTTGGGGATCTTTGCATGCTTGATAAAGTTTGAACTTGTTGTGGATTATTAAATTGTCTAACATCCGAGTAAGTAGCTCCATTACAAGAATGAAGATGTATGCAGATAACGGATCACCCTGTCTTATTCCTTTCTTACTAGTGAAGAAACCAGCTGACGTACCATTAACATTGACTGAAAAGGTAGGAGTGGAGATACACTCATATATCCAAGATATAAAGTGTGGTGGGAAGTTCATGTATCCCATAATTCGAACAATGATGTTCCACTGCAGCATGTCAAAAGCTTTCGGTATGTCGAGTTTCATCATGGCTTTCGGAGTAGTACTCTTGCGCCTATAACCCTTAAGAAGCTCATGGGAAAGTAGGACATGGTCAAGAATATTCCTGCCAGGAAGGAAAGCAGCTTGATTCTTAGATACTAAGTTTGGAAGGACAAGCTTTAACCTCGTAGCTATAACCTTCGAGATACATTTATACAGGGTATTACAGCAAGATATGGGGCGGAATTCACTAACGTTGAGAGCATTCTTAAGTTTGGGAACCAGCGCTATATTGGTATAATTATACGACCTAAAAATTTTACATTTCCTGAAGAACAGCGGTATAGCATTACACACATCTGTAGAGACAATACTCCAACACGATTTGTAGAAAAGGGCATTCAGACCATCAGGTCCACCACACGAGTCAATATTCAGAGAGAACATAGCTTGTTTAATTTCTTCAAGGGTAACTTCAGCACTGAGGAGGTTTATGTCATCTGAATTAAGTCTAGGAAGAATATCATCAGGAATCTGATCAATATTAGGAATGAAATTATCAGAGTTGCTATACATTTCAGTGAAGTATTTAACAAAAGCATCCTGTACTTCCATAGTGGTGGCCTGAAGATCACCATTCCTATCATAAATAGTAGATATATTTTCTCTTCTCTGCTTATTCTTGAGACTAGCATGAAAATAAGCACTATTTTTGTCTCATTTTTCCATCCATTTTATTCTCGACTTTTGCTTTATCATATCACTTTCTTTTGCTAACGCTTCAAGGTATTGCTGAGTCAGTGAACTTTCAATAGTGGAGAGATGAACATCATTAACATTAGACATCATGGCAGTTTGGACTCCTGAAAGCTTGTCTTTAATAGTAGTGCTCATCTTTTCACCTTTGCCAAATCTTTTGAATGCCCACAGTTTCAAACTTTCTTTCACTTCCTTAAGTTTTTCCTGCAAAACAAACAGATGATTACCTTTTTTATCTTTGTTACATGTTGTACTAATAATAGTTTTTAAATCAGGTTCGAGAACCCAAGAGTTAAAGAATTTAAAATTTGATTTTCCTCTCTTGTCCGCTCCACGAAGATGGATGATTTGGGGAGAATGGTCGGAAAGCAAAGGAGGAGGGAGAAAATTGAAAAGGAGAGGCCATTTGGTTAGAGCTGTTTGATTGGAGAATGAGTGGTCGATTCTCGAAAAGGTCCTACAAGCATGTCTTCTTTTGTTGTTCCTGAGTATTGCATTCCTACCGATCTGACCGGAATAAGATCTGCATCTATAATGGTATGAGCAAGTGGTTGTATTTCATTGATAGAGAGGGGATTTCCTTCTACTCTATCAGAGAGCAAATAACAGCAATTGAAATCTCCTAGAATCAACCAAGGATGAGTGGTTTGCCTCGGGGATGGAATTACATAAAGTAATGTGGATCTAGACGCTGCAGTGTTAAATGCATATACAAAGGTAACATAAAATGAAGAATTGTCAAAGAGATCATGAGCATGACAATGGATAAGCTGGGAAGTAGATAAGAGGGGAGAAAGTTGGACATGAAGAGGGTTGAAAAGAATAAGAATTCTTCCATACAAAGCTTCATTCAGATTATGAAGGAATGACCAATTTGGGTTAATGTAATATGCTGCTTTGATAGTTTTGGGAAGGTTTAACTTTGTTTCAAGAATTGCTAATATTGATAACTGTTGATTACTGATAAGCTGTTTACATTCATCTAACTTGATTGCCTGGTGACCACCATGAATATTCCATGCTCCGATGCGTGTCATCATTGAGGGACACGGGCATTGAGCATCTCAATTTTCATTCTCCTAGTTACTGCTTGCGACGAAGACAAGTAGTTAGGGATAGTTGCTGAAAGTGGGGTAACTTCCATATTGGTTGTTTCAACTGACTTTGGTGATATTGGGGAAGGAGATTTCGGAGAGATTGTATTCTGAGAGGTGGAGAGAGTTGGTAAAGGTGGAGGAGGTTTAAATGCAGGTGGTGGTTTGATGTTAAAATAAAAATTGGTATGAGGAGTAGTGATAACTGGGGGTGAAGAAGTGGTTGAATGGTTACTGGGTTGAAAAGATGTGCTCGGTTTTCCTTTCATGTGCATATCACTGTGCTTTATGTTGGCATTTCGAGTACTCCCTTTCAAGTTTGTAAATTTTCTGCTCTCCCTACCACTAAAGCTGGATTCTTTTCCTTTTTTGTTGTTGCTATTTGATCCTTCTTCAATACATTCTGCCTCACTTGCTTCCGGCTGATGTTCCATCTTCAGTTTAATTTGCAGCACCTTCCCTTGTGTCTCCAAAGAGTTATTATTTTCCTTTTGTTTTTTGTGCCTCTCAGCATCATCTTGAAGAACAACATCAATTTTTTCAAGTGCTACTTGTCCCTGATTATCATCTTTTTGTTCCTCTTCATGCAATTCGTGCATATTTCCCTCCCTGTCAAGATTTAGAAGAGCATCAAATTTGTTAGTTATTAAGAGCTTTTCTACCGAGTCGTCAATTATGGTTTTCACCTCCTAGTCATTCGTAATATCCATGCTTTCATAAACAGCAGCAACTTGTGTGTTGGCATTAGCTTCTACAATTCTATCTTCTTTATTTACTTCTTCATTACTGCATTGCCCATTCTCCTGGTCCTCTTTATTGCTTTTTTCTATATTTTGTTCAGTTTCATTGCTGACTCGGTCTATTACATTCTCATTCTCTTCATTAATATTTGTGACTTGATACTTTTTCCTTTCTTTAACTATATTCTCTCTTCTCCTATCTTTTACACATTGCCATTTACTGATGTTACGCTTTTGATAAGGCCTCGCCCTTCCCATGACTTGGACTTTCTCTGTTGCTTCTCTTTTGTTTTCTTTATTATCAAAATTCCTTTTTTCCTTATCATTGTTTTTATGACTTTTCTCCATCTTATCACAACATTCAGTTTTATGACCAAATTTTTTGCACTTAACACATACATCTGGCCTCCACAAGTATTGCACGTAAATTTTTTGAGTTCCTCCTTCTGCCAACTTGACCAGAAACTCATCAACTAGCTCTTTGTCAGGTTTGACTTCAATCAAGCATTTAGCGTAGCTCAACCTCTCCTGCTTCTCCGTCACTTCATCCATGCACAACAATTGTCCCAGATGACTACTTAACCAATTGATTCCCAGAGGCGACCAGGCATAAATCGGTAAGTTATAAAAATGAACCCAAACCGGAACAGCAGACACCATACCAGAAACGTTACTTACTGCTGCGTCATAAGGCTTGACGATGAACAATTTATTATTCATGATGATAGGATCACTCTGTAGTATCTTATTTCTATCTTCGATACATGAGAAGTTAAATAAGAAGATAATACCATCTGATTTAACAGTGACAGTGCCTTTCAATTTCCAGATGAACTTCAGTTTTTGAATGACTGATGTATATGATAACGGCTTGTCGAGGAAAAAACCCACTAGTGTTTCATTCCAGATAGTTGCTCCAGCTTCAAGAACCCCCTTCGTCGGCACTAGTGCTTCATTTTCATACTCAGGAACAAGGTCAACGGGAATGTACTTCCCAACATTTCTTGGTTTATGCTTAAAAAGCGAAGTCCATTTACGTTCACCTAGAGTGGAGGAAGTAGGCACTGAGGGTAGAAGAGAGGGAGTGGGGTTCATATCAGGTGGTCGTAAGGGGAAAAGGTCTGGGGGGACATGAGAGGGAGGACGAAGGACGGTTTGATCAGATGGTGAAACAGAGGGATGAGAGGGGACAGAGATGGTAGATACAGTCTCAGGGTTAGGTAAGGAAGACAGCTGGGGAGAAAGTTTAGAGGTGGATGGGAGGAGGACAGAAGAGAGGGGACGGACGTCAGAGGAGACTTGATAGGAGAGGGGAGGTACAATGGAGTTGACAGCGAGGGAAACGGGGATGTCAGAGGGGGTATGGGGGAGAATAACGTGGGTAGACATTAGAGGACGATTCAAATTGAAGATGAAAACTTTGGGGCCATGGATACTATGTTAAACTTTGGGGCCATGGATACTATGTATTCCATCGCCTTTGGTTAGACCGGTTTTTATAGTGCCCGGGCACTTATGTCTCATTATTGTGGCCACTGGGTATCGAACCGGTGCCACTACAACACAATGTAGCAACTCCACTATGTCTTTACCACTGGACCACTTTTAAAATGTAAAAATATAATAATTTGATTTAAATTGAATTTTAAATGATTTAATAAAGTGGAAATGATTTTCTATGTATTTAAAATGTTAAATAAAATAGAAAATTATGATTTAACTATAACTAAATTTGGAAATTTGTGATTTTATTTTTAATGGAAATTCAAGTTAATTAAATTAAAAATGGAAATTTAGTTGTAAATTGTGGAAATGGAAATTTAAATTTAAGTGTTAAAGAAAATTGTAAAAATGGAAGAATAAGAAAATGGTATGCTTAAATTTAATAAATGAAATTGTTGGAAAATTTGGTTTTTATTATAGAACTTTCTTTTATAGAAATCATAAGTTAAAGGTATTTAAATGAGCATTTTTGATGTGGAAAAATATGATTTTTCTAAATTAAATTGATTTAAATTGAAGTTTATTTGTGGCTGGAATTTTATTTAAAATCTGGAAATCCTTTTTGTAGCACTTCAGAAATGCTATCGTTTCTGAATTTAACTTGAAAACTGAAGTAAATGATACTGCAACACTTTGTAAGTGCTGTGGTTGATACAAATGAACTAAAGACTAAATTAACTAAGGGCTATGACAGCACTTTGTAAGTGTTGTAGTGCTGAAACTAAACTTGAACCTGAAATTAATGAAAGAGCTATTGTAGCACTTGTTAAGTGCTGCAGTTGGCTGAAATGTGATTTTTGAATATAATTGAACTACTGTAGCAGTTTTTAAAACGCTGTCTTTGTTGAATTGAATTAAACCTTTAATTTGAACCCTGAACTATTACAGCAGTTTTGTAAAGTCTTTTCTGAATTGAACTATTTTTCAACTAAAACTGAACTATTACAGTAGTATATAAATGTTGTCTTTGCTGAAATGAATTGTTTTCAAATATAACTTACCGCGGCATTTTCTAAATGCTGTGAAAGCTGGAATTTTAATGTTTTGATGTATTTAAGTGAATAAACGAACTCAGAAAAGGCTAAATTTTTGGGAATTGAATATTTGATTTAAAAGTATAATGACTTCACTTTTAAATGGTTTAAATGAAGTATTTTGATTTGAAATATAAACTGTTTTTAAATTTATAACCACGGGTTATAATAACGATGGGTTGTTAAAGAGACCGGGATCGGATATGGACATACTCTCTGTCGATACTGAAAACCACTTTAATAACTGTGTACGCGGTGGAGTTTCCAGAATGAAGTAGGATGGAGGCGACGATTCTAAAGGTATATGAGTGGACCCAACTCCCGTGAGTTGGCATAAAGTGGCTAAAACAGGAGCGATTGATGGGCCAATGAGGTAGCACCTTTGATCGGACACACTACTTTGATACCATTCTATTACTTTGTGATTGATTGGGTGTACCCCTTGATTTGGGAGTGTTGTTCGAGGTGGTCGTTAGTGGCTGCTGTGCGTTACCACCAGTTCGGATGCGTAATAGGTATATCTACCCTGGCATTGCCTAGTTGTGCCGTGTCACTTACCATATCAAGATTTACTACGAGTTGTGATTTCTCCCGTAGCCTGTGGAGTATCGAGGGTAGCCCCCATTTTGGGAGTATGCTAATACTGGATAGACTACTGGGACTATTACGTGTTAAGGTGGAAAATGTAAAGGCTTAATGCTATTTAAAAGTATGTTTATTTTATGATTAGACATTATTATAATAGCGAATATTACTACATAGTAGATAGTTTAACGAATCTTTAAAGAATGGGCGATCCCAAGCATTCTTTAAGTTACTTGTACCCTTTATTACAGTTCACTTGAGTTGGTTTACATTGTATAAGTATGTATGTCCTGACTCGAGTGTTTGTGTTTATTTACGCTCGGGTCAGCCTGATTATTCACAGCTTTGGATTTCACCTTTCTGGAGCTAGGAAACGCTGGAGATTCTGCTTATCTAATTATTTATCCATTTCAGTTTCAGTTATTCTACTTCAGCTTTTGTATTAGAGACTTATGTATTTGGGATTTCTACTGTACTTGTTTCAGAACTGTACTTGTTTCAGAACTGTATTTGTTTTCAGACTATGTATTTTGTATCTGTTTTTGAGACTCTTTATTGTAGTGGCTTCATGAACCACTATTTATTTTATATTCCGCTGCGAGTTATTCTGATATTCTATGTCTATGATTCTGTGAATGATTTTATTTGCTCCAAATTTTATTACAATCTGTTATTTTGCATTATTCAAGTCTGACATGTGTGGATTATTGTCGATTTGAATGGTCCAAAATAGTGGGTCATTACATTTGGTATCAGAGATTTGGTTTTAGGCAAACCTTAGCCTATGGAGCAAAAACTCATTAGAGATAGGGTAGAAATACCCTAGAATGAGTGAATTCAACCTCTGAATCATTTCTTTGTGAGAGAACGTATTTTCAAAGTATAAAATGATTTTAAAATGATTTTTCAAAGGATTTTTCAAAGATTATTTTGATATAAAATTTCTTGTTTTAAAAGCAAACTTTCTAAATTTCCTTCTTTTCGTATCTACCTTGTTAGAATGTTCTTTTATTAGGATATTCATCCAAGTGATTTTACCTTGTCTTGTCTTATCTTTGTCTTCTCTGTACCTTTGTCCTAAATTCATTCTTGATACTTTTCGGGAGGAATCGTGGAAATGCTAGAGGTAAGGGTCGTGGAAATGCTGTTGCTAGTGCTCCTGCATCTCAGTCTCCCTCTGCTAATTCTAAGAAGAGAAAGCTCAATTTCCACTAGCAGAAGAAGAATTGGCTCAAGCATCTGGGTTTGGGATTTTCATCATCTTCTCCTTCTCAGAGGCACCCTATAGACTTATCTACCATTACCTGCTTCAAGTGTGATAAGAAGGGACACTATGCTAATAGTTGCCCTACTTCAGTTGGTGTTGTTGTTCCTCCACCTCAGGTTACCATGAACAATCTTTGTCATGTAGGTCTTTAGCCTGGAAAATTTTAAGAATGATTGTCCTTTGTATCAGAAGGGCAAGCCATCTGGTGTTTTTGTTGTTACCTCTGCTTCTTCTCCTGCTGCACCTGCTCCTGCTCCTAGTGATGATCAATGTACTCTTCAGGGCACCTTTTCTTTATTTCATCATCATGTTCGTGTTTTATTTGATACTAGAGCTTCGCATAGTTTTATATCTGTTAATTTGTGTGATAAGTTTGAGCATCTCCTTTCTCCTGAGTATGCTTATGTTCCTTTATGTGTTTCAAATCCTATTGGTGGTCCCGGAAATCTTAATAAGATTTATAAGCATGTGAAACTCTTTCATTCTGGTTATCAGTTTTCTGGAGATTTCTATGTTCTCGGTTTTGATGCTTTTGATTTATTGCTTGGAGATGATTGGCTTAATAGGCATGATGCTCATATCTCTTGTAAATCCTGAATTGTTTCTCTTAAGGATGATCGGGGTAATTCTTTGGTTCTTCAGTGCCGCATGCCTCGGGATTTTGCTGGATATTTTATCTATTCTCTGGATTCTTCTCCTGTTGATCTTCAGTCGACTCGTGTAGTCAAACTCTATCCCAATGTATTTGGTGAAGTCACTACTTTACCGCCAAAGCGGGAAATTGATTTTCGTATTGATCTTATTCCTGGAGCTCGACCTGAAGTTCTTCCTCCTAGAAGAATGGCACCCCGCGAGAAGGTTGAGTTAAGGAAGCAAATTGAGGACTTGTCTTCCAAGGGTCTGATAAGACCTAGCTATTCAGAATGGGTAGCAGCGGTGGTTTTCGTCACCAAGTCTGATGGTTCTCTCCGGTTGTGTGTTGATTATAGGGAGCTGAACAAGCTCACTATGAAAAACAGATATCCAATGCCTCGCATCAATGATATGTTCGATCAGCTTTATGGTGCTACTGTTTTCTCGCAGCTTGACCTTGCCACGGGTTTTCACCAGCTCAGAGTTGTTGTGGAAAGTATTCCCAAGACTGCTTTCTGTACTGAGAATGGATTCTTCGAATGGTTAGTCATGCCTTTCGGTTTGACTAATGCTCCTGCTTTCTTTGTTGATTTGATGAATCGTGTTTTCCGTGATGTGCTTAATAAATGTAAAACTTTCTTTCCTTCTCTTTCCTTGTTTCATTCAATTATTCTATCTTTTCTGTTCTCCTTATTTATCCCTATTCTGTACAGAATTGGGAAACTCCTAAGACTCCAACTGATATCCGTAGTTTTTTGGGCCTTGCCGGTTATTACCGGAGATTCATTAAGAATTTTGCTCGGATTGCTGCACCTCTCACCGCTTTGACTTGGAAGAATGCTAAGTTTATTTGGAGTGATGAGTGTACGGCTGCATTCAGTGAGTTAAAGCACAAGCTTACTTCCGCACCAGATCTTACCGTTCCAAATGGAAATGAGGGATTAACGGTATACAATGATGCTTTTCGTGAATGTTTGGGAGCTGTTCTAATGCAGGATGGTAAGGTGATTGCTTATGCTAGTCGTCAGTTGAAGACCCATGAAGACAATTATGCTGCCCATGATTTAGAGTTGCTTGCTGTTGTTTTTGCTTTGAAGCTTTGGAAACATCATCTTTTGGGTACTAAGTTCGAGCTTTTCACAGACCATCAGTCTTTGAGGTATATTTTCACTCAGAAGGATTTGAACCAGAGACAAGTTAGGTGGTTAGAGTTCCTTGCTTCTTATGACCTCGACATCAGCTATAACCTTGGAAAAGCTAATGTTGTGGCAGATGCTTTGAGTCGGAAGAAGGCTTTGTTGTGTTAGCTTGTTGTTTCTTCTCCTCTTGTGGATCGTGTCATGGCTAAGCAGGATGAGGATCGGATGCTTAGATTGATTAAGGAGAATGTTCGAAGTAGAGTTGGAGGTAGTAGTCTTGATGGCAGTGGTGCTCAGATAGATGATAAAGGTGTATTGAGGATTAATAATAGGATTTGTGTCCCGAATGTTGATGGATTGAGACAAGAGTTACTTCGGGAGAATCATCAGTCCATACTTTCTATTCATCCAGGTGTGACCAAGATGTATCAGGATATGAAGAAGTTGTATTAGTGGAGAGGTATGAGGCAAGATATCTCCATTTTTGTTAGTAGGTGTGCGACTTGTCAGCAAGTCAAGGCAGATCATCAGAAGACCCCTGGTTTGTTGCAGCCTCTTGAGATTCTCGATTGGAAGTGGGAACAGGTTTCTATGGATTTCATTGATGGATTACCGAGGACTAGGAAGGGTAATGATAGTATCTGGGTTATTGTGGATAGATTGACCAAATCAGCTTATTTCATTACGGTCAAGTCTACCCATTCTGCTTCTAGTTTGTCTGAGATTTACATGAGGGAGATTGTTCATCTCCATGGTGTTCCTCTCAGTATTGTTTGTGATCGTGATCCTATCTTTACTAGTCGGATTTAGAAAGCTTTTCAGGATTCTTTAGGTACTCGTCTGAATATGAGCACTGCTTACCTACCACAGACCGACGGTCAAACGAAAAGGGTGAATCAGATTCTAGAAGATCTTCTTCGTGCTTGTGTGCTTGATTATGGAGGATCTTGGGAAGATCTTCTCCATCTTGTCGAATTCACCTATAACAATAGTTATCAGGTATAATTCCTATCTTCTGTTTTAATCTTATCCTAATCTTTTATCTATCTCATTCCTATCTTTGAATTCAGGCCAGTATTAAAACGTCTATGTTTGCTACTTTTTACGGACGACCTTGTAGATCTCCATCTTGTTGGATTGAATCTGGTAATCGTTTGGTTCTTGGTCTTGAGATGATTTTAGAGGCTTCTGAGAGAGTTGAGGAGATTAGGAGGAAGATGAGGATTGCTCAGGATAGGTAGAAGAAGTATGCTGATCGTCATAGGCAGAGATTATAGTTTGTTGTTGGTGATTTGGTTTTCCTTAAGGTCTCTCTCTTAAGGAATGTTATTCGATTTGGTCGTAGAGGGAAGCTTTCTCCTAGGTTTGTTGGTCCTTTCCGCTTTGTGGAAAGAATTGGTTCTTTGGCTTATCGTCTGGATTTGCCTGAGAAGTTCTCTGGAGTGCATAATGTATTCCACGTTTCTCATCTTCATCGCTATCTGCATGATCCATCTCTTATTGTTCAGCCTTCTGCTCTTGATAGTTTGGATATTGAGCCTAATCTGACTGTTGAGAGGAAACCACTTCGTATTGTCGACAGAGGTACGAAGCAGCTAAGAAGGAAATCTGTTAGTCTGGTCAAAGTACAATGGAGTACTGATGATCGAGACTGTACCTGGGAGACGGAAGAGAGCATTCGTGCTTCGAATCCGGAATTGTTTATTTCAGGTACTATTTGTTTTCTATCTTGTTTCCTTCGTTTCGTTCTTTTCGAGGACGAAAAGATTTGAGTGGGGGAGAGTGTAACAACCCTATATTTTATAAATAATTTTAAATCGTTTTAAAATAAATTTTTATTTCAATATTTTTATTTTTAAAACATTTTAGAAGTATAGTTATAATTTTTAAAAGTGAAGTTAAAATTTTTCAAAGTTAATTGTATTTTTGTTTGAAATTTTTAATGCTAGTTTCAATATAATAAGCTATTTTCTCTATTTTCTTTTTTTTTCTTTTTTTCTTTTCTTATGAATAAATTTTATTATCATTTTCACTTTATTTTGTTTGTCTTTTATTTTTATTTACTAAATTTTTATTTGTTTATTTTGAATTAAAAAGAAATGGAAATTTGAAGAGATTTAAGCTTTAAAAACTTTGACTTTTCACTTTCTAGACTTTCAATATTTTGGCCGTTCCTTTCCTTAATTTTATCCGTGACTTTTATTCCATTTTTTTACGTGAAAACACATCTCACTTTCATCACAATTTCGGCCATTTTAGATCTGAAAAAAAATTGGTAATGGCTTCTCTCTTTTTTCTACTTTTTCTCTTCATTTTCTATTGATTTTTACATTGTTTTGGGCCATGCTCTTCGTATATTTGCCTCGGCCATAGCCACCACCACCTCCTCCTCTTCACCATCCACCGCCTAGCATTACCACTTCCTCTGACTTGACCAGGCCGTGACCTCCATGAGACAAAAACTCCACAAAACATGCTAAAACCCCTTAAATACATGCATAGCCGACCACTAGTTGCTTCACCACCACCACATCTCACCATGGCCGCCTCCTATTGCTCCACCACCACCATGATTTGAACGACACCCATCACCATACCCACTGGTCAGACCTTTACTACACATATCCGAGCCTAAACCATGCATAGGCCGAGCCTATGTTTGATCCAAACCCTCCTATTTTCCTTGTCTCCTTGTATTCCTCTTATGTAACTCCTACACCTTCCTATTCTTTGTAGTCGTGCCATATAGGACCCATACCCGACCCAAAAATCATGCCATGGCCGAACTACAAGACCCCTAGGTCGAGCACTTGGTGGATGAAAGCATGGCCAAAACATTTTGTTCATTGTTGCTCTTAATCTCAAATTGTTTCAATTCATATTTGGCATTGTATATATGTTTATATTCTTATTTTATTGGTTGTTACAAGATCAATAGCTTGGTTCTCTTTCCACTCAAATCAAAAGTCGTATCGTGCTTTCTGGATTTCTGTTTGTGTGTTTGTTTTGCTAACTCCAGCTTTAAAGAGGTGAGTAATCACACCTGACATTCATACTTATATAACTGTGAATTGATAGCAAGTGAAAGTGTAGAAATTATTATATCATGTTATACCTGCCTGTGATGTAAATTATCTGATGTTAAACCCTGTTATTAACTTGTCACGTCATCTGTTATATTTTATTTTATTTTACTGTTTATTCTATTCTGTTTATCACACTGCAAGTTCCCTGTAGAATAGAATCACTATGGGCTGAAATGATACATACCTGAACGGACTTTAGAATAGGGAAAGATCGTTATGGGCTGAAATGATAAGCCTGAGCGATCTTTTATAAATTTTATTTACTTGGGATTGCGGGTTTAAAATGATAAAACTCGGATTTTCTTTGTAAATTACGGATTGAAATGATATATTATCCGTATCACTTAACTTAGGCTAGAAAATATTATACAGACCCGTGGTTATTTTTAAAGTTTTCTGGAAATTTTTAAGTATTTTTAAAATGTAAAAATATAATAATTTGATTTAAATTGAATTTTAAATGATTTAATAAAGTGGAAATGATTTTCTATGTATTTAAAATGTTAAATAAATGAATAGAAAATTGTTATTTAACTATAACTAAATTTGGAAATTTGTGATTTGATTTTTAATGGAAATTCAAGTTAATTAAATTAAAAATGGAAATTTAGTTGTTAATTGTGGAAATGGCAATTTAAGTTTAAGTGTGGAAGAAAATTGTAAAAATGGAAGAATAAGAAAATGGTACACTTGAATTTAATAAATGAAATTTGTTGGAAAATTTGGTTTTTATTGTAGAACTTTCTTTTATAAAAATCACAAGTTAAAGGTATATAAATGAGCATTTTTTATGTGGAAAAATATGATTCTAAAAAATTAAATTGATTTAAATTGAAGTTTATTTGTGGTTGGAATTTTATTTAAAATTTGGAAATCCTTTTTGTAGCACTTCAGAAATGTTATCGTTTCTGAATTTAACTTGAAAACTGAAGTAAATGATACTGTAACACTATGTAAGTGCTGTGGTTGATACAAATGAACTGAAGACTAAATTAACTAAGGGCTATGACAGCACTTTGTAAGTGCTGTAGTGCCAAAACTAAACTTGAACTTGAAATTAATGAAAGAGCTATTGTAGCACTTGTTAAGTGCTGCAGTTGGCTGAAATGTGATTTTTGAATATAATTGAACTACTGCAGCAGTTTTTAAAACGCTGTCTTTGCTGAATTGAATTAAACCTTTAATTTGAACCCTGAACTATTACGGCAGTTTTGTAAATGCTGTCTTTTTTGAATTGAACTATTTTTCAACTAAAACTGAACTATTACAGCAGTTTATAAATGATGTCTTTGCTGAAATGAATTGTTTTCAAATATAACTTACCGCGGCATTTTCTAAATGCTGTGAAAGTTGGAATTTTAATGTTTTAATGTATTTAAGTGAATAAACGAACTTAGAAAAGGCTAAATTTTTGGGAATTGAATATTTGATTTAAAAGTATAATGACTTCACTTTTAAATGGTTTAAATTAGGTATTTTGATTTGAAATATAAACTATTTTTAAATTTATAACCACGGGTTATAATAACGATGGGTTGTTAAAGAGACCGGGATCGGATATGGACATACTCTCTGTCGATACCGAAAACCACTTTAACAACTGTGTACGCGGTGTAGTTTCCAGAATGAAGTAGGATGAAGGCGACGATTCTAAAGGTATATGCGTGGACCCAACTCTCGTGAGTTGGCATAAAGTGGCTAAAACAGGAGCGATTGACGGGCCAATGAGGTAGCACCTCTAATCGGACACACTTTTTCGATACCATTCTATTACTTTGTGATTGATTGGGTGCACCCCATGATTTGGGAGTGTTGTTCGAGGTGGACGGTAGTGGCTGCTATGCGTTACCACCAGTCCGGATGTGTAATTAGTATATCTACCCTGGCATTGCCTAGTTGTGCCGTGTCACTTTCCATATCGAGCTTTACTACGAGTTGTGATTTCTCCCGTAGCCTGTGGTGTATCGAGGGTAGCCCCCGTTTTGGGAGTATGCTAATACTGGATAGACTACTGGGACTATTATGTGTTAAGGTGGAAAATGTAAAGCCTTAATGCTATTTAAAAGTATGTTTATTTTATGATTAGACATTATTATAATAGTGAATATTACTACATAGTAGATAGTTTAACGGATCCTTAAAGAATGGGCGATCACAAGCATTCTTTAAGTTACTTGTACCCTTTATTACAGTTCACTTGAGTTGGTTTACATTGTATAAGTATGTATGTCCTGACTCGAGTGTTTGTGTTTATTTACGCGCGGGTCAGCCTGAGTATTCACAGCTTTGGATTTCACCTTTCTGGAGCTAGGAATCGCTGGAGATTCTGCTTATCTAGTTATTTATCCATTTCAGTTTCAGTTATTCTACTTCAGCTTTTGTATTAGAGACTTATGTATTTGGGATTTCTACTGCACTTGTTTCAAAACTGTATTTGTTTTCAGACTATGTATTTTGTATCTATTTTTAAGACTCTGTATTGTAGTGGCTTCGTGAACCACTATTTATTTTATTTTCCACTGCGAGTTATTCTGATATTCTGTGTCTGTGATTCTGTGAATGATTTTATTTGCTCCAAATTTTATTACAATCTGTTATTTTGCATTATTCAAGTCTGACATGTGTGGATTATTGTCGATTTGAACGGTCCAAAATAGTGGGCCGTTACAATTACAGGGTACCATTGTAATAGAGTCTTTTATAACTGTTTTTTCTCCTCCTGTAATAGGTCATTTATAGCTGTTTTTGTCCATGTAATAGGTTAGGTCCTTTATAACTGTTTTTGCCTATTGTAATAAGTCTTTTACAAAAAAGTTGCCCTTTGTTAAAAAATGCAAATTAAAAAGAAAAAAAATATGCATTGATGTAGCGTGCACTAGTAGATTTAATATTATTTTGCAATTGAAACCAACATTGTACCAATAATAACTGAAATCATTCACATTTACTAAAATAACATGAAAGATTCACATTTTAAAAGGCCAAAATGAATAATATATTCACATCATTCATAAAGTCTTAACATAGTTACCTCTATACCCACGCTAACCAAGAACACTACGATGTAGTGCTGTCAATTAGCACAGAGAATAAGGCTGTTGAGGAGCGACCATCCGTGTAACTTCTTTGTGCGAGCACCGATATGTCAGATAGAATAGAATGCATATCTTTTAAAGAGGAAATCCAACATACCGATACAAACACAAAGCTATCACACGGTGGCTATATATAATCTTCGGAAACAAATATAGAAATAAACATAACACAAATCAGTCACAGACAATTCATATCACAAAGGCGGAAATAGATATGAATATATAACACACATGAAAGTGTTCATCAGAGTAGTGGTCAAGTAAGATCCACAATAACACAAAAGAATAGATACAAGTGCAAGACAATAGAATATGTATACATCAAGGAGTCTAATCTCAAATGTATACAACAAAAAAAACTACTAAACTAGAGTAGTTAGCCAAAAGTCAGATGATGGCTCCAGATAGGAAGTCATGAGGAAGCACCTGTAAAATCTCAGTCTGACCCGAGTATTATTTAAGAAGAAAATAATAAACGGATCAGTCTAGCTATAATTATCAGATAAAATGAGATAGAATATGAGATATGATAATAGAACGTATGATAACAAAAAGGTGTCATACTATGATAAGTATACATTAGAAATCCCACAAAAGTCATACAATATCTCAATAATCTCAAAACAGAGAAAAGAATGTCATATTCTTAATTTAATTCACCAAGCCACAATAAAATGACATACTCATCAATGTCAATGGTAAAAGCTGGTGAAACATAAAATTCCAGAAATCAATAATTAGAAATCCAGAAATCACAAGAAAGAGGATGGCCAATCCTATAAAAATGAGCCGGAGCTCCTCCTGACTGGGTATAGTCCCCCATTGCGGACTTTGAGCCGAAGCTCCTCCTGATGAGCCGAAGCTCCTCCTGACTGGGTATAGTCCCCCATTGTGGACTTTGAGCCGAAGCTCCTCCTGATGAGCCAAAGCTCCTCCTGACTGGGTATAGTCCCCCATTGCGGACTTTGAGCCGAAGCTCCTCCTGATGAGCCGAAGCTCCTCCTGACTGGGTATAGTCCCCCATTGCGAACTTTGAGCCGAAGCTCCTCCTGATTGAGTCGAAGCTCAATAAAATGAAGTACAATCCTTCACATGGACAAAGAGACATCGCTCAATCGCTAGTCTAAATCACAAAAATGATCATCATGATCATAAGGAAGTGTCGATTACACTAAGCTAGTAAATATAAGAGTTTAGCTTCATGTCCCATAACCACTTGCTTAACTCAAATATTTACGAACAAATTGTAGATCTGCACTAGAAAATTGTCACAAGAGTTTCAATCGAACAAGTCCATAAATTAACCGACGAAGTAAACGCAAGCGTTTCATACCACTTGTTTTGCTAAGCCATTTAATTAGATTTTCTCATACGAATGAGGTAAAGGTTTGTATATACTAATAGGTTGGAAAACGGTTTTAAGAAACGAGCTTTGATATTGAAAATAGAGTTGAAATCGTTTTAATGAAAGAGTTTTGATATTTAATACTAGTATAGAAAACCTTTATATTTTGAAGTGACAAATCATAGAAGTGATTGTAGAAACAATCAATCATAAAAGTTCACGTTCGAAGACGTGAGTAAAGTTCAAAGAAATCAATTCTCAAAACCATCAAAGTAAGAAGTTCGGTTAAATGGCTTTCGGATAAGATTGCTTACGCAGAGTTGTACGGGGTTCGACCTGTCCGGTCAGGTCGCGGGGGTCCAGGGGGCAGCGCCCACGGCGGGGTGCGGGGCAGCGCCCCGTCAAAACGGTACGACCTAGTAAAGACAAAATGAGGTCTAACGACCTAAGGGGGATAGGGTCGAGCGACCTAACGAGGTACCATCCCGAAAGAGGAGTCATCAAAGTCTTAGAGATGATAACAACAAATAGGAGACCACACGAATCGATTAAAGTTGGAAATCCGAACAAATAAGCAATATAGGAAAAACTGGCAAATAGGAGCAGGTCGGTCAACCGGACTCCCTGAGTCGGTTGACCGAACCAGAGAAAGAAGTGCTCGGGTAGCAGGTCAGTCGACCGGACCCTGAGGTCGGTCGGCCGAAGCCTGTAACCTGCACTTCCAAACAGAGGAAGGGAGATGCTAGAGCAGCAGGTCGGTCGACCGGACTCTGAGGTCGGTCGACCGGAGCCTGTTTCCAGCACTCCCATGCCAATCAAATGAATACCAATTCCTTCCGAAATGCAATCGGTCGAGCAACGACACTAAGGGTTTACGCCAATCGACTACCTGGTCTTATAAGCTCTTCAATGCATCACAAAAATCATGATCAAAGATCAAAGTTTGGATTTTTAAAGAATTGAACTCAAAACACTAAAAATTGGAATATTCACCAAATCAATCCAAAACAAAAGCAAATGCACATGAAGAAGTGTTAGGAATTCATACCTAACAATCAAAGGTAATTATAAACATAGATGTGAGATAAAAATCTCACCTTTTCACAAAAACAATGAAGAAGGAGCTTGAAAGCGAAGGGAGAATCAACCACTCTTCAACACAACCCAAATGAGCTTGAATCTATGCTCAAAAGAGAAACATTTCCTAAATTAGGTTTAGGGAATTTTCTGAAATTGAAAGGAGAACGGGTTGGAGAAGATGAAGATGAAGCTTACCAATGGGTTCTCTTTGAATTTGGAGCAAGAACTTGAGTTTGCAAGAGGAACTAGGGTTTGGAATTTCTAATTCCCTTTCCTTTCCACCATTTTCAGTCTTTGCTTGAGTTTGAAGAGTGGGAATGAGTGAATGGAGAGGAGGGGGGTTGGAACTGAGTTAGTAAGTGATTAATGGGTTCAGCCCAAACCAAAGCCCTAAGTGAAAAAGTGACCAAATTCCACTAACTCCAAATATATCGAAGCTTATACTCAAAAAGGTCGCAAACGGCATTTTGAACTCAATGGAAGTGGTCTCGAGTCCCAATTCGACTGTTTGCAAAAGGTGGCTTTTCGGACTAAAATCCGACGAACGATGTTATATTTAAATAAAATATTTAAATATAAAGTCGACAAATATGCGGGTTGTTACATAATAAGTCTTTTACAAAAAAGTTGCCCTTTGTTAAAAAATGCAAATTAAAAAGAAAAAAAATATGCATTGATGTAGCGTGCACTAGTAGATTTAATATTATTTTGCAATTGAAACCAACATTGTACCAATAATAACTGAAATCATTCACATTTACTAAAATAACATGAAAGATTCACATTTTAAAAGGCCAAAATGAATAATATATTCACATCATTCATAAAGTCTTAACATAGTTATAAATCATTAAGCCTAAATCAACTTTAAAAAAAGCACAATACAATTGCATTGTAGTTTTCTAAAACTTGGAATAAACATATAACAAAAATGATACATTATGTCTATATATTAATAAATTACCTATGCAGGTGCATATAGATTGACTATATTTGCAACTATACAGATTGTATTGTTTTCTGAATATATTGTCTAGTAAGTAAACAAACCTCATGCCCAAGTTTGACACTCATGTCTTAAGATACATAAGCAGCAACATTCATGGTAGCAACTTTTCTTAAGATACTAAGAAAGGTATTAAACATCACAAAGGAATATATGAACGAAACTTGTTTTCAGTCTTATAAGTTGTGATCTTTTTTTGTACCTGCATCAATTTTTGTGAAGAGGGAAACTGTTCTATAAACAAAACAGAAGCAATAGAAATGTTGCATAAGGTGTACTATATGTTGTGGAATAAACTTGTAGCAAAATAGGCTATCTAAGAGGCACTATTAGTAACTTTTCAACCTTCTTATTTACAAGTATGTCCAAAAATGTTAATTTTGCTCTTTTTTTAATTAACATACAATGCAATGAATCATGCATGCAATATATCAACACTAATATGAGGTCCCTCAAAAGGGTAATCTTTTATATGTTGTGGATTCAAACATTATAGCAATTGATGCTTAACATCAAAGAATTACCGACAACCTAAGACAGCGTTTTCACTGTTAAAAGGATGGAAATTGCATAATAACGAGAAAGTAAAATAATATTACATACCAATAGTCTTTACACCACGAAAAAGAAGTTCCCCAATAAAATGTTGAGCGGAATCGCCTTTGGGAGTTGTAGATATGAAATGTTCAACTTCAACTATAGCGTCTTCATTTGTAAAGTATTGATAAAGCCCATCTGATTATAATATTAAGAATTTATCTTCGGCCCTGACTTTATGATGATACAAACATGGATTGCAAGTGATATATGGAGATGTCCCTATGTAGTCGATTTGAAACATTTCCATAATAGCATTATTCCATTTTGGCTACATAAATTTGAATTTTATTATTGTAAAGTATACTAAAGTGTAAGGATAAAAAACATAATCTAGGTAATTATTATGAATAGATAGATGATAGAGCACGAAAGCAAAATCATTGAACTTAAAACATTTATAGGAAAATAATAAATAGGCCATCGACCCTTAAACTTTAAGAAATTCCGGTCTTTTTCAAAGGTGAATTTGGCAACAAACAATATGAAATTCCATAATAATTCCTAGAATATAATTTTCCAAAATGAATGCCCACCTTGATATTCTAATCCCACCATCAATTTCTATACCATTATCCTATTGTTCCTAATTGAAGATAACCGAAGAGACCAGATTTGTTTCTTTAGTAACTATAGTTGTAAAGTCTTATATTAGGATTCACTGAAACGTAGAAAATTCTTATACGTACATATATTCTTCAACCACAGAAGCAAAATAAACGAGCAATGTAACATCACTTTAATTTCAAGTCAAGTCATACCATTTGTCTTCTAAATTCAAAATGTAAAAGGTTAAGTCAATACTTGCTTTAAAAATCTAGCTCCAAAAGCCCTTGTAACTTGTAATGAACCTTTAATTTTATCATTCACAATAGCCATACTGTTATCTTGATGCTCAATTCTAATCCTCACAGTTTCCTAAAAAAATAAAAAAAACCATGAATATTGGTCATATATCCATATGCAATATATCTACAAAGTTGCAGTTTAGCCTGAAATGAGTTTCAATGCGTTAACATTTATTGGTTAGAAGGATAGAAAATGCATATCCTAATAATCCAGGATGGCGTTTTCTTGTCTTTGAACCCTGGTCTTGCTGTTCAACATCAATAAGAACTCCACCTCTTAATTTGTGTATCTCCTTTTCAGCACTTGTTATTGAATCAAGTAGAGGTATACCAATAATTATGCATATTTTTACAGTCTCTACTTTGTCATGCGACCTCAATAAATAAAACGATTATTTTTCATTTGTCCAAAGGCTTTGAAATATTCATATGGATCATTGATATTATTGATGATCAAGCTAATGTTTGCATCTGGTTTGGAATGGTTATCAAAAGGTACACCAAATTAATTCAAAATTATCAATAAATTACCGAGAATAATTATAACTACCTAAGTAATTCAAAAATAAGTGTTAATCGACGGAATTTCTATCGGATTAGAAGACCGTCGAAAAATTTCAAATTAAAATATAACCGCAAGCGCACGGTGTACACTTGTAGTACGTGGCGAATACGGGTCGATCCGTAGGGAATTGATGATTTTAAAAATCTATGCAATCAAATTAAACCAAAGTCAAGTGAAAGTTAAGCTAGAAAATTAGAAAATTAGCTAACTAACTAAAAGAAAAGAGATGCAAATATAAGAGTTAAATGACAATTTAGAGAATAAATTCACTCTCTAGATCATGTAGTTCAACACATATGAAATCATAGTCTCTCTTTTATGGTCATTAGTGCTTTAATTGATGTGTCTATCATAAGTATGGCATATTTGTGCTATTAGTTAGCCAACATAAGCCATCAAACTTTGACACACCCCTTAAACCACTTACTAACTTTCATGAAACTTGACAATGAAAATGAAAATGAAATCTATTTTAAGTATGGCCTATTAACTATTGATTAGAAATATAGACCATCAAATTTTAATTTCAAATCACTTTATTTTGCCATAATCATATTTTCTTGAAGAGGCAATTAGTGTTAGTGATTGTTTAAGCATAGCCTATTTGATGTCAACAATATAGGCTATCAAATTCAAGGCAAAAACAACAATTAAACCACTTCAATCATCATCATTAAACACAAAAAGAGAGCATGAATTAACAAATAGTTGAAGCTACATAATTAGAGAGCTTCATTACCCCTAATTTGAAGGGATTTAGCCTCTCATATTTGTCGTTTGATTAACAAATGCAGCTAGCAACATGAAAGCAAAAAAGAAAGGAAAATGAAAGCTAATAAAAAAGAGAGCTAATTAACAAGAATTAAAACTATTCTACTTGCATGAAAGTAAATCTACACTACAACATGAAGGGAAATGAACAAAAGAAGAAAAGAGAATGTATTGAAAATTGCATAAAAAAATTACATAAAAGAAATGGCTAAGTAGCCATGAAAAGAAAGAAGAGAACTTGATTTATTTGTGAGCCTAAACTAAACTAAAAGAAAGACTAAGGGAGAAGAGGGTTACATGAAACTTAAGGGGTACTTATACATGTGTTAAACCCTAATTCATATTTTTAGGGAATGCCCAAAATACCCTCTTAGGAAGTGTGGAGGCCAAGTAATCATTAACATCCACTAATCATCATTTAACTGTACATGAAGCCATTAATTCCATAAGCATGTTCATTAGCCTCTAATTTGTACATTAAGGTAGGTGGGTAGGTGGGGTCCTCCATTATCTTCACTTTGAATTATTTTCATCTTCATTTCTTCTCTTCACTCTTGTGCATGCATATATCATCATGAAACCACTTGTATATGAATTCAAATTCCTACAAAACAATATAGAAATTTTCAACTAAATTTTAGAAAATTAATATATGCACAAAAATGACCATTTTGCCCTTGGATGGCGATGAATATGTGACAATTTGAAAATAATATGAATTTTGGTTTAAACAAGTTAAAATACCCGATATAATTATTTATTTAATTTAAATAGATTAAATATGGTGGTAAAAATATACACATTTACGTGCACATCAAATACCCCCACACTTATCTTTTTATTCGTCCTCGAATAAAGGAAAACTAATATAAATCCATTTTCGTAGGGAGCACGATTGCATTGAACGTATGCAACAAGCCGTTAAACCTCTTGGTGTCCCCAATAGGACGAGTGTTGTCTCGTGACGGTTTTTAGCGGATACTACCCACAAAATCCAAATGCAGGACGAAAATATTTACAAAATGCAAGATTTATTTACAAAGAGATGAATGCGAGTTTTTGAAAATATTTACAATGAAGGATTTACTTTTAAATTAACACAAATAAGTTAAATATAGGTTTGGTTATTATCTTGAAATTTAAGTCATTTACTCGTCAAAATTTCCAACAAAAATTAAGTTATCATAATCAAATAGACTATAGTTTTAACTCGTTGTTTCGGTTAATAACAAAGTGTAATTATAAAATGGATCCTTAGTTGATTATCAAAGTTTATCAAAGTGGTAATTTTATTTCTTTTCAATAACAAGTCAAATCGAATAAGTTAAAATAGTGCTTGTATTTCAATTGCTTACTCTCACCATTTTTTCTTTTGAAAAATTTTGTTGATATTAGCAATATTTACATATGCCTAACTTAGATAAACTGAGGCCATATATATTACCTATGCACTGCCTTGCGGACTGATGTGAGGGTAATACAGAGCGTGGCGAGTGAACACACAAGTGTGAACACTTATTGACTGTAGGCGTTATTAGTAAAATAATTTTATATACACACCTAACTCGGATAAACTGAGGCCAGATATACCGATCGTGCACTGCCTTTCGGGCTTACGTGAGAAGGGTACTGTCACGATCCTAAAATCCAGTGTTCGAAAATCAACATCAAATACCTCACTTGTATTCGACTGTCAGATATTCAAACGTCAAACTTCAGTTCGACGGAGCTTATAACAACATCAGATGAATATAAACAGCGGAAATAACTGAATATCATACATTACATCAAAGATACAACATCATCATAATATCCATTACTACATCAGAGTATCATAATACATATGCCTTCCATACCAGAACACTACATATAGATACAATAACAGAAGATAATAACTCCTCAACATAACAACAACAGAGTCTTCCAAAAAGTTCCAACATACATCTACTTGGATAAAGTCTTCAGAACTCTAAGCACTTCAAAAGATATCCAAGACAAAAGCTTCCCAAAATCTGATAGCTCCTAAACCCAAAAAGACTCCAAAATCCAGCTAACACCAAATCACGGAAAACCTGCTACTAGGCTGCCCGTGTGGAAATAATGGGCACCCAGAGTTTAGAAAAGAAACAATAAACTCCGGGTCAGTCATGGGACTGGTATGAGTAAACAAAAGTAATTGCTTTAAAATAAAACAGATTTTAAAAAGAACCCGATATGCTTTTGAAACATGAAACTACCATAAGACCTCCTGCCACACACACAATGCAAACGCAGAATTGGAGAAGATTTCTTCTTATGATAGTCAAATATGCTTAATACGAGAAAAATTCTTTGATATTATTACTAGTGCATAGTGTAGAAAGCATTTCGAAGATACAATATTAATCTTAGCCAACATACAACCATTATTGTATGCCTACTATAGCTACCATGTTTTGTGGCAGGTTACCGCCACGCTGCATGGCAGGTTATACAACTAAAACCTTACAAGGCCCGTATTGTTTCTTTGGATTTCCAACAAATGGTCAGGCTAAGGAACTTCCTCCTGCCACATGGGTGCGCCTCTGGCTGGACGTCCCGAGAGACAACTGCTCTCTACTAACACAAGGTCGAGTTACCCCTATAACTAGGTAACTCACGAATATGCCATTCCCCGGTCCTTTGGGACCTTTATCTGAGGCGCATCGATCACAAAGCAACAACCACAAAGAAATGAGATTGGAGCAACCACATAGGTTAAATACCAGGGCTCCATACCTGATACCACCCTTTTCCAAAAGGAAATGACATACCCTAAAGGGCGCAACCCTCATAACCTTGCCGCATCTTTCCTGTTTTGACCATTTCAGGGTTGTGAGGTCCGATGAGGTCTCGTCCACAAAGCTACGCTTTACACGAAAGCCATGCTTTGATCAACAAATGATCTGCAACACACAGCAGCACTCAGCAAGCCACACTACCAAATTGGGAGTATATTACTGATAACCTTCAACTACATAACCTCTGAGCTCGTACGTCTTAGAGAAGGGTGTTAAGCTAAGAGAATAAATTCTCCGCCACCAAACAGAAATGTATTTGAAAGAAATCAGCTTTATATCTCAAAGTGTAGTGTCGGACATACAACCATACAAGTCTGTTCCGGGGTCGAACAGAACCGAAGGCACTTCCGAAGAAGTCCTTGCAATCCGGGTATTTACAATCCCGATCGGACTTCCCATCACTTAGGGAATCTCTATACCGGAGCAACTCAGTGCAGAGACAATCGATAGGTCGTCCTATCGTTTTCATAAAAACCCGGTCTTCAACACCGGTCTTCAAATGTTATCCATTACGTCGTATCACTATTCGGAATGGGTTATATGACACAAAGGTCCTCTCCCGACTAAACTGAATAGTGATCGATAAATTTTGAAAACATGTGGGTATGACAATCACAAAGATTCATATTTAGGGTTCGATGTGGGTTTCGGATAACAAACTGAAATCCGACTCCCTGTCGCATCGAAGTAAAAATGTCGTTCTACGGCAAAGGGGTTTTCACATCAATCCAGAATTAAATCACAAATCACAGTTCAGTACCAAAATAATCACAGTATCAAAATAGAAATATCAATCCAGTACAGAATATTTGATGATAGTCAATCATCTCTAATTTGGGTGAATGTGATTTAAAAGTGAATTAACCACATAATTGTCTTCATAAATTTTAATTTTAAAATTAATTATCCTTAACTATGAATTAATTAGATTTTAATTAACTTAACTAATTAATTTTTCTTTAACTAATTATCTTAATTTATTTATTCTTAATTGTTAATTTATTAAAACTTAATTATCTTTATTAATTAATTATTCTTTAAATTAATCAACTCTTAATTACAAGGTAATTACAAATTATTAATTGTTTAATCATTATAAATAATTTTTGTTTTAATTTAAAATTTTAAATATTTGATTTATTCTTCAAATATTTTATCAAATTAATTTCTTAAACAAATTTACTTTAAAAATTTAAGCCTTTAAAATACTTTATTTATTTCAGAGAATTATCTCAAAAACAATTTTTTTTAACTTATGTTTCAAAATTTTCAAAAAACTTAAATTCTTACTGTTTTTGGCCTGACCCGAGACCTTCCCCGAGTCACCCTCAAGAGAAACACCCTCCTGCTTCGAGTCCTAGCCAAAAACTACCCGTGACACATTTTTTCAAAATTTTGTTTAAGTTTTTAAAACACACCCGATATCATGATAAAATAACTCGAGTTTGACTTCGAGTTTTCACCTCAATTCCCCGAGCAGACTTCGAGTCGCACTGCTCCTTTCCCAAAACATTGCAACTGACACCACCACGACCACGTGCACGTGCACGGCCAAAATTTTCGCCGTTGGTCGAAGCTGCAGCCACCATTGAGTCGACGACCATCCCCCAAAACCACACAAACACCCAAAACTCGAATTAATTTCGAAAACGAGAATTCGAGTTATCTCGACCCAACAACCCAACAGCACATCACCAGGAAATCCACTCGCGCCACCTCCTCTGGCCATCAGAGGCCACGAAAACTTTACCGAAGCTTCATCGACGTGTGACGCCACGACTGGCACCGGAGGCACGAAGTCCGATGGTCTACAGGCGGAGCAGCGATCACATTTCCAGACTCGACTCAGACATTCCTTAAACCCTAACTTTGATTCGTCCCATCAATTTTCGCAATAGAAAAATTATCTGACAATTTTCTCAAAATCAATCATGTTTATACTTGCTTCACACAAAATTTCAACATTTATAATTGATTCAATGGTTCGAAAATGGGAAAAATGCAGTTTTGGTTCACATACAAACTGCTCTTAAAATCCCAAACTAAAAGCCTTCGTTTTAGTTTTAAAAATCATGAATTTCATAAAGCATCCAAACTATGAACTTGAATTAACTTTTTATGACAAATGAATTTATCATTTTATGACATGTTTACCTGTAAACAGGGTTCCAGTGGTATATTTCACTAACATGTTTTAAAACAGCTTTGAAAAAAAATCTTGTTTGAAGTTTGAACATCTTGTTTGATTGAAACCGAAAGTGTTACAATGATTTGATGAGAAAAGTTGGAGCTTTGAACAAAAGATGCAACCTGTAACAGTTTACAGAGAAGTACAGAGCACTCACAGAAATATTTATACAAGATCAAAGCATATACCACCATATCATAAATAAATCTCCTGAACTGTCATTTTATTAAACTAAAAACTTTTTTTAAAAAATTCTTGTTTACTCACCTTGGATATATTGATGAGCAGAGATGTTTCTGGTTTGAAACTGCAGTTTGATCTTCCTCTTTTTGAGCAGATTATATTTAAGCTTGGAAATAAAGTGAGTTCTTCTTTATATTCTCTGATCTTTGTTAGGTTTTTAGCATTCAAATAAATTGGAACAAAGAGTCTTGTATATAAAGAGATGTGCAGGTCAGTATAGTACTGAGCATCATTCTTTTGTATACTTGCTTTGTACAGGCTTTGTACAACCAAAGACTTTCTTCCTTCTTTCAAGGGGGCTGAGAAGAAAGCATTTAATGTTCATGCTTCCTTGTATATTTACAGTCTATGCTGTTTGATTATTTTTTTCTTTAGTTTGTACACTTTTGTTTTATTGATGATGTTGCTTGCTCCTTTTATCTCAAGCCTTGTGATATAATAAAGTTATACCATTATCATATTGTTTGAATTTATAGATATATCTTGTTTGTATTATATTTGTAAGTATATTTTATTTCACTTTGTATATTTTTTATTTATTGCTTAATAAAAATTCTTGTTTTGTTATATTCATTCATTACTTATTTAAAACTTAAACTATCAATTATTTATTTATACCCATATATCTTTCTTTTATTTAATATTAATAATAGTTTATTTTAACTAAAAAAATTCAAATTCAATATATATATACATATATATATAAGATGTTAAACCCAAGTGATTTAAATTCAATAGAATTTAGAGTTTTATTCTTTTAAATCAACACATATTCTATTTATTTAACTTTTCAAATTAAATTTCCAAAAATTCAAATAAATCACTAAATTTAAATTAATAAAATCTGGGATGTTACAGGTATAGAGCATGGCGAGTGAACACACGAGTGTGAACACATAACTCTAGGTGTTTATTAAGAAAATATATACATATATACAAGAAATTTGTTTTTTTATGTTTTTTTAGGGAGAGAGTTTCGCAAAATCATCTTAGCATCATTTAACTTAGAAGACAAAAAAATGTTATATCCTTTACTTTAAATCAACCACTTTTTAAAACAAAGATTTTCAATTAGGATATATTTCATAATTATCACGTATGAATCTTCCTATATACTAGTTAAACCATTTTTATTTGTAATCAAACTTCATTTTTGTTTTCGTTAAGACAAATTAAATTTCAAAAATTTCAATTTAATAAACCAAAACCATATATCTATCCTATAGTGTTTCTTTAAAAATAAATCAAAATGCTTTTAAAAAAAATTATTTTTTTTGTATTTTGGAAAGAAAATAAAATAAATAAACCATGAAAAATTAAAAATGATGATGAGTCTCCCCCCCCCACACTTGATTTTGACTGTGTCCCCACAGTCAACCTAAGTGAAAGGAGAAAACTAAAAATAAAAATGGCCTTTATTTATATGAAAATGAACGGTATTTACACGAGATCAGAAAGAATATCGTTAAAGTAAATGAAACGGTCTTCCAAAGACCAATTCATTTGTCTCATCAAATATGAGAAACACGGCTTAAGCACGAAAAACCAAACCATAAATGATTTCAAAGTTGAATGTTGATTTGGGAAAACGAATGTCGTTTTATTAAAAATCTTATGAGTTGTTTCCTTTTCGATGATTTTTGGGGTCAATAAAACAATTGATTGAAATTCAAGTTCATTTTCACCAATTTGAAATTCAAACTTATCATTGAAAACTTCTTCAAAATTATTGATTTCAAAATCAAAGTGGTGATTTAAATCTTCCCCGTCAGAGTTTAACAACTCGTTTTCAAAAAGTCCATAAAACTCGTGTTCGTTAAATGCGACTTCCTTTGTTGAATTATCAACAACTTTATTGCATAAATCAAGTTCAAAATTCAAAGTTGTTGTATTCAAATTTTCAGAAAAAGGAAGATCGAAATTTAAATCGAGTTTCTCACCCTCAAAAGAATTGAAATCCAACTCAATTGCCAAATTTTCAACAACTTCATTAAGATCATCATTTTCCATTTCAAAAGTTGTCATTTGAAAATCAATGATTTGGGTAAAAGATGGATTATCGTTTGACTCGTCACACGTTGGAACTTGGTTTTGTTTTTCACGTTGTTTCATATATGTTTCAAACAACGAATCTGTGTGATCATCGTAAATTTCGTTCATTTGCTCAACAAAATCCAATTTATAATTATTAACATGAGGATTTTCACTTTGAAATTGTTGAGAACAAAGATTTTCAATCGTAACGTGGTTAAGATTATTCCCATTGCCAAATTCGTTGGAAAAGTTGTTTCCATTTTCATTTTGAGTTTGAAATTCATTTTGGAGTTCGAAATTGAATTGGCATGGGTTATAATCGAAATCGTTTGAATTTTTAAGTGAATTCAAATTTTGATTATTTTGAAAACTTTGATTTGAATCATTTCCCAAATATGAATTACATAAATCATTTATCATTTGATTTTGTTGTGTAGAGATTTCAAGTAAAGACGAAATGCTCTTTTCAAGACTTGAGGGTTGGTCATTGTTTTGAAAATTTTGTGGTTCAAAATTTGAATCATTTAAGCAATTGTTGTTGAAATATCCATACGAATTTGGAGTGAAATCATATGGATTTTATTAATTTTCATAACTATTGTAAAATTCACGTAAGTGGGGAAACTCGGACATTTTCAAGAATGTTTTTGGGTTCTTTTTAAGGAAAAATATTTACAAATAGAATTTATTTTTCAAAATGGAAATTGATTTTTGTTTTGTTTTTTGGTTTTTCAATTTTTTCTTTGTTTTTGAGAAGGTTTTAAAAAAAAATTGGATTTTGGTTTTTTTTTCTAAATTTTTTTTTTTAAATTTCAAAGAAAAAGGATTTAAAAATTTTCAAAGGAAAAGGAATATATACAATTTTTTTTAGTTTTGGATTTTGAATTTTTTTTAAATATGCATGAACTAATGCAACTAAATGAATGCAAGGATTAATTACACATGATTTATCCTAAGTTAACCCAAAATTGTATAATTACACATTGTCTTAGTTCAACAAGATAGTTCTCAACCAGATAACGGACAGGATTTATCGGTGCACCACGAATCACCGTAGCAATGCAGCCGAAGGTTTAAGTACCTTCAGAGGAACGACCGCTATAATATTTACGAATCACCGTAATATTTATAAATGGTTATTACTCTGCCGTAGCCTAGACACCAAGAAATTAAATTGTTCAAAAAAGTCAACTTGTCAATATACAATTAAGAGTTGTCGATGTCTAACCGTATTATTAATCAAAATCTAAGATGAAATGCAAAACTGAAATTAAACGTGTATTAACAATGCAGCTTAGCCTGAAATGAGTTTCAATGCGTTAACATTTATTGGTTAGAAGGATAGAAAATGCATATCCTAATAATCCAGGATGGCGTTTTCTTGTCTTTGAACCCTGGTCTTGCTGTTCAACATCAATAAGAACTCCACCTCTTAATTTGTGTATCTCCTTTTCAGCACTTGTTATTGAATCAAGTAGAGGTATACCCATAATTATGCATATGTTTACAGTCTCTACTTTGTCATGCGACCTCAATAAATAAAACGATTATTTTGCATTTGTCCAAAGGCTTTGAAATATTCATATGGATCATTGATATTATTGATGATCAAGCTAATGTTTGCATCTGGTTTGGAATGGCTATCAAAAGGTACACCAAATTAATTCAAAATTATCAATAAATTACCGAGAATAATTATAACTACCTAAGTAATTCAAAAATAAGTGTTAATCGACGGAATTTCTATCGGATTAGAAGACCGTCGAAAAATTACAAATTAAAATATAACTGCAAGCGCACGGTGTACACTTGTAGTACGTGGCGAATACGGGTCGATCCGTAGGGAATTGATGATTTTAAAAATCTATGCAATCAAATTAAACCAAAGTCGAGTGAAAGTTAAGCTAGAGAACTAGAAAATTAGCTAACTAACTAAAAGAAAAGAGATGCAAATATAAGAGTTAAATGACAATTTAGAGAATAAATCCACTCTCTAGATCATGTAGTTCAACACATATGAAATCATAGTCTCTCTTTTATGGTCATTAGTGCTTTAATTGATGTGTCTATCATAAGTATGGCATATTTGTGCTATTAGTTAGCCAACATAAGCCATCAAACATTGACACACCCCTTAAACCACTTACTAACTTTCATGAAACTTAACAATGAAAATGAAAATGAAATCTATTTTAAGTATGGCCTATTAACTATTGATTAGAAATATAGACCATCAAATTTTAATTTCAAATCACTTTATTTTGCCATAATCATATTTTCTTGAAGAGGCAATTAGTGTTAGTGATTGTTTAAGCATAGCCTATTTGATGTCAACAATATAGGCTATCAAATTCAAGGCAAAAACAACAATTAAACCACTTCAATCATCATCATTAAGCACAAAAAGAGAGCATGAATTAACAAATAGTTGAAGCTACATAATTAGAGAGCTTCATTACTGAAATGACCCACTTAAAATTTTTTTTTTTTAACATACAAACATTCAGTGGCCATTTAATCAAGAAAATATTTAATTCAAATTTTTCTTCTATCCAGGACCTTTCTGCCAATAAATATTGGTTTAATCATTTTATCTTGAACTTATATATATGAAGATATATAAGTCATCTTCTACCTAAATCAGAGTATAGAAATTTTGAAGGTAGAAACCTGTTTGAGTATTGCTTAAAGAAATACTCTCTACATAGCAATAGTGTTTCTTTTTCAAAACTAGGTTTTTCCCAATGGCTTAGGTTAATGCATTACTATTGATTCTATGTCTCAAGGCTCCTTATTTTACATAAATTCTTCTGATTTTCTTACTGGGTAACTTTGCTTTTACTTGTGCATGTGTGTGTGCATGTTTCTGTGCATGTGTGTTCAAACTCAGGCTATAAGAAAGTGGATCCTAAGTGAACACAAGCAACATCTAGGCGTAATGGAAACGCGCCTAACTTATACATGAGAGGTCACAAGTTCGAGTGCTATGCTGGTCGGTTCAACCCAATTTTTGTTTTTTTTCTTTTTATTTTTCCCCTGTTTACATAATTGCCTGAGTCTACCCTGTATTTGGCTATGAAACAGATCTAAAACTTAATTAAAAACACTTGGGTGCTGTCTTAACCCAGGCTCAAGAAAATGGCTATGTTAGCCTTGTTCTGGTTTGCACTACTCTGATACAAGGTATCTGCTATATCATTTTCTTTTCAAAGTAACTCAAGCCCTTTTTATCAGATTTAATTTTGACTTGAACATGGACTTTCCTATGCCAGTTCTATAGATATACTTGCAAACCACAAATTCTTTCAAACTCAGATTTTCTACCATTATAGCCTAACTGTTCTTGAAGCTTGAAATTCATTTTTCTTAGCAAAGCATCAAAACAAAGCACATAGTTCAGCTATTACATGTAAGTTCAACACTTACAAAACAGTGAATAATAATACATTGGTTTTTCTAGGCAACTTAAACAAATATCTTAACATAGTTCAACATGAATATCTAATTTAGCTTCAGCAAAGACTTTTAAAAACATAGCATCCAAATCTTAAGCAGTTTAACATCCAAAGCCTGATCAAAGCAATCCCTATTTCCCTGCAAAATCACCATGAACTTCCCCATATAAATATGAGACACCCAATGGTGCATAAACACAAAAGGGTCAGACTATTTGTCTGGTGTGAATAATCTAACTGAAAACATGATTTATTTCAATTCTATTTATATTCCAGTACTTTGCAAGAATAGGAAATTCAGCATCTTCTGTGTGCATGTTTTTGGTGAAGCATGTTCATTCATATCAGTGTTAAGCAAATTCACAATGACTTGATTCCTAGAAAAACAATCATAAGATTCATCCATGAAAACACCCAAAACAACCAAATACAAACTTCAATCCAGTTATCATCTCCTTTTCAACTTTACTGGCCATCAGGGATTTTGCCCAGACCTCTACTGAATCTATTCCTAGAATTCATTATCAAATATAACAGGGTCTTTAGCTACTTTCTTCTTTTTAAACACACACTGCCTGGGACCTTTCTCTGTTAACCCAGCACACTCAGGCCCCTGGGTATAAATATACCATGTGTGAACTTGCAATATTCCCATTGCCAAGCTATACTTTGGTAGCCCTAAGATCCCAAGTCCTTAGTTAAATTACTAAGTGTTTTAATATTTTTCATAGCAGTGCTAATCCCTTCTGCATCTCACTTCTTAATCAGAGAAACATAAATGATGCAAGCAACATATATTCATCCAGAGTTTGGTAAGTTAAATTCTCAGAAGCAACCATTTTATCATAAAAGAGTGAGGTGACCTCTTAGCACATTATTTTGCCTATGGGTTTCACTGGATCAAGATGTAAGCATATGGTCCTGAGTAATTTGCCAGATATATATATATATTCTTCCTTACCTCTGGTTCAATCAGATTCATGATCTGGCTAAACCACAAGTATATTTGATTTGGGTATTTCATAAAACATAGAAGCTCAGCACATGTACAACATTGCACTTCTACATTTTCTTTTGTTTTAATTAATATGAGACATAAGCAACAACACAATGTCACAGCCCATATTTCTTTCTACCTTCAGACCATATACCCACTACTTGAATCCGGGGATTTTACAAACAACTTACAAAGAAAACTTATAAAAGAAAACACCCAATCTCAAAGTTATCCCATATCTCAGACAAACATTTTAGTTCATGAATCCATGACTCTTATTTTTTCCTGGGTAAATCAGATAGAGGTTTTACCCTTAAACAAATCATTAACAAGCCAAAGTCATCCAATCATAAAACATAACTTGTAAAAGAAAATTAGTTCAAACTGGCTGCCTCAATATTCAGGTCTTAATGCCAAAGTTTTCAGTGAGATTACTCACTTTAATCCTTCTTCTTCCTATGCCTTATGAACCCCTTTTTAGTCTTCTGCCTTCTCCTATTTTCTCTGGTTTATGCCTTGTATATTTTTCTTTTTAAGAGGTAGAGCAATCATAAAACCTTACCACACCAGGTCTTCTTATATGAACTCTGGCTGCTACTAGGGTTTAAGGAAATTACCAAATGCCAATTTTACCCTACCAACTATGATCTGCCTCTTATTCTAACATTTTAGAGAAAATGGGTAAATAGTCCTGGTATATTTTTCAGAAAATATACCTCATTGCCCCGGTCATGTTATTTGCATGATTTCTGTTTTTTTTTTCTAAAGTAAAAAGGAATTGCTAAAAATGGATAAAGTACTTGTCCAAGAGCTCATACCATTTTCATGCAAATGTTAATTTTTCTTTTTATTTCTGCAAGTATTATTTTGTGCACATGTATAATACATGTATGCCTACCCTGGCCTAAGTCTTTTTTTTTCCAAGGCTTGATGATTTCTGCCTACATGTATATATACTTGTAATTCATATATCCTATTATTTCTATTGATTGTTGCTTATTTTATCACACAGAAAACTGTGTACATGTTTGTGCACTGCCTTGTGCACCTGTACATGTTTTATACTTGGTATCTGCAAATCAATTTCCTATTCCTATTTTTTTCAATGCAATTTCAAACAAATACAAACTAAATTAAATCATGAAATTACTCACAAAAATCAGGGTTATCACATATACCCCTCCTTTTAGGAATTGTGTCCCACAATTCTTTTATACTTAACTTAAGTATCATTTCTTCAGAAAAGTGAATTTTTTTTTTTTCTGATTTCAAAACCATTTTCAAACCAATCACCTATTAAGCACTATGCATATCAACACAAGATAAAAAAATCACAATGCATATTCAACCAACACATTCATTAGTATGTACATATATATATAGATTTACCTTTTCTTCAATCAAACAGCTGGGGATAATCATTTCTGATTTTATCCTCCACTTCCCACGTGCAATCATTTGGGTCTAGACTCCATTGTACTTTTACTAATTTAATTTCTTTGTTTCTCAATTTCTTAGTTTCTCTAGAAACTATGCCCACTGGTTCCTTTTCATAGATCATTCTAGGATCAATCTGCACATCTTTAGAGGATTCTAATATTGCTTCCTTATCATGAACCCATCTCCTTAGTTGAGACACATGAAAGACATCATGCATTGCTCTCATTTCTTCTGGCAATTCTAATTTATAGGCTACTGACCCTATTCTTTCTAGAATTTTATATGGTCCTATATATCTAGGAATCAACTTTCCTTGTTTCCCAAACCTTAGAACCTTTTTGATGGGTGATATCTTGATGAACACATAATCCCCAACATCATATTGTACTGCTTTCCTCCTTTGATCTGCATATTTCTTTTGCCTATCTTGGGCAGAGGCAATTCTTTTTCTGATCAAGGCTACCTTTTCAGAAGTCTCCTTCACATTTTCTGGTCCTAAGACCACTTTTTCTCCAGACTCATGCCAACTTGAAGGTGATAAACATGGCCTTCCATAGAGAGCTTCAAAGGGGGCCATGCCTATACTACTGTGATGGGTGTTATTGTATGCAAACTCAGCTAGATATATGTAATCTTCCCAGCTTCCTCCCCAATCCAATACACATGCTCTCAACATGTCTTCAAGCAATTTGTTCACAATTTCTGTTTGACCATCAGATTGAGGATGGTATGCTGTACTCAACCATAAATCAGTCCCCATTGCCTTGTGAAAGCTCTGCCAAAATCTTGAAGTGAAGATGGTATCTCTATCACTTACTATAGTCTTTGGTACACCATGCAGTCTGACTACTTCTTTAATAAACAACTGGGCTAGGGTATTAGCATTTCTTTCTGATTTCACTGGTATAAAGTGGGCTGACTTGGTTAACCTATCAACTATTACCCAAACACTATTATTTCCCCTCCTAGTTCTAGGCAAACCATCAATAAAATCCATTGATATGTCTTCCCATTTCCACTGTGGTATTTGTAAAGGTTGAAGCATTCCTGAGGGTTTTTGATACTCAGCCTTCACCTGCTGGCAAACCATACATTTTGATACATAGGTTGCCACTGCACTCTTCATACCACTCCACCAATAATCTCTCTTGAGGTTGTGATACATTCTTGTGCTTCCTGGGTGTATAGTATATTTACTTTTGTGGTAAGCATCCAAAATTTCTTGCTTCAACTCATCCATTGCTGGAACACATATCCTTTCTCCTTTCCTCAGATGGCCCTGATCATCCAACTGAAAACCTTCCACTGTCTCACCATTTAATATTTGTGTCTTCTTTCCAAATAAAAATGGATCTTGGTTTTGTAGCATTGCAACTTTATTTTTCAATTCTGATCCCAGAGTAATAAAACTTAATTTTCCCATCTCTACCTTCCCACTGCATAAGCTCATGTTTTCTAGGTTATCACTTTTTATCTCTGAATCAATTAATAATGATAAAGTGTTAAACTCTTCTATCATTAATCTAGCCACTTTAGCATGTTGTCTACTTAGGGCATCTGCTACCTTATTAGCCTTACCTGGTGTGTATAATATTTCAAAATCATATGAGGCTAAGAGTTCAATCCATCTTTGCTGCCTCATGTTTAATTCTTTTTGTGAAAACAAATATTTGAGGGATTTATGGTCTGTATATACTTCAAATTTTGCTCCTAACAAGTAGTGTCTCCATAGCTTAAGGGCATACACTATAGCAGCCAATTCAAGGTCATGAGTAGCATACCTTACTTCACTTGATTTCAACTGCCTAGAAGCATAAGCTATTACCTGATGTTGTTGCATCAATACTGCTCCAAGCCCTTGTCCACTTGCATCAGTATACACCACCAAGTTTTCATTTCCCTCGGGTACTTTTAGAATTGGTGCTTGTACCAGTGCTTCTTTTAATTTCCCAAAGGCATTTTCACATTCCTCAGTCCAAGTGAACACTTGATTCTTCCTAGTCAATCTGGTTAATGGAATTGAGATTTTTGCAAAATCTTTTATAAATCTTCTATAGTAACCAGCCATTCCCATGAATGATCTGACTTCAGTGACATTAGTAGGCCTTTTCCAAGCTTGCACTGCAATGACTTTATTGGAGTCCACAGCTATTCCTTTTTCTGATATAATATGGCCTAGAAAGTTCACTTCATTCTGCCAAAAAGTGCATTTTGAAAACTTTGCTTTCAAGTCTTCCTGTCTCAATTTCTCAAATACCAAATGCAAATGGTTTTCATGCTCCCTAACTGACTTAGAATAAATTAATATATCATCAATAAATATTAATACAAACTTATCCAAGTATTCTCTAAAAATCCTATTCATCAAATCAACAAAATAGGAAGGAGCATTTGTTAAGCCAAATGGCATCACCAAAAATTCATAAAGTCCATATCTGGTGTTAAAGGCTGTATATTTTACACTTTCCTCTTCTACTTTCATCTGATGAAAGCCTGAAGCTAAATCAAGTCTAGAAAATATTTTTGCACCACTCAATTGATCAAAGAGATCATCAATTCTTGGTAAGGGGTATTTATTTTTAATTGTGACTTTATTTAATTCCCTATAGTCAATACATAATCTCAGGGATCCATCATGTTTCTTAACAAAGACTACTGGTGCTCCCCATGATGAGCTACTGGGTCTAATAAAACCTTTTTCTTCTAGTTCAACTAATTGCATTTTCAACTCCATCAATTCCTTAGGCCCCATTCTAGTTGGTCTTTTAACCACTGGGCTAGCTCCTGGAATTATTCTAATTGAAAATTCAACTGGCCTGTGATTAGGAACTCCTCTTACTTCCCCAAACACATCATCATATTGATTAACTATGGGGATCTCTTCTAATGCAGGCATGGGTTTTTCATTTGACAATGCAGAAAGGTTGGCTATACTTCTATTTTTGTTTGCCTCACAAAGAACAATTATTCTTTGTCCATCAGAAACCTTCAATGATATGGTGGATGTCTCCATATTTATGATAGCCTTATATCTACTCAACCAATCAACTCCTAAAATAATTCCTATGTCTGGATATTGCAACACATATAGGTTTGACTCAAACACATGTCCTCCTATATTTAATCCCAATTTCATGCACATCATACCCATGACACATGAACTACCTATAGGGCTTCTAATTAGCAGTGGTTTATCAACAATCATACAATTCAATTTTAATTGTTGTGCAATATCATGAGAGATCAATGAGTGTGTAGCCCCAGTATCATATACTACTGTTAAAGGTATTGAATGGATAAGCAAAGTACCTTCAACTTGACCATGCTTTTCAACATTTGATCCCTCAGCTGCCTTGCCTTTCCCTTCCAAAGCCCCTAATTTTCCTTGCTTAAAATCTGGGCAGTTCCTTTTTATGTGACCTTCCTTCCCACAATGGTGACAATTGAAGGATGCTGGTCTAGGATTGGTGCACCTATTTTTCATGTGCCCCTCTTGTCCACAATTGTAACAAGTGATCCTCTTCTTAACTTCAGCAGTTCTAGCTTCTTCTGGTTTCTTAGTGGAAGTTATGTCTGTTTTCTTTTTATCATAAGGGTGAAATTTACCCTTTCCCTTCTTGTTCTGATTATTTTTGAATGCCCTGAAATTCTCTCTAGCTTTATCATGTTGTTCAATGCTCAGAGTCAAATCCAAAACTTGATCAAAAGTTTTATCCTTATATGGTAGCATGGCTCTACTAAGGCTAGAGTTCAACCCTTGGATATATCTGCCATTCTTAGCTTCCTCAGTAGTGATGAGCACTGCACCATACTTTGCCAATGATTCAAACTTCTGAGTGTACTCAGTGACACTCATAGTCCCTTGCCTCAATTTGATGAATTCCTCCAGTAAAGATTCCTTAGCTGATGCAGATAAATCTGCCTTCCAACATTGCTTTAAACTGATCCCATGTCACTTCTCCTTCAGGTCTTCCAGCTATGATAACTTCCCACCAATCCAAAGCTGCTCCTCTCAATTGCCTGGATGCAATTTGCCTCTTCCTTTGGTCTTCAACTTGCATGTCTGCAAAGATTCTTTCCAGAATTCTAAGCCAATTTTGAACCCCCATAACTCCTTCTGTGCCATCAAAGGTTTTGCCTCCAAGATTAGTAAAAGTCTTGAGTAGTTTGGAAAGTTCCTCATGTGGATTTTCCTGCCTGTTGCCTACTCCATCTCTTATGGCCCTCATGAATTCTTGCACATTCACCATGGGTGGTTCACTTGTTCCTACATTTTGATGTCTGGGTCCTACCATAGCTCTATGGATATAACACTTAGGTTAGTCTGTTTTGCCTAATGCTCTATAGATTAATTCATTTTAATTTATCACTTATTCTGTCATAATAGATATCAATAGTGTAAATATATATAAAAACAAAACATCCAAAGCAGTAAATACTTCTATACATCCAATGCAAACAAATTCATACAAAATTTTTGCTATGTTATTTAACAACATAGCTCTGATACCAAATGAAATGACCCACTTAAAATTTTTTTTTTTTTAACATACAAACATTCAGTGGCCATTTAATCAAGAAAATATTTAATTCAAATTTTTCTTCCATCCAGGACCTTTCTGCCAATAAATATTGGTTTAATCATTTTATCTTGAACTTATATATATGAAGATATATAAGTCATCTTCTACCTAAATCAGAGTATAGAAATTTTGAAGGTAGAAACCTGTTTGAGTATTGCTTAAAGAAATACTCTCTACATAGCAATAGTGTTTCTTTTTCAAAACTAGGTTTTTCCCAATGGCTTAGGTTAATGCATTACTATTGATTCTATGTCTCAAGGCTCCTTATTTTACATAAATTCTTCTGATTTTCTTACTGGGTAACTTTGCTTTTACTTGTGCATGTGTGTGTGCATGTTTCTGTGCATGTGTGTTCAAACTCAGGCTATAAGAAAGTGGATCCTAAGTGAACACAAGCAACATCTAGGCGTAATGGAAACGCGCCTAACTTATACATGAGAGGTCACAAGTTCGAGTGCTATGCTGGTCGGTTCAACCCAATTTTTGTTTTTTTTTTCTTTTTTTTTTCCCCTGTTTACATAATTGCCTGAGTCTACCCTGTATTTGGCTATGAAACAGATCTAAAACTTAATTAAAAACACTTGGGTGCTGTCTTAACCCAGGCTCAAGAAAATGGCTATGTTAGCCTTGTTCTGGTTTGCACTACTCTGATACAAGGTATCTGCTATATCATTTTCTTTTCAAAGTAACTCAAGCCCTTTTTATCAGATTTAATTTTGACTTGAACATGGACTTTCCTATGCCAGTTCTATAGATATACTTGCAAACCACAAATTCTTTCAAACTCAGATTTTCTACCATTATAGCCTAACTGTTCTTGAAGCTTGAAATTCATTTTTCTTAGCAAAGCATCAAAACAAAGCACATAGTTCAGCTATTACATGTAAGTTCAACACTTACAAAACAGTGAATAATAATACATTGGTTTTTCTAGGCAACTTAAACAAATATCTTAACATAGTTCAACATGAATATCTAATTTAGCTTCAGCAAAGACTTTTAAAAACATAGCATCCAAATCTTAAGCAGTTTAACATCCAAAGCCTGATCAAAGCAATCCCTATTTCCCTGCAAAATCACCATGAACTGCCCCATATAAATATGAGACACCCAATGGTGCATAAACACAAAAGGGTCAGACTATTTGTCTGGTGTGAATAATCTAACTGAAAACATGATTTATTTCAATTCTATTTATATTCCAGTACTTTGCAAGAATAGGAAATTCAGCATCTTCTGTGTGCATGTTTTTGGTGAAGCATGTTCATTCATATCAGTGTTAAGCAAATTCACAATGACTTGATTCCTAGAAAAACAATCATAAGATTCATCCATGAAAACACCCAAAACAACCAAATACAAACTTCAATCCAGTTATCATCTCCTTTTCAACTTTACTGGCCATCAGGGATTTTGCCCAGACCTCTACTGAATCTATTCCTAGAATTCATTATCAAATATAACAGGGTCTTTAGCTACTTTCTTCTTTTTAAACACACACTGCCTGGGACCTTTCTTTGTTAACCCAGCACACTCAGGCCCCTGGGTATAAATATACCATGTGTGAACTTGCAATATTCCCATTGCCAAGCTATACTTTGGTAGCCCTAAGATCCCAAGTCCTTAGTTAAATTACTAAGTGTTTTAATATTTTTCATAGCAGTGCTAATCCCTTCTGCATCTCACTTCTTAATCAGAGAAACATAAATGATGCAAGCAACATATATTCATCCAGAGTTTGGTAAGTTAAATTCTCAGAAGCAACCATTTTATCATAAAAGAGTGAGGTGACCTCTTAGCACATTATTTTGCCTATGGGTTTCACTGGATCAAGATGTAAGCATATGGTCCTGAGTAATTTGCCGGATATATATATATATTCTTCCTTACCTCTGGTTCAATCAGATTCATGATCTGGCTAAACCACAAGTATATTTGATTTGGGTATTTCATAAAACATAGAAGCTCAGCACATGTACAACATTGCACTTCTACATTTTCTTTTGTTTTAATTAATATGAGACATAAGCAACAACACAATGTCACAGCCCATATTTCTTTCTACCTTCAGACCATATACCCACTACTTGAATCCGGGGATTTTACAAACAACTTACAAAGAAAACTTATAAAAGAAAACACCCAATCTCAAAGTTATCCCATATCTCAGACAAACATTTTAGTTCATGAATCCATGACTCTTATTTTTTCCTGGGTAAATCAGATAGAGGTTTTACCCTTAAACAAATCATTAACAAGCCAAAGTCATCCAATCATAAAACATAACTTGTAAAAGAAAATTAGTTCAAACTGGCTGCCTCAATATTCAGGTCTTAATGCCAAAGTTTTCAGTGAGATTACTCACTTTAATCCTTCTTCTTCCTATGCCTTATGAACCCCTTTTTAGTCTTCTGCCTTCTCCTATTTTCTCTGGTTTATGCCTTGTATATTTTTCTTTTTAAGAGGTAGAGCAATCATAAAACCTTACCACACCAGGTCTTCTTATATGAACTCTGGCTGCTACTAGGGTTTAAGGAAATTACCAAATGCCAATTTTACCCTACCAACTATGATCTGCCTCTTATTCTAACATTTTAGAGAAAATGGGTAAATAGTCCTGGTATATTTTTCAGAAAATATACCTCATTGCCCCGGTCATGTTATTTGCATGATTTCTGTTTTTTTTTTCTAAAGTAAAAAGGAATTGCTAAAAATGGATAAAGTACTTGTCCAAGAGCTCATACCATTTTCATGCAAATGTTAATTTTTCTTTTTATTTCTGCAAGTATTATTTTGTGCACATGTATAATACATGTATGCCTACCCTGGCCTAAGTCTTTTTTTTTCCAAGGCTTGATGATTTCTGCCTACATGTATATATACTTGTAATTCATATATCCTATTATTTCTATTGATTGTTGCTTATTTTATCACACAGAAAACTGTGTACATGTTTGTGCACTGCCTTGTGCACCTGTACATGTTTTATACTTGGTATCTGCAAATCAATTTCCTATCCCTATTTTTTTCAATGCAATATCAAACAAATACAAACTAAATTAAATCATGAAATTACTCACAAAAATCAGGGTTATCACAATTACCCCTAATTTGAAGGGATTTAGCCACTCATATTTGTCGTTTGATTAACAAATGCAGCTAGCAACATGAAAGCAAAAAAGAAAGGAAAATGAAAGCTAATAAAAAAGAGAGCTAATTAACAAGAATTAAAACTATTCTACTTGCATGAAAGTAAATCTACACTACAACATGAAGGGAAATGAACAAAAGAAGAAAAGAGAATGTATTGAAAATTGCATAAAAAAATTACATAAAAGAAATGGCTAAGTAGCCATGAAAAGAAAGAAGAGAACTTGATTTATTTGTGAGCCTAAACTAAACTAAAAGAAAGACTAAGGGAGAAGAGGGTTACATGAAACTTAAGGGGTACTTATACATGTGTTAAACCCTAATTCATATTTTTAGGGAATGCCCAAAATACCCTCTTAGGAAGTGTGGAAGCCAAGTAATCATTAACATCCACTAATCATCATTTAACTGTACATGAAGCCATTAATTCCATAAGCATGTTCATTAGCCTCTAATTTGTACATTAAGGTAGGTGGGTAGGTGGGGTCCTCCATTATCTTCACTTTGAATTATTTTCATCTTCATTTCTTCTCTTCACTCTTGTGCATGCATATATCATCATGAAACCACTTGTATATGAATTCAAATTCCTACAAAACAATATAGAAATTTTCAATTAAATTTTAGAAAATTAATATATGCACAAAAATGACCATTTTGCCCTTGGATGGCGATGAATATGTGACAATTTGAAAATAATATGAATTTTGGTTTAAACAAGTTAAAATACCCGATATAATTATTTATTTAATTTAAATAGATTAAATATGGTGGTAAAAATATACACATTTACGTGCACATCAAATACCCCCACACTTATCTTTTTATTCGTCCTCGAATAAAGGAAAACTAATATAAATCCATTTTCGTAGGGAGCACGATTGCATTGAACGTATGCAACAAGCCGTTAAACCTCTTGGTGTCCCTAATAGGACGAGTGTTGTCTCGTGACGGTTTTCAGCGGATACTACCCACAAAATCCAAATGCAGGACGAAAATATTTACAAAATGCAAGATTTATTTACAAAGAGATGAATGCGAGTTTTTGAAAATATTTACAATGAAGGATTTACTTTTAAATTAACACAAATAAGTTAAATATAGGTTTGGTTATTATCTTGAAATTTAAGTCATTTACTCGTCAAAATTTCCAACAAAAATTAAGTTATCATAATCAAATAGACTATAGTTTTAACTCGTTGTTTCGGTTAATAACAAAGTGTAATTATAAAATGGATCCTTAGTTGATTATCAAAGTTTATCAAAGTGGTAATTTTATTTCTTTTCAATAACAAGTCAAATCGAATAAGTTAAAATAGTGCTTGTATTTCAATTGCTTACTCTCTCCATTTTTTTCTTTTGAAAAATTTTGTTGATATTAGCAATATTTACATATGCCTAACTTAGATAAACTGAGGCCAGATATATTACCTATGCACTGCCTTGCAGACTGATGTGAGGGGAATACAGAGCGTGGCGAGTGAACACACAAGTGTGAACACTTATTGACTGTAGGCGTTATTAGTAAAATAATTTTATATACACACCTAACTCGGATAAACTGAGGCCAGATATACCGATCGTGCACTGCCTTTCGGGCTTATGTGAGAAGGGTACTGTCACGATCCTAAAATCCAGCGTTCGAAAATCAACATCAAATACCTCACTTGTATTCGACTGTCAGATATTCAAACGTCAAACTTCAGTTCGACGGAGCTTATAACAACATCAGATGAATATAAACAGCGGAAATAACTGAATATCATACATTACATCAAAGATACAACATCATCATAATATCCATTACTACATCAGAGTATCATAATACATATGTCTTCCATACCAGAACACTACATATAGATACAATAACAGAAGATAATAACTCCTCAACATAACAACAACAGAGTCTTCCAAAAAGTTCCAACATACATCTACTTGGATAAAGTCTTCAGAACTCTAAGCACTTCAAAAGATATCCAAGACAAAAGCTTCCCAAAATCTGATAGCTCCTAAACCCAAAAAGACTCCAAAATCCAGCTAACACTAAATCACGGAAAACCTGCTACTAGGCTGCCCGTGTGGAAATAATGGGCACCCAGAGTTTAGAAAAGAAACAATAAACTTCGGGTCAGTCATGGGACTGGTATGAGTAAACAAAAGTAATTGCTTTAAATAAAACAGATTTTAAAAAGAACCCGATATGCTTTTGAAACATGAAACTACCATAAGACCTCCCGCCACACACACAATGCAAACGCAGAATTGGAGAAGATTTCTTCTTATGATAGTCAAATATGCTTAATACGAGAAAAATTCTTTGATATTATTACTAGTGCATAGTGTAGAAAGCATTTCGAAGATACAATATTAATCTTAGCCAACATACAACCATTATTGTATGCCTACTATAGCTACCATGTTTTGTGGCAGGTTACCGCCACGCTGCATGGCAGGTTATACAACTAAAACCTTACAAGGCCCGTATTGTTTCTTTGGATTTCCAACAAATGGTCAGGCTAAGGAACTTCCTCCTGCCACTTGGGTACGCCTCTGGCTGGACGTCCCGAGAGACAACTGCTCTCTGCCAACACAAGGTCGGGTTACCCCTATAACTAGGTAACTCACGAATATACACTACGCCATAAATGGCCTACTGCAACACAAAAAAAATGTTGGCTCAGGCCCGAAAAATGTTGCCATAGGTCTATGGCAACACTTTTAGGGTGATGCAATTTTTGCCGTTGCCTTAGACCTCAAAGGCAACATTTTGACTATCTAAGGCAACATAAGTAATATTGTTGCAATAGAACCCTATTTGGGTCTATGGCAACACCCACAGGTATCTATAGCAACATTCCAAAATGTTGCTATAGATATGAACTTTTTGAATTTGTGGTGCCCACAATGTAGAGCATATTTGATTTTTTAATAAAAATAAATATTTTATTTAATAAAATGCTATTGCACAGAATTTGATATTTAAACAGTAATTTATTTAAATAAATATTTTATTTCAACATTTGAAATAGTACAAATTCCAAACTCCACTATTTTACAATTCCATGATATATAACACTGATATTCACATATACAGATATTCCTCACTACATCACTCAGTTCACTCATTACATATGCAGTTTCAATTTATACAGACACTGACACTGACAAATATATGCCGAGCCGAAGGCGAGCCGAGTGACGAGCCGAAGGCGAGCCGAGAAGCGGGTCCGGGCGCAGCGCCGGCGGGGGTCCGGGGCACCGCAGTCCCGGCGGGGGTCCGGGGCACCGCCCGATTCATCCGATTTCGGAAGATCGATCCTTCTTTGAAACCTGTCTTCAAGCTCATGCACATTTGATTTGACTCTGTCTTCAAGCTTATATCCAGCTGTCCAGTCTTCAATACCTGTCACATATAATTCAAAAGCAGTAATCTGGAAAATAATATTTAACTCGAACAGAAAATGAAAATGTTTTTGTTATATTATTTGCCTCAGGTATTTGGGTTGTTTCTTTTCATAAGTGCATAAGCCAAACATGAATGCAACACATGGATACAGGGCAGTATGGAAGACAGCAAGCAACAGTTCAGGCAAAAATGCACAAAGGAGAAGCCAAGTGCACAAAGTAGTACTCAACACAGCAAGCAACATAACATGACCAAGAAATGCATGTACATGGATGAACATACATGCATCATAAGGCTTGGTACAAGAAACTACTCAAGTGCAACTACTCAAGTGCAAGTTCATACTCAAGTGCAGCCAGATATGTAGACAAGCCAAAAAAACAGACACGGCACAAGGTCAAACCCGAGTCATCGACTGGATTCAACTCAGGGCCAAGCAACCAACAAAACAAACAAGAACCAGGTTCAGCAAAATATAGACAAGCCATTGCAAGAAACACAGCAGTACACATAGGCAGCCCATCAAGCAAAAACAGTGAATGCATCAGGCATGTACAAGAGAAACCTAGGTAGTAACATGATATACAGAGGACTTGGAGCATCAGTTCATGTTAAAGAACAAGGTTAGCATGGTACCAGTTCAGTCCAGACCAAGCAAAACCAACAAAGCTCAACACACATATGTTTGTATTCATCATTGCAATCCAACATACCAGATTTCTCAAAGTCCAACAGAAAGATTAAACTCGAGATTATAGGAAATAAAGCCTATAAATAAATCCCAATTCATCATCGGCAAAAGCGTGCGAGTGTAACCAATATCAAGAATATTCAAGTAAACCTGAAGGCAGAAAACATACCAAATAATATCACATCGCACCCGACGACGAAGTCAAAGCAATTCGAGCAATCAATCAAGGAGAACGAAGGAGCAAGCTACCAGGAACGTTTCTCACACTAGATTCGATCAATCAGAGCATCAAAGCAATTAGAATCGCGTGCCCTAGTTTTCACCGAAACCAATTCGACTACCCCCTGCCACTCTGACATCAGGCCCCAACCACGAAATTGCGACCAAATCAGCAACTCCCTGAACCATCGCAATCCCACAACCTTACCTCGAATCACCAGAATCGCCAAAAACCTGAACAAAATCGCAAATCCGAAAGTAGTGAGGAAAACTGACGCGAGGCGAAAGAAAATAACGGAAATTGATATGGCCGACAAGGGATAAAAGCAAAGCCAGTTATTCTCCAGATCGAAGAAACAAGGAGGAGCGGAATAAAAATTAGGGATTGGAAAATTGGGGGTGAGAAACGAAAGCGGATGAGTGAAAAGTAAAGCGGGAAATGGAAATTGGTAAGGTGTGGATCGATGGTGTGAATCGACGGTTGAGATTTTGTTTTAAATGGTGGTGTGGATCGCTGAGGTGTAATTTTTTTTTAATTTTTTAATCTGAAAACATCTATGGCAACACTATATAAAAATGTTGCATCGTGTTACACTTGTTTAGCTAGAGCAACACATTTCTATGGCTAAGGTAACACCAAAAATACAACGTTGCAGTAGGACCAAAATTCTATAGCTATCGCAACATTTTAGCTGGCAACACCTTGCAAAAATGTTGCAGAAGGTCATTTATGGCGTAGTGATACCATTCCCCGGTCCTTTGGGACCTTTATCCGAGGCGCCTCGATCACAAAGCAACAACCACAAAGAAATGAGATTGGAGCAACCACATAGGTTAAATACCAAGGCTCCATACCTGATACCACCCTTTTCCAAAAGGAAATGACATACCCTAAAGGGCGCAACCCTCATAACCTTGCCGCATCTTTCCTGTTTCGACCATTTTCGGGTTGTGAGGTCCGATGAGGTCTCTTCCACAAAGCTACGCTTTACACGAAAGCCATGCTTTGATCAACAAATGACACAGCAGCACTCAGCATGCCACACTACCAAATTGGGAGTATATTACTGATAACCTTCAACTACATAACCTCTGAGCTCGTACGTCTTAGAGAAGGGTGTTAAGCTAAGAGAATAAATTCTCCGCCACCAAACAGAAATGTATTTGAAAGAAATCAGCTTTATATCTCAAAGTGTAGTGTCGGACATACAACCATACAAGTCTGTTCTGGGGTCGAACAGAACCGAAGGCACTTCCGAAGAAGTCCTTGCAATCCGGGTATTTACAATCCCGATCGGACTTCCCATCACTTAGGGAATCTCTATACCGGAGCAACTCAGTGCAGAGACAATCGATAGGTCGTCCTATCGTTTTCATAAAAACCCGGTCTTCAACACCGGTCTTCAAATGTTATCCATTACGACGTATCACTATTCGGAATGGGTTATATGACACAAAGGTCCTCTCCCGACTAAACTGAATAGTGATCGATAAATTTTGAAAACATGTGGGTATGACAATCACAAAGATTCATATTTAGGGTTCGATGTGGGTTTCGGATAACAAACTGAAATCCGACTCCCTGTCGCATCGAAGTAAAAATGCCGTTCTACGGCAAAGGGGTTTTCACATCAATCCAGAATTAAATCACAAATCACAGTTCAGTACCAAAACAATCACAGTATCAAAATAGAAATATCAATCCAGTACAGAATATTTGATGATAGTCAATCATCTCTAATTTGGGTGAATGTGATTTAAAAGTGAATTAACCACATAATTGTCTTCATAAATTTTAATTTTAAAATTAATTATCCTTAACTATGAATTAATTAGATTTTAATTAACTTAACTAATTAATTTTTCTTTAACTAATTATCTTAATTTATTTATTCTTAATTGTTAATTTATTAAAACTTAATTATCTTTATTAATTAATTATTCTTTATATTAATCAACTCTTAATTACAAGGTAATTACAAATTATTAATTGTTTAATCATTATAAATAAATTTTTTTTAATTTAAAATTTTAAATATTTGATTTATTCTTCAAATATTTTATCAAATTAATTTCTTAAACAAATTTACTTTAAAAATTTAAGCCTTTAAAATACTTTATTTATTTCAGAGAATTATCTCAAAAACAATTTTTTTTAACTTATGTTTCAAATTTTTCAAAAAACTTAAATTCTTACTGTTTTTGGCCTGACCTGAGACCTTCCCCGAGTCACCCCCGAGAGAAACACCCTCCTGCTTCGAGTCCTAGCCAAAAACTACCCGTGACACATTTTTTCAAAATTTTGTTTAAGTTTTTAAAACACACCCGATATCATGATAAAATAACTCGAGTTTGACTTCGAGTTTTCATCTCAATTCCCCGAGCAGACTTTGAGTCGCACTGCTCCTTTCCCAAAACATTGCAACGGACACCACCACGACCACGTGCACGTGCACGGCTAGAATTTTCGCCGTTGGTCGAAGCTGCAGTCACCATTGAGTCGACGACCATCCCCCAAAACCACACAAACACCCAAAACTCGAATTATTTTCGAAAACGAGAATTCGAGTTATCTCGACCCAACAACCCAACAGCACATCACTAGGAAATCCACTCGCGCCACCTCCTCTGGCCATCAGAGGCCACGAAAATTTTACCGAAGCTTCATCGACGTGTGACGCCACGACTGGCACCGGAGGCACAAAGTCCGATGGTCTACAGGCGGAGCAGCGATCACATTTCCAGACTCGACTCAGACATTCCTTAAACCCTAACTTTGATTCGTCCCATCAATTTTCGCAATAGAAAAATTATCTGACAATTTTCTCAAAATCAATAATGTTTATACTTGCTTCACACAAAATTTCAACATTTATAATTGATTCAATGGTTCGAAAATGGGAAAAATGCAGTTTTGGTTCACATACAAACTGCTCTTAAAATCCCAAACTAAAAGTCTTCATTTTAGTTTTAAAAATCATGAATTTCAGAAAGCATCCAAACTATGAACTTGAATTAACTTTTTATGACAAACGAATTTATCATTTTCTGACATGTTTACTTGTAAACAGGGTTCCAGTGGTATATTTCACTAACATGTTTTAAAACAGCTTTGAAAAAAAATCTTGTTTGAAGTTTGAACATCTTGTTTGATTGAAATCGAAATTTTTACAATGATTTGATGAGAAAAGTTGGAGCTTTGAACAAAAGATGCAACCTGTAACAGTTTACAGAGAAGTACAGAGCACTCACAGAAATATTTATACAATATCAAAGCATATACCACCATATCATAAATAAATCTCTTGAACTGTCATTTTATTAAACTAAAAACTTTTTAAAAAAAATTCTTGTTTACTCACCTTGGATATATTGATGAGCAGAGATGTTTCTGGTTTGAAACTGCAGTTTGATCTTCCTCTTTTTGAGCATATTATATTTAAGATTGGAAATAAAGTGAGTTCTTCTTTTTATTCTCTGATCTTTGTTAGGTTTTTAGCATTCAAATAAATTGGAACAAAGAGTCTTGTATATAAAGAGATGTGCAGGTCAGTATAGTACTGAGCATCATTCTTTTGTATACTTGCTTTGTACAGGCTTTGTATAACTAAAGACTTTCTTCCTTCTTTCAAGGGGGCTGAGAAGAAAGCATTTAATGTTCATGCTTCCTTGTATATTTACAGTCTATGCTGTTTGATTATTTTTTTCTTTAGTTTGTACACTTTTGTTTTATTGATGATGTTGCTTGCTCCTTTTATCTCAAGCCTTGTGATATAATAAAGTTCTACCATTATCATATTGTTTGAATTTATAGATATATCTTGTTTGTATTATATTTGTAAGTATATTTTATTTCACTTTGTATATATTTTTATTTTATTGCTTAATAAAAATTCTTGTTTTGTTATATTCATTCATTACTTATTTAAAACTTAAACTATCAATTATTTATTTATACCCATATATCTTTCTTTTATTTAATATTAATAGTAGTTTATTTTAACTAAAAATAAATAAAATTCAGTATATATATACATATATATATATATATATATATGTATATAAGATGTTAAACCCAAGTGATTTAAATTCAATAGAATTTAGAGTTTTATTCTTTTAAATCAACACATATTCTATTTATTTAACTTTTCAAATTAAATTTCCAAAAATTCAAATAAATCAGTAAATTTAAATTAATAAAATCTGGGATGTTACAGGTATAGAGCATGGCGAGTGAACACACGAGTGTGAACACATAACTCTAGGTGTTTATTAAGAAAATATATACATATATACAAGAAATTTGTTTTTTTTTATGTTTTTTTAGGGAGAGAGTTTCGCAAAATCATCTTAGCATCATTTAACTTAGAAGACAAAAAATGTTATATCCTTTACTTTAAATCAACCACTTTTTAAAACATAGATTTTCAATTAGGATATATTTCATAATTATCACGTATGAATCTTCCTATATACTAGTTAAACCATTTTTATTTGTAATCAAACTTCATTTTTGTTTTCGTTAAGACAAATTAAATTTCAAAAAATTCAATTTAATAAACCAAAACCATATATCTATCCTATAGTGTTTCTTTAAAAATAAATCAAAATGCTTTTTAAAAAAATATTTTTTTGTATTTTGGAAAGAAAATAAAATAAATAAACCATGAAAAATTAAAAATGATGATGAGTCTCCCCCCCCCACACTTGATTTTGACTGTGTCCCCACAGTCAACCTAAGTGAAAGGAGAAAACTAAAAATAAAAATGGCCTTTATTTATATGAAAATGAACGGTATTTACACGAGATCAGAAAGTATATCGTTAAAAAGTAAATGAAACGGCCTTCCAAAGACCGATTCATTTGTCTCATCAAATATGAGAAACACGGCTTAAGCACGAAAAACCAAACCATAAATGATTTCAAAGTTGAATGTTGATTTGGGAAAACGAATGTCGTTTTATTAAAAATCTTACGAGTTGTTTCCTTTTCGATGATTTTTGGGGTCAATAAAACAATTGATTGAAATTCAAGTTCATTTTCACCAATTTGAAATTCAAACTTATCATTGAAAACTTCTTCAAAATTATTGATTTCAAAATCAAAGTGGTGATTTAAATCTTCCCCGTCAGAGTTTAACAACTCGTTTTCAAAAAGTCCATAAAACTCGTGTTCGTTAAATGCGACTTCCTTTGTTGAATTATCAACAACTTTATTGCATAAATCAAGTTCAAAATTCAAAGTTGTTGTATTCAAATTTTCAGAAAAAGGAAGATCGAAATTTAAATCGAGTTTCTCACCCTCAAAAGAATTGAAATCCAACTCAATTGCCAAAATTTCAACAACTTCATTAAGATCATCATTTTCCATTTCAAAAGTTGTCATTTGAAAATCAGTGATTTGGGTAAAAGATAGATTATCGTTTGACTCGTCACACGTTGGAATTTGGTTTTGTTTTTCACGTTGTTTCATGTATGTTTCAAACAACAAATCTGTGTGATCATCGTAAATTTCGTTCATTTGCTCAACAAAATCCAATTTATAATTATTAACATGAGGATTTTCACTTTGAAATTGTTGAGAACAAAGATTTTCAATCGTAACGTGGTTAAGATTATTCCCATTACCAAATTCGTTGGAAAAGTTGTTTCCATTTTCATTTTGAGTTTGAAATTCATTTTGGAGTTCGAAATTGAATTGGCATGGGTTATAATCGAAATCGTTTGAATTTTGAAGTGAATTCAAATTTTGATTATTTTGAAAACTTTGATTTGAATCATTGCCCAAATATGAATTACATAAATCATTTATCATTTGATTTTGTTGTGTAGAGATTTCAAGTAAAGACGAAATGCTCTTTTCAAGACTTGAGGGTTGGTCATTGTTTTGAAAATTTTGTGGTTCAAAATTTGAATCATTTAAGCAATTGTTGTTGAAATATCCATACGAATTTGGAGTGAAATCATATGGATTATATTAATTTTCATAACTATTGTAAAATTCACGTAAGTGGGGAAACTCGGACATTTTCAAGAATGTTTTTGGGTTCTTTTTAAGAAAAATATTTACAAATAGAATTTATTTTTCAAAATGGAAATTGATTTTTGTTTTGTTTTTTGGTTTTTCAATTTTTTCTTTGTTTTTGAGAAGGTTTTTAAAAAAAAATTGGATTTTGGTTTTTTTTTATTTTTAAAATTTCAAAGAAAAAGGATTTAAAAAATTTCAAAGGAAAAGGAATATATACAATTTTTTTTAGTTTTGGATTTTGAATTTTTTTCTTAAATATGCATGAACTAATGCAACTAAATGAATGCAAGGATTAATTACACATGATTTATCCTAAGTTAACCCAAAATTGTATAATTACACACTGTCTTAGTTCAACAAGATAGTTCTCAGCCAGATAACGGACAGGATTTATCGGTGCACCACGAATCACCGTAGCAATGCAGCCGAAGGTTTAGGTACCTTCAGAGGAACGACCGCTATAATATTTACGAATCACCGTAATATTTATAAATGGTTATTACTCTGCCATAGCCTAGACACCAAGAAATTAAATTGTTCAAAAAAGACAACTTATCAATATACAATTAAGAGTTGTCGATGTCTAACCATTATTATTAATCAAAATCTAAGATGAAATGCAAAACTGAAATTAAACGTGTATTAACAATGCAACTACGAATGTAATTTTTTTTTTAATTTTTGAATTTTTTTAAATATATATATGCAAATGCAAGCAATCAACAATGCAACTAAAATAAAAACAAGAGATATATACAATGCAAGGCAAATAAAAACAATAGATATATCAAGCAAGTAGTTTTTTTTCTTTTTATAAAGTAAAGCAAAGCAATTATTTTTGGGCAACAATTGAGCGAAGCAAGCAACTTTTCCAATCTGCTTTGGCAACCTGAAATTTAAAACAAGATATATACAATTGTTTTTTTTTGAAAAGGAAACTTAAAAGTGAGGTTTTACTTTAAAAAAATTTGAAAGAAAACATAAAATCAATTCAACTCAACCCAAATTATAAAAACAAAAGCAATTTAAACAAAACAAATTAAAACCAAACAAAAGAAATAAAAAAAGTTAACTCAAACCCACACCCATAAGAAATGTAAACCCGGCCCAATTAAAACTAAAAACACAATCCACTTCACACTTTAAAAACAAGCCAACTAGAAGATCAGTTCGTTTAAATTACTGACCAAATACAGTTACAATTTATGAATTCTTCTCACCGCAAATTTCTCAAAATAGAAATCAAAATTAGAAATCAAAATTGATTGTAGGTGATTTGGGGATAGGGTTGCGATTGGGGTTTGAGGACGGTGAGTATGCTGAGGTGTAGAATTGGACGAGGCTGTTTGGGTTTCGCAGCGATTCAATTTGCAGAGGAAGGTGGTTGTCGAGCGATGAGCAGACGTGGATTATGGGGTTATTTTTGATGTCGATAGTTGCGAGTGATTGAGAAGGTGATGCTCGATTTGGTGTTCTGTGCAAGGTACTGGTTGCGAGTTCGAGTGAATTGGGTTCAATTTTTGTTCAGGGGTTGCGGTGATGTCGATGTTCTGGTTGTGGGTGGTTCAGATTGTAGAAGGAGTTGAGGTCAGTTGGTGGAAGCAAGCAGTAGGGTGCGGCACTATGATTGATGAAGTTTGATGTCTAATGGCAAAGCAAAGCAGAGAGGAGGAGATGATGGCAGTCTGAAGAGCAATGAGGTATGCGATGTTATTCGTTGTTGCTGAAGCTTTGATGAGTGTAAATGTTGGAGTTGCGGAGGTGTGTGCTTCAAGAAGGCAGTCTGATGTTTGTGGTATTTGTTGAATTTGTGTGTTTGTTGGTTTAGTGCAGTCTAGTGGTCTGTCGAAATGATCAGTGTAGTGGTGAGTCTGAATGGAATGATAGATATGTACAGCAGAAAAGTCTGTAAATGAAATGGTTATGTGGAACAGTTGTATCCTAATTATAAAGCATTTCAAGGTAGCAGTTGCACTTCTGTCAGTTGGAGATGGATTGAATGTCGAGTAGTGGTATTGTAGAGAGTGGCTGTGGTGTTGGCAAGGAAGTTGAAGGTACTGATGGTATTGATATGTGGATGATATGTAGTTATTGATAGTTTGCGTGTGGACTGTTCACAGTGGTTTGATGGTGTGAACTGGTAGTAATTCAAATGAGTAGCACAAATGAAGGCAATGATCAGAGGTAAGTGTATGTAGATGTTGAAATGAAATGATATGAATTGACGAGGAGATGACTTGTTTGTGTTGTTTGAAGTAGAGATGGGTTGTAGGATGTAATAGGGATGAATGTTGAATGGTTGTTTAATTGTTACGACTGGTGCTGTTGAGGCTGGAATTGGTCGAGTTATGACTGCAAGAGGTAGTGATAGAGAAGATGGGGGGTAATGAAATGTTGAATGTTTGGAAAGTTGAGAGGCAGATGGTATTTGATGGAGGATGTTGCTATGGGTAGGGGGTTTCAACAGCAATGAGGTATATGGATGATGCAGGAGAATGAAGTTGTCTGCAGTTATATATGTGAGTTCGGCAATGGTGTGATGTTAATGTAGTTGTTTTGTGATGTGTGGAAAGAAACAGTGGGAAGAGGCTGGTGGAAGGAACTGAAGAGGCTAGAGAAGTTTTGTGACAGTTTGGTGGTATCAATGCAGTGGCAGTTTTTATGACATGATGTAGTGGTGTGGTGTTGAAATGATGGAAGTGGTCTACTAGATGTGATATTAGTGAGTGTTGTATTCAAGGTGATGGGCCGTTGCAACTAAGTGGATGGTTTCTTGGAGGAGGTAGGCAAAGATGTTGAAGAAAGGCAGAACAGTGACTGTATAGTTGAACAGAGAGTTGAAGTGCAACACTGTAGTTGCAACAGAAATTTGTAAGAGTGAAGAAAATGTTGAATGTAAAATGTGAATGTAAAAGAAAATGCAAATAATAAAATATTTTTTTTGTTTTTTTTAAATTGTGTATTTTAAAAAAAAAACATGAAATGCAAATGCAAATGCAAATGGACTAACAACAAGTGCAAACAAATGCAAGCAACAATCACACAAACAAACAGCAAATTTTTTTTTAAAATGCAAATTCACACACAAAACAAACACACAACAAAAACCAAATAAAAATAATTCGAAGAATTGAAAACTAAAATCAAAACAAATTCCTCGGCAACGGCGCCAAAAACTTGTTCGGACGGTTAAATGTCTACCGAGTTAGAAAATAGCCGAACGAATTTTGAAATAAAATTTACCGCAAGCGCACGGCGTACACTTGTAGTACGTGGCGAATACGGATCGATCCGCAGGGAATTGATGATTTTAAAGTTCTATTCAATCAAATTAAACCAAAGTCGAGTGAAAGTTAAGCTAGAGAATTAAAGAATGAACTAACTAACTAAAAGAAAAGAGATGCAAATATAAGAGTTAAATGACAATTTAGAGAATAAATCCACTCTCTAGATCATGTAGTTCAACACATATGAAATCATGATCTCTCTTTTATGGGCATTAGTGCTTTAATTGATGTGTCTATCATAAGTATGGCTTATTTGTGCTATTAGTTAGCCAACATAAGCCATCAAACTTTGACACACCCCTTAAACCACTTACTAACTTCCATGAAACTTGACAATGAAAATGAAAATGAAATCTATTTTAAGTATGGCCTATTAACTATTGATTAGAAATATAGACCATCAAATTTTAATTTCAAATCACTTTCTTTTGCCATAATCATATTTTCATGAAGAGGCAATTAGTGTTAGTGATTGTTTAAGCATAGCCTATTTGATGTCAATAATATAGGCTATCAAATTCAAGGCAAAAACAACAATTAAACCACTTCAACCATCATCATTAAGCACAAAAAGAGAGCATGAATTAACAAATAGTTGAAGCTACATAATTAGAGAGCTTCATTACCCTTAAATTGAAGGGGTTTAGCCTCTCATATTTGTCGTTTGATTAACAAATGTAGCTAGCAACATGAAAGCAAAAAAGAAAGGAAAATGAAAGCTAATGAAAAAGAGAGCTAATTAACAAGAATTAAAACTATTCTACTTGCATGAAAGTAAATCTACACTACAACATGAAGGGAAATGAAAAAAAGAAGAAAAGAGCATGTATTGAAAATTGCATAAAAAAATTACATAAAAGAAATGGCTAAGTAGCCATGAAAAGAAAGAAGAGAACTTGATTTATTTATGAGCCTAAACTAAACTAAACTAAAAGAAAAACTAAGGGAGAAGAGGGTTACATGAAACATAAGGGGTACTTATACATGTGTTAAACCCTAATTCATATTTTTGGGGAATGCCCAAAATACCCTCTTAGGAAGTGTGGAGGCCAAGTAATCATTAACATCCACTAATCATCATTTAAGTGTACATGAAGCCATTAATTCCATAAGCATGTTCATTAGCCTCTAATTTGTACATTAAGGTAGGTGGATAGGTGGGGTCCTCCATTATCTTCACTTTAAATTATTTCCATCTTCATTTCTTCTCTTCACTCTTGTGCATACATATATCATCATGAAACCACTTGTATATGAATTCAAATTCCTACAAAACAATATAGAAATTTTCAATTAAATTTTAGAAAGTTAATATATGCACAAAAATGACCATTTTTCTCTTGGATGACGATGAATATGTGACAAATTGAAAATAATATGAATTTTGGTTTAAACAAGTTAAAATACCCGATATGATCATTTATTTAATTTAAATAGATTAAATATGGTGGTAAAAATGTACACATTTACGTGCACATCAATAGGGTTCATGAGTTAACATGAGAAATGAATAGTTTCTTATATATCAATTATTGAACAAAAAACCTTAAAAGGGATGGCACCATAAGTTTTAAGGTCATACAAATAAGTAAGTAGTTTGATAATTAATAGAAAAGGGACTACATGAATATTATATCACAATAAACTATAAGAGACCGGTAAAACTGAAAACTCCTAATATTAAAAAATAAAATTGTTGTATAATTTTATCTAGAAAAAATGTTGTTTGTTATTTACTTGATCTTTGCACGACAAACAATACGAACTAGAGAAAGTAACTACCAAGCATCTGAAAGTGACTAAGGATCGAGTAATATGAATAATTATCTAAGTTATAAACTTGTGCGGAATAAAAATAAAAAGTAAATAACGATAAGTAAATAACAAGATGTTTATACTGGTTCAAACTTCCCATTCTACTCCGATCCTAGAATCCTTTTAGATTTAAACCGATACCCTCTCTTAACACGGAGAAATAGGTATTACAACCGCCTGAGCAACCGAACAGGACTTCAACTGCCTAGACAACTAAATATGACTTCAATCGCCTGAGGATCCTACAACAGGACTTTTAACTATAAATAGTAGAAAAGTATTTGACTGAGTATGCTCCTGAATAGCATTGATAAGTTGATAATGTACACCCTTACTATAATTGTCTTTTTTGTTGTATATAGTGTAGTTTGAAGAATGGAAGTAAATTTGATCATAAGGAAATATTCCTGAATAAACAAGTGATCAAAATATAAAGATATTTAGAATTGAAGGCTTGTAAGTTCAATGGAAAAGATAAAGAGAATTAGGAATATAATAGCTTATATAAACATTGGAATTCTTTGCTTTACATAGTGTTTAAATGTTGCAATCGTTCGTGAAGAGTAACGGTGAAGAGTTGTGATTGCAACTCTTGATTAAGAGTTGTAACTCTTCATGAAGGAGATACACCTTTTCAGAAAACTAGCCGTTATGCAGATTCAGCCGGCTGAATAGAGTGTAGCAGCCAGCTGAATCGATGATTTTGAAATCAGCAAGGCCATAGTGCATGTTGGCCAGTTTTCAATCGGGTGGACTTGATAGGTCAGACGGTTGAATCTTCATATGTTTGAAAACTTGTGCACATACACAGTTTCAGATGGCTTACCTTCGTTATTCAGCCGGCTGAGTGCTGAAGTAATTTGTTTTTTAATTTCAAAATTGATTTGTGCAATATGTGTTTGTGCGTATACCACCCAGAAGAGATTTTAATAATATTCTGAACTATATACTAAGATACTATGACCGATATTACTGTGTAACACCATTTTGGTCTTCATTTTGTCGAGTTCGTCTCTTCTTTCAAATGATATTATTTCCTACATAAGTGTTAGTGTATACGATATATACTTGTATAGTTGTCACTATCAAAACATCAAAGTACAGGGTTTTAACATTCTCCCCTTTTTGATGATGACAACTATATAAGTTTAATTTTAAATTTAATCAATCTTTAGATAATTCTCCCATAAGTGTATACTCCCCTATTGTATGATCGTAAGTTAATCTTGTAACGACCTGATATTTTGGACCATTCGCATCCATTATAAGTGTATAGGTAGACACTCATGCCGGAATTGAATTGCTCAACATACCGCGTTGTTAATTTAAATTTGGCAAAACTGAACATATACAGTAAATAAATAATCACAGATCACAGACACAGAGTAATAATTTGCAGCGGAAATAAAAGAGATAGTAGTTCATGAAGCTACTATATAAATGTATAAGTTACATCAGAGTTAAACCAGATACAACGGAAGAGTAATACGATACATCAGATACAAGTCAGAATACATCACTGGAATCATCGAATACTGAAAGCAGAATAGATGGCTGGATCTTCAAGCAAAGCTCCAACTCCAAAGGCGAGTCTCGAATACTGGTACACTCAGTCTGACCCGAGCGTAAAGCAAAACACAAAACACTCGAGTCAGGATTAACATTCTTATATTAATAAATCCAACTCAAGTGAAATAGCAATTGAAATACAAGTAACTCAAAGGATGTTTGGAATAACCATCCTTTAAGGATCCGTCAAACTATCTACTATGTAGTAGTGTACGATAAGTATATAATGTCTATCAGTAATAATAAGATATCAAAATAGCGTTAAGTCATGGCCCATTCCACCCTTAACACATTTTTATTCCCCAAAGCATATACAAGACCGTAGTTTCCCCAAAACCGGAAGTCACCAGAGGGCAATCCGTATACTAAAGGTACAAATCAAAATCGTAGTGGTCGCACATAAATGGAATACAAGTATGACAAGGCACATGAGGCAATACCCAAGGTAGTGATACTACCGTTCGCCTGATCCGGACTAGTGAGAACGCAACGCCGCAGCGCCCGCAACACCGTGAAACAACACTCCCAAAATCAAGGGTGCACCAATCGACAACAAGTAATAAGTAGTTCGAAGAAGTGTGTCCACTTGAGGTAGCTAATCCTCCATTGGCCCGGCACAGCTCCTGTTTTAGTCATTTCCAATTTGACACAAGTGTCAAGGCTATCCATCATCGTTCTCTTTCTTCAGTCATCACGTACATCATTCCAACCACTTCATTCTGGATCATCACTCCGCGTATAGTTATTAAAGTGGTTTTCGGCTTAGATAGAGAGTATATCCATAACCGAATTCCGGTCTCTTTAACAACTTCCGTAATTATTTCACCGATTGGTCGTTATATATTTCAAAACCAAATCAATTTCAATTTATAAATCAGAGTTTATAAATCAACATTTTGTTTGTCTTTCCAAATCAATTTCCATAATTTACGTTTCAAAACTTCCACATTCATAATTTCAAGATCTTACAATTCAATTTCAATTTCTATTTAAAACAATTCAAATATCGATTCAAGTTCGTCAATAAAATTTATTCCGAAATCATTTAAATCAATTTAATTTAACATTCAAGTCAGTTTAACTTCATTTATCGATTTTATTCAATATTCGTTAAGTAAATTTATCATTCAAATCAATTTCTATTAAATTTCCAATTCACTAAATCAATTTCTTAAGTTCAACTTCATTAAATCAAAACTTACAATTTTGAATTAAATTAAATTCATCAAATCAAATTCTTTAAATTTCAAGTCTTGCATTAATTTCAATAAATCACATTTTATTTCTTGTTAAAGAAATTCAATTTCACTTATTTACTTACTTAAATAAATTTCCAAAACTTAATTAATAAAGAAACTCAATTTCAATTATTTACGAAGTAAAATTCACTTATTCAAAAGTTCAATTTCTCTTTTTAAAGAATCCAATTCAATTTAATCATTAAATAATTCAATCTTATTTGATTATTAAATAATTCAAAACTTAATTATTAAATAATTTCAAAGTTTAATAATTTCAACTTAATTATAATTTCAAACTTAATTATTAAATCATTTCAAAGTTAAACAGCATTCTTTCATCAATTACATTGTTAAAATTTTGTTTCAGATTATTACATATTAACATTTTCCTTTCATAAAAATTCAAATTTCAACTTCATTTCAAAACCATATTATTTATTCAAATAAAATCTTCGTTTAATTTTTAAATCAAATTATTGACCAATCGGGTTTTATTTAATTCTCTATCCTAGGTCAAAGTTCAATTTGGGTATTTATCATTTCAACCCGATTCCAATTCAATTCAAAATCAAAACATAACAAAGGGAACTTGCAGTGTGATAACTGGGATAGTGTCAAAGTAAATAAACAAACAATAACAACAATCAATATCAATCCAATAATCAATTCAAATAATCCCGAAATAACCGTATTAATTCGCATTGTTATTTGTACGAATTAATATAATTATTTCTAGAATCTACACTATCATTTCATGTAGATTAAAGATTATTACATTACGGTTTTCACTTGTCATTCAATTTCAATTTTTTACACTACAACAATAAATCCAATATACGTCGATGGTTCAAAGTGTAATTATGACTATTCTACATGTCAATTAATTTAACAAATAAAACGGGGTCATATTCAACAAATCAAATTTAACATATAAATCAGTTTTAAAATTGTTAACTATCCTATATCAATTTCAATTCTGCATACTATTAATCACTTAACATTAACTAATTAACGTCCAATATAAACATCAAACAATCAACCAATTATCAGCCAAACTAGATTATCATTTCATAATTAACAGTTAATGGTGTAAGATGTCATAAGTAAACCGATACAGGTGATAGCATATAAAACAGTGTAAATAACTAACAACAGCATATTTCAATTGTCGTTTAAATTGAAATCAAATTTAATAAATAAAAGAACGTTAATCGTGAGTGAGTGCTCACCTTTCAAGGCTAGAGGGAGATAGACAATGAAACAAGTTATGGATCCAAGCACGAATTCCAAAGCAAAACAGAATTGGCACGAATTGGACGGACAAAGCTGATAATGAGGAATTGATAAACAATTTAAATTAGAACTGGGTCAATGCAGATATGCGGTACAAGCGAACTTATGGATATAACTAAATATATATAATCACATTCTAAATTCAACGTATATTGAATTAAATATATATAGGAATTTCAAAATCCATTGTTTTAACAAAACTGAAATAGTAAAGTCAAAAATAAATTATATGTTATAACTAACAATATTTAATATAAATTAAGTATTGACAAAATCAACTTAAATCCGAAATATTATTTATATATAAACAAATATGTGTAAGCTATTCCTATGTGCAACCAACTATATTCATGTTACTCAAGATGTATGTAGACCCATATATGCAGACCCAACAACATACTAGTATAAGATATATATATATATATATATATATAATAACCCATATAACACTAATATAACTGTACATACATTTATATAAACACATATTATACACAACTACCCTAATTTATATAAGACAACTCCCAGGGTTACAATATAACAGCAGCTTGAAAATTTTCCGAATATAAATCTTATATACTATAAATATTGCCTATAGAGTATTGTTTAAATCAATAACTTTCGAAAACAAGGTATAAACTTACTTTATAAAATATGTATATTACACTATAACCTGAATATAATTTCGTACCTGAATACTATGGTACATATCTTAATGTAAATGTGTAAGCTGTGATAGAAATTTTAAAACAAAGGATTTTCAGCTTACAAGTTCCGTGCAAACAGCTGGCCTTGTACGATTCTATGCTATCATATACATATGTTGCCACTTAAATATGAACAGGCTACCTAATACCTAATAAGTACATTCGCTGCATACCTTTATGCAAATTTGAATAGATGTAACATATAGTAATAAAGATATGTATACTACAACACATGTTTTTTTTAAGATAAAAATCTAGATATATTTATATTAATCAAATCAAATATATGGTAATATATAGTCGCATACGTAAGTTAGACTACGATATATGCATATACACGCGCTATCTAGACTACAACATAGACTTATCCAATATGCAGAAATCCTATATGCTGATATACATATAAGCTGTGTATATATCTCATGCAAACAAGGTAAATAAAATGCAATGGGTAATATGCAAAAGGTATAAAGGCTAGTATGTTATGCTGTTACCTAAAATACATCCATGAACCAATACCGAGACCGGGTTAGTTTCGCACGTAGGTAAGGGTCAAGGCTGGTGAGGTTAAAGGTAGAGATCGAGAGGCGGTTGTTGCCGTCGATGTTGGTGGACCACAAGACGTTGGAGTGGAGAGGTGGCAGCTTGGCAAAGCGATGGTGGGCCGAGCTTGGGTTGCGTGGCTCGGATGGGCTGTCGGTTCGGAAGGGAACGGTTGCACGGAGAGGGAGGCGAATGGAATGAGGTGATGGGCGGTGGAGGTGGGAACGTGCTGAGGAGGTCGGCGTGGAAGGTGGCGGGTGGATGTGAAGGGATGAGAGGCAACAGGTGGGTGAGGTTTCCGGTGAGGTCGGATGAACGTGGCTGTGGGTGTTTGCGTGAGATGGGAATGTTGGCGTGAATGGTGGCGAGAGCATGGATGCGGAGGAGGTGGGTAGTCTTCGGCTTCAGGTCTTGAATACGGTGGGTTGCAGACGAAAGAGAGTGGGGATCTGGGTGTAGTGAAGGGAGACGGACAGTGGCTTCAAATTTGATGAGCAGGTAAAACTTTCATACTATATTAGCTTTGATATTATTTTGTTTCGAATAGGCTCAGGGTGGGTTAAAAATATAAGAGGATAGGATGCGAATTGTTTCAGGAAGAAGAGGTTCAAATATAATAATTATAATATGTTATATTTGCAAAACGTATCCGCTTCAAGTTACAATAAATCTCCAATGAAACCGAGGCCAATGTAAGTAAAAGTTAACGTTGAGAAAACAAAACGCCAAATGAAAATAGGCTATTTAAATTCCAACTGTTGAAAATTTTTGAACGGGCCCAGAAATCTAAAAGTTAAAACGAATACCGATATGGCTATCTGTCTCGCAGATATCGTCGCGTACCGGAAACCAAAATAGACAAATGATTATACTGTGAATATCAGCATGACGAGACGATCAAAACGATATATAGATATTAGCAGTACGATTGAATTTTAAAAATTCGAATTTTTCTACTGGCGGAAAATGCAAGAAAAACGCTGAAAAATAAGATCGACGGAGCCAAAGATGTCCGAATTAGGAAAAACGCCAAACTGACATCTTGCTCAGAAGATGATTTAGAATTTTTCTATGTAAAAATATTTAGGTTTCGGAAACATTTTATTTTCATCGCTTTTTAACTGATTAAATTGAAGTAAATTTACGCGCGAAATAAACTTTCATATTTTCGGACGAAAATTTACCAGTTGCTATGTTTAACTAGACGTATTCCAAATATTAAATTTTTATTTCAAAATTTTATCGTTTAAATTTTCACAAAATTTCAACTAATTACGTTATTAAAACAGTTGAAATTTACGGGTCGTTACACTCTCCCCCACTCAAAACTTTTCGTCCCCGAAAAGGAACGAGGTAGGAGAATAGAAACAACCAGAAAGAAAAACAGATTTGAAATACAAAATAACAATTTATTTAAACCATATAAATTCAAATTTAAATTAATTGATATTCAATAATTGATTTAATCCATTTGATTTCACTAAATTCAATCTCAACTATTTCTAAATTCATTACCTTATTATCTAATTATCTTCAATTTACAATTTCTAAAACCATAAATTTGAATAGTCTTTTATTATAATCATATTTTATTTTCAGCAATTTAAATTCTTCTTTATTCCAAATTATTATAAATTTTATTTCGCTTAATATATGTTATCACATATATTTAACCCATATAAATTAATTTAAAACATAAAAGTTTCGATTTAAATTAATTTACATCTATTAATTTCTTTTAAATTCAAGGTATTTTCATATGTTGATCAAATTTCAATTTATTAATTTTTCAAAACAAATTTATTAATTCGTTCAAAACAAAATTTATTTCATTATTAACTGAGTTTACTTATTATCCTATCTAACTCTATTAACATCTTTATAATCAAAATTTAGTGTATAACATTTATTATAAACACTCAAATTTTATTTATAAATTCAATTTATCTTATATATTATCCAATTACATATTCAACTTCTGCATGATTTATGTAAGTTGTATTAGAATGTAGTTGAACAATATACAAATAAAATTTTCCCAATTCTATTATTCAAGTTTAACTATTTATTCCACATTTTGGTTTTATTTATAATTAAAATCATCCTTTAACAAAATTTAAGAATTAGATTTCCGATTAACTTTAAACAATTTAGAGATATATATAATATATTTATATCAAATCAAATTAAATTTCAAAATAAGATACCCATATATATATATAAATCAAATTATACTGAAGAAATTCAAATCAAAATATTTTCAAAACAAAACCGTAGTAATGCTACAGAATAGTTTCTCCACTTCAAAACTCGAAAATGAATGTCGATGATGCGGCCGCCATCACCGAAATTATTTTCCAGCGACAAAGAGAAGAGAACTGATTTCAACATTTTAAAAATTCTTTGAAAACGATTTCTATTTGAAAATACTTTCAATAATATATACTTAAAATTTTAAAACCAAAGTTCGAAAATACCGGAAAACTAAATTCTCAAATTTCTGAATTAAATTCATTTCAAATTCCAAATCAGTTTATAACCCATGTTTAAAATTCATTTATTCATATTATGCAATAGTCAATGGTTTATAAAACAATAAATGAAAATCAATATTATTATTTCACACAACAAATTCATTAACAATTTGATTTTAGAAAACTTATATTTATATATAATATAATCATTCAAAACTATTTTGTTTATCAAATTTGAAAACAACATTTTTAATATAAATTTAGAAATACATTTCTTTGCTCGACGATACAGGAATGGATTTTCAAAATAAGGATAGGGATTCAAATTTTTGTTGATTCAAATCAAAGAGAATTTTGATTCGAAGATAAGTTCGAAACAGAAGATAAGATAATTCAATTACCACAATCGGAAGGTGGATGAGTTTATTTAATTCATGGGCAACCTTAACCGAGTCGTCCGTAACTTCAAGAATAAGATCGATGCTGAATTCCGAGGTAAATCAACATTCGATCTCAAGAAATAAAATTCAGGTATAGCAGGAGATAGATAGCATCGTAAACCGAGGATACAGAAATCTCCGATAAATCGATGCTTATTATAAAGGAGTTTCACCCCTTTCCAAATAATTCGAAGATTGGCGAGACCGCCAAGTTATTATAGGGATCATTCGAAGTGGAGTTATTGGATACTCCGAAATTGAAAGAAGACGAATAGTGAGGGACACGAATGAATTTTTGGAACCGTAGGGAACGTTCCAAAATTCGAAGGAATCGAGTCAAGAGGAAGAGATCGAAACTCGAATGAGAGTGATTCTGTAAATACATTTACCCTATATGTTAAGTTTTGTCTAGAGCTACCAAAGCTCTGATACCAACTGTAACGACCTGATATTTTGGACCATTCGCATCCATTATAAGTGTATAGGTAGACACTCATGCCGGAATTGAATTGCTCAACATACCGCGTTGTTAATTTAAATTTGGCAAAACTGAACATATATAGTAAATAAATAATCACAGATCACAGACACAGAGTAATAATTTGCAGCGGAAATAAAAGAGATAGTAGTTCATGAAGCTACTATATAAATGTATAAGTTACATCAGAGTTAAACCAGATACAACGAAAGAGTAATACGATACATCAGATACAAGTCAGAATACATCACTGGAATCATCGAATACTGAAAGCAGAATAGATGGCTGGATCTTCAAGCAAAGCTCCAACTCCAAAGGCGAGTCTCGAATACTGGTACACTCAGTCTGACCCGAGCGTAAAGCAAAACACAAAACACTCGAGTCAGGATTAACATTCTTATATTAATAAATCCAACTCAAGTGAAATAGCAATTGAAATACAAGTAACTCAAAGGATGTTTGGAATAACCATCCTTTAAGGATCCGTCAAACTATCTACTATGTAGTAGTGTACGATAAGTATATAATGTCTATCAGTAATAATAAGATATCAAAATAGCGTTAAGTCATGGCCCATTCCACCCTTAACACATTTTTATTCCCCAAAGCATATACAAGACCGTAGTTTCCCCAAAACCGGAAGTCACCAGAGGGCAATCCATATACTAAAGGTACAAATCAAAATCGTAGTTGTGATAACCCAGATTTTGGGACATCTGATAATTTGATAATTAACTATTTAATCAATTAAACAGATAAAATTCTGATAATAAAAGATATCCGGATATGTAAATGAATTTGAAAATATAATAATAATTGAATTATAAATATCTGGATAAATATTTATTTGACAATATCTTAATTTAATTAATTTAAAATTGGCAAAATTGTTAATTTCAAATCAATAATAGTAATATGTTGTATATATTCATGTATAGAGAATTATTTTATATAAATTGAATTTGTGTTTGTTTAAATATATGATATATATATATATATACATCAAATTGATTTTTAAATTGATTTCGAATTTTCTGGATTTAAATTTGGGAATTTAAAGGGTAGATATTTTAAATATTTTAAAATAATATATAAGCTTTTATTTATAAATATAATTGGTTTTATTTTCTTTAAAAGTAATTTTTATATATAGATAAGTATTTGTAAATTTATAAATTAAGTATAAAGCTTTTATTAATATTTAAAAAAATAAGTAAAGATTACTTAAATTACAAGTGTTGAATTATGAGATCATGTAATTACATGTGTAAGCTAATGTATCATGCAATTTAACAAGTGTCCCTATTTTATTATTTTAAAAATCTTTAATAAAAAGATAGGATAAATTATATATATACATCTCCATACCTCTCTTTCATTTCTTTTATCAGCCATTTTCTAAAACAAAACTAAGAAACAAAAACCTGTAACACAATCCAGTAAAACAAAAATCAAAGAATTCAAACAATATCTCCACAAATTCAAGTGAAGAGCAAGCTAAGCAAATTCAAGCTAGGATTCAACAACTCAGATCAAAGAAATCTCTTTCACAAATACAATCTGAAGCTAAGCAAAGGATCATCTCAAATAAATTCCAGTTTCAAGTGGCAAGATCAAAACAAAGTTTCCAGATCAACTAACAATTTTCAAAAAACTATTCTCTGATTCCTCTGTTCAAAATCAACGTGAGTAAACACCTCTTTTAAAACTAAAACTGTGTTTATACTCCATGCATGTGATAAATCTGTGTAGTAATGTTGTAAATATGGTTTGCATGGATGTTTTTAACTGAAATATGGTTTAAACTACTATGTATATTGATGTGCATGTCTGTGTGTATATGTATACCCGCCTCTGTAGTGTTCACAGGCTCAGGAAAACATAAATAAATTTATATCTTCCCAAAGAAACATTGTTAGACTATGATCTTTAAAGTGAGAATGATTGTAATAATGTAATATTATTTTTAAAAATAATTTTAAGTAGTATATGTGGAGTATTTATTTCAAAAATGAGAAATTACAGTAATGATCTAATATAAGTCAGAAATCAACCATCTTAAATTCAAGTTTTGATTTTAGAATATGATTCATATTGAAAAATGGTGATTTTTGATAATCATATCTTGATTTTTAAGTTTGTAAATCTTGAGATTTCTCGAGTTGATCGGTATTTGAATTTTCATCGATTTCTAACGATCGGGAGGTGGTTGAGCATCGCGATTGATGCTGAAGGTAGTTCGTGTGGCATGGAGCAAGGGAAAAATGGTCGTAGAGTTTATCGATCATCGGAGCGGGTTGAGGACGGCGAAGTAGGGTTTTTAGCTAAGTTTTGGTCGAGGCTAGAAATGGGGTCGCTGCGTCATCTCTGTAGCATCGAGCTTGTTCGGAGGTTGGGAAATGGAAGCGTGGTGGATCGGCGAAGGTGTGGACGGAGGCTCGTGATCGCTGGTGATCGGAAGCGTCGAGTCGAGGAGGTTTGGTCGATGTTCTACTGTTCCAGCTTCATCGATATAGTTCGATTTCGATTTTGGTTTCGTGTTGAACTTTGGGGGGTCGGGATCGATGATGGAGATGATCGACGACATGTTGGAAGTAGCGCGGATGATCGGAGTGGCGAAATTCAGGCGTGCACGTGCACGCGTATCATCTGTATATCTGGGTGTTTCGTGAGGTTGAGGAAGGCGATGGTTTCCTCGGGTTCAAGCACGGGAAAACGAAGATTTGACTTGAAGCAAGAGAAAGATTGTGGATTACTCGGTTTGGGCTCGGGTAATTTACGAGTTTTGCTCGGGGGTTTTTGTTTGGGTTTGCATAACCAGATTTTAATGAAAGTATAATCAAGTTTTTAAAAAAAAAGTATATTGAAATAAATAAGTTTTCAAATGGAATATAAATCAAGTTCCAAAGTAATTTATTAAAAGAAGTTTTTCAATCAAATTTCAAAAATTTAATTCTTAAAGATAAGTGTTTTGAATTTAAATTGTTTTGTTTTGAAATAATTATATATATATATGGTTAATTATCTTATTAAATCTCTATTTGTTTTCTAAACTAAAATGATGTAATTAAGGAAGTGATTATGGTAAGTGTATTGAACTTTAATTAATCAATATTTTGGCATAAAATGATTTCAAGCATTTAATTTAGATAATGCAATTAAGTAATGAATTAAGATAAAAAGGTTTATCTTTAATTAATTAAGGTGGATAATTAAAGGAATAATTAATTGATTAATTTATTAGTGTAATTAATAAAGGATAATTAAGGGTTAATTAATTAATTAATAATTGAAGGTTAATTAATTAAGAAATTAAAAGAAAATTAATTGATGATTAAAAGTTAATTAATTAAAGTGATTAATTAAAGTGATTAATTAGTAAATGTAATTAATTAAGATAATTAATTAAATAAAAGTTAATCATTTAATAATTAAAGGTTAATTGAATTATTAATTAAGGTTGATTAATTAATAATTAAAGGTTAATGAATTTATTATTAAAGGTTAATTAATAAATGATAAAGGATAATTAATTAAAATGGTTTGAAAGTAATTAATGTTAATTAACCAGGATTAGAAATTTATTCATAAGTAATTAATCTGGTTTAAGTTAATTATAATCAGATAATGAATTGATCTTACTTATGAATGATTGAGTAATATTGAATGCCTTGGATTATTTGATATATCTGATATGTGATTATGATGCTCTGTGATATGAGATGCTTCGGATGAATTGTGATAATATAAGTTATTTATCTATGATATAATTGCTATGTGAATATGATATCCTGAATTTAAATTAAATTGTTTAACTTAAACATCTTAGCTTAAAAAGGATGACATTTGAATTCGAAGAGACCGGAGTCGGATATCAGTAATATCCGAAACCACTTCGATTAGTGATCTGCTATAATTCTTTGTAAATTTGATTATGGAATCAAATAGGCTGGAATGGAATAAATTAAGTATCATGACTATTTTAACTAAGTAACGGTACTTAGATATTGTTGTGTGAAAATAAGTGTTGATTATATAAGTTGTTTACTTGTAGTAAAGTACGAGTTACCCCGGGTTTAAATAAGTTCTATGGATTGAAATTTCATGTTAGATGAGTTTACTCACGCTGGTTTCCAGCCTGACCCGGGTGTTACTTTGATGTAATGCTCGGGTCAGACCGAGTATTACAGATTCCAGGTAAGGACGTTCTGGAGCTCAGGAGGCGAGCTGGATGGCAGGAACGTATAGAGTGTTTTCCGCTGTGTATTTGAGAGTTGTATTGATAGTAGTGTGGGGCAGGTTGATATAACTGTCCAGTCTATTGTAATGATTGTAACTCTGATTAATTGTATTGAAAGTAACAATTACAGCTTTCTTTTATAAAAATGCTATTATTTGTTATTATATTTAATCCACTGCGAATGTGAGATGTTGTGTTTTCTGTTCTTCTTTCTGTTTCTTTCTTCTATCTCTTTTCTTTTTCTTCTAACTATCTGGAAATTTCGGGTTCGAAATTTCCGGGTCGTTACAGTTGGTATCAGAGCTGAAGGTTAAGCGAGAACCTTGGCTCTGTTGGGATTACTCGTTAAGGATAGGGTCAATGGTACCCTAGAACGAGTTGAGTGTATATATATATGAGAGCGTAATTGTTATTTTCTTATATAAGGATTTTAAATGATTTTATATAAGAATATATTTTGATATATAAAATGATATTTCTTTCTAATAAATATTAAGGTAATTGGTTGTTAAAATATTGGAATTAAATTAAGTGGTAATAGAAATAAAGCCAAATTAAAATTAAATGAAGATAAGTTTGAAATGAATTCAAACTAAAATTAAAATCATGAATTTGTAGAAATGTTATCAAGAATAAAGGTAATAATGAATTGGTTTCCAGATATGATAATCTTGGTTATTATCATAAATGGTAATTGTGTTTAATAATGAATGTTGTTAATGATTTAGCAAAATGAAATGTTTAGGGAAGTAAACATTTAAGTGAGTATAACTTATAAATTGGAATTGAAGAGAATTTAAAATTGTGAAATTTTAAATCTAAATCCAGAAAACTTGAAATTGTTTTAAAAAAAGTTGTTTTGAATTAAAACCAAAGGTGGTTTAAAAATTTAAAGTATAACTTGGTGTGTAAAGAAAATGTATATATGAGGAATATATATAATATCAATGATGATTTGAAATAAACACTTAGTGTTGAGTTTTAAATTGGAATGTGATGTAAAACCCAAAGTAAAGTAAGTTTTTAAACTTAAAAAGGGAAAGACTATTAATCTAAAATTTAAAATTTGAATGGGAATTCAAATTGTGAAAAGTTGACCGGATTAAGTAAATTTAACTTGAAGGAAGTTAAATAAGTTGAATAAATAACTTGAATTGGAAATTTCAAGATGAAATTTAAATTTAACTTGGGTAGTTAAATGGTTAATTTAAATGGGAGTTATGAGTGATCTCAAAATGGGTTTGAGATCTGGAAATTGAAAATGGATAATAAATTAGAATCTGAAGATTAAATTGTTTTTGAATTCTTATTTGAACTTTATAATAAGTTAAGTAAAGATAATTTTAAAATAGAATTTTGGAATTTGGATTTAAAATTAAATGGTTTAAAGATTTAAGTTGTTAAATTAAAAAGTAAAGGTTAATTTGATTTAAAGGATTAAATCAACATTTAAAATTTTTAACTCGAATTTATATAATTCGAGATGGTTTTAATTTGAGATTTGAATAGAATTAGTTCAAATTGAATTTGATTTGAATTAATTAGAATTGTGATTGAAGATGGATAAACATAAGTTTAAATGGAAAATTTGAATTGAAATAATTTGAAATAAAATTTAAGTTGAATGAGTTCAAATTCAAATGGGAATTGGGATTAATTCAAATTGGAATTGAAATAAATAAAATTGGTTCAATTTGAAATTTATATGAATTAATTGAAATTGTGATTAAAGTTGAATAAGATTAAAAATCAAATGGAATTTGATTTGAAATTTGGAAAGGAATTAAGATTAATTCAACTTGAATTGGGATTGAATAAAATTCAATGGAAATTGAAGTATTGAGTCAATTTAAATGGAAGTGGAAATTTAAAGTGAATTAATGGGAAATTAATTGGAAATGGAGATTGGGAAATTAAACAGTTTGGCTCTGGATTATTTTCAAATTTTTTTTAATACAAGTATATGTTTCCAAACTATTTACTATACAATCTTTCTTCTTAAAAACCCCAAACTATCTTATACTTATTTTACAATTATTTTGAAACTATTTAATTATTTCGAAATTATTTAACTATTTTGAAACTGTCTTATAAACTAATTACTATTTTTCAGTTACTTATATCTAATCGCTATTTTAAAAACTATTTTGCAATTATCTAACTATTTTATACCTACTTAACTATTTTACAGCTATTTTACAAACTAATAACTATTTTTCAACTACTTATCTACTTTAAACTTTTCCAAGCTATTTTTAAATTTAAATAGGTCAGAGTTCAAACTGTTTGTAATTGAAGTAATAACTCAATTGGAAATGGAAGCAATTGAGAATAAGTGAATGGAATTGAAGGAAATGTGAATAGAAAAGAGAATTGATTTGGCTAATAACCAACAAAGATAAATACGTAGGATATACGTATATTATTCTATTCGCATAGTGATTTGATCCAGATTCGAACACAGAATTTCGAGATAGTATTATCGATCCGAGTTGGGATTTTTCGCTCGATTTTCGACGGCGAACCTGGATATGGATTTTTGATTGGTTCTGGATATTCTCTATCATAGCTACGACTATGCAAGGAGAATGACGGATTCTGGTCAAGAAACCAGATCTGAGTCCGCACTAGGAAGTCGGGTGGACGATACTAGTTCGGAGGTGAAATTTTGTGATCGATTGAGCGATCAGACTGATATTGCATACGGATGATATGTGTATATCGTACGGGTTTGAATAAAATTGATATTGAAGTTGTGGATAAGGATTGTAAAATGATCTTTGAAATGAAAAGTATTTTTGTGAAATATAATGGAATTGGATATTTCTTTGGTTGAAATTTACTTTATGGAGATAAGTAAATGGTAAATAACTTTATAAAGAAATCAAACTTGAATATTTGATTTGGCAATAAATAAAGTTGTATTTTGTAATATGATAAACTTCCCTTATTGAATCTAGCCAGAATAAAAAGGGTTTTGAAATAATTGAAGTATAAAAGAGGTTTTATACAAGTTTGAAATGATCCAAAGATTTTCAAAGTTATATATATCTATATCTATATATATATATAAAGCATTTTATGAGAATGATTTTGGAAAAGGTTTTGGGAACCTATATAATTTGGAAAAGGCTTTTGATTTTTGGAAAATCAATTTTGGATTTTGAAAAGCCTAGTTTGAGAATTATCGATTTTGGTAATCGATTTTGTGTAAAGGAGATTTTGATAAATCATAAAGGGTATGATTTGAAGATACTATAAGTATATAGTATAAAGTGTTTTGAGAATAGCTCTGGGGAAAAAGGCGCTTCCTTGAAATGAACTTCTCAGGAGTACCACTGGGTGGTACTGCCTTGAGCCCCAAGGGGGGGTTTCTAAAGTTGATCCTGTGAGGAGTCCGGACAAAACTAGTTCCTGAGGATTATTTGTGTAGCGAAAGTCGAGGGGCTGGTGCCCACAGAGGCATTTGAGTTATGCTGTGACAACAATTTAACTCAATGTCACTGCGATCTACTGCAGACCATAGCGAAAGTCATGTGTGCCGCTGAGAGCCAACTGTCTACGTTTGATTTTATATCGGTAGACTGTGACACTATGGTAACATAGCGAAAGTCGTTTGTGCCGCTGAGAGCCAACTGTCTACGTTTGATTTTATATCGGTAGACTGCGACCTATGTGGGAGAAGTTTCATTTTGACAGCGAAAACGTGTGTGCCGCTGAGAGCCAACAGTTACATGGACTTTTGCTGCGACGGCAACGTAACCCTGGATGTAACTGCGATCTGTTGTGGGTTCCATGGTGTAATCAGTTACATGGACTTTTGCTGCGATGGCAACGTAACCCGTGATGTAACTGTGACCTTGGATGGGGGTGATGATTTCTAGAGCATTCTCACCAAAGATATTTCCTCTATTTTCAAAACTGTTTCTATATTTTCATAAATTATTTTCCAATTATTTTCACTGGGTGTTGAAAACGGGTTTACCAAGTACTGATAGATTTTCAGTCTTACGCCTGATCAACGTATGACCGAATTTCTATGAGAACCAGGATGGACTTGTTGAGACATCGAGTTATAAAAAGTATTTTTATAAAAACTATTTTGATAATATTATGTAGATTTTTAAAATGTTTTGAAAAATTTAAATAAAAAGAGTTAAGAGTTAAGATGTTTAAGGAATAATTTAACTAATAATCAACATTATAATAAAATTCTTGCTTCGTTCCTTTTCGAGGACGAAAAGATTTAAAGGGGGGAGGAATGTGATAACCCAGATTTTGGGACATCTGATAATTTGATAATTAACTATTTAATCAATTAAACAGATAAAATTCTGATAATAAAAGATATCCGGATATGTAAATGAATTTGAAAATATAATAATAATTGAATTATAAATATCTGGATAAATATTTATTTGACAATATCTTAATTTAATTAATTTAAAATTGGCAAAATTGTTAATTTCAAATCAATAATAGTAATATGTTGTATATATTCATGTATAGAGAATTATTTTATATAAATTGAATTTGTGTTTGTTTAAATATATGATATATATATATATACATCAAATTGATTTTTAAATTGATTTCGAATTTTCTGGATTTAAATTTGGGAATTTAAAGGGTAGATATTTTAAATATTTTAAAATAATATATAAGCTTTTATTTATAAATATAATTGGTTTTATTTTCTTTAAAAGTAATTTTTATATATAGATAAGTATTTGTAAATTTATAAATTAAGTATAAAGCTTTTATTAATATTTAAAAAAATAAGTAAAGATTACTTAAATTACAAGTGTTGAATTATGAGATCATGTAATTACATGTGTAAGCTAATGTATCATGCAATTTAACAAGTGTCCCTATTTTATTATTTTAAAAATCTTTAATAAAAAGATAGGATAAATTATATATATACATCTCCATACCTCTCTTTCATTTCTTTTATCAGCCATTTTCTAAAACAAAACTAAGAAACAAAAACCTGTAACACAATCCAGTAAAACAAAAATCAAAGAATTCAAACAATATCTCCACAAATTCAAGTGAAGAGCAAGCTAAGCAAATTCAAGCTAGGATTCAACAACTCAGATCAAAGAAATCTCTTTCACAAATACAATCTGAAGCTAAGCAAAGGATCATCTCAAATAAATTCCAGTTTCAAGTGGCAAGATCAAAACAAAGTTTCCAGATCAACTAACAATTTTCAAAAAACTATTCTCTGATTCCTCTGTTCAAAATCAACGTGAGTAAACACCTCTTTTAAAACTAAAACTGTGTTTATACTCCATGCATGTGATAAATCTGTGTAGTAATGTTGTAAATATGGTTTGCATGGATGTTTTTAACTGAAATATGGTTTAAACTACTATGTATATTGATGTGCATGTCTGTGTGTATATGTATACCCGCCTCTGTAGTGTTCACAGGCTCAGGAAAACATAAATAAATTTATATCTTCCCAAAGAAACATTGTTAGACTATGATCTTTAAAGTGAGAATGATTGTAATAATGTAATATTATTTTTAAAAATAATTTTAAGTAGTATATGTGGAGTATTTATTTCAAAAATGAGAAATTACAGTAATGATCTAATATAAGTCAGAAATCAACCATCTTAAATTCAAGTTTTGATTTTAGAATATGATTCATATTGAAAAATGGTGATTTTTGATAATCATATCTTGATTTTTAAGTTTGTAAATCTTGAGATTTCTCGAGTTGATCGGTATTTGAATTTTCATCGATTTCTAACGATCGGGAGGTGGTTGAGCATCACGATTGATGCTGAAGGTAGTTCGTGTGGCATGGAGCAAGGGAAAAATGGTCGTAGAGTTTATCGATCATCGGAGCGGGTTGGGGACGGCGAAGTAGGGTTTTTAGCTAAGTTTTGGTCGAGGCTAGAAATGGGGTCGCTGCGTCATCTCTGTAGCATCGAGCTTGTTCGGAGGTTGGGAAATGGAAGCGTGGTGGATCGGCGAAGGTGTGGACGGAGGCTCGTGATCGCTGGTGATCGGAAGCGTCGAGTCGAGGAGGTTTGGTCGATGTTCTACTGTTCCAGCTTCATCGATATAGTTCGATTTCGATTTTGGTTTCGTGTTGAACTTTGGGGGGTCGGGATCGATGATGGAGATGATCGACGACATGTTGGAAGTAGCGCGGATGATCGGAGTGGCGAAATTCAGGCGTGCACGTGCACGCGTATCATCTGTATATCTGGGTGTTTCGTGAGGTTGAGGAAGGCGATGGTTTCCTCGGGTTCAAGCACGGGAAAACGAAGATTTGACTTGAAGCAAGAGAAAGATTGTGGATTACTCGGTTTGGGCTCGGGTAATTTACGAGTTTTGCTCGGGGGTTTTTGTTTGGGTTTGCATAACCAGATTTTAATGAAAGTATAATCAAGTTTTTTAAAAAAAAAGTATATTGAAATAAATAAGTTTTCAAATGGAATATAAATCAAGTTCCAAAGTAATTTATTAAAAGAAGTTTTTCAATCAAATTTCAAAAATTTAATTCTTAAAGATAAGTGTTTTGAATTTAAATTGTTTTGTTTTGAAATAATTATATATATATATATGGTTAATTATCTTATTAAATCTCTATTTGTTTTCTAAACTAAAATGATGTAATTAAGGAAGTGATTATGGTAAGTGTATTGAACTTTAATTAATCAATATTTTGGCATAAAATGATTTCAAGCATTTAATTTAGATAATGCAATTAAGTAATGAATTAAGATAAAAAGGTTTATCTTTAATTAATTAAGGTGGATAATTAAAGGAATAATTAATTGATTAATTTATTAGTGTAATTAATAAAGGATAATTAAGGGTTAATTAATTAATTAATAATTGAAGGTTAATTAATTAAGAAATTAAAAGAAAATTAATTGATGATTAAAAGTTAATTAATTAAAGTGATTAATTAGTAAATGTAATTAATTAAGATAATTAATTAAATAAAAGTTAATCATTTAATAATTAAAGGTTAATTGAATTATTAATTAAGGTTGATTAATTAATAATTAAAGGTTAATGAATTTATTATTAAAGGTTAATTAATAAATGATAAAGGATAATTAATTAAAATGGTTTGAAAGTAATTAATGTTAATTAACCAGGATTAGAAATTTATTCATAAGTAATTAATCTGGTTTAAGTTAATTATAATCAGATAATGAATTGATCTTACTTATGAATGATTGAGTAATATTGAATGCCTTGGATTATTTGATATATCTGATATGTGATTATGATGCTCTGTGATATGAGATGCTTCGGATGAATTGTGATAATATAAGTTATTTATCTATGATATAATTGCTATGTGAATATGATATCCTGAATTTAAATTAAATTGTTTAACTTAAACATCTTAGCTTAAAAAGGATGACATTTGAATTCGAAGAGACCGGAGTCGGATATCAGTAATATCCGAAACCACTTCGATTAGTGATCTGCTATAATTCTTTGTAAATTTGATTATGGAATCAAATAGGCTGGAATGGAATAAATTAAGTATCATGACTATTTTAACTAAGTAACGGTACTTAGATATTGTTGTGTGAAAATAAGTGTTGATTATATAAGTTGTTTACTTGTAGTAAAGTACGAGTTACCCCGGGTTTAAATAAGTTCTATGGATTGAAATTTCATGTTAGATGAGTTTACTCACGCTGGTTTCCAGCCTGACCCGGGTGTTACTTTGATGTAATGCTCGGGTCAGACCGAGTATTACAGATTCCAGGTAAGGACGTTCTGGAGCTCAGGAGGCGAGCTGGATGGCAGGAACGTATAGAGTGTTTTCCGCTGTGTATTTGAGAGTTGTATTGATAGTAGTGTGGGGCAGGTTGATATAACTGTCCAGTCTATTGTAATGATTGTAACTCTGATTAATTGTATTGAAAGTAACAATTACAGCTTTCTTTTATAAAAATGCTATTATTTGTTATTATATTTAATCCGCTGCGAATGTGAGATGTTGTGTTTTCTGTTCTTCTTTCTTCTTTCTGTTTCTTTCTTCTATCTCTTTTCTTTTTCTTCTAACTATCTGGAAATTTCGGGTTCGAAATTTCCGGGTCGTTACAGTAGTGGTCGCACATAAATGGAATACAAGTATGACAAGGCACATGAGGCAATACCCAAGGTAGTGATACTACCGTTCGCCTGATCCGGACTGGTGAGAACGCAACGCCGCAGCGCCCGCAACACCGTGAAACAACACTCCCAAAATCAAGGGTGCACCAATCGACAACAAGTAATAAGTAGTTCGAAGAAGTGTGTCCACTTGAGGTAGCTAATCCTCCATTGGCCCGGCACAGCTCCTGTTTTAGTCATTTCCAATTTGACACAAGTGTCAAGGCTATCCATCATCGTTCTCTTTCTTCAGTCATCACGTACATCATTCCAACCACTTCATTCTGGATCATCACTCCGCGTATAGTTATTAAAGTGGTTTTCGGCTTAGATAGAGAGTATATCCATAACCGAATTCCGGTCTCTTTAATAACTTCCGTAATTATTTCACCGATTGGTCGTTATATATTTCAAAACCAAATCAATTTCAATTTATAAATCAGAGTTTATAAATCAACATTTCGTTTGCCTTTCCAAATCAATTTCCATAATTTACGTTTCAAAACTTCCACATTCATAATTTCAAGATCTTACAATTCAATTTCAATTTCTATTTAAAACAATTCAAATATCGATTCAAGTTCGTCAATAAAATTTATTCCGAAATCATTTAAATCAATTTAATTTAACATCCAAGTCAGTTTAACTTCATTTATCGATTTTATTCAATATTCGTTAAGTAAATTTATCATTCAAATCAATTTCTATTAAATTTCCAATTCACTAAATCAATTTTGTAAAGACCCAAAAGTTGGCCTTCGAAAATCGGCACCCGTACTTCACATTGTACTCAAAATGCCGCAGATTCAAATGCCAAATCTGGTTCTCCGGAGCTTATAACAACATTAAGTAAATAACACAGCGAAATAAATGAATAATACATTGATATACAATATCCGATACAACAGAGTGATACAATGAATATCAATATACATCAGAGATATGATACAACAAATAGCAGCGGAAAAGAAAAAATAGATAACTAACATCAGCAGCGGAACAATAACTCTAAGATAGTCTTCAAGAGAGAACTCCAGCAGTAGCTCGAACTCCCAATAACGATACACCAAGAATAAGCAAGTGCAGTCCGATCCAAAGACTGAACTAGCTCCAGAAAATCTACAAGTCCTGACTATCTGAAAAACCCAACTCTAGACTGCTCGTGTAGAAAATTATGAGCACCCAGAGTTTAGGAAAGGAACAATAAACTCCGAGTCAGTCGTGGGACTGGTGTGAGCAACAAAAACAGTTTATCTTTAAATAACACAAAAGAATTTAAACATTGAAAACCGCAATGCTTTTGGAAAATGAAACTACCATAAGACCTCCCACCACACACACAATGCAAACGCAGACTTGGAGGAGATTTCTTCTTATGTTAGTCAAAGATGCTTACTACGCAAAATCAAATCATTTTTAATATTATTATTAGTGCATAGTGCAGAAAACATTTCGAAAGTAGAATATAAATCCTAGCCAGCATAGACATTTCGAACTATGCCTACTATAGCTACCATCCAAACAGTGGGGCGCCACCATAAGTGAATGATAGGTTCTACAACTAAAACCGTACAAGTTCGTATTGGAGTTTGGATTTCCAACAAATGGTCAGGCTAAGGAACTTCCTATCCACGATGGGTACGTCCCTGGAATAGACGACCCGAGAACCTAACCGGATCTCTGCCAACACAAGGCCGGGTTACCTCTGCAAAAATAGGTAACTACTGACACGCGTATGCCATCCCCCGATCGTCACCGATCTTCCCGAGGATCCCCGATTTCCAACAAACCACATAGAAAAATAATGCAGTAACCACAGAGGTTAAGTATCTGGGCTCCATACCATGATACCACCTTTATCCAGAAGGAATGACATACACTAAAGGGCGCTACTCCCTAGAACCTTGCTGCATCCTTCCTGTTTTGACCATTTCCGGGGTGTGAGGCTCGACGAAGTCTCGTCCACAAAGCTACGCTTTGTTCACAAAGCCATGCTTCGGGTCAAACAAATGATCAACCTATGATCACAAAGATATAAGATCAAACAAATGATCATATCGCAAATGATCAAACACTGATCATCACACAGCAACACTCAGCATGCCACATTACCAAATTGGGATATATCGCTGATAAATTTCAACTACAAAACCTCTGAGCTCGTACGTCTCAGAGAAGGGTGTTAAGCTAAGAGAATAAATTCTCCGCCACCAACAGAAATGTATTTGAAAGAAATCGGCTTTATATCTCAAAGTGTAATGTCAGACATGTATCCATACAAGTCTGTTCCGGGTTCGAACAGAACCGAAGGCACTTCTTACGAAGCCCTTGCAATTCCGGGTATTCACAATCCCGTCCGGACTCCCCATCACAAAGGGTGATAAAATCTCTATACCGGGAACCAGTCGGTGCAGAGACATTCGACGAGTTGTCCTTTCGTTTTCGTGAATATCCGGTCTTCAACACCGGTCTTCAAATGCTATCCATATACGACGTATCATTATTCGGAATGGGTTATATGACACAAATGTCTTTTCCCGGCTAACCCGAATAATGAGAGCAATATTCAAAAATCATATGGATATTGGGGTCTCAATTAAGTCACAACTTAATAATTCAACTTCTTTTAAAATGGTTTCAATCGATTACCATTTCAAATCTTTTAAACAAAAAGATTTATTTTACAAAGTTCACTCAGTTTTCACAAAGATTCATTCACAGTTTTTCCAAAACAATTTCTGTTTCAATTGGATTAACTCGTTAAATCTTTAAAATAAAGATTCAACTTATAGCTTTCAAAACAATTTCATTTCGAATGGTTTAAACAAATCATTATTTTTAAATCTGTTAAAAATAAACAGATTCAATTCATAGCTTTCAAAAAGAATTCATTCATAACTTGGAAAACCATCTTTCAATTTATACTTGAAATTCCTTTAAATTGGAATTTCATTTCTTATATATACGAAAGCTTTTATCATTTGAAAACAAACAGTTTTCATTTAAGAAAAATCCAATTTTATTTGCACGGGTTAAAGTCCTTGAATTATATTCATATTCCAAAATCACTACTTTTAAAATGGTTTAACCCTTATATAACGATATAAATTCTTTAATCCCTAGTTTCAAATTATAGAATTCGATTTCAAATCTTGAATTTAAGTTTAAATCAAATTATTTAAACTTCCAACTTTATCAAGTTATTCAAAATTAAATTTCATCTTTGAAATTCCATTTCAAAAGCTTTTCACTTTAACCCAAATTTCTAATTTCAAAATCAATTGAAATTAAAATTTCAATTCCAAAAAACATCAGATTTAAATTATCTGTGACTTAACCGATTTCCACGTGAAATCCATATTTGTGTGTGTAAAGGTGTAGTCCAGGGGTTTTACACACAATAGTGCAACATCAATAATCACAGATATATCGATAAGCGGTATAATCGATAACGCTCATCTTCATTCACAGATTCATAGATAAAATAAATTTATCAGCCACAAAGATTCACAATTATAATTCGATGTGGGTTTCGGATAACCAACTGGAATCCGACTCCCTGTCGCATCGAAATTCAAGTGTCGTTTCACGGCAAAGGGTTTCATATTCACATAACAATATATACATCACAGATAAGTAAATTACAGATCATAACGTAATCAGGATATATCACAAAGTATCACAATCAGGGATATCAAACAATCAAATCAATAGAATCCAAATATTCGTAAGTAAGGTCAGTTAATATCTGATTAATTCAAATCAGATTAATTTCTTATGAATAAATTTCTAATCCTGGTTAATTAACTTCAATAATTTACAAATCATCTTGGTAAATTACTCTTTAATCATTTATTTATTAACCGTTAACAATAAATTAATTAACCTTTAATTATAGTTCATCAATCTTTAATTATTTAAATAATTAATCTTTAATTATAGATTTCACCATTTAATTGATTGTCTTCAATTAATAATTTAACCTTTAATTAATTACCATTTAATTAATTATCCTTAATTATAAATAAATCAGCTTTAAGTTAATAATTAATTGATCTTTAGTTAATTATAAATCATAAATCAATATATATTTAACTTAACTTTTAAGTTAATAAATTTAAACATTAAATCCACTTCTCAATTTCTTAATTAAGTTTTCTTTAAAATAAATCCCTTTCGAATATAAGTTTAAAACATTTTAATTAACTTAATTAACTTCAGACATATTGTTATTTCAAAACCTTTCAAAACACATTCATATTTGTACTTAACAACAATCTTTATTTTTAAGAAAAATAAGTTTAGAAATTAAATTGTCTTAAATTTGTTCAAATTTTAAAATCTGGAAATATACAATCCCTGCCTGCTTCGAGTCATACCCGAGAAAATTTTGCCTCTGCTTCGAGTTTTTCCAGAAATCGACCCGAGTGAGTATTTTTTTTCGAATTTTTGTTTAAGTGTTTTTCGACCCGGTAGCCTTTCAATTTTACTCGAGTTCGACTTCGAGTCGTAACTGCTTTTCCCCGAGTCAAACTTCGAGACACCTTCCTCTTCCCCAAACTCCATTTCCCAGATACACACACCCATACGTGCACGTGCACACTTCATCGGAGCACCTTCAGTCGACGCCGAGATGTCGAACAAGTCGACGATCACCTCCTCGTTCCCCCTGACCTCCCAGATCACTCGACCGAGTCGCCGATCAAAATCGAGATATACAACACAGACTTCATCAAAACACCCACCAGAAAATCGCCTCGTCCCCCTACCTCTGGCCATCGGAGGCCATGGAAATTTCGCCAGAGCTTCGTCGACGTCACCTCCATCGTTCCTCCAAACCACGGCGAACTCGATCCATCCTTCAACTTCCAGTCACGACATTTCGAACGCGACCCAAAACACCAAATTAAACCCTACATTGATCCACCGCAATCACCACACCCATCATAACAATTCGTGAGCATTTTTCCCAGATTACTACATCATCAAGCTTGCCTCTCTCCAAATTCCAGAAATTAAATTTGTTTAAATCGACTGAAATTTGTAAAAATGCCTCTAGACTTCATTTTCGAACTGCACCTTGAACCCTCTCTTAAAAATCATCATTTAAATCTTAAAAATCATCATTTAACAATTCAAAACAGCTTATCTAATCGAAACTCGAAAATAAATCATTTGATTTTCTGACAAATATTGTTCATCACTGTGATATTTGAATTTCAAAATCTTTTCTAAATATTCCTTCTTGGAACCATTTTTAAAATTCAAGTTGTAACATTATAAACAACTTTCATTCAGACATTATAATCAAATTTTTGTTATACGAAGAGATACGAAATTTTCTCTTAAATTTTGAAGTTCTGTTACTTAACAGAACCATATATGTATACATCTATAGGCAAACACATCACTTTCAATATGTATATCTATACATACAGGCATTTATCCCAATAACAGCAAGCAATCACATCAAGACAATCCACAAATTCAAGTTTAAGTGGTTAGTTTTTGCTCACCTGTTTCCTGGAAGAACAAAGAAGAACAGAGAAAGATTGAGGCTTGAAGGCTGCAGTTTTGAACTTGCTTTGAATTGAGTGATGTTTGCTTTGATCAGTTCTGGTTTTGATGAATTCATATTGTTGTTGAAGTTTAAGTTGAATTTTTGTTTGAGTTTTCACTATGATGCTTGCTCCCATTTTACTTTCTCAGCTCGAACCGAAATGAGGGGGAGATATAAAGAAATGAGTCTATAAAGTAATATTTTCTTGTACAAATTGATATAATTTGGTTGTACAAACTGTAGGCAGGGATATTTCTTTGTTTGTAGGCTGATGAGAAGAGAATTTGGGTGCTGCATTTATTATGTTGTACCCTTATGTCTTCAGCTGAGATGATAGCCTCAAGTACATATGTTCCTTCATTTTTCTTTGTTTTATCACTTTACTTGTTTCACAGCCTACATACTACTTTACTCGGCCGAGATCTTATTACTTCATGCTTGAATACATATTTGCTTTGTCTACCTTTTCTCTAATTTGGCTGATATGATATGCTTTGTTTATTGTACAAAGATATTTTTATTTTCTTTGCTTTGTTCTTATTCTTGCTTATTATAATGTTGTTTCTTCATTTGTAAGCTTATACCCATCTATTTGTTTACTTTCTATTTTTAGTTTAAATATTAATTATTATTATTATTATACTTCGTATTCATTTTCTTATATTATTTTATAAACTCAAATGCTATTTTACTTCTATCTTTTTACCATTTATATTAAGACTTAAATTCAGAGATCAATATATATATATATAAATCGTTTAAATTCATAGGACTTAATATAGACTCTAAGACAGTCGGGGGAACCCGCAATCAATCAATCCATAAAAAAATTTTAATTTTACAAATTTTTATTCAAAAATTCATTTAATTATCGATGTAAATAAAATTAAATTTCGGGGTCGTTACAAATTTCTTAAGTTCAACTTCATTAAATCAAAACTTACAATTTTGAATTAAATTAAATTCATCAAATCAAATTCTTTAAATTTCAAGTCTTGCATTAATTTCAATAAATCACATTTTATTTCTTGTTAAAGAAATTCAGTTTCACTTATTTACTTACTTAAATAAATTTCCAAAACTTAATTAATAAAGAAACTCAATTTCAATTATTTACGAAGTAAAATTCACTTATTCAAAAGTTCAATTTCTCTTTTTAAAGAATCCAATTCAATTTAATCATTAAATAATTCAATCTTATTTGATTATTAAATAATTCAAAACTTAATTATTAAATAATTTCAAAGTTTAATAATTTCAACTTAATTATAATTTCAAACTTAATTATTAAATCATTTCAAAGTTAAACAGCATTCTTTCATCAATTACATTGTTAAAATTTTGTTTCAGATTATTACATATTAACATTTTCCTTTCATAAAAATTCAAATTTCAACTTCATTTCAAAACCATATTATTTATTCAAATAAAATCTTTGTTTTATTTTTAATTCAAATTATTGACCAATCGAGTTTTATTTAATTCTCTATCCTAGGTCAAAGTTCAATTTGGGTATTTATCATTTCAACCCGATTCCAATTCAATTCAAAATCAAAACATAACAAAGGGAACTTGCAGTGTGATAACTGGGATAGTGTCAAAGTAAATAAACAAACAATAACAACAATCAATATCAATCCAATAATCAATTCAAATAATCCCGAAATAACCGTATTAATTCGCATTGTTATTTGTACGAATTAATATAATTATTTCTAGAATCTACACTATCATTTCATGTAGATTAAAGATTATTACATTACGGTTTTCACTTGTCATTCAATTTCAATTTTTTACACTACAACAATAAATCCAATATACGTCGATGGTTCAAAGTGTAATTATCACTATTCTACATGTCAATTAATTTAACAAATAAAACGGGGTCATATTCAACAAATCAAATTTAACATATAAATCAGTTTTAAAATTGTTAACTATCCTATATCAATTTCAATTCTGCATACTATTAATCACTTAACATTAACTAATTAACGTCCAATATAAACATCAAACAATCAACCAATTATCAGCCAAACTAGATTATCATTTCATAATTAACAGTTAATGGTGTAAGATGTCATAAGTAAACTGATACAGGTGATAGCATATAAAACAGTGTAAATAACTAACAACAGCATATTTCAATTGTCGTTTCAATTGAAATCAAATTTAATAAATAAAAGAACGTTAATCGTGAGTGAGTGCTCACCTTTCAAGGCTAGAGGGAGATAGACAATGAAACAAGTTATGGATCCAAGCACGAATTCCAAAGCAAAACAGAATTGGCACGAATTGGACGGACAAAGCTGATAATGAGGAATTGATAAACAATTTAAATTAGAACTGGGTCAATGCAGATATGCGGTACAAGCGAACTTATGGATATAACTAAATATATATAATCACATTCTAAATTCAACGTATATTGAATTAAATATATATAGGAATTTCAAAATCCATTGTTTTAACAAAACTGAAATAGTAAAGTCAAAAATAAATTATATGTTATAACTAACAATATTTAATATAAATTAAGTATTGACAAAATCAACTTAAATCCGAAATATTATTTATATATAAACAAATATGTGTAAGCTATTCCTATGTGCAACCAACTATATTCATGTTACTCAAGATGTATGTAGACCCATATATGCAGACCCAACAACATACTAGTATAAGATATATATATATATATATATATATATATAATAACCCATATAACACTAATATAACTGTACATACATTTATATAAACACATATTATACACAACTACCCTAATTTATATAAGACAACTCCCAGGGTTATAATATAACAGCAGCTTGAAAATTTTCCGAATATAAATCTTATATACTATAAATATTGCCTATAGAGTATTGTTTAAATCAATAACTTTCGAAAACAAGGTATAAACTTACTTTATAAAATATGTATATTACACTATAACCTGAATATAATTTCGTACCTGAATACTATGGTACATATCTTAATGTAAATGTGTAAGCTGTGATAGAAATTTTAAAACAAAGGATTTTCAGCTTACAAGTTCCGTGCAAACAGCTGGCCTTGTACGATTCTATGCTATCATATACATATGTTGCCACTTAAATATGAACAGGCTACCTAATACCTAATAAGTACATTCGCTGCATACCTTTATGCAAATTTGAATAGATGTAACATATAGTAATAAAGATATGTATACTACAACACATGTTTTTTTAAGATAAAAATCTAGATATATTTATATTAATCAAATCAAATATATGGTAATATATAATCACATACGTAAGTTAGACTACGATATATGCATATACACGCGCTATCTAGACTACAACATAGACTTATCCAATATGCAGAAATCCTATATGCTGATATACATATAAGCTGTGTATATATCTCATGCAAACAAGGTAAATAAAATGCAATAGGTAATATGCAAAAGGTATAAAGGCTAGTATGTTATGATGTTACCTAAAATACATCCATGAACCAATACCGAGACCGGGTTAGTTTCGCACGTAGGTAAGGGTCAAGGCTGGTGAGGTTAAAGGTAGAGATCGAGAGGCGGTTGTTGCCGTCGATGTTGGTGGACCACAAGACGTTGGAGTGGAGAGGTGGCAGCTTGGCAAAGCGATGGTGGGCCGAGCTTGGGTTGCGTGGCTCGGATGGGCTCGGTTCGGAAGGGAACGGTTGCACGGAGAGGGAGGCGAATGGAATGAGGTGATGGGCGGTGGAGGTGGGAACGTGCTGAGGAGGTCGGCGTGGAAGGTGGCGGGTGGATGTGAAGGGATGAGAGGCAACAGGTGGGTGAGGTTTCCGGTGAGGTCGGATGAACGTGGCTGTGGGTGTTTGCGTGAGATGGGAATGTTGGCGTGAATGGTGGCGAGAGCATGGATGCGGAGGAGGTGGGTAGTCTTCGGCTTCAGGTCTTGAATACGGTGGGTTGCAGACGAAAGAGAGTGGGGATCTGGGTGTAGTGAAGGGAGACGGACAGTGGCTTCAAATTTGATGAGCAGGTAAAACTTTCATACTATATTAGCTTTGATATTATTTTGTTTCGAATAGGCTCAGGGTGGGTTAAAAATATAAGAGGATAGGATGCGAATTGTTTCAGGAAGAAGAGGTTCAAATATAATAATTATAATATGTTATATTTGCAAAACGTATCCGCTTCAAGTTACAATAAATCTCCAATGAAACCGAGGCCAATGTAAGTAAAAGTTAACGTTGAGAAAACAAAACGCCAAATGAAAATAGGCTATTTAAATTCCAACTGTTGAAAATTTTTGAACGGGCCCAGAAATCTAAAAGTTAAAACGAATACCGATATGGCTATCTGTCTCGCAGATATCGTCGCGTACCGGAAACCAAAATAGACAAATGATTATACTGTGAATATCAGCATGACGAGACGATCAAAACGATATATAGATATTAGCAGTACGATTGAATTTTAAAAATTCGAATTTTTCTACTGGCGGAAAATGCAAGAAAAACGCTGAAAAATAAGATCGACGGAGCCAAAGATGTCCGAATTAGGAAAAACGCCAAACTGACATCTTGCTCAGAAGATGGTTTAGAATTTTTCTATGTAAAAATATTTAGGTTTCGGAAACATTTTATTTTCATCGCTTTTTAACTGATTAAATTGAAGTAAATTTACGCGCGAAATAAACTTTCATATTTTCGGACGAAAATTTACCAGTTGCTATGTTTAACTAGACGTATTCCAAATATTAAATTTTTATTTCAAAATTTTATCGTTTAAATTTTCACAAAATTTCAACTAATTACGTTATTAAAACAGTTGAAATTTACGGGTCGTTACAAATCTCCTCCTTTATCATCGACAAAAATGAAATATATACCTATAGGAGAAATATATAAAAATTATGCAGGGATAGAGCTTCCTTTGGATAACATCAAAGTACAACAATATTGTAGACTAATAATATTAAACCATCACAAAATATAGAAATTATGTTGGTCCCACTTCCTTTGTTAGGGTCCTAAGAGTTGGATCTTAGGAAGCCAAACTCATAAGGGTTTAGAATTCCCTTTATAAACATATTTATTATTCCTGTGAACAGAAGTCATAAAAGATTTTATGTACTCATTTCTAATCAAATGATTATTAGTATTTTGAACCCAAATCTTAATAGATTTTGAATGATATGTGGTTTTCTTTTTACTAATAGATTTTAAAACTGGTTTTTCAAGATAATTATTTTTCTTCTTGACATTTGTATATAGAGAATTATACTGTTTAGGACTAGTTTTTACTTTGGTAAATTTGTTATATCCTAATCCTTTTTTATTAGAAGTGGATTGTGAATTTTCTATAATTTTAGAAAGATTTTCTTTGCCTCTATTAAAGTTAGAAACATTTTTGGTAATATTATCTAACTTCGTTTTAAGACTAGTAATATCTAGTTCTAGTATTTTAACAGTTGATTTCAATTCATGATTTTCTGTTGATAATGTGTCATTCTTTTCTTTTTTAGTCTCAATTTCACTACTTAACATAGTAAGCTGAGAAGCAATATTAGAACAAGGTTCTTGTGAAATAACAAGTTCTTCTTCTAAGATTTTCTTTTCATCTCTTAACATATCAACTTCGATTTCATTTCTATTTAGCCTTTCTAGTGAATATTTATATTTTCTCTTAAGGTTTCTTAGTTTATCTAATAATTTAGAATTTATATCAACTAAATCATCAAAAGTAAGATCACTTACATCATCGTTTGTGGCCATAAAGCATACGTTGGCTTGTTCTGAATCACTATCACTGTCGCTATCTGATGAGGAAGAGGAATTTGAATCATCCCATGTAACTGAAAAAACTTGTTTCTTCTTATATCTATCACTCTTGCTTTTGTAGTTATTTCTATCTTTCTTGGGATCTGGACAGTCTTTCTTCATATGCTCCTTTTTCTGGCATTCATAGCATTCAAGAGTTGAGGATGATGGTTTGCTGTTTCTATTATTCCCAAACTTTCCGTTCTTTCTAAATATCGGAAATTTTTTAAAATTCTTCTCTATAAATGCCATATCATCTTCGTCAGATTCTTCTTTTTCGACCTGGAATGCTATTGTTTTTCTATCTTGAACTTGAACTCATTTTGCCAGTAAATTAACTTCACATGACATGATATTTCCAATTAACTCTTCCAGTTTTATAGTAGAAATGTCGTTAGCTTCTTCAATTGCTAAAGACTTTTTGTTCCCACTTATCTGTTAAAGAGTTTAGGATTTTTGAAACAATATCAAAATCAGTATTTTTCTCCTAATGCCAGAAGCGAGTGATATATGTCTTGAAATCTGGAATACATCTCATTTATAGTTTCATCTTTCATTCTAAAATTTTGAAATTGATTTTTAAGCATAGATATCTTGCTTTTTTTAACCATATTAGTACCTTCATGAGTAACTTTAAGAGAGCGGCAAATTTCTATGCTAAAGTACACATACTAACCTTATTAAACTCATTTTTATCTAAGGAACAAAACAACATATTTATAGCTTTAGCCTTTGCAGTAGCATCTAATTTCTGTGTATTTGACCATTGTGCATAAGGAGTGGTAGGTACAAAATATAATTATTGAGTGATATTCCAAGTGTCGTATCCATTTGCTTGCATATAAATTCTCATCCTAGTTGACCAATAATTATAGTTTATTCCATTAAATAGTGGTGGTCGTGCAGTGGATTGACCTTTAACAAAACTTGATGTTGTGTTATTTTCCGTATTACTTAAATATCAAAAAATTTGTTACGGTTATATGATGACCTTGCTCCGATACCAAAGGAAAGTGACTAAAGATCGAGTAATATGAATAATTATCTAAGTTATAAACTTGTGCGAAATAAAAATAAAACGTAAATAATGATAAGTAAATGACACCAAAGATTTTTATACTGGTTCGAACTTCCCGTTCTACATCCGTCCCATACTCCTTCTGTATTTAAACCAATACCCTCTCTTAACCTAAAGGAATAGGTATTACAATCGCCTACGCAACCGAACAAGACTTCAACTGCCTAGACAACCGAATAGGACTTCAACTGTAACAACCCTAGATTTTGCATATATTTTTATTTTGACTTTATTTTAATTTTAAATTATTTAAACTTGTTCTATTTCAAACATTTCATTTTTAAAATAAAACTTAATTATTAAGTGAATTATAATTTCAAAATGGTGTAATTTGGATATTTTACTGAAAAATGGATTTCTAGTCAAACTGGTCAAACTTTGACTTTTAACTTTTAAATTTAAATATTAAAATTCTTAAATTTTATCTTTTATTATGAAAATAGATTTAATAACTTGAATACAGCTTTTCGTTTCGTTGGAAACGGAGTTAAATTGTAGAAGTTATGTAATTTTCAATTTTGTGTATAAACTGTTGATTTTGCAATATTATTTATTTTAAATCATATAAATTATATTTTTATTGTCATATTTTGTTTTAATATGTGTTAATAGGTTATTTAATGTCTTGTAATATTTTTAAAATGATAATATAATTTTTCTAAAGTATACTTGAATTTATTTCAATTTATAAAGCCTAGTTTCCATTTTTTTGCTATTTTCTTCATTAAATTATATTTAATTAAATTTTATTTATTTATTTTTGTGAATTTATTTTTGTGAATTTATTTTTATTGTGTGTTCTTATCTTTATTTATAAATATTTTTCAAGTACATAAAGATTGTCTAAAGTTCATTTGAATTTGTTTCAAATTTATAAAGCCTAGTTATGTATATATTGCCATTTTCTTTATTTATTTGATTTTTATTTAAATTTATTTATTTTCTTTTCTTATTTATTTTATTTTCTGAGTTTATTTATCTTTATTATCAGCCTTTTTATGTATTTATAAAATTAAAATGAATTTGTGGAAATTTGAAAAGACTTGAAACTCTTAGATTTCCAAAGTCTTTTCCTCTTCCGACCTTTCATTTTCCCAACTCCTCTCTTTATTGATTTTGGCCGTATACTTCAATTCTCTTCAGCCTCATCTTCATTTTCACGTGAATTACACTTCCTCAAACATTCCTCAACAAAAAAAATACGGCCATCTCCTTGTTATTCAAAAATTTGGTAAAAAAACATCTTTTCTTTTCATGTTTTCTTTGTTTTCTTTTGTGATTTGCACTTGCCTTCTTCATCTCTATTGGATCGGCCTCCTTCCTCCTCCACCTTGGCCACCTCCACCACCACCCCCTCTGAACAACAGCACCTCCAGCACCTTCCCATGCCATAGCCGAGCCCCTATGTGATGAAACTCCACCAAAGTTGCACAAACATCACCTATATGCATACAAGCCGAGCCATCCACCTTCCATCACCTCTCTCCACCACATGGCTGACCATATATCACCACCACCTCCTGTTCCAGACCTGACACATCATGCCACATCACCACCTGACCCCCTGAGCCATGGCCATGCCCCTCCATGCCTTGCCCGAGCCTTGTAGTGGCCTTGAACTCATGCTTTTGCCTTGTATTGGTAGTTTCTACATCACCAAATGTTGCACCACTTTCTCTAGGTTAGGCCGACCCATACACCACCACCACCAGCCTTTTCCTGACCCATACACCTCTGCCACACCTGTAGTTGACCACCTGAAGACTGTCCGTGACTTGGAGTGCCTTGGCCGTGACCTTTAGTTCCTTGAAAACAGTGCGTGTTGCCTTGTAGTTGTTGTTTCGTGCTCACAAACCTTTGCTCCATCATTTTCCCATGCTATGACCGACCTTTAGGAACACAAACCTGATCTAAAACCATGATGTAGCCGTGCCATTTCAGATCATAACTGAAGCATAGATGGTAGAAAGCAAGTGCAAACACTTTGGCTTTGTTTTATGCATCCAATTCTAGCATTGTTAATGGTATCTTGTGTTGAAACTTATATATTGTTTTATTGTTTGTTCAAATGTATCCAAGGAGATTCATCTTTGGCTCTCTCACTCAAATCATATTCGAGTTGTCGTGCCTTCGTAGTCTTTGTATTGTGTGCTTTGGTGGCTATCTCCAGCTTTTAACAAGTGAGTAATTCTCACCAGACAATGTGTACTTATATAACTAGTAAACTGACACCATTTGAATCTGTAAAATTATATCATCCTGTTGTAACTGTTATATTATGATCATATAATGTTTACCCCTGTTATTACATATGTTATATCATCTATTACTGTTATCTCATGCTATTCTGTTTATTTATATCAGTTTATCACACTGCAAGTTCCCTGTAGATTAGAATCACTATGGGTTGAAATGATACATACCCGAACGGACTTTAGAATAAGGAAAAATCGTTATGGGCTGAAATGATAGGCCTGAATGGTTTTTATTTATTTATTTATATTACTTGGGATTGCGGGTTTGAAATGATAAAACCCGGTTTTTCTTTGTAAACTGCGGATTGAAATGATACATATCCGTATCACTTGACCTAGGCTAGAAAATTATATACAGACCCGTGGTTTATATATTTTTCTGAAATTTTTAAAATACTTTTTTTAATGTAAGTATTATGGTATTTTGATTTAAATTTCATTAAAATGATTTCTATAAAGTATTTGTGATTTTCTACAAATTAAATAAGTGAATTAAGTAAATGGTGAAGTAGAATTTGAAATATAAGTTAATTTTGGAATTTATGATTTTGTTTATAAATGGAATTTTTGTAAAGTAAGAAAATATGACAAATTTGATTTAAAGATGAATTTAATGATTTTTATTAAGTAATAATAATGTTTTAAAGGTGTTAATGATTTTGTATAAATTAAAATATGGAATAAATGAACATTTAAGCTGAATTTGGAAATATAACTTAAATTGAATTTTGTGAAATTTGTTTAAAAGTGAAATTTTAATTAAGTAAAATAAATGGAAATAAGCTATATTTTTGGAAATTTAAACTTAGTTGTTAAGTTAATAATTTAATTAAAGAAATGAAAATTTAATTGTTATTAAATTTGGTATGGAAATTTGACTTTATAAAATCATAGAAATAAAGGTATTTAAATGATTGTGTTAAATGTGAAATATATGATTTTATAAGTTAAAATGATTTATATTAAAAGTTAATTATTTGTGGAATTGTAAATAAAACTCTGAATACGATTTAACAGCATTTTGAAATGTAATGTAAAGGATATTACAGCATTTTGTAAATGTTGTAGTGTTTTAAATGAACTAAAAGGTTAATTTGAAATAAAGGCTATTATAGCACTTTGTAAGTGCTATAGTGGTTAAACTTAACATGTAAGTTAATTGAAACTTAAAAGAAATCTATTACAGCATTTAACGTTGTCTTTTGTTAATTAACTGTTTTAAACTATAACTTTACGTAGCATTTTATAAGTGCTACGGAAACTATATTTTGTTGTTTTAAATTAATTTTAATGAAAAATAATCTCTGGAAAATGATATAATTTTGGGAAATTAAATGTTAAATTTCTAAAGATAATGAAGAGATATTTAAGTGGAAGAATTTGATTTCTAATGTGAGTTTAAAATGGTATTTAAATTTAATAAAATGAATGGATTTAAATGGTATTTAAATGAATAAAAATGAATGGTGTTTTGAATAATATTTTGATATTGTGAAATGAGTTTGAAATGATACTTGATTTCTGACTTATTTAATTTATTTGATAAATGAATATTTGAAGTATATATTAATTGAGTTTATTTAAATGATATTGGATTTATGAAATGTGGGAGATTTAAAGTTTTGAAATATACTAAAGATTGAATATTGTATTTTGTGGGTTTAATCTATATTGGGAATTGATAAGATTTGAAACGGTTTGTTGGTAAATTGTAATTGAATTGAAATTTGATGGTTTGAATTTAATAAGTTTGTAAATGTATAGAATTAAAAGATGATTTTAAATATATGATTTCGAAATGTTGTGATTTTCAAAGTATAATGATTTCAAATGTTTTGTTTCAAAAGAGTTATAACTTTGAAAGTATAGAGTATTTGAAAGGTGAATATATGTTTGAAATGGAAATGATGTTGTTTTGAAATGAACATAGTTTTGAAATAAAATGATTTTGGTGTCGAAGTATAACTATCAAAGGTATGATATTTTGATATATAAAAATGATTTGAAATAAAGTTTGAAAAGATATAATATTTTGATGTATTAAAATGATTTGAAAAGAAGTTTGAAAGGATACGATATTTTAGAATATTGAAATGATAAATCTTGATTTTGATAAAGACATGATTTTGAAATGATATCTTATTTTGAAGTAAAGTATTGTTTTTAAAAGTTATAACCACGGGTTATAATAACGATCGGTTGGCAAAGAGACCGGGATCGGATATGGACATACTCTCTGTCGATACCGAAAACCACTTTGACAACCGTGTACGCGGTGGAGATTCCAGAATGAAGTAGGATGGTGGCGACGTTCTTAAGGTATGTTACGTGGACCCAACTCCCGTGAGTTGGCATAAGGTGGCTAAAACAGGAGCGATTGACGGACCAAGGAGGTAGCACCTCTTATCGGACACACTTCTTCGATACCATTCTATTACTTGTGATTGATTTGGTGGCCACCCTTGATTGGGAGTGTTGTTCGAGGTGGGCGGTAGTGGCTGCTATGCGTCACCACTAGTCCGGATGCGTAATTGGTATATCTACCCTGGCATTGCCTAGTTGTGCCGTGTCACCTACCATATCGAGCTTTACTACGATTATGATTTTAAGATCCGACCGCGTTAAGGTTCTCCATCCCCTTAACGCTATTTTCTATATGATTATACTTTACTAATTAGACACTACTGTATATAGCGTATATTACTACATAGTAAATAGTTTAACGGATCCTTAAAGAATGGGCGATCCCAAGCATTCTTTAAGTTACTTGTACCTTTATTACAGTTCACTTGAGTTGGTTTATATTATATAAGTATATATTGTCCTGACTCGAGTGTTTTGTGTTTTGCTTTACGCTCGGGTCAGCCTGAGTATTCACAGATTTGGATTTCCACCTTCTGGAGATTTGAATCGCTGGAGATTATCTGCTAGTCTTGTTCTATCTACTTCAGTTATGTTGCTATGTTCAGCTTGTACTTGGTTATCTTATTTATACTTCTGTTGTACTCTATTTCTTCTATTGTATCTTTTGTACTCTGATATATTTATATAGTAGCTTCATGAACTACTATTTCTTTTACTTCCGCTGCATTATTTTACTCTGTGTCTGTGATCTGTGATTATATTTATTTACTGTATATTCTGAGATTTGCCAAATTTTAATTACAACGCGGTATTTTGAGCAATTCAACTCCGGCATGAGTGTCTACCTATACACTTATAATGGATGCGAATGGTTGAAAATATCGGGTCGTTATAGTTGGTATCAGAGCTTTGGCTTTGAGGTAAAACTCAGCATATAGAGTAGATTTATTTACAGAATCACTTTCGTTCGAGTTTGAATCTTTTCCTCTTGATTCGAATTTCCTTTTAATTTTTGGAACGTTCCCTGCGGTTCCAATATTCATTCTTGTCCCTCACTATTCATCTTCTTTTGATTCTGGAGTATCCCATAACTCCGCTTCGAATGAGCTTTATAGTGAATTGGTGGTCTCGCCAATATTCTAATGACTTGTAAAAGGGGGAAAACTCCTTTACAAATTTGCATCGATTCACCAGAGATTTATATTTATCCTTGGTTTAGATGCTAATATCTTTTGTTATTCGAAACTCTATCTCTTGAGATCGGATGTAGATTTACCCCAGGAAAATCCACATTTGCTCTTATTCATTAAGTCACGGTTGACCCGGTTAAGGTTGCCCGCGATTTATCTAAGCTTATCCATCTTCCTATTTTGTTATTAAATCATCTTGTCTTTGTTTCCAAAATATCTCCAAACATTTTTAATTGTACTAGTAAATCTATGTTTTGTTTTATATATTATGTTGTTTGAGTTGTTGATGTTGATTTGGGCTTCCGATCGATTCGTCTGATCAACGCTATCGATAGGATTTCTAAAACACTTTGACAGAACAAACTGACACAATATTATTTTAAAATTTTGGTTAATGAAATAAATTTTGATATAAGTAAATATTATGGAACTTAATAAATTGATTTAAATTGATTATTTAAAATGATAATACTTGATTTATCATTCTATAAATGAATTTATAAATAGTTGTTTATAAAGTTGATTTGGGAACTGAAATGAATTTAAATCAAGAATTTGAGAATTTAATTTCCGATGGTTTCAAACTTTGTGTTTAAAGATTTAAAAGGATATATTATTTAAAGTATTTTTGAATAGAATTTGTTTCCAAAGAATTTTAAAGTTTAAAAAAAAATCAGTGCTCTTCTCTTTGTCGCTGGAAAATAATTTCGGTGATGACTGCAGCATCATCGACTTTCATTTTCGAGTTTCAAAGTGAAGAAACCATTCTGTAGTTTTGCTACAGCTTTGTTTTGGGAAACTTGATTGATATGAATTTCTAAAAGATGATTTGATTTATAATATATATAGATATATGATTTAAAATTTGATTTGACAAATTTTGTGCATACATTTATTTATCTCTAAATGGTTTGAAAAGAATCGGAAATTTTATTCTTAAATTCTATCTTAAATAATAACTTCAAGTATAAAAAGAAAATCAAAATTTTGAATAAATATTCAAGCCTGAAATGATTGAATTAGAATGTTTATAGTGTATATTAATTTTAGAAAGTTTATTTGTATAATTCTCAATTGCATTCCAATATAACTTACCTTAATTTTTAGAAGTTAATAATGTAATTGGATAATATACAATATAAAAAGATTTTTATAAATAAAATTTAAGTGGTTATAATAAATATTATACACTTAAATTTTAGTTATAAAAAGAATAACAGAGGTAAATAGACTAAAAGGTTAATTGAATAATTTACAATATAAATGATGTTAAGGGAATTAGGAATAAATTAAAATGGTTATAATAAGTGTAAGTATATTTAACATAGGTGATAAAATATTGAAAGCGATAAATTTAATTATAATTAGGAATAGAGAAGAATTAAATTTATTAAGTACATTATGAGTATAATTGTGATATCCCGGAATTTTGGCAATATCAATTTAATAATCATTATTAATAATTAAATTGATTTGTTGATTTTATTTTATAAAATTTACAAGTTTATTCATTTTAAAGGTTAATAATATTTTAAATTGGCAAATTTATTTCTTTTGAAAACTAATAACATTTTAATTTTGGAAATATTTATTAATATCTTTTCTAACAATTTTAAATTGGGAAGTTTTATCTTTCTAAAACTAATATAAGTATTTATATTTATAATGTATATATATATAGGTATATATATTATAAATAGGGAGTCTTTAATTAAATAAAAGGATAAGTTTTCAAATTATAATATATATGTATATATATATATATATTGTTATTTGAAGTTATGTATTAAATTCAATATAGTAATTATCAAAGCTAATGTTAAAAATATTTTCATTTAGAATATGTATATTTGTATATATTGGAATGGAAAGAATATTGAATTTGAATTTAATAAAGTATTTTCAAACTTTGATATATATAATTTGTAATTTGGAAATTTGTAATTTAACTTAATACTTTTGAAAATGATATTTATGATTTAAATAACAAGAATAATTTCTTATTTAAAAATATATATATATATATGTAAGCTTAAGTTTAAATAAGATTTAAATAAGAAGTTTATTAGTTTTAATAACCTTTTCTCTTTTAAAATTCAAATATAAGTCAAATAGGTTTGTAAAAATATATATAGAGTTAAAATAAGTTCTCAAGCATTTATAAATATGTTATATGTATTTGATTAAAGCATAAGTTATTTTTATAATTGTTTTTCACATTTGTATATTTATTAAAATCTAAAAGCTTAAATTATAAAAAGAGATAAAAACATTATATACTTATAAATATTTCATAAAAAACATATAAATGTCTTAAATAAATTTATTAAAAACAAGAGTAACACTTGTTGGCATATTAGAGTAGTTTAGTGACATTTGTAAATTTGTAAGCATAGGTGTAAGCAAATTAACACTTAAAAGACAAGTGGCTATATTTTAATTAAGGTTTTAAAATAAATAAAATTAATATGTAAGAAGAAAAATCTGTTTTCTCTTTTCAGTTAAAGATTATCTTTTCTTCATTTCTTTCTTCACTAATACAATTCGAATCAAAATTAAAGAAGATAAAAACCTGGAAATTAAAGAAAGATAAAACTGGAAATTTAAATGCAAATCTGAGATAAGAAGATGAAAAGCAATTCCAAACAGCAGTTCAAATCTTCAAAACAACTGGAAGATCAGGAAAAATGGAATCAAGCAAATAACCAGAAATCAAACAGCAACTAATCAAAGATCAACAACAAGTTTAAAATTCAACAAGCAAAAAGGAAATCAAGCTTAAATTCAAAACTGGAAAGCCTGGAAACAAAATCTGTTTTCTGTTTTAAATTTCAGGTGAGTAAATTCTATTTTTAAAAACAGATTAATCTGGTTTAACTAAATTGCATGTGATGATATTGGATTATATTGAATTCTTCAGTTAGAATTTATCTGGATTTGCATAGATATGTAGGTGAGATGTTTGATTTTATATATACTGTTCTCTGTTCAATATTACCTGATGAGCAAAACTTTCATTTTAAGACCTGGATCTATTATATAACTTGATCTTGTGATTAATTTCTAAAGTAAGATGGTGATATGAATGAAATATTGTCTGAATATATATATGTATGTGTATGTAAAATTGCTTGCATGTCTGGTATATACTCAGTTCTCTGTTATATGTTAACAGGTTTAATTAAAATAAAAATAAAAATAGAACAAATTTAAATTCCTCTTTCCATAGTCTCTTTTAGGATCTGATGTATAAATGAAAAATGTTAGTATCAACTAGATTCAAAATTTAAAAATAATCTCAAGCATTTATATTAAACAGTTATTTTTAAATTAAGATATCATAATGTTGATTAACATTTAGTCATAAAATCGAATGATTAAATTTCGAGTTTTGATTATACAATCTGTTTCGAAATGGAAAATGAAGATTTTTGGTATGTATATCAAGATTTTTAGATTGGTAATTAAAGAGAATTTTGAAATTTATGTTTTTGGGCATTTTGGTCAATCGGCGGCGAACGAAGATGATCTGGGTGCCGTGGTTGAACTCGAAGGTGGAAGGGAAGGGGAAGATCATAGGAAAAATGCATAAGAATTTTTCTGATGAATAAATTCTTCGAATTGGATCGAAGTAGGGTTTTAGGTTGCTTTTAAATGGGTTGAACTGTTGAGGTAGTCGCGACGTCCAGGCACAACCGGAAGTGATCGCTCTTGTTTTCGTAGATTCTGGAGGTCGAGAGGGAGCTACGGCTAAGGTGTCGGGGTTTCTCGAGGTTGGGGTCGCCGTGGAGGGATGATTTTCTGGTGATGGGTTTCGAGCTATTTGGGTTCGATTTATCAAAATTCGATTCTCGATCAAATTTGAATTTCTGGGTTGCGTGATGCATGGTAGGGATCGTGAGTGACTTGATGGAGGCCGGAGAGAAGATCGCCGATGGTCGACGGTGATGTGCACGTTTATGTGCACGGTTATGTATCAGGGAAGTATGGGTTTTGGGGGAGAAGGGATGGAGCTCGAAGTGTTTTTCGTGTATACTGAAGTTATTCTCGAAGCAGTTGTAGGATAGGGTGACTCGGGGCTTTGTTGGATTTACCCGAGGTAGACGCAGAAGTTTCTGGGAGTTCGTTCGAGATTTTTGGGGAGATAGATTCCAGTTGTTCAGATTTTTAAATACAACAGAATGTTTAAGTTTTAAAAAAGCAAAGTTAAACAAGTTTCACTTGTAAAATAAATGGTTTTTAAAATGTTGTATTTAGGAGTTTAAAATGTTTTTAGTTATAATTGATTTCTAAAATGTTTTATTTTAAATGATAAGGATTTAATAAATCAAATATAATCAGGATTTATCTTAAGTAATTAAAGGTTTGATTAATTAAAAATAATTAAGGTGGGAAGATAATTAAATTGTTGGTCAATTTAATTAACTTAATTAAGATAAATGATTTTCTTAATTAAGATCTTTAAGTATAAGGAGTTAAGGAATTATTTAATTCAATTTAAATAATTTGTTAAATAATTAAGTAGTTAATTAATGATTAACTTAAGATAATCATTTATAAATTAATTAAGTATAATTACTTGTTGAAGTAATTAAGGAATAATTACTGAATATAATTAAGTAAAGATAAAATATTTAATAAAGTAATTAGAGGATAATTATTTTATTAAATGAAAGTGATTAAGAGTTAATCATTTATTATTAATTTAATAATTTATTAAATTAATTAATTAAAGGATTATATTAATCAAAGATGATTAATAATTGTGGTTTAATTAAGGGTAATTAATAATGTAATTAATTATTGGTTAAGGTAATTAATAAATAATTAAAGGTGTCATTAGTTTATAATTAATGATGTAATTGAGAGTTGATTAATTAAGATTAATTAATCAAATGATAAGTGATTAATTGTAATTAATTAAGGATTAAAGTAATTAATTATAATTAATTAATTAATGAAGTAATTAAAGGTTAATTACTGTATTTGGTTAAGGATAATTTATTTGTGAAATTAACTAAGGTTAATTACTTAAATGTAATTAAGGAATGATTAATCAAGGTGATTAATTAAAGTGGATAATTAGAGAAAGATTAATTAATTTATTTGTAATTAATTAATGATTATATAAGTAAGATTTATGATAAGTAATTAATTTAATTTATTTGTAATTAATTAAGAAATGAAGTAATTAATTTAATTCACTTTAAATTAATTAAAGATAAAGATAGTTAATTTAATTCATTTTAAATTAATTATGTTATGATTAAGTAAATCATTGCTTATATAAAAATGAACGACATTAATTGTCTTGAATGGATGTTATCTCAGAAATGAGATAAGTAATATTGTGTAGTATGAATGCTTGGTTATATTATGATGGTAATATTGATTAACTATTATGATATTGAAATGGATTGCCTATTTGGTTATGAATCATCTGTTTAATTGATAATGTGATTATCAATTGTGAATTGTGAATTATCTATCTGTATGAATATAGATAAGTTAAATTGTTTAAACCTTTAAACAACTTGGCCTTAAAAGATACGTTTTGGATTTCGATGAGACCGGGATCGGGTTTCCGTATACCGGTATTCCAGGTCTGGAGACCCGAATACCACATCGATCCAAATTAACGATAGGTCGTGAATCTCAAGTGAAGGTGAAGATTCAGAGTGCAAGGGTTATTGTCGTTAACTCTGAGGGTGATTCCAAAACGAGTGTAACGAGATAATGCCTTCGGTTTCGTTCGAACCCGGAACGAACTTGTATGGATTGAATGCTTTCAGCACATCGTCAGGCGGACGATGAGCATTCTAAGTGATATGTTCTGATTAAAGGTAATCGTAACCTCAAGCCTCATCAACCGGGAATGGCTAAAACAGGGGAGGTGCAGCAAGGCTTCGTGGGTAGCGCCCACTGAGAGCAAGATAGATCCCTGTCTAGAGGTCCCTTTCTATATTTCGGCTTAGTGGGTAGTTGGAACTGCAGCCAACTACGGGGTTGTCTTGTTCGGGATTATCCAGTAAGGGATGGTTCCGGCTTTGTGTTGCAGGGGAGCGGGCGTACTCCTCGGTACGGTGATCTAGGCCACGTACTGTGACGGGCGGTACCCCAGTAGCCCTGCCATTGTATGGAATCCAAACTCCAATAAGTGCCGTACGTATTAGTTGTGCCCAACTATGTTGGCATGTGAGATGTAAGCATTTCAGCTATTTCTGTATTTTATTTGAAAACCCTAGACCCTATTATAATATAACTGGATTTCCTATCAAATGATTTGGTTAGCGTAAGGTAAAAACTTTTCCATGTTTATGTGTGGGAAGTCTTACGTGATACCTTTGTTTTCAAAAGGTTTTGAAGTTAAACAATTTTAACCCGTTTACTCACACCAGACCCATGTCTGACCCAAGTGTTTATTTTCTGTTTTATTAAACCTTGGGTACTCAATTTTTACGAGTAGCCAAGGGATTCAGGTTAGTCTTGACGAATACTGGAGGAGCTGAGGAGCAGGAGGCTTCAGCGAGTAGATATATAGAGTTTCCGCTGTGTTTGTATTAGTCTGTATTGTACTGGTGTACTTGTGTTGTATAATAGACAGAAGTTTATAACTGTCTATTCTGTGATGTATAAATTGTGTACTCTGATGTATATGATACTATGTAATATCTTATGTGATAATATATTTCTCGTTCCGCTGTGAGATTTTTGATGTATTGTTGTTCTCTCTTCTTTTTTTTTCTTCTTCTATCCCTTTCTTTCTTCATAACGATGCGTCTTTCTAGGCAAAGAAAGTCGGGTCGTTACAATAATAATGATTTTTCCAATCCATGATTTCTGAAATTGTTAGTTTAAGAAAATTGGATGATAAGATAATGTAATTAGAGGTAGTTAAGATTTATTTAACTTGTGTAAAATTAATTATCCGTTTAAGCTGAAACCATGGAAATTTCAAACCTATTATCTTATTTTGTTTTCAAACTGTCTTTTGGTTATTCTTATTTTCCTCATCTTGCTACAGACTGGTATAGGCATCTTTTTATAATCTTTCTGTTAAGAAATCTTTCTATAATCTTTAATAATCTTTGGTACTTATTTTAATCTGAGCATTGCTTGCCATCCACCTTGTTAAACTTACCTATAACAATAGTTGTCAGGTATAATCTCAATCTCCTTGTCATCTTGTCTTAATCTTATTTCACTCTATTTTTTTTGTGCTTTCCCGTACTTCATTCCTTTTCGGGGACGAAAAGTTTTGAGTGGGGGAGAGTGTAACAACCCTAGATTTTGCATATATTTTTATTTTGACTTTATTTTAATTTTAAATTATTTAAACTTGTTCTATTTCAAACATTTCATTTTTAAAATAAAACTTAATTATTAAGTGAATTATAATTTCAAAATGGTGTAATTTGGATATTTTACTGAAAAATGGATTTCTAGTCAAACTGGTCAAACTTTGACTTTTAACTTTTAAATTTAAATATTAAAATTCTTAAATTTTATCTTTTATTATGAAAATAGATTTAATAACTTGAATACAGCTTTTCGTTTCGTTGGAAACGGAGTTAAATTGTAGAAGTTATGTAATTTTCAATTTTGTGTATAAACTGTTGATTTTGCAATATTATTTATTTTAAATCATATAAATTATATTTTTATTGTCATATTTTGTTTTAATATGTGTTAATAGGTTATTTAATGTCTTTTAATATTTTTAAAATGATAATATAATTTTTCTAAAGTATACTTGAATTTATTTCAATTTATAAAGCCTAGTTTCCATTTTTTTGCTATTTTCTTCATTAAATTATATTTAATTAAATTTTATTTATTTATTTTTGTGAATTTATTTTTGTGAATTTATTTTTATTGTGTGTTCTTATCTTTATTTATAAATATTTTTCAAGTACATAAAGATTGTCTAAAGTTCATTTGAATTTGTTTCAAATTTATAAAGCCTAGTTATGTATATATTGCCATTTTCTTTATTTATTTGATTTTTATTTAAATTTATTTATTTTCTTTTCTTATTTATTTTATTTTCTGAGTTTATTTATCTTTATTATCAGCCTTTTTATGTATTTATAAAATTAAAATGAATTTGTGGAAATTTGAAAAGACTTGAAACTCTTAGATTTCCAAAGTCTTTTCCTCTTCCGACCTTTCATTTTCCCAACTCCTCTCTTTATTGATTTTGGCCGTATACTTCAATTCTCTTCAGCCTCATCTTCATTTTCACGTGAATTACACTTCCTCAAACATTCCTCAACAAAAAAAATACGGCCATCTCCTTGTTATTCAAAAATTTGGTAAAAAACATCTTTTCTTTTCATGTTTTCTTTGTTTTCTTTTGTGATTTGCACTTGCCTTCTTCATCTCTATTGGATCGGCCTCCTTCCTCCTCCACCTTGGCCACCTCCACCACCACCCCCTCTGAACAACAGCACCTCCAGCACCTTCCCATGCCATAGCCGAGCCCCTATGTGATGAAACTCCACCAAAGTTGCACAAACATCACCTATATGCATACAAGCCGAGCCATCCACCTTCCATCACCTCTCTCCACCACATGGCTGACCATATATCACCACCACCTCCTGTTCCAGACCTGACACATCATGCCACATCACCACCTGACCCCCTGAGCCATGGCCATGCCCCTCCATGCCTTGCCCGAGCCTTGTAGTGGCCTTGAACTCATGCTTTTGCCTTGTATTGGTAGTTTCTACATCACCAAATGTTGCACCACTTTCTCTAGGTTAGGCCGACCCATACACCACCACCACCAGCCTTTTCCTGACCCATACACCTCTGCCACACCTGTAGTTGACCACCTGAAGACTGTCCGTGACTTGGAGTGCCTTGGCCGTGACCTTTAGTTCCTTGAAAACAGTGCGTGTTGCCTTGTAGTTGTTGTTTCGTGCTCACAAACCTTTGCTCCATCATTTTCCCATGCTATGACCGACCTTTAGGAACACAAACCTGATCTAAAACCATGATGTAGCCGTGCCATTTCAGATCATAACTGAAGCATAGATGGTAGAAAGCAAGTGCAAACACTTTGGCTTTGTTTTATGCATCCAATTCTAGCATTGTTAATGGTATCTTGTGTTGAAACTTATATATTGTTTTATTGTTTGTTCAAATGTATCCAAGGAGATTCATCTTTGGCTCTCTCACTCAAATCATATTCGAGTTGTCGTGCCTTCGTAGTCTTTGTATTGTGTGCTTTGGTGGCTATCTCCAGCTTTTAACAAGTGAGTAATTCTCACCAGACAATGTGTACTTATATAACTAGTAAACTGACACCATTTGAATCTGTAAAATTATATCATCCTGTTGTAACTGTTATATTATGATCATATAATGTTTACCCCTGTTATTACATATGTTATATCATCTATTACTGTTATCTCATGCTATTCTGTTTATTTATATCAGTTTATCACACTACAAGTTCCCTGTAGATTAGAATCACTATGGGTTGAAATGATACATACCCGAACGGACTTTAGAATAAGGAAAAATCGTTATGGGCTGAAATGATAGGCCTGAACGGTTTTTATTTATTTATTTATATTACTTGGGATTGCGGGTTTGAAATGATAAAACCCGGTTTTTCTTTGTAAACTGCGGATTGAAATGATACATATCCGTATCACTTGACCTAGGCTAGAAAATTATATACAGACCCGTGGTTTATATATTTTTCTGAAATTTTTAAAATACTTTTTTTAATGTAAGTATTATGGTATTTTGATTTAAATTTCATTAAAATGATTTCTATAAAGTATTTGTGATTTTCTACAAATTAAATAAGTGAATTAAGTAAATGGTGAAGTAGAATTTGAAATATAAGTTAATTTTGGAATTTATGATTTTGTTTATAAATGGAATTTTTGTAAAGTAAGAAAATATGACAAATTTGATTTAAAGATGAATTTAATGATTTTTATTAAGTAATAATAATGTTTTAAAGGTGTTAATGATTTTGTATAAATTAAAATATGGAATAAATGAACATTTAAGCTGAATTTGGAAATATAACTTAAATTGAATTTTGTGAAATTTGTTTAAAAGTGAAATTTTAATTAAGTAAAATAAATGGAAATAAGCTATATTTTTGGAAATTTAAACTTAGTTGTTAAGTTAATAATTTAATTAAAGAAATGAAAATTTAATTGTTATTAAATTTGGTATGGAAATTTGACTTTATAAAATCATAGAAATAAAGGTATTTAAATGATTGTGTTAAATGTGAAATATATGATTTTATAAGTTAAAATGATTTATATTAAAAGTTAATTATTTGTGGAATTGTAAATAAAACTCTGAATACGATTTAACAGCATTTTGAAATGTAATGTAAAGGATATTACAGCATTTTGTAAATGTTGTAGTGTTTTAAATGAACTAAAAAGTTAATTTGAAATAAAGGCTATTATAGCACTTTGTAAGTGCTATAGTGGTTAAACTTAACATGTAAGTTAATTGAAACTTAAAAGAAATCTATTACAGCATTTAACGTTGTCTTTTGTTAATTAACTGTTTTAAACTATAACTTTACGTAGCATTTTATAAGTGCTACGGAAACTATATTTTGTTGTTTTAAATTAATTTTAATGAAAAATAATCTCTGGAAAATGATATAATTTTGGGAAATTAAATGTTAAATTTCTAAAGATAATGAAGAGATATTTAAGTGGAAGAATTTGATTTCTAATGTGAGTTTAAAATGGTATTTAAATTTAATAAAATGAATGGATTTAAATGGTATTTAAATGAATAAAAATGAATGGTGTTTTGAATAATATTTTGATATTGTGAAATGAGTTTGAAATGATACTTGATTTCTGACTTATTTAATTTATTTGATAAATGAATATTTGAAGTATATATTAATTGAGTTTATTTAAATGATATTGGATTTATGAAATGTGGGAGATTTAAAGTTTTGAAATATACTAAAGATTGAATATTGTATTTTGTGGGTTTAATCTATATTGGGAATTGATAAGATTTGAAACAGTTTGTTGGTAAACTGTAATTGAATTGAAATTTGATGGTTTGAATTTAATAAGTTTGTAAATGTATAGAATTAAAAGATGATTTTAAATATATGATTTCGAAATGCTATGATTTTCAAAGTATAATGATTTCAAATGTTTTGTTTCAAAAGAGTTATAACTTTGAAAGTATAGACTATTTGAAAGGTGAATATATGTTTGAAATGGAAATGATGTTGTTTTGAAATGAACATAGTTTTGAAATAAAATGATTTTGGTGTCGAAGTATAACTATCAAAGGTATGATATTTTGATATATAAAAATGATTTGAAATAAAGTTTGAAAAGATATAATATTTTGATGTATTAAAATGATTTGAAAAGAAGTTTGAAAGGATACGATATTTTAGAATATTGAAATGATAAATCTTGATTTTGATAAAGACATGATTTTGAAATGATATCTTATTTTGAAGTAAAGTATTGTTTTTAAAAGTTATAACCACGGGTTATAATAACGATCGGTTGGCAAAGAGACCGGGATCGGATATGGACATACTCTCTGTCGATACCGAAAACCACTTTGACAACCGTGTACGCGGTGGAGATTCCAGAATGAAGTAGGATGGTGGCGACGTTCTTAAGGTATGTTACGTGGACCCAACTCCCGTGAGTTGGCATAAGGTGGCTAAAATAGGAGCGATTGACGGACCAAGGAGGTAGCACCTCTTATCGGACACACTTCTTCGATACCATTCTATTACTTGTGATTGATTTGGTGGCCACCCTTGATTGGGAGTGTTGTTCGAGGTGGGCGGTAGTGGCTGCTATGCGTCACCACTAGTCCGGATGCGTAATTGGTATATCTACCCTGGCATTGCCTAGTTGTGCCGTGTCACCTACCATATCGAGCTTTACTACGATTATGATTTTAAGATCCGACCGCGTTAAGGTTCTCCATCCCCTTAACGCTATTTTCTATATGATTATACTTTACTAATTAGACACTACTGTATATAGCGTATATTACTACATAGTAAATAGTTTAACGGATCCTTAAAGAATGGGCGATCCCAAGCATTCTTTAAGTTACTTGTACCTTTATTACAGTTCACTTGAGTTGGTTTATATTATATAAGTATATATTGTCCTGACTCGAGTGTTTTGTGTTTTGCTTTACGCTCGGGTCAGCCTGAGTATTCACAGATTTGGATTTCCACCTTCTGCTAGTCTTGTTCTATCTACTTCAGTTATGTTGCTATGTTCAGCTTGTACTTGGTTATCTTATTTATACTTCTGTTGTACTCTATTTCTTCTATTGTATCTTTTGTACTCTGATATATTTATATAGTAGCTTCATGAACTACTATTTCTTTTACTTCCGCTGCATTATTTTACTCTGTGTCTGTGATCTGTGATTATATTTATTTACTGTATATTCTGAGATTTGCCAAATTTTAATTACAACGCGGTATTTTGAGCAATTCAACTCCGGCATGAGTGTCTACCTATACACTTATAATGGATGCGAATGGTTGAAAATATCGGGTCGTTATATCAACCGACTGAGGATTCTACAACAGGACTTCTAACTATAAATAGTAGAAAAGTATCTGACTAAGTATGCTCTTGAATAGCACTGATGAGTCGATAATGTATGCCCTTCCTATAATCTTCTTCTTTGCGGTATATAGTATAGTATGTGAAGAAAGGAAGTAAATCTGATCACAAGAAAATATTCTTGAATAAACAAGTGATCAAAATATAAAGATATCTAGAATTTAAGGCTTGTAAGTTCAATAGCAAAGATAGAGGGAATTAGGAATAGAATAGCTTATGAAAACATTGGAATTCTTTGCTTTATAAAGTGTATAAAGGTTGCAATCGTTCGTGAAGAGTAACGGTGAAAAGTTGTGACTACAACTCTTTATTAAGAGTTATAACTCTTCACAAAGGAGACGCACCTTTTTAGAAAACTAGCCGTTATGAAGATTCAGACGGTTGAATAGAGTGTGGCAGCTAGCTGAATCGATGATTTTGAAATCAGCAAGGCCATAGTGCATATTGGCCAGCTTTCAGCCGGTTGGACTTAATAGGTCAGACGGATGAATCTTCGTATGTTTGAAAACTTGTGCACGTACACAGTTTCATACAACTGACCTTCGTTATTCGGCCGGTTGAGTGCTGAAGCAATTTGTTTTTTAATTTCAAAATTGATTTGTGCAATATGTGTTTGTGTGTATACCACCCAGAGGAGATTTTAACAATATTTTGAACTATACACTTTGAAATCCTAACACTTTCCTCTTAAACAGTTTAGATATTAAAATTTGTATATATAGAAAAATAGTTTATAAAATAAAATAGTTTATATAAAATAGTTATAAGCTAAAATAAAATAATTTATATTGAAAATGATTTATATTAAAATTTATAAAGTAAAATATAAATAGTTTTAGATATAGTTTAAATACTTTATATAAAAATAGCTTCCTCGAATTTCACAAATCAATTCACATAATCTCGAATTCCAAAATTAAAATTTAATTAAATCTCAAATCATCAATTTCAAATCAATTTAGTTTCTCAATAAACCCTTTCAAATTATCGATTTCAAATGCCTATTTGGACCATAAATAAACCATTTCAATTTCAATATATTTCAAAGTTTAAATATTCGACATTTCAAAACTAAATTCGATAATTCAATTTATGTCCCAATTTAATTTCATTACATTTAGTTTCTGAAATATTTCTTTAATCATTTCAATACATCAAAATACAACTTCAATTTACAAATTTATATAGACAAAATATCCCATTTAAATTTATATAAGTTTGAAATATTCATTAAGCCACTTCTTAATTAATTCAAGTTATAAAACATATCTTAAAATTTCAAATTTAATAGATTTCAAATCAACTTATTTAAGTATAATTCTTAAATAATTAAGAATTCCAAATCAATTCAAATTTATCTTTCAGCCTGAAACATTATAAATTCTATATTTAAAAATATAATTTTTACATAAATACTTAAACATATTTCATATTGATTCAAATCAACTTTATTAAATCAACTTTAATAAATCTTTAAAATCATTATTTATTAAAACCATATATTTCTTTCAAAACCGTAGAAATGTTTTCAAAACATTTATATATAGACCAACGGTGTCTGTTTATAATTTTCTATCATATGGTCAAGTGATACGGATATTTATCATTTCAATCCGCAATTTAAAATATATTCAGGTATATATCTTTTCAACCCGAAATCCCAAATTCAATTTAATTTGAAAATCGCTTGGGTTTATCATTTCAACCCATAACGATTTTCTCCTATTCTAAAGTCCGTTCGGGTATGTATCATTTCAACCCATAGTGATTCTATACTAACAGGGAACTTGCAGAGTGATAACAGATATGATAATAATATAACAACGGTAACAGGCATATATCATCAGTATAAATAACAGATAAGGGTGTCAGATGTCACAGGTGAACAGATACAGATGATGGCATATATATATATATCAATATAAATAACAAATAATGATGTCAGGTGTCACAGGTGAACAGATACAGATGATGGCATAGATATAGCAATATAAATAACTAATAGCAGCATATTTCAATTGTCGTTTCAATTGAAATCAAATTTAATAAATATAAGAACATTAATCGTGAGTGATTACTCACCTTTCGAGGCTAGAGATCGAGAATAGACAACGAAGTTGAGTTACGAATTGCAAGCACGACTTTCGAAACAAACTAGATTGACACGAATCGACGAGCAAAGCTGTTAGATAGGAATTGCCGAAATCAAATCAAAACATTCAACATAGCAACAAATAAAAACATGACTTGCGTCAAAGTTTAACAATATAATTCTATATGCTACCGAGATCGAAATGGTCTGAAATTTGGAATGTTAAAGATCAAAACTTGTATTTCAAACTGCAAAAGAATCACTTGATTTGGACAAGAGACCAAAAAGTTACGATGTCACGAACATAGACTCAGGCCATGTTGCGACTGTCAAATGTTCAGGTCTGAAAACCCCTCTGGGTCTGACTTTCAGGTAAGAAACAGAGGACTGAACCACCTCGTATGAAGCTAAAATTTTATATACAGAAAGTAGAAAACTTTATCTTTTAAACAAAAAGAGAATCACTGTATTCCGACGTAAGACGGAAGAGATACGATGCGTCAAACATGAACTCAGGTCGTGTTTGCAGCAGTGTAAAATAATTTCAAGTACAAAAGAACAGCTGCCTGGGTCCAACTTCCAGATCCTCGACCACTAATCAAACGATGTCGGATTTTGCTGAAATTTGACAGGCATAAACTAGGTAACTTTTACTCTTTTTAAAAAAATAGAATCAACCCATTCCGATAAAACATGAGTGAGATATGATATCGCGAACATGAAGTCTAACTGCTGTTCAGAAAAATAAAAATAAAATAAAATAAAATATCCAAACATATGCAATATATTACCGTAGCATATTATATAAAGAAACTAGACATATATCTAGGCTATAACTAAGTAGATTCAAAATTATAGAGCATGAAAATATATAGTGCAATACTTATAAAACACTGTAACAACTAAAACATATATATGTACTTCATTATATAAAACTTTCGTAACTTTATAAATAAACCACTAACATGACTACATATAAAATGATATAGAATCGGTATAAATTTCTTATATATAAAAGCAACAGATTTTATATAGAACTAATTTATATAGTTTACATACTTTAAACATATATAAGCTGTCAGGTTGTATAAACAAATCCAACTTTTACCTTTTTATAAAAAACCCTTTATACAACACATCTTACTGTATACATTTACAATATAAAACTGTATGCTTTAATAACATCTCAACTTTATAAACTAATATAAACTAAAATCTTATATAACTATAAATAGCATTATAAACTAACACACGGAACAGATAGCATATATTTCTTTTATTTTCTCGTATTATAAACATATATCCCATATAAAATTTAACCTATCTCTCTTACTATAATGCAAGCTACTGTATGAACAAATAACTAAGTCATTATATACTTACATGACAATATACATATGTAGAGTCATGTATGCACGCAAGTTCATATGTAGCAGTCTATCTAATACATATATAACTTACAGAAGAGCCTTGGACGAAGACTAAGGGATAGAGGGAAGTGGCAACCGACTGTGGCCTAGGCGAGTTGGGTGAGATCGGAGATGGCTCGGGATGTGGCTGCTCTAGGTGGAGGATGGGGAGGACCAGGCAGCGAAGGCTTGACTACACACGCGGGTAGAGGAAATGAGGAAAAAGTGTGTGCTCGGCCAGGGAAAACAGAGGGAAGGCGAGCAGTTTGACGTGGCGGTGAGGACAGTGAAAGCGAGTGAAGCGGTCGCGCGCGTTGGGAGAAGGAGGATCGGATGGTTAGAGATAAGGGTGGTCGGCCATGAAGAGTTGTCAAGGTAGTGGGTGAAGCAACGCTGAGGAGGTAGCAAGGCAGGGAGTACTCGAACCGCGTGCGATCTTGTGTAGCAGGCTTGCAAATTTTCTTTATAAAGTGCAAAGGAATGAACAGGCATAGGCATAGGAGAAGAGTGAATATGTATGGCCACATACACGTTTAGAAGTTTAAAAAAATAAAATTTCCAGAAGTGAAACAATAAAAAAAATGTGAACCAACTATAAATTGAAATGGAAAAATAATAAAACGGTGAGAAGGGAAGAGTCAAGCGATGGTTTAATAAATGCATGTAGCTGTTCGAATCTCTCAGGTTGAAAAATCATAAAGGCACAGAGAGACAAAAGGTCCAAATTAATACCGATATGGTGAATCGTTTTCGCGGCATCGCCACGTACCGGACACCAAAATGTACGAACAAATATATTACGGAGATCAGCACGATAAGACGATCAAAACGGTATACAGATAGGTCTGATTGAATTATAAAAATTCGAATTTTCAACTAGCGGAAAATGCAATAAAAACGCTGAAAAATAAGATCGACGGAGCCAAAGATGTCCGAATTTGGAAAAACTACAAACTGACATCTTGCTCAGAAGATGGTTTAGAATTTTTCTACATAAAAATATTTAAGTTTCGAAAATGTTTTATTTTCATCGCTTTTTAACTGATTAAATTGAAGTGAATTTACGTACGAAATAAACTTTCATATTTTCGGGCGAAAATTTACCAGTTGCTATGTTTAATTAGACACATTCCAAATATCGAATTATATTTCAACAATTTATAGTTTAAAACTTCCTAAAATTTCAATTAATAACGTTATTAAGACCGGTTAAATTTACGGGTCGTTACATTCTCCCCCACTCAAAACTTTTCGTCCCCGAAAAGGAAGGATGTAGGAGAATAGAAACAACCAGAAAGAAAATAGATTGGAATACAAGTAAAACAATTAATTCAAACCATATAAATTTCAATTTAAATTAATTAACATTTAATAATTTGGTTAAATCCTTTTAGTTTACTTAAATTAAATTAATCTATCTATTTCTAAATTCATTATCTTATTATCTAGTCATCTTCAATTAACAATTTCTAAATCATCAATTTGTAGAATCATTTATTATACTCATATTTTATTCAACAAATTTAATTCTTTTATTCCAAATTATTATTAAATTTGTTCCACGTAATATATTTTATCACATATATTTAAATCATATAAATTAATTTAAACCATATAAATTTCAATTTAAATTAATTAATATTCATTAATTGATTTTAAATTCAAGGTATTTCCATAAGTTGATCTAATTTCAATTTATTATTTCCTTCAAAACAAAATTTATTTTTCAATTATCTTATTATTCTATTTATCTCTATTAACATTTTATAATTAAAATTTAAGTGTATAACATTTATTATAACCACTCAAATTTTATTTATGAAATCATTTTATATTGTATATTATCCAATTACATTTTAACTTCTGAATAATTTAGGTAAGTTATATTGAAATTCAATTTAGTACTATACAAATAAAATTTTCAAATTCAATTATCTCAAGTTTAAATATTTATCCAAAAATTTTGACTTCAGTTAATAATTGAAATCATCTTTAAATCATAAACTTAAGAATTTAAATCTCCGATTTACTTCAACAAATTTGAGATAAATATATATATAGTATATATCAGATCAAAATTTTCTTTATATATATAATAAATCAAGCCATACCACAGAAATTCAAATCAAATTAAATTTCCAAACCTTTTAGAGATAATTATGTGTATACTATATATATTAATCCAAATTAAATTTAAAATACTATACCCATATATATATAATTCAAATCAAAATATTTTTCCAAAAAAAAACCGCAGCAAAGCTACAGAATGGTCTCTCCACTTCAAAACTCGAAAATGAATGTCGATGACGCTGCAGTCATCACCGAAATTATTTTCCAGCGACAAAAGAGAAGAGTACTGATTTCAACATTTTAAAATTCTTTGAAAACGGTTTCTATTCGAAAATACCTTTAATAATATACACTTTAAAACCAAAGTTGAAATCACCGGAAATCAAATTCTCAAATTCTTGATTTTTAAAATTCATTTCGATTCCAAATCAATTTATAAACCATGTTTTTAAATTCATTTAGAACAATAAATGATAATCAAATATTATCATTCAACAACCAATTTAATTAACTATTTAATTCCAGAAATTCCTATACTTATATATATATAATATAATCATACGAATCTATTCAATTTACCAAATTTGAAATAATATTGTGTCAGTTTGCTCTATTCAAGTGTTTTGGAAATCCTATCGATAGCGTTGATCAGACGAATCGATCGAAAACCCAAATCAACATCAACAACTCAAACAACACAATATATAAAACATTTTAATATTAATTACAAATACACTCCCTCACTCGGATATCCTCGAATGGATTTCAAAACAAAGATAGAGATTCAGATTTGAGAAACTCTAACTAAAAGAATTCAACTAAAAGGTAGACCCGATAAGGAGATAAGATAATTTAGTTTTCAAACAGAAGATGGACAAACTTATATAAATCGCGGGTAACCTTAACCGGGTCAACCGTGATTCCAAGAATAAATTCGATGTAGAATTTTATGACAAATCGACATTCGATCGCCATGTTGAAACCTGACTTCTTCGATTTTAATGCGACAACTATATATTTCAATCTATATATTATTATGTCAAATATTCTTGCAGGAATCATCAAAAGAAGCTATTATCATCAACAAGATTAAAAGCTCTTTATAAAATCTAGTGAGATATATTTGTACAATCTCTGATATGGTGATGAAACACACACACACACACATATACTTTTGAAAATCTTGCTTTAAAATAAATATAAAAAAAGTATTTTCAAAATTATATATTTTCTCAAGATCAAAAATAATAAAATGGACAAAGGAACAGAACAGTACAGAAATAGACGTCTGTATATTAATTCAGACGTCTGATGTCACGTCCTGAAATTTTCGACTTTCGAAAATTCGACATCGATACTCACTTTATCGACTGCCGAGCAATCGAGTGCCGGAAACTCCAAGAGTGAGGGTTTTAAGAAGAAGAAAAAGTAGGAGAAGAAGGAGATAGAAGAAAAAGAGAAGAAAGAAAGAAGAACAACAGAAAACATCTGAATGACATCAATAGAAACACAGAACAGAGACAATATCAGAATCTCACATATCGCAGCGGAACAATATATAATAGATAAATGAATAATCTTTAAAACAAAGAAATATATCATTTTATACATACATCAATCATCAGAGTTAATATACAACAATGGACAGTTATATAACTTGTCCTTATACAGAGTATACAGCGGAATAAATACTATCAGATACAAATACTACGTCTCGCCATCCAGCTTATCTCCAAAGCTCCAGAATATCCAGAATATCCTGATAATCTAACTCTAGACTGCCCGTGTGGAAATTGGTGGGCACCCAGAGTTTAGAAGGGAAACAATAAACTCCGAGTCAGTCATGGTGACTGGTGTGAGATCGTAAAAACAGTTATTCTTTATAACACAAAAATAATTTTTTAGTCAATTCGAAATGCTTTTGGAAAATGAAACTACCATAAGAACTCCCACCACACACACAATGCAAACGCAGAATTGGAGGAGATTTCTTCTTATGATAGTCAAAGATGCTTACTACGAAAAATCAAATCATTTTTGATATTATTATTAGTGCATAGTGTAGAAATCATTTCGAAAGTATAATATTAATCTTAGCCAGCATAGACATTTCGAACTATGCCTACTATAGCTACCATCCAAACAGTGGGGCGCCACCATAAGTGAATGATAGGTTCTACAACTAAAACCGTACAAGTCACGTATTGTTTCTTTGGATTTCCAACAAATGGTCAGGCTAAGGAACTTCCTTTTCCACGATGGGTACGTCCCTGGAATAGACGACCCGAGAAATAACCTAACATTACGGTTAGATCTCTGCCAACACAAGGCCGGGTTACCTCTGCAAAAGTAGGTAACTACTGACACGCGTATGCCATCCCCCGATCGTCACCGATCTTCCCGAGGATCCCCGATTTCCAACAAACCACATAGAAATAATAATGCAGTAACCACAGAGGTTAAGTATCTGGGCTCCATACCATGATACCACCTTTATCCAGAAGGAATGACATACACTAAGGGGCGCTACTCCCTAGAACCTTGCCGCATCCTTCCTGTTTCGACCATTTCCGGGGTGTGAGGCTCGATGAAGTCTCGTCCACAAAGCTACGCTTTCTCAAAAAGCCCTGCTTCGGGTCAAACAAAATGATCAACCTATGATCACAAAGATATAAGATCAAACAAATGATCATATCACAAATGATCAAACACTGATCATTTCACAGCAACACTCAGCATGCCACGTTACCAAATTGGGATATATCGCTGATAAATTTCAACTACATAACCTCTGAGCTCGTACGTCTCAGAGCAGGGTGTTAAGCTAAGAGAATAAATTCTCCGCCACCAACAGAAATGTATTTGAAAGAAATCAGCTTTATATCTCAAATTGTAACGTCAGACACACAATCCATACAAGTCTGTTCCGAGATCGAACAGAACCGAAGGCACTTCTCACGAAGCCCTTGCATATCCGGATAAATTTCTAATCACGTCAGGACTTCCCGTCACTAAGGGTGATAAAACCTCTAAACCGGAGATCAGCCGATGTAGAGTAACTCGACGGTAATCCTTCCGTTTTCAAAAATATCCGGTCTTCAACACCGGTCTTCAAATGCAATTCATAACGACGTATCACATATTCGGAATGGGTTATACGACCCCATGGTCCTTTCCCGGTTAACCCGAATAGTGAGCGATTATTCAAAAATAAGTGTGGCATTCAAATTCATCCAATTCACAACAAATACCTACTCAAGGTAATTATTGATAGTCGGTTATTTAACTATCAATAAAGATGCGCAACATCATCAGATTCCAAATAATTTTCCAAATTATTTATCTCCCAAATATCTTTATTAGATATAAAATTTCCACACTTCAAAAATAAATCAATGTTTATTTTTCTAAACAGTTTCCCTTTCCTTTATAAATTCCATATTGAATTTACATTTTTCGAATACCTACTAATATTCGATTTTCAATCGTTTTCAAATATTCAATTTCGATTTATCTTTAAGAAGATAAAATCTCAAAACGTTTCACTTCATTTTGGAAAACATTCCATACTTATTTAATAATAAGTGTTTCACAAATCTTTTATTTTCAACATTTGAAAATACTCGATATACTTAAATCAATATTAAGTATACATTTCATTCTTTAAGGAAAACATTCTTTAAACACATTTTATTTGAGTCAAAACGAATGTTGCGTAAAACATCGTTACGACGACTCAAAATCACTAGTATAGGGATTCGAAATTTAAGTAGATATATATAAATCCCAATACTATACAAAAATATTTCCTTTCGGAAACCATTTACTATAACAACAGTGTTATAGTCCACCATTTCCTTAAATTCCTCGAAAACGTCTATTTCAACAAGAACTGTTGAAATCTATGGTTTCAATCTATAATACATTTTAAACACTTTTAAAATGTTTAACTTCATTTTTAAAATATTACTTCTTCAAAAATGAATCCATTTTACTTAACAATATATTCACTGTCCAAAATCGTGAATAAAATTTACTTAACCCCATTTCAATCATTTCTACACATTTTTATCACATTCAATCTATTTTCGAATTTATACGCACGTTTATAAATTCTATTTCTCTTTTTAATAACAACTTCGACTTATAAACCTTCTTTTATCAACTTCTATACTTAACTTATCAAAATAAGTGACTTTGGGTTCATAAACAACTTTTATAAATTTTAATTCCATTTATAAAAGCTTCAATACCAAATAAATTTCAATGTTGATTTCTAATTTTATTTTCAACGTTCGAATAAAATTTCCACATTGATTTCTCAAAAATTCATTCCTAATTATTAAATCAATTACAGATTGATTTCAAATTTTATTTAGCACTACTAAATAAATTCCTTATTGAATTCATTTTACATTGATTTCACAACTTATTTTAATTTACCAATTAAATTTCAAACTGAATTTCCAACTTATCTTCTTTTAAATAAATTCTTTTTAAAAGAAAATAAATTTCTATTGTCTTCTTTCAATCTATTTTAAAAATCCAAATTTTAAATTAAATTCTTCAATTTATAATCACTACTTTACGAAATCCATTTATTTAACATTTTCACTTGATTCTGGAATTAATTCAATACGATTATAAAAATTCACTTTTTATACTTTAAAATTCCTTTCTTCGAATTTATTAAATTTCTAAAATCAAATTTACTTAGAAATTTCTATTTTGATTTCCAAAAATTCAATTTCGTTTATTTTTTTGAAATCCAATGATGTCAAAACATCCATTCAGCTAAATTTTAGCTTCTCAAACAATTTCCAGATATCAATTCAATAACAACAATAATCATTCACAGATTATCACATCACAGTAGAAATAAATTCAATCAATGTGAGGGGTCCAGTTGGATCCCTCCAACCTGTTTCCCTGCATCCAAAAACGTCAGCACAATACCAATTCCGCTCCAGTACGGAATTATCGCGGTATATGGGTTTTTATAAATCCGCTTACTAACGGCGCAATAGGGTCTCATCCGCTATACGAGGCGGGAAATCATCAATCCAATATATACATATGCCAATATGTATATACTGCTATATATATAGATATATATCCTACTATATCTAATAGCACATCCAAACAGATAAACAATCAAACCAATAACTGCAATACTAATTTTAAATCTGAGTGAGGAGATCTCACCTTAGGTTTTTAATTTTCCATCCACTTTCCATTTCAGTTCTATTTTCTCGATTTTATCCTGGTATAAACAATTATACAATTTTATTAATATTCGAACCAATTAAATTTCCAATTTCCGTTTTTTAATTGTTAAATTTTGATAGTTCGTTCTAAACCAATTTCTAAATTAATAAATTTAAATTTAACCACCATTTAAATTTCTTTAAACCCATTGCCCTTTTATAAATTTATTTAACTAAAATTAAATTTAAACAATTAAACTTCCTTTTCTTAAACATCTTTAGTAACCAGAATAACTGATTATATTAAATTTACTTTTAAACTCCACATATACATATGACTTATATTCCAAAAATCCACTTATACTCCCAAGTTATTGTTTTTCCAACTTTACACATATATAAATAAAATTTTCTGTTTAAATCTTGTACATTTTGCAGTGAAGAAAAGTTTAACTTTTTGTTACAGTATTTATTTTCTTGATAACTTAATCTTTAACTATTACTAACATATTAAATTTTAAATTCAATTTAAAATTGACAAATCACCTGCTAGCTCACAGACCTCCCAAACCACCGAGAATCACAACTTCGGCATCGGAAACCCTGACTGCAACCAGAACTAACACTGCCCACACCCAACATCAAGATCGAACTCGAAGATTCCACCATCGGCCACTTCCAGTCGTGAATCCCCTAGACCACGCTCCTTTGACTGAATCGCCTACTCGACTTCGAGCCCACGCCCACGCGCACACCACGCCGTCGCTAACCCCCAACCCATTGCCGCGCTCCTCCAGTTCGAACCAGCCTCGCGCTCGCCTCCCCTCGAGTCGTACGCCACATTGCACGCGACCCCCTTCTCGAGCTTGCCGTTCGCAATCGATTCCCCCCAAGTCGCACTCCACTTCGCCGTCGCACCATCCACCAAACCCAGTCGCGAGCTTCACCGCGATTCCAAACCCTAGGTCACTTCGGTTGTCGACGAACTCCTATCGCCTGCTCCTCGCCGTAGAACCCCAGCGGCGTAATTCACTCATTTCGACTTTGCTTAATTGAGTTCAAGAACGATGATTTTTTTATGTGTAGAAGTCGAATATCGATAGAAGAGGAAGAAGTCACGCGGCCTCGAATTTGATTTCATTTTGAATTGGATTTTCGTTTTGATTTACGAAGAGTAAAGAAATAGAAGGGAACAAGGGTACATGATTTTGCAGAGAAAAAGATCGTGCTCTCCTGATTCCTTCGTGACTTTCGGCGTAAATTTAGGCGTGGTGGAAGGGAAAATAACGTGCTGTAGTTGACCAGATTCAAATTTAAATCTACAAATTTAATTCAACTTAATTTCAATGCGTTTAACCATCGTATGGTCACACTACAACTCAGATCGATACGAAATTTGAAATCTTACAATAATATCACATTACGGATCCGATGAAACTGGTTTCGTCGAAATCCGAGACTTTTTGAAAAATGACTATTTTATAAATATCGGTTCGAGTGATTATTTTCAAAACTGAACAAAACAGTTCGAAATTAAATTCTGAAACTTCTATCATCTTCAGTATTATCAATACGAATTTTAAAAGCTTTCGAAATATTTTTCTTCAGCTTAAAATCGAAGATACAAATTTTTATTCGACTATCAATAGATTAAATTCTGTAATTTAACCGCAAATTTCAAAGTTTTATTCGGGATTCAAATTAAATTATCGTTCAAATATTTAAAATTAATTAAATATTCCCAATTTAATTTGTTCAAAATTCTGGGTCGTTACAAACTTCCCTCCTTAAAAGAATTTCGTCCTCGAAATTACAAGTTAGGAAAAATGGTCCTTAACTCGTCTACTATTTTTCACAATCCAATAGTTTTGTCAATTTTTCAAAACAAATCTTTCTACTAAAGATTCGTTATCATTCCAACTATCTTTCTAACTTCAACTCTAAGTTTCAAACAACATTGTTTAACTTCTCAATTCAAATTCGAGTTTAAATTTCAAATTTTAAACTTCAAAATTTTCTCAAAAATTTTCTAACACTCGAAATTTTCGAAAAATTTCGCCAGCGTCTCCTTTGCGCGGCTAATACGGCACTACTACAAAACGTCCCTACGGACTCTCAGATTTCAAAAAGAAAATGAAAAAGCCAAGCGGCTAGAGAAATAAGTCATCAAATCTCATATTCAAATTGAAATACTTACCTTTTTCGAGCAATTCAAATTATCTTCGAAATCAAAATTTCCAATTCCTTTATACCTGTGCCATAATATCTAGTTATAACATCCAACTATTTTGCAAATTTTATTACAAAATTTTCAATATATGCTTATATATTTACTGTTGAAGTTACATTCGTTTTTAAACAAAATGAATTCATATCCATTCAATTTTTCATTTCAAATTTCATTTGAATTACATTTCACATTCAATTTCTCATTCGAGTTCAATTCACAATTCCAATCTAATTTGGATTCAATTTATCTTCAATTCCGAAATTTTGAATTTCATCGATTAACTTTTATTTACAACTGCTTATTTTAGATTAGTTTCAGTTACTAATTCATATCACTCTCCATTATTGAATCTTTTAATTCATCTCTCATTCATAATTATTCAATTCAATTCATTGCTTACAAATTTGAAATGAATTTTCAACATTCAATTTACTTTTCATTAAATTGATTCACTTGTACTTACATTAATTTGACTTCATTCTTTAAGTTAAATTCATTCTATCCATTCAAATTGTATAAGTTATCAACTTAACAATATTTCATAAATATTTCTACATAGTATTCCAGAGTTTACCAACATTTCAAAAACCATTTTGAAATCAATTCAAATTTCCTTTGAATTTCCAAAACAAAACCCAAATTTTACAAACAACTTCCATTTAAAACAACTTGGCAGCAATTTCTCTTTTGGAAACCCGAAAATGAACACCGGTGATGTCGCGATCATCATCGGAATTATTTTCCAGCGACCTAAAAGAGTTTAGAGCTTTTATCTCTCTAAAATACTTTCCAAAACCTTCGAAATCCATTTTCAAATCAAAAATGATTTTAAATTTTCCAAATCTCCGAAATTTTCAAATTCTTTTCAAAACACTTCCAAATATTCTCTGGAATCCCGTTTTAAATTATAAGTCACATTTATAATTTACATTCTTAAATTTCATTTGCATGTGAATTTATTTCTTTAACTTTGGAGTTACGATTTCAATTTCTTATTCGATTTCATATAAAAATGATAACTTTCAATATTATCACTTTCCTAACATCCATGCAACCATATACTATAGTACTTCATAGAAAAACATTTCTTTTCTATACAAAAATAGTTTTGGGTAAAATTATTTCATTTACCCGTTTTAAAATCAATACTGTGTCAGTTTATCTTGTTTAAGAGTTTAGAAACCCCTATCGATTACAGTTAGCTAGACTGCACCGACCAGAATCCATAAACAATCAACCGATAAGTCAACACAATACAAAACAATTTCATATTCAAATAACAAATACGCGCCCATATCTATTATTACACTCAAACTCATTCTAGAGTACTGCTGACTCTATCTCTAATGAGTAACACCCAACAGAGCAGGGTTGTCACTTAACCATATGCTCTGATACCACTTGTCACGTCCTGAAATTTTCGACTTTCGAAAATTCGACATCGATACTCACTTTATCGACTGCCGAGCAATCGAGTGCCGGAAACTCCAAGAGTGAGGGTTTTAAGAAGAAGAAAAAGTAGGAGAAGAAGGAGATAGAAGAAAAAGAGAAGAAAGAAAGAAGAACAACAGAAAACATCTGAATGACATCAATAGAAACACAGAACAGAGACAATATCAGAATCTCACATATCGCAGCGGAACAATATATAATAGATAAATGAATAATCTTTAAAACAAAGAAATATATCATTTTATACATACATCAATCATCAGAGTTAATATACAACAATGGACAGTTATATAACTTGTCCTTATACAGAGTATACAGCGGAATAAATACTATCAGATACAAATACTACGTCTCGCCATCCAGCTTATCTCCAAAGCTCCAGAATATCCAGAATATCCTGATAATCTAACTCTAGACTGCCCGTGTGGAAATTGGTGGGCACCCAGAGTTTAGAAGGGAAACAATAAACTCCGAGTCAGTCATGGTGACTGGTGTGAGATCGTAAAAACAGTTATTCTTTATAACACAAAAATAATTTTTTAGTCAATTCGAAATGCTTTTGGAAAATGAAACTACCATAAGAACTCCCACCACACACACAATGCAAACGCAGAATTGGAGGAGATTTCTTCTTATGATAGTCAAAGATGCTTACTACGAAAAATCAAATCATTTTTGATATTATTATTAGTGCATAGTGTAGAAATCATTTCGAAAGTATAATATTAATCTTAGCCAGCATAGACATTTCGAACTATGCCTACTATAGCTACCATCCAAACAGTGGGGCGCCACCATAAGTGAATGATAGGTTCTACAACTAAAACCGTACAAGTCACGTATTGTTTCTTTGGATTTCCAACAAATGGTCAGGCTAAGGAACTTCCTTTTCCACGATGGGTACGTCCCTGGAATAGACGACCCGAGAAATAACCTAACATTACGGTTAGATCTCTGCCAACACAAGGCCGGGTTACCTCTGCAAAAGTAGGTAACTACTGACACGCGTATGCCATCCCCCGATCGTCACCGATCTTCCCGAGGATCCCCGATTTCCAACAAACCACATAGAAATAATAATGCAGTAACCACAGAGGTTAAGTATCTGGGCTCCATACCATGATACCACCTTTATCCAGAAGGAATGACATACACTAAGGGGCGCTACTCCCTAGAACCTTGCCGCATCCTTCCTGTTTCGACCATTTCCGGGGTGTGAGGCTCGATGAAGTCTCGTCCACAAAGCTACGCTTTCTCAAAAAGCCCTGCTTCGGGTCAAACAAAATGATCAACCTATGATCACAAAGATATAAGATCAAACAAATGATCATATCACAAATGATCAAACACTGATCATTTCACAGCAACACTCAGCATGCCACGTTACCAAATTGGGATATATCGCTGATAAATTTCAACTACATAACCTCTGAGCTCGTACGTCTCAGAGCAGGGTGTTAAGCTAAGAGAATAAATTCTCCGCCACCAACAGAAATGTATTTGAAAGAAATCAGCTTTATATCTCAAATTGTAACGTCAGACACACAATCCATACAAGTCTGTTCCGAGATCGAACAGAACCGAAGGCACTTCTCACGAAGCCCTTGCATATCCGGATAAATTTCTAATCACGTCAGGACTTCCCGTCACTAAGGGTGATAAAACCTCTAAACCGGAGATCAGCCGATGTAGAGTAACTCGACGGTAATCCTTCCGTTTTCAAAAATATCCGGTCTTCAACACCGGTCTTCAAATGCAATTCATAACGACGTATCACATATTCGGAATGGGTTATACGACCCCATGGTCCTTTCCCGGTTAACCCGAATAGTGAGCGATTATTCAAAAATAAGTGTGGCATTCAAATTCATCCAATTCACAACAAATACCTACTCAAGGTAATTATTGATAGTCGGTTATTTAACTATCAATAAAGATGCGCAACATCATCAGATTCCAAATAATTTTCCAAATTATTTATCTCCCAAATATCTTTATTAGATATAAAATTTCCACACTTCAAAAATAAATCAATGTTTATTTTTCTAAACAGTTTCCCTTTCCTTTATAAATTCCATATTGAATTTACATTTTTCGAATACCTACTAATATTCGATTTTCAATCGTTTTCAAATATTCAATTTCGATTTATCTTTAAGAAGATAAAATCTCAAAACGTTTCACTTCATTTTGGAAAACATTCCATACTTATTTAATAATAAGTGTTTCACAAATCTTTTATTTTCAACATTTGAAAATACTCGATATACTTAAATCAATATTAAGTATACATTTCATTCTTTAAGGAAAACATTCTTTAAACACATTTTATTTGAGTCAAAACGAATGTTGCGTAAAACATCGTTACGACGACTCAAAATCACTAGTATAGGGATTCGAAATTTAAGTAGATATATATAAATCCCAATACTATACAAAAATATTTCCTTTCGGAAACCATTTACTATAACAACAGTGTTATAGTCCACCATTTCCTTAAATTCCTCGAAAACGTCTATTTCAACAAGAACTGTTGAAATCTATGGTTTCAATCTATAATACATTTTAAACACTTTTAAAATGTTTAACTTCATTTTTAAAATATTACTTCTTCAAAAATGAATCCATTTTACTTAACAATATATTCACTGTCCAAAATCGTGAATAAAATTTACTTAACCCCATTTCAATCATTTCTACACATTTTTATCACATTCAATCTATTTTCGAATTTATACGCACGTTTATAAATTCTATTTCTCTTTTTAATAACAACTTCGACTTATAAACCTTCTTTTATCAACTTCTATACTTAACTTATCAAAATAAGTGACTTTGGGTTCATAAACAACTTTTATAAATTTTAATTCCATTTATAAAAGCTTCAATACCAAATAAATTTCAATGTTGATTTCTAATTTTATTTTCAACGTTCGAATAAAATTTCCACATTGATTTCTCAAAAATTCATTCCTAATTATTAAATCAATTACAGATTGATTTCAAATTTTATTTAGCACTACTAAATAAATTCCTTATTGAATTCATTTTACATTGATTTCACAACTTATTTTAATTTACCAATTAAATTTCAAACTGAATTTCCAACTTATCTTCTTTTAAATAAATTCTTTTTAAAAGAAAATAAATTTCTATTGTCTTCTTTCAATCTATTTTAAAAATCCAAATTTTAAATTAAATTCTTCAATTTATAATCACTACTTTACGAAATCCATTTATTTAACATTTTCACTTGATTCTGGAATTAATTCAATACGATTATAAAAATTCACTTTTTATACTTTAAAATTCCTTTCTTCGAATTTATTAAATTTCTAAAATCAAATTTACTTAGAAATTTCTATTTTGATTTCCAAAAATTCAATTTCGTTTATTTTTTTGAAATCCAATGATGTCAAAACATCCATTCAGCTAAATTTTAGCTTCTCAAACAATTTCCAGATATCAATTCAATAACAACAATAATCATTCACAGATTATCACATCACAGTAGAAATAAATTCAATCAATGTGAGGGGTCCAGTTGGATCCCTCCAACCTGTTTCCCTGCATCCAAAAACGTCAGCACAATACCAATTCCGCTCCAGTACGGAATTATCGCGGTATATGGGTTTTTATAAATCCGCTTACTAACGGCGCAATAGGGTCTCATCCGCTATACGAGGCGGGAAATCATCAATCCAATATATACATATGCCAATATGTATATACTGCTATATATATAGATATATATCCTACTATATCTAATAGCACATCCAAACAGATAAACAATCAAACCAATAACTGCAATACTAATTTTAAATCTGAGTGAGGAGATCTCACCTTAGGTTTTTAATTTGCCATCCACTTTCCATTTCAGTTCTATTTTCTCGATTTTATCCTGGTATAAACAATTATACAATTTTATTAATATTCGAACCAATTAAATTTCCAATTTCCGTTTTTTAATTGTTAAATTTTGATAGTTCGTTCTAAACCAATTTCTAAATTAATAAATTTAAATTTAACCACCATTTAAATTTCTTTAAACCCATTGCCCTTTTATAAATTTATTTAACTAAAATTAAATTTAAACAATTAAACTTCCTTTTCTTAAACATCTTTAGTAACCAGAATAACTGATTATATTAAATTTACTTTTAAACTCCACATATACATATGACTTATATTCCAAAAATCCACTTATACTCCCAAGTTATTGTTTTTCCAACTTTACACATATATAAATAAAATTTTCTGTTTAAATCTTGTACATTTTGCAGTGAAGAAAAGTTTAACTTTTTGTTACAGTATTTATTTTCTTGATAACTTAATCTTTAACTATTACTAACATATTAAATTTTAAATTCAATTTAAAATTGACAAATCACCTGCTAGCTCACAGACCTCCCAAACCACCGAGAATCACAACTTCGGCATCGGAAACCCTGACTGCAACCAGAACTAACACTGCCCACACCCAACATCAAGATCGAACTCGAAGATTCCACCATCGGCCACTTCCAGTCGTGAATCCCCTAGACCACGCTCCTTTGACTGAATCGCCTACTCGACTTCGAGCCCACGCCCACGCGCACACCACGCCGTCGCTAACCCCCAACCCATTGCCGCGCTCCTCCAGTTCGAACCAGCCTCGCGCTCGCCTCCCCTCGAGTCGTACGCCACATTGCACGCGACCCCCTTCTCGAGCTTGCCGTTCGCAATCGATTCCCCCCAAGTCGCACTCCACTTCGCCGTCGCACCATCCACCAAACCCAGTCGCGAGCTTCACCGCGATTCCAAACCCTAGGTCACTTCGGTTGTCGACGAACTCCTATCGCCTGCTCCTCGCCGTAGAACCCCAGCGGCGTAATTCACTCATTTCGACTTTGCTTAATTGAGTTCAAGAACGATGATTTTTTTATGTGTAGAAGTCGAATATCGATAGAAGAGGAAGAAGTCACGCGGCCTCGAATTTGATTTCATTTTGAATTGGATTTTCGTTTTGATTTACGAAGAGTAAAGAAATAGAAGGGAACAAGGGTACATGATTTTGCAGAGAAAAAGATCGTGCTCTCCTGATTCCTTCGTGACTTTCGGCGTAAATTTAGGCGTGGTGGAAGGGAAAATAACGTGCTGTAGTTGACCAGATTCAAATTTAAATCTACAAATTTAATTCAACTTAATTTCAATGCGTTTAACCATCGTATGGTCACACTACAACTCAGATCGATACGAAATTTGAAATCTTACAATAATATCACATTACGGATCCGATGAAACTGGTTTCGTCGAAATCCGAGACTTTTTGAAAAATGACTATTTTATAAATATCGGTTCGAGTGATTATTTTCAAAACTGAACAAAACAGTTCGAAATTAAATTCTGAAACTTCTATCATCTTCAGTATTATCAATACGAATTTTAAAAGCTTTCGAAATATTTTTCTTCAGCTTAAAATCGAAGATACAAATTTTTATTCGACTATCAATAGATTAAATTCTGTAATTTAACCGCAAATTTCAAAGTTTTATTCGGGATTCAAATTAAATTATCGTTCAAATATTTAAAATTAATTAAATATTCCCAATTTAATTTGTTCAAAATTCTGGGTCGTTACATCTGACATCAATATCAGACGTCTAAATTAAGATAACAGACGTCTGAGCACTATGTTGTTAATTCTTCTATTTCTATATGAAATAGACGTCTGTCACTTAATAACAGACGTCTGTCATCCTAGACAGACGTCTGAATTAAAAGACAGACGTCTAAATTAACTGTTTAGTGTTTCCTTTGATTTTTTAAATTCAAAATTATTCAGACATCTGTCACTTTTATCTCAGACATCTGAACTTGATGAACTGAAGCATCTCTTCATATAATATCAAAATCTGAAGAGTTGTCTTCTTCACCAAGAGTTGCACTTCTTCTAATAGTTGCAACTATTGAATTAAAACTATTCAATACTATAAATAGAGATGAAAATCCACTATTTATAAAACTAATTCTTTCTATCTTTTCTGATCTTATATTGTTATAATCTCAAGTGATTTTCAATCTCTACTTCCTATCTTTGCACATTCAAATCATCATATCAAGAAGATTATAGGAAGGGTGTACTACATTGATTATATTCGTGTTATTAAAAGAACACACAAGTCAAGAAACAATTTCCAAATTGTAATTGAAGTCCTATTCGGTTGCTTAGGCGGAAAAGTCCTATTCGGTTGCTTAGGCGGAAAAGTCCTGTTCAGTTGCTCAGGCGGTGTAATACCTGTTCCTCCGGGTTAAGTGAGGGTTATTCGAGAAATTCCAGAAGCAGTCTGGGACTGGACGTAGAACGAGAAGTTCGAACCAGTATAAAAATCCCTGGTGTCATTTTTATTACTGCCATTTACTATTATTTATAATTCCGCACTTGCTAGTCGTAGTTTAACTATATTATCGATCCATATACACTTTCACGCCAAAGATAGAATTCGGGTATAACAAAAGATAACAGCATCGTAAACCGAGGACATAGAAATCTTCGGTGAATCAATGCTGGTTGTACAGAAGTTTCACTCTTTTACAAATTATTCAGATATTGGCGAGACCTCCGATTTATTATAGAGATCATTCGAAGTGGAGTTATGGGATACTCCAGAATTAAAAAGACACGAATAGAGGAGACACGAATGGACTTTGGAACCGAAGGGAACGTTCCAAAATTCAAAGAAACCGAGTCAAAGAAGAAGGAATTCAAGCTCGAACGAACGTGATTCTGTAATTGAATTCACTACATATGCTGAGTTTTGCCTAAAACCAGAGCTCTGATACCACTTGTAACGACCCAGTATTTTGGACCATTCAAATCGACAATAAATCCACACATGTCCAACTTGAATAATTCAAAACAATAGATTGTTAATTTAAATTGGCAAAACTCAGCATATACAGTAAATAAAATAATCACAGATCATAGACACAGAGTAAGATAACAATAATGCAGCAGAAACAAAAGAATAGTAGTTCATGAAGCTACTATATATATAACAGAGTTAAACAAGATACAACAGAAGTCTCGAATACAATAGATATCTCAATACAATAGTCAAATACAAGATCTGAATACATCCCTGGAATCAACTGAATAACTGAAAGCTGGATAGATAGCTGGATCTCCAACCGAAGCTCCAACTCCAAAGGTGAGTCTCGAATACTGTATCACTCAGTCTGACCCGAGCGTAAAGAAAACACAAAACACTCGAGTCAGGATTAACATTCTTATATCAATAAATCCAACTCAAGTGAAATAACAACTGAAATACAAGTAACTCAAAGGATGTTTGGGATAACCATCCTTTAAGGATCCATTAAACTATCTACTATGTAATAGTGTACGCTAAGTAGATAATGTCTAATCAGTAATATAAAGTATCAAAATAGCGTTAAGGCGTTACCATAATCTCCCTTAACACATTTTTATAATGTCATAGTCTATACAGCACCGTAAGCCCCACCGTAAACTAGTGGTTATCAGAGGGTACCCCATAGGTATAACACAAAACAAATCATAGTGGTCGCGAATAGGATAATCAGTATGACAAGGTACATGAGGCGATACCAACTAGGACACTAGTAGTTGCCTGATCCGGACTGATGTTGGGCATAGCAGCTACTACCCCAACACCGCAAAACAACACTCCCAAATCAAGGGGTGCACCCAAATCGAATCACATAAGTAATAGATTAGGTATCGAAGAAGTGTGTCCGCTAGAGATGGCGATCCTCAATGGCCCGGCGCGGCTCCTGTTTTAGTCATGTCAGGGGTCATCCAATATCGTTCTCTTTCTTCAGTTAACGCGTTCATCAAAACCATCCACTTCGTTCTGGATCAACACTCCGCGTATATTAGTTATTAAAGTGGTTTTCGGTATCGACAGAGAGTATGTCCATATCTGATCCCGGTCTCTTTAATAACTACGTAAGAAAGGAAAATTGACTCCGAGATTTGTTGGACCATTCCCGATTATCGAGCGAATTGGAAGGCTCGCTTATAGATTGGAATTACCAGAGAAGATGTCGAGTGTGCACAATGTTTTTCATGTATCTTATCTACGGAAGTATGTGCACGACTCGAGTACGGTAGTTTCTGCTGATAGCTGTGGAGACTTAGAAGTTGATCCAGTCGATAGAAGACCTCGTAAGCCACTTCGTGTTGTGGAAACCGACACGAAACAGCTCAGGAGGAAGGTAGTTAAGTTGCTCAAGATACAATGGAGTGATGATGATAACGACTGTACGTGGGAGGTGGAAGAGAGGATGAAGGCAGCTCATCCTGAACTCTTCGAGGTATGGCCCTAAGGTGTCGTATCATCTAACGAAATTGTAACTTGTCCTTAGTCTTAGAATTCTGTACGCTAAGCTAGGATTGGATGCATGGTTTGTTGATTGCTATGGATGGTAGGCGTACAGAATAGCCTTTGATTGCCTTGTTTGCTTGGAATTTCGGGGGCGAAATTCCTAAGGGGGAGAGAATGTAACGACCCGTATTTTACGGATCGAAAAGTTTGTCAAAATCTGGGATTTTCAGCATTTTCTAGTTATTCCAGATCTTGGTTGAAATTTGCCTAAGTCCTAGGTCGTACGCGACCTAGAGGTTAGTTAAGTATTGTTGGCAACTTAGGAGATAAGTCGTACCTAAGAATGTTGGGGAGTGGTGACCTTAAGGTTTGGAGTTAGGTCGTGTGATGGATGGTAAGGGTTTAGGTCGTAGACGACCTAAAAGGAAGGAGACTTTAGAGTTTCTGGCGAGTTAAGGTGTTAGCGACCTAAGAGATAGGTTGGTAGCGACCTAAGTAAACCCAGTAGTTAACGACCTAGGGATGAGCGACCTAGGAGTTGCCGTGTTAGCGACCTAAGGGGTTAGCTTGTTAGCGACCTAGTGGTTCCGAGTTAGCGACCTAGTGGTTCCGAGTTAGCGACCTAGTGGTTCCGTGTTGGCGACCTAAGGAGTTAACAAGTTGGCGACCTAAGGAGTTAACAAGTTGGCGACCTAAGGAGTTAACAAGTTGGCGACCTAAGGAGTTAACAAGTTGGCGACCTAAGGAGTTAACAAGTTGGCGACCTTAGGAGTTAGGCTAAGTGTTAGGTCGTAGCACTGTTAGGTCGCGTAGGTTGCTAAGTTGTTAGGTCGCTAGGATAGCATAAGTGTTAGGTCGCGTAGATCTAACTGTTAGGTCGTATGTTGTGTTAGGTCGCGTAGAAGTCTAAGTTGTTAGGTCGCAACCCAACTAGGTCGTAGGGCGAAGGAAAGCGCATTGCTTTAGGTCGTCTAGTGTTAGGTCGCTGAGGAGTTTTGTCGTGCATCTGTTAGGTCGGAGAGTCTTAGGTCGGAGAGGCTTAGGTCGGAAACGACCTAGGGAGATAGCCGAGTTAAGCGACTTAAGGAAATTTCTGCTATAAATAGGAGGGGTTGTTCTCACTTTTTGGGATCCGGATTTTGAAGCGACGAAGTGCTGCCATTTTGAGAGCTCGACTTCTACACTTCTTCACTTCTTTTCTCCACTCTAATCTAGTGCCTCCATCCATCCAAATCGAAGATCAAGATTGAAGATTCAAGAGCTTAGATTGAAGATCTTCATCTTTTCAAGAGAGATTTCTTCGTTTGAAGTGAGATCTTGTCGGATCTAGCTTAGCTCTTCGCTGTCCAGATCTGAAGTTGATATCTTTTGGATTGTTTAGGTGATTTGGTGAGTGGTGATTATCTCTCACACGGATCCAAAGGAGTATATCGGATGGTTGGCCCGATTTGGTGTTAAAATAGTGATTTCCATGCATTTTCTTCATCCTATGTGTAGATCCATATAGATCCATTGTTCATGATGATGTTACATCCATTTTATCATATGTTAACCTATGCAAGTTCATTCATCAAGTTTGTAGAGATATAATCCATGTTTTCATGCTTATTGGACTTTCAACTCTTTAATTACGAAAATGCCATTATTGTTATAATTGTCTACTTAGATCATATTTGAGTGCTTGATTGTTTGGATTGATGATTGATTTGATTGATTGTTATGAACTAGATGATTGATGGTTAGATTAGATCGAAGATGATTCAAAAGCTAAGGGAAAGGCTCTTGAATTGGAAAAGCTGCTCGTGGCATATGTAGCGGGATGATGAAGCTCTTATGCATAGATCTGATGATGTGATGATGAGATGAGGCTTTGCGAGGATGTAATGAAGCGAGGCAAATCATGTGATGAAGACTTGGTCTAATCCAAACGGGATCATTCCAAGCATGTTGATAACTCGGTGATATGATTCGAGTTGAGGATAATGAATGGATATGAGAATAGTCGTCGGGGAGGATGACTAGGAGGCTTGGATAGCATCGTTGTTGAAGGTTCTAGCATGCTCTAAGCAAGAGTACGTTTGGGCAGATTCGATAGTCCCAACGGCCAACTGTTGATGGTCGAGTACTCTGGGCAGATTCGATAGTCCTAGGCACGGGCTGCGACGACGTGCGGGAGTTATGTCTAGAACCGGGGTTTCCATTAGCCCTTGACGGACGGCTGAAAGAATGTGCCGGTCATTCAATTAACGGTGATATCGAAGCAATGATAACAGTGATAGCCAGAGTCATGGATGTTTGGTTGTAACGTCATTTCGGACTCAAGAGCGGTATTTTCTGGGTGCTTATCTGATTTAGGCCTTGGTACTTGGAAAACATCGCCCTTGACTCGAGTGATAGTAGCTTTACTTTAAATTGTATGCTCTGCTATGTTTGCTTCTGCTTAGTGTGTGTCTGGAGGCTATCACTGAAGAATGAGGTTGGAGTGGGAGGGTTGTATTCCTATTCCTTTTCCTTTATGCTCTTTTGGTATGTTGTTAGTTAATTTACTGTTCACTAAGACTGTTGTCTGACTCAAGGCTTTATGTTTTAATTCTTATTGCCTTGGGCTGTTCGTCCATTTTGGGACGGGCAGACTAGGTAGCAGGTGACAGGTGCTGTTCTCTTCTCACGATGCTGATATCGAAGACGAGTTGGAGGGTTGCTTATTATCTTCTTATTATTTGTACTGGATATTCCGCTGTTTTGTATTCTCTGAGAGATATGTAGTGAGGCTGGATGTATTGACTATGTGGATGCTTGTATTCAACTATTATGGAGTTTTATATGATGTCATTTTGTTCTGTAAAGCTTCACTATACATATGTTCTATTGTATTTTGTCCATGCGCTGTGAGTAATACGATAGATCCTTTTGTTTTAAATCTTACCTTGACAATCGTCCATGGTCGCCTGGCACACTTTACAGCGCTGTATCTTAGATTCGGTGCAGGGGTCATGGGCGGTCGTCACATTTGGTATCAGAGCATTGGTTAATCGATTTTACCCAACGCTCGCTGAAGTAACCACGTATGAGAGACGTAATTGTATTTTGATGGATGAATACTATATATAATATAGTAGAGTTGAGCCCTTTATGCAGTTGTTTCTCTGGATGTTCTAATCATTCCTTTTTATAGATATTGAGAATGAGTCGAAGAGGGAGACCAGCTGCTAGGGAAGGCCGTGCTACTGAAGAGACTGCTGATTATGCAGCCATGTTCGAAGCTATGATGACTTCGATCATGAGAAGGATACCAGTTCCGGGAACAGCAGTAGATGTTGGAGTTCAAGTCCAAACTCCGAAACCAGTGGATTTTGCTAAGCTGTGCAAGGATTATACTGCTCTTGGAGGGAAGGTTTTCCTGGGAACAGAATCTACCATTGAGGTCCAGAGGTGGATAGATGCTTGTAGAAGGATCTTTGGTGATTTGGGAATTGATGATGCAACTAAGAGGAAGTTGGCATCAAGGCAGCTTCAAGGAAGAGCCTCTGATTGGTGGAACTCTATTACCATCACTACTCCGGAAGAAGAGATTACTTGGGAGCAATTCCAAGCTAGATTTGAAGCTAAGTTCATTTCTACAGCTCAGAAGTCTGTTCTATTCAAGAAGTTTGTGGAGCTCAAGCAAGGTGGAAGGTCTGTTCTTGAGTATGTTTCTGAGTTTGAAGCTTTGTCCAAGTATGCCCGGTCATATATTGAGTCTGCTTATCAGAAGAATGAGAAGTTTGTGACCGGCTTGGATAGTTATCTTGGGAGACAGTTGGTGGATCATTTGGACGATTCATTTGAGAAGCTTGTGGAGAAAGCTCTTAGGCATGAGAGTCTGTTTCCTAAGGAAGGACCTGTTGTTGCTGTTACCAAGGGAGAATCTAAACCACAGCAGGGTGGAAACCAGAAGAGGAAGCAGCAGCAGCAAAAGGGTAAGGATGGCCAGAAGAAGCCGAAGGGCGAGGTGACTTGCTACAATTGTCAGCAGAAGGGCCATTTCTCTAAGGATTGTAAGAATCCGAAGGCACCGATGAAGTGTCACAACTGTGACAAGCCGGGGCATTTCAGGAAGAATTGTCCAGAACCGAGGAAGGACAGGCAGATTGTGCAAGCCTATGCTTTAGGAGCTGTTCCGTCGTCTTCGAAAGCTCCTACTGCTGAAGTGAAGGGAAAGAGTGTGGTTGTTCAAGGTACTCTTTTCCTATGTGGTGTTCCAGTTAGAGTTCTGTTTGATACTGGAGCGTCGCATTCATTTGTTTGTAATGAACTAGTAGGCCGGTTAGGTTTGGAACCGGATATTGTTGATAGGCCATTGGTTGTGACTAATCCAGTTGGGGGTTCGTCTTGTTTGTGTATGTTATGCCGTGGTCTAGTTGTGTCGAGTCATGGTTGCTCTTTTGTTTGTGATTGCTTTGTTCTGAACTTTGCGGGGTTCGGAATTATCTTGGGTATGGATTGGCTTAGGAAGTATGCGGCTAAGGTTGATTGTGAGAGGCTAGAGGTGACAGTCGAGAATGTGGAGGGGCGAAAGATTGTGATACGATGTAAGCATGAAGAAGGCGTCTTCATGAGCTTCATGTATTCGCTAGTTGTTCCACGGGATGGACTGTCATCAGTGCCGATCGCTAATGGATTCGAGGATGTCTTTGACGAAGTCAAAGGGTTGCCGCCGCATAGAGAGATCGAGTTTCGTATAGATCTAGTTGAAGGAGCCAGACCTGTTGTGATGCCTCTTAGGCGGATGGCGCCTAGGGAACAGCAGGAGTTGAGGGTGCAAGTTGATGACCTTTTACAGAAAGGATTCATTCGGCGTAGTGTGTCCGAGTGGGGTGCACCAGTTGTGTTTGCAACCAAGGCAGATGGGTCGTTGAGATTGTGTGTGGATTATCGTGAGCTGAATAAGGTGACTAAGAAGAACAAGTATCCATTGCCGAGAATAGATGACTTGTTTGATCAGCTTCACGAAGCTAAGGTGTTTTCTCAGATGGATTTGGCAACGGGATTTCACCAGCTGAGAGTGGCTAAGGATAGTGTGCCGAAGACTTCTTTTAGGACACCATCCGGTTTCTTTGAGTGGCTGGTAATGCCGTTTGGATTGACTAACGCGCCAGCATATTTTGTGGATCTTATGAATAGGGTGTTCAGAGATCAGTTAAACAAGTTCGTACTTGTGTTTGTGGATGATATTCTGATTTATTCCAGAACGGAAGAAGAGCACAAGACGCACTTGCGTATTGTTTTGGAGATCTTACGGAAACATCAGCTGAAGGCTAAGTTTTCGAAGTGTCACTTCTGGAAGAGTGAAGTGAGGTTCTTAGGCCATGTGATTTCTGGAAATGGAATAGCGGTTGATCCCGCTAAGGTGGTAGCAATCCAGGATTGGGTTAGACCTAAGAATGCATCTGATGTGAGAAGTTTTCTTGGATTAGCAGGATATTATCGACGGTTTATCAAAGACTTCTCCAAGATAGCTGCACCGTTAACAGGATTGACGAAGAAGAACCAAGTGTTCAGTTGGAATGCTAAGTGTGAGCAAGCCTTCGGAATCCTGAAAGAGAGATTGACGAGTGCTCCTGTTTTGACTATTCCAAGTGGGAATGATGAGATGGTGGTTTACACCGATGCATGTGGTACTGGACTTGGAGCAGTGCTGATGCAGAAGGATAAAGTTGTTGCGTATGCTAGTCGACAACTGAAGCCGCATGAAAAGAATTACCTAACTCATGATTTGGAGTTAGCGGCGATTGTATTTGCTCTGAAGATGTGGAGGCATTATCTGTTGGGAGTTCGATTCGAGTTGTTTACGGATCATAAGTCGTTGAAGTATCTTTTCTCCCAGAAGGATTTGAATCTTCGGCAGCAACGTTGGCTAGAGTTTTTAGCATCATATGATTTTGGTATAGCTTATACTCCGGGAAAAGGTAACGCAGTGGCTGATGCGTTAAGTCGAAGACATGCAGGATTGGGAGCCATGTTTTCTGAATGGAAGAGTCTCGAGTATTTAGCTGGATTTGACTTCAGGCCTAGATGCGAATTGGAACCTGAAATGTTGGCAAACTTATCGATAAGACCGACTCTTGTGGAAAGGATTGGCGAGAGTCAAAAGCGAGATGATAAGCTTGTCAAGATTATCCGTGAATTGGAATCTGGATTGGAGCCAGAAAAGGATAAAGGATTCGAGGTCGATAGAGAAGGTTGGCTTCGAAAGCAAGGACGATTAGTGGTTCCCGATATAGATGAATTGAGGAGTGAAGTTCTGAAGGAAAGTCATCACTCGAAGTTGACAATTCATCCAGGTGGAAATAAGATGTATCGGGATATGAAGAGAACCTACTACTGGGAAGGCATGAAGAAGGATGTTGGAGATTTCATTTCCAAGTGTATGAACTGTCAGTTGGTAAAGGCTGAACAGAAGAAGCCAAGTGGATTGCTTCAACCCTTAGAAGTTCCTACATGGAAGTGGGAACAAGTGTCGATGGATTTTATTGATGGATTGCCTAGAACCAGGACGGGAAATGAAGGGATTTGGGTCATTGTGGATCGTCTGACTAAGAGTGCACGATTCATTCCTGTTCGATCGACTAGGACTGCATCAAAGTTGGCTGAGTTGTATGTTAAGTGGATAGTTCGATTCCATGGTATTCCGAAGAATATAGTGAGCGACCGAGATCCATTGTTCACTAGTGGATTTTGGAAAAGCTTCCAGGAAGTTTTGGGAACCGAGTTGTGTTTAAGTACAGCTTATCACCCTCAAACAGATGGTCAGACTGAGAGAGTCAACCGAGTTTTGGAAGATCTCCTCAGAGCCTGTGTTTTAGATTTCGGAGGATCATGGGAAGATCACCTTCATTTGGTGGAGTTTGCGTACAACAACAGTTACCAGTCAAGTATTGGTATGGCACCGTATGAGGCGTTGTATGGAAGACCGTGTAACTCTCCAACATGTTGGTTGGAAACTGGAGAAAAGCTGATGCTTGGGCCAGAGATGATTCGGCAGACTTCAGATTGTATAGAGATCATTCGGCAACGAATGAAAGCAGCCCAAGATCGTCAGAAGAGTTATGCCGATAAGCGTCGAAAGGATTTGGAATTCGATGTAGGAGATATGGTTTTTGTGAAGATTTCTCCACTGAAGAATGTTATTCGATTCGGAAAGAAAGGAAAATTGACTCCGAGATTTGTTGGACCATTCCCGATTATCGAGCGAATTGGAAGGCTCGCTTATAGATTGGAATTACCAGAGAAGATGTCGAGTGTGCACAATGTTTTTCATGTATCTTATCTACGGAAGTATGTGCACGACTCGAGTACGGTAGTTTCTGCTGATAGCTGTGGAGACTTAGAAGTTGATCCAGTCGATAGAAGACCTCGTAAGCCACTTCGTGTTGTGGAAACCGACACGAAACAGCTCAGGAGGAAGGTAGTTAAGTTGCTCAAGATACAATGGAGTGATGATGATAACGACTGTACGTGGGAGGTGGAAGAGAGGATGAAGGCAGCTCATCCTGAACTCTTCGAGGTATGGCCCTAAGGTGTCGTATCATCTAACGAAATTGTAACTTGTCCTTAGTCTTAGAATTCTGTACGCTAAGCTAGGATTGGATGCATGGTTTGTTGATTGCTATGGATGGTAGGCGTACAGAATAGCCTTTGATTGCCTTGTTTGCTTGGAATTTCGGGGGCGAAATTCCTAAGGGGGAGAGAATGTAACGACCCGTATTTTACGGATCGAAAAGTTTGTCAAAATCTGGGATTTTCAGCATTTTCTAGTTATTCCAGATCTTGGTTGAAATTTGCCTAAGTCCTAGGTCGTACGCGACCTAGAGGTTAGTTAAGTATTGTTGGCAACTTAGGAGATAAGTCGTACCTAAGAATGTTGGGGAGTGGTGACCTTAAGGTTTGGAGTTAGGTCGTGTGATGGATGGTAAGGGTTTAGGTCGTAGACGACCTAAAAGGAAGGAGACTTTAGAGTTTCTGGCGAGTTAAGGTGTTAGCGACCTAAGAGATAGGTTGGTAGCGACCTAAGTAAACCCAGTAGTTAACGACCTAGGGATGAGCGACCTAGGAGTTGCCGTGTTAGCGACCTAAGGGGTTAGCTTGTTAGCGACCTAGTGGTTCCGAGTTAGCGACCTAGTGGTTCCGAGTTAGCGACCTAGTGGTTCCGTGTTGGCGACCTAAGGAGTTAACAAGTTGGCGACCTAAGGAGTTAACAAGTTGGCGACCTAAGGAGTTAACAAGTTGGCGACCTAAGGAGTTAACAAGTTGGCGACCTTAGGAGTTAGGCTAAGTGTTAGGTCGTAGCACTGTTAGGTCGCGTAGGTTGCTAAGTTGTTAGGTCGCTAGGATAGCATAAGTGTTAGGTCGCGTAGATCTAACTGTTAGGTCGTATGTTGTGTTAGGTCGCGTAGAAGTCTAAGTTGTTAGGTCGCAACCCAACTAGGTCGTAGGGCGAAGGAAAGCGCATTGCTTTAGGTCGTCTAGTGTTAGGTCGCTGAGGAGTTTTGTCGTGCATCTGTTAGGTCGGAGAGTCTTAGGTCGGAGAGGCTTAGGTCGGAAACGACCTAGGGAGATAGCCGAGTTAAGCGACTTAAGGAAATTTCTGCTATAAATAGGAGGGGTTGTTCTCACTTTTTGGGATCCGGATTTTGAAGCGACGAAGTGCTGCCATTTTGAGAGCTCGACTTCTACACTTCTTCACTTCTTTTCTCCACTCTAATCTAGTGCCTCCATCCATCCAAATCGAAGATCAAGATTGAAGATTCAAGAGCTTAGATTGAAGATCTTCATCTTTTCAAGAGAGATTTCTTCGTTTGAAGTGAGATCTTGTCGGATCTAGCTTAGCTCTTCGCTGTCCAGATCTGAAGTTGATATCTTTTGGATTGTTTAGGTGATTTGGTGAGTGGTGATTATCTCTCACACGGATCCAAAGGAGTATATCGGATGGTTGGCCCGATTTGGTGTTAAAATAGTGATTTCCATGCATTTTCTTCATCCTATGTGTAGATCCATATAGATCCATTGTTCATGATGATGTTACATCCATTTTATCATATGTTAACCTATGCAAGTTCATTCATCAAGTTTGTAGAGATATAATCCATGTTTTCATGCTTATTGGACTTTCAACTCTTTAATTACGAAAATGCCATTATTGTTATAATTGTCTACTTAGATCATATTTGAGTGCTTGATTGTTTGGATTGATGATTGATTTGATTGATTGTTATGAACTAGATGATTGATGGTTAGATTAGATCGAAGATGATTCAAAAGCTAAGGGAAAGGCTCTTGAATTGGAAAAGCTGCTCGTGGCATATGTAGCGGGATGATGAAGCTCTTATGCATAGATCTGATGATGTGATGATGAGATGAGGCTTTGCGAGGATGTAATGAAGCGAGGCAAATCATGTGATGAAGACTTGGTCTAATCCAAACGGGATCATTCCAAGCATGTTGATAACTCGGTGATATGATTCGAGTTGAGGATAATGAATGGATATGAGAATAGTCGTCGGGGAGGATGACTAGGAGGCTTGGATAGCATCGTTGTTGAAGGTTCTAGCATGCTCTAAGCAAGAGTACGTTTGGGCAGATTCGATAGTCCCAACGGCCAACTGTTGATGGTCGAGTACTCTGGGCAGATTCGATAGTCCTAGGCACGGGCTGCGACGACGTGCGGGAGTTATGTCTAGAACCGGGGTTTCCATTAGCCCTTGACGGACGGCTGAAAGAATGTGCCGGTCATTCAATTAACGGTGATATCGAAGCAATGATAACAGTGATAGCCAGAGTCATGGATGTTTGGTTGTAACGTCATTTCGGACTCAAGAGCGGTATTTTCTGGGTGCTTATCTGATTTAGGCCTTGGTACTTGGAAAACATCGCCCTTGACTCGAGTGATAGTAGCTTTACTTTAAATTGTATGCTCTGCTATGTTTGCTTCTGCTTAGTGTGTGTTTGGAGGCTATCACTGAAGAATGAGGTTGGAGTGGGAGGGTTGTATTCCTATTCCTTTTCCTTTATGCTCTTTTGGTATGTTGTTAGTTAATTTACTGTTCACTAAGACTGTTGTCTGACTCAAGGCTTTATGTTTTAATTCTTATTGCCTTGGGCTGTTCGTCCATTTTGGGACGGGCAGACTAGGTAGCAGGTGACAGGTGCTGTTCTCTTCTCACGATGCTGATATCGAAGACGAGTTGGAGGGTTGCTTATTATCTTCTTATTATTTGTACTGGATATTCCGCTGTTTTGTATTCTCTGAGAGATATGTAGTGAGGCTGGATGTATTGACTATGTGGATGCTTGTATTCAACTATTATGGAGTTTTATATGATGTCATTTTGTTCTGTAAAGCTTCACTATACATATGTTCTATTGTATTTTGTCCATGCGCTGTGAGTAATACGATAGATCCTTTTGTTTTAAATCTTACCTTGACAATCGTCCATGGTCGCCTGGCACACTTTACAGCGCTGTATCTTAGATTCGGTGCAGGGGTCATGGGCGGTCGTCACATTTAATAAAATTTCAAAATAGTTATATTTCAAAACCGACATATCATTGCCATTTCAAAACCATATCAATACGATATCACTTTCACTTCAAATAAATCCATTTCCAAAATCATATCACTTTCCAAAGTTATATCGCTTTCGAAATCATAAGTCTTTTAAAATCATAACACTTTGGAAATCAAAACTTGAAATTCATAACACTTTGAAATCCTAACACTTTCCTCTTAAACAGTTTAGATATTAAAATTTTTATATATAGAAAAATAGTTTATAAAATAAAATAGTTTATATAAAATAGTTATGAGCTAAAATAAAATAATTTATATTGAAAATGATTTATATTAAAATAATTTATATTAAAATTTATAAAGTAAAATATAAAGAGTTTTAGATATAGTTTAAATACTTTATATAAAAATAGCTTCCTCGAATTTCACAAATCAATTCACATAATCTCGAATTCCAAAATTAAAATTTAATTAAATCTCAAATCATCAATTTCAAATCAATTTAGTTTCTCAATAAACCCTTTCAAATTATCGATTTCAAATGCCTATTTGGACCATAAATAAACCATTTCAATTTCAATATATTTCAAAGTTTAAATATTCGACATTTCAAAACTAAATTCGATAATTCAATTTATGTCCCAATTTAATTTCATTACATTTAGTTTCTGAAATATTTCTTTAATCATTTCAATACATCAAAATAAACCTTCAATTTACAAATTTATATAGACAAAATATCCCATTTAAATTTATATAAGTTTGAAATATTCATTAAGCCACTTCTTAATTAATTCAAGTTATAAAACATATCTTAAAATTTCAAATTTAATAGATTTCAAATCAACTTATTTAAGTATAATTCTTAAATAATTAAGAATTCCAAATCAATTCAAATTTATCTTTCAACCTGAAACATTATAAATTCTATATTTCAAAATATAATTTTTACATAAATACTTAAACATATTTCATATTGATTCAAATCAACTTTATTAAATCAACTTTAATAAATCTTTAAAATCATTATTTATTAAAACCATATATTTCTTTCAAAACCGTAGAAATGTTTTCAAAACATTTATATATAGACCAACGGTGTCTGTTTATAATTTTCTATCCTATGGTCAAGTGATACGGATATTTATCATTTCAATCCGCAATTTAAAATATATTCGGGTATATATCTTTTCAACCCGAAATCCCAAATTCAATTTAATTTGAAAGTCGCTTAGGTTTATCATTTCAACCCATAACGATTTTCTCCTATTCTAAAGTCCGTTCGGGTATGTATCATTTTAACCCATAGTGATTCTATACTAACAGGGAACTTGCAGAGTGATAACAGATATGATAATAATATAACAACGGTAACAGGCATATATCATCAGTATAAATAATAGATAAGGGTGTGAGATGTCACAGGTGAACAGATACAGATGATGGCATATATATATCAATATAAATAACAGATAATGATGTCAGGTGTCACAGGTGAACAGATACAGATGATGGCATAGATATAGCAATATAAATAACTAATAGCAGCATATTTCAATTGTCGTTTCAATTGAAATCAAATTTAATAAATATAAGAACATTAATCGTGAGTGATTACTCACCTTTCGAGGCTAGAGATCGAGAATAGACAACGAAGTTGAGTTACGAATTGCAAGCACGACTTCCGAAACAAACTAGATTGACACGAATCGACAAGCAAAGCTGTTAGATAGGAATTGCAGAAATCAAATCAAAACATTCAACATAGCAACAAATAAAAACATGTCCTGCGTCAAAGTTTAACAATATAATTCTATATGCTACCGAGATCGAAATGGTCTGAAATTTGGAATGATAAAGATCAAAACTTGTATTTCAAACTGCAAAAAAATCACTTGATTTGGACAAGAGACCAAAAAGTTATGATGTCACGAACATAGACTCAGGCCATGTTGCGACTGTCAAATGTTCAGGTCTGAAAACCCCTCTGGGTCTGACTTTCAGGTAAGAAACAGAGGACTGAACCACCTCGTATGAAGCTAAAATTTTATATACAGAAAGTAGAAAACTTTATCTTTTAAACAAAAAGAGGATCACTGTATTCCGACGTAAGATGGAAGAGATACGATGCGTCAAACATGAACTCAGGTCGTGTTTGCAGCAGTGTAAAATAATTTCAAGTACAAAAGAACAGCTGCCTGGGTCCAACTTCCAGATCCTCGACCACTAATCAAACGATGTCGGATTTTGCTGAAATTTGACAGGCATAAACTAGGTAACTTCGACTCTTTTTAAAAAATAGAATCAACCCATTCCGATAAAACATGATCGAGATATGATATCGCGAACATGAAGTCTAACTGCTGTTCAGAAAAATAAAAATAAAATAAAATAAAATAAAATATCCAAACATATGCAATATATTACTGTAGCATATTATATAAAGAAACTAGACATATATCTAGGCTATAACTAAGTAGATTCAAAATTATAGAGCATGAAAATATATAGTGCAATACTTATAAAACACTGTAACAACTAAAACATATATATGTACTTCATTATAAAAAACTTTCGTAACTTTATAAGTAAATCACTAACATGACTACATATAAAATGATATAGAATCGGTATAAATTTCTTATATATAAAAGCAATAGATTTTATATAGAACTAATTTATATAGTTTACATACTTTAAACATATATAAGCTGTCAGGTTGTATAAACAAATCCAACTTTTACCTTTATATAACAATCCCTTTATACAACACATCTTACTGTATACATTTACAATATAAAACTGTGTGCTTTAATAACATCTCAACTTTATAAACTAATATAAACTAAAATCTTATATAACTATAAATAGCATTATAAACTAACACACGGAACAGATAGCATATATTTCTTTTATTTTCTCGTATTATAAACATATATCCCATATAAAATTTAACCTATCTCTCTTACTATAATGCAAGCTACTGTATGAACAAATAACTAAGTCATTATATACTTACATGACAATATACATATGTAGAGTCATGTATGCACGCAAGTTCATATGTAGCAGTCTATCTAATGCATATATAACTTACAGAAGAGCCTTGGATGAAGACTAAGGGATAGAGGGAAGTGGCAACCGACTGTGGCCTAGGCGAGTTGGGTGAGATCGGAGATGGCTCGGGATGTGGCTGCTCTAGGCGGAGGATGGGGAGGACCAGGCAGCGAAGGCTTGACTACACACGCGGGTAGAGGAAATGAGGAAAAAGTGTGTGCTCGGCCAGGGAAAACAGAGGGAAGGCGAGCAGTTTGACGTGGCGGTGTGGACAGTGAAAGCGAGTGAAGCGGTCGCGCGCGTCGGGAGAAGGAGGATCGGATGGTTAGAGATAAGGGTGGTCGGCCATGAAGAGTTGTCAAGGCAGTGGGTGAAGCAACGCTGAGGAGGTAGCAAGGAAGGGAGTACTCGAACCGCGTGCGATCTTGTGTAGCAGGCTTGCAAATTTTCTTTACAAAGTGCAAAGGAATGAACAGGCATAGGCATAGGAGAAGAGTGAATATGTATGGCCACATACACGTTTAGAAGTTTAAAAAAATAAAATTTCCAGATGTGAAACAATAAAAAAAATGTGAACCAACTATAAATTGAAATGGAAAAATAATAAAACGGTGAGAAGGGAAGAGTCAAGCGATGGTTTAATAAATGCAAGTAGCTGTTCGAATCTCTCAGGTTGAAAAATCATAAAGGCACAGAGAGACAAAAGGTCCAAATTAATACCGATATGGTGAATCGTTTCCGCGGCTTCGCCACGTACCGGACACCAAAATGTACGAACAAATATATTACGGAGATCAGCATGACAAGATGATCAAAACGGTATACAGATATCAGTGGTCTGATTGAATTATAAAAATTCGAATTTTCAACTAGCGGAAAATGCATGAAAAACGCTGAAAAATAAGATCGACGGAGCCAAAGATGTCCGAATTTGGAAAAACTACAAACTGACATCTTGCTCAGAAGATGGTTTAGAATTTTTCTATGTAAAAAGATTTAAGTTTCGAAAATTTTTTATTTTCATCGCTTTTTAACTGATTAAATTGAAGTGAATTTACGTACGAAATAAACTTTCATATTTTCGGGCGAAAATTTACCAGTTGCTATGTTTAATTAGACGCATTCCAAATATCGAATTATATTTCAACAATTTATAGTTTAAAACTTCCTAAAATTTCAATTAATAATGTTATTAAGACCGGTTAAATTTACGGGTCGTTACAGACTTTATGACTGATATTACAGTGTAACACCATTTTGCTGTGTTCGTCTCTTCGTTATTTTGTTGTGTTCGTCTCTTCGTTCAAATGATATTTTTTCTTACATAAGTGCTTAGTGTATACGATATATACTTGTATAGTTGTCACTATCAAAACATCAAAGTACAGGGTTCTAACAGCATCTTGCTCAAAGAGACATATCATGCTTATTAAACTTACTTGTAGAGGAACTTACAAAAAGTTTATGCTAATGAGCTATAACATTAATTTTCACAATATGATAGTGAAAATTGCCTTCTTATCTTAAAAAGGATTTAATTGACATCCTTGAATTACAATGATATAACTCAATATACTAGTATGACTAGAGTTCCTCGGTGACTAATGAATTTTAACCACCTAATACTACAAAACCAGTGCCCAAAACACATGGAAAATAACTACTTTTACTCGTCTTGGACCATCAAGCTTAATAGAAAACCTTACTCACTTTCAAACCAATGCAAGTGTTCTTTCTCGCTCGCAAGTCCTACAACTAGCATCAATAGTTTCATCTTCTTTATAAAGACAATCAATAGTTGTAACAACACGTATTTTACATATTGGAGGATCACAAAATTTTAATATTATTTTTATTTAAGGTCTGATGATTTTATAACTTTGGAAAATGACTACTAGAGTCATTTTCCTTCCTTAGATTTTTTTTATCGAATAATTTTGACCCTAAAAATTTTGTATGGCCTATAACTTTTGATATAAGTCGAATTGGGGTCTGAAACCACTTCCACTAGATCAGAATGATGGTTTCTCTTTTCGTAGAGTGGTTAAATAAGATAACAGACTTACCATTAGGAAGATATGGCTGTTTGAAGTTTTACTTGATTTTGAACAGCTTAGTGGATAATTAAGGGGATTAGTGGCTTAGCCCAAGGCCCATTTTGGGATTAGTACCTAAAGCGGGCTGATGAGACTTCTCCTTATCATTTCTCTGATCCTAAAATAGTTAGAGAAGCCACCATTAATACTCTCTAGCCTAAAAACCACTCTAAACCTTACTTTAATTAGCCAAAACCTGTCATTAGAAGGAGACTAGAGAGATTGACACTTGGATTATAGGCTTTTCCATTGGAGACACTTTAGATCCGCTGTTCATCTTGGGATTGAAGCCTTTTTGGATCTTTTTGATTTGTTTGGATTTTAGATGAGAGGTTAGAACCTCTCACTTGCTAATGAGTCATTATACAACTTAAAATGATGCTTTAAAAATGATTTTTGGATTCTAAAATGTGTTTTGAACTTTAACTAATCATATATGTTAATTTGAAATGATTTTATAAAGTTTAGCAAATTTGTGTACTTATAATTCTTCTTTAGTTTCTATCTTTAGATTTACACTCTAATTTGATGTGTATGAATGTTTGCTTGCTAGAATATAGTTTATAGGTTAATTTCTTGAATGTATGATACTCGTTTGGTTGGAAACGCGGATTGAATGGCGACTTAGAATTAGGGACAAATTCTTGGATCGATGATGATCTGAGAATTTGATTTCATCCAAATTTGATGTGAACCGTGTGGGGTAACAAGGAAGGCCTCACAAGGCTACGCTTTAAGTTTCAAGTCGTTTGGATTTCGTTTGCTTGAGTTATGGGCAAAAGAAGATGGATCAGGGATCGTGTTCAAGTCTTGGATCGGTGATGGTTTAAGAATTCGACTTCATCCGAATTTGATGTGATCCGTATAGGGCAATAATAAGGCCTTGCATGGCTATGCTTTAAGTTTCAAGTCGTTTGGAGATCATTTGCTCAAGATATGGCTCAAAAAAGTCGAGATCGATGGTGGTATGAAGGCCTTGTATCAATGGTGATTGCTTCGAGTTCTGGATGTGCTTGCTTCGAGTCATGTGGAGGAGTGCTTTGAGTTGTTTGCACATTTTCATGGAGTTTCACTTGGAGAGCCAAAATGGGCAAAGTGTTGGATCGGTAACAATTTAGAGGGCTTGGATTGGTAGGCTTTTGATCGATGAAAGATGGATCGACAGTGTTTTGAATTAGGGTGTGCATGGTTCGAAGAGGTGTTGGGTAGGTGTAGTCTTGGATCAATAGTGACCTTGGTTCGTCGTTGCTTAGATCGGTGAAGTGCTTGGATGGTAGTGATTTGGATCGGTATTGGGGAGACTGGAGCTACCTGGAGTCCAACCTGAGAATTTTGTGTGTCCAACTCGAGTCAGCTTGGTGCCAATCTATGGGGGCCGAGTTGAAAAGCTCAAGTTGACTTTTTCTGCTCATTTCTTGATATTTCCTTTATCTTGCCTTTTTAAGATATTTCCTATGTCCATGGGTCATTTCTTTGTCGATTGCCATGGCAGAAAGTGTCAGTTTCGATGATCGGATGGTTGTACTTCGAGATGCAAAGTAGGGAACTGTGTGTCGAATTGAAAGAACTGATGGATGAAGGTTACATGACACGCGATGATATTCTATGACCAATGATGTTTGTCGAGAATAATTCCAACCGCAATGAATTCAAATGCAAGCTGTAAGACCAGTTCTAGGATGTGCTTTGCTATAGATGACATGTGCAAAGGAATAATTAAAACTCGTAGGTTCGTAGAGTACTTGTAAAGCAAGGGTAATGTAGGGGCACCCACTTGGATTACGATGGGTCCTAATCTCCATGGTGGGTGATTTTATTTCCATGAAGTACGATCTTTACCGTAGATCATCCATGACTGGCGGTCCAGTTCCTGGCCTATTCAGTGGCATGGATTCGAGTACTAAGAAACCGAGGTGTTGAGTAGTCTTTGACCATGACGAGTCGCAAATGTATCCAACACGTTGAGTGAGTGAATGTAAGGATGGATGATGGATGCAATGATTGTTTTAGTTGCTTATCACCTTAGGATGTCATATGACATAGTTATCTTTGATGTAGATACCAAGACACCTATTAGTACTTTGACGTATAGTACACCATGATGATTACGATATAGAGTAGCATATATCCTTTGTTATGTGCTAACTCGGTGGATGCAGGGACATGTATGATTCTCCATACCTATTTGTCTTAGTATATCAACTTTATAGTATTTGAGATTTTCTATCGCTCACACCAGACTGTTATCTGACTCAGGATTTTACACTTTACTTCTTATTATTTCAGATACTCTTAAATGAGTTATTAGGGATATTAGGTCTAGTGAGCACATGGAGCTGGACGGATGGAGAGCAGGAGGCTACATTCTCACGTATTACTATTTTTAGCTATTATTGCTTATATTCTACTACGCAACACTATGGAGCTTACTGGTGCTATTATCTATTTGGAGACAGTTATTTATTCTAAGTTAATTATCAGTTGTATAAACTCTACCACTTATGATGTATAACTGTATGGATCTGTGTGCTCTGATTTCTATGGTTCATTTAGTTGTTGTTGTCTTGCCTATTTCATATATGTGATGACTATTATATTTTATTTGATGCACTATGAGATATACGATAGTTTATAATTGATCTACTTTACTACAACCCTTGATGATCGTCCTGCATTGACCGGGCACCGTTACAGGGCACACTATATGAGTATATTGGGTACTTGTGGTGTAGGACGGTCGTCACATTTGATATCAGAGCTTAGGTTGCGTAGTATAACCTAAGGGATACCATGGTCCAGTGTGGTAGGGTAGGAGTTATCACCTTAGATTAGATCGAAAGTGCGTGTGTGTATGAGAGCACGTACTTGTTATATATTTTGGTTTTCAAAACTGTATCGTAGTATACATATAGTATATAAGTCGAATTGTGCACATGAGTACTGCTTAAGTAGAATTCACTATAGAGAGACCGATCGTTCTTAATACAGATTGAAGGATGAGTCATCAAAAAAGAAATGCTGCTAAAAACTCTATTTCCAGAGTCAAAGAAGGAACTGGTTCAGGAGTTGCTAATCCTGACCTATAGACGATGTTCAATACCATGATGTAGAATGCTCAAGTAGTGGTGGTGCTGTGGTGCAGGCGCTCAGAGCCGATTTCGCTAAGCTAAACAAGGACTTTGCTAGTCTGGGTGGTAAACCGTTCCAAGGAACGAAGTGGTGATGAAAGTGCAGGATTGTCTTTACACCTATGAATGGATTTTCGATGACTTAAGCTAAATGATGCTATGAAAAGATGATTGGCTTCCCAACAGCTTCAGAGGCTAGCCATAAACTGGTGGAATGCTGTGAAGGTCGCCACTCCCGAGGACTAGTTCACATAGGACCAGATCAAAGCCAGATTCAAAGAGAAGTTTATTCTTACAGCTCAAAAGTCAGTCCTTTTCCGTAAGTTTGTGGATCTGAAGCAAGGAGACTTGTTTGTCTCTAAGTACTTTGCTGAGTTCGATGCCCTGTCGAAATTATGGGATGTCCTTCATAGTAACCCCCTGAAGAAGAATAGGAAATTTGTTATTAGCTTGAATGACGACTATAGAGAGAGGCTCGTGGGCCACATTGACGAAATGTTTAAGACGATAGTCAAGAAGGCCCTAAGGCATGAAAGTGTCTATCCGAAATCAAAGACTGATATTCCTAAAGAAGAGCCAAAGCAGAAATTAAGCGAAGGAGGCAAGAAGATGTGGAATAACAAGAAGTGGAAGCAATTTCAAGGTATGGACGACCAAAATAAGGGCAAACGCTAGTACACAATATTACTGTTGCTTTGCCTCATTTGCTTAAGTTGTGTTAGCAACCGAAGCAAATAATACCATTTCCTCAGTCCCACCCTAGCAGCTGAAGTAATAAAACCTTGCAAACCAATGGGTCATTCATTTGCTTTGGTTGCATTAACAACCGAAGTACTAGACCACTCATTTTCTTCGGTTGTGTTAACAATCGAAGCAATATACCTCAATTTTCATAACCCATCTCCACTGAAATAAAACCTTATTTATCTTTTAGGAAAAATTAAACCTAAACTTGCTTTAATTATTGCCGATTCTATTCCCTTACTCTTTACATGATAGCCGCCACTTCCTTCTTCTCCCTCTTTGTGATTATTTTTTATCAATTTTCGTTGCTAATTAGGTTACGACCTGGTGGTTGCAATGTTAGTTTCCACGTAGAGGGTTATGGGAGTCGCCTACAAGTTGCATACGTCCGTAAAGCAGCAGATCTGATAGTTGATGGGGACAAAGCGAGTTGTTGTGAGGGCTACTGGATGTGAAGGAAAGTTGTGGTGGTTGATTTATGCGAATTTGTTGTGGTTTAGAACTAAAGGGATGTCAGGGAGTGGGTTGGAGGAGTAGAAGGCGGATTAGCAGATGCCTATGGTGGTTGTTCCTACAATTGGAGGGGGTATTAGAGGTTGTGGGTTGAGGTTCGATTGCGGGTTGCGAATGTAGATCTGGTCGTTGTGGAACTGAGCAATGGACGATGAATGTGGTTGGGGAAATATATGGTGACTATATTGGTTTGGGTTTGTCACATTCAAGTCCCACATGTGAGTGGTTGTGGTTCGTTCTGGTGTCAGGATTATGGTGAAGAGGGTAAGGTAGGGTGCACAGTATATCTGGTGAGGATGGTCATAGGTGTTGGGGGTTTGGATTGTTTGGTATGTGGTTTGCGGCGTGGTATTAGGGGTGATTTCGGTGTGGATTTGGATATTTAGGTATGTGGTTTGCAGCTAGCAATTTAAAGAGTACATGAAGTAAGATATGTTCAGGTTGCTTTTGAAATAATGAGGAAGATAAGTGCTCCAATCTTTACAACTTCTGTTAATTACTGATAGAGTTAGGGGGTATGCCCTAGGGGAAATTATGTAATTTGTTATATATATCTAACCCAATAACCAATCTTGTTCGAAATAACAGTAGTTTTTTTTCTATTATATACTTGATATAATGTGTTATATATTAATTAATTAATTTAATTAAAAGTATATTTAATAGAAAACCATAAATGGTATGTTTTATGATAGTGGTTACAATAAGTTCTAACCATGAGTGATTTATCACAATAAAATAAACAAACCATTTTATATATTCGTAGTCAAGATGTATAGAGACCAGGTATCAATGCATCCAATAAGGATAGAATACGCAAGGCTCTCCAAATATTGGGCAGTGTATTACTCATGACCGCTAGGGGCACCAAGAGGTTACGTATTGATAGTTATTGGATAACTATGGAATGACTCACTCGATAGTTTTCTGTTAGTTAATATAACTAAGGTCAAAAAGAAAATATCGATGTGGAAATATTACATAACTCCCTCGACCTCACTACAACAAAAATACCATATTACAACGCCCTTTTTACAACGGGCATTGGTTGCCCGTTGTAATAGAAGGCTATTACAACGGTCCATTCAGGCCCGTTGTAATAGATGCCCTATACAACGCCCTTTTTACAACGAGCGATGATAGCCCGTTGTAATAGAAGGCTATTACAACGGTCCTTTCAAGCCCGTTATAATACATGTCAATTTTACAACGTTCAGAAAATGCCCGTTGTAAAAATTAAGCCCAAATAAAATTATAAACTAATATAATGACCGGCCCCCTTTTTCTTTTATATCTTCGGCCCGTTTCTCTTTTATTTGCTACGTTCCTTTTTTTGTGAAAATGGCGGACGTTCCTCGTTCGTTCGTTCCTCAATCCAGATTTAGGGTTTTGCTAAATTGAAGCGCCGCTTGATATTGTTTGATTGTAGACTTCGATGTTCTTTGATTTAGCTTGCTGATTGTTGCTTGTGGCAGCTTCAATTTGTCGAGCGTGTATGCTTCATATAAATTGGTACGTGATGTTTCTTTGATTTCAATTACGCTCGACTTTGATTCGAGTTGTTGATTTGATTTATTGTTCGTTTGTTTTGCTCGAACTCGAATGCATTTCATGGCCGATGATGTTAGGGTTTTATAGGATTCAATTTCCTATATTTTCGTTCGTATAAATTTGTTTGAATTCGTCACTGCTATGCTCTGGCCATTCAATTTTGTTTGATTGCTTGAGATTTTTCTGAATTTGTCAATTTCGTTTATTTATGACTTGATTCCCACGGCTTGTGATTTCTGACTTTTGCTTGGCCACCACGGTGTTGAATTCTCTGTTGACATCATTTGATTCTTGTTTGAAATCCCCTACGACCTTATTTCCGGTTTAAACTTTATGCTATGACTTCAGCTATTTTTGAAATCCCTTGTTGGTCTGGTCTGGAGCATTTGTGGCCAATGGTTCATGTTGTAGCTTTGTTTGAACATGTACACGACTGTTGCATTGCTCCATCATTTATCAACTAAATATTTTGAAAAAATAAGGAGATGATATAATTTTTGAGAGCCGTTTGCAAGAAACACAGCTCAGTGTTGAACAGATATACAATGATTTGATAAATAGAAGGAAATTCGGAGAATTATCAAGAAATTGGAATGACGAATTGACTGATTTCTTGATAATTTCAGTGATGAATTTCAAAAAATAGTAAGCAGCCAGAGAATGTATTCTCTAGGTAGGGCTTATTATAATGGTTAAAGAGAAGTATTATGTTAGTTTGATAGAAAAAATCAAAAGAATACCGAGAGCAATCAAGAAAAACAGATGATGAAAGAAAAAGAAACCTGATGCTTTTCTTGGTATGGCTCGATGATGTGTTCAGTGTATTGAACAAATGAAAGTAAGGAAAAATATGAGATAAAGGAGTAAAAGAATAAACTTCCACTGTGATGATAACTTGATTACTGCAACTGCAAATCTGAGATCTGAGAGGAATGAACAATAATAATTGACAGTCGTTAGACTTTTTGTGGCTCCGATACCAAATTAAAAATTATGCAGATAATGAAGAGAGAAAGTGCTTTATTATCTCAAATGATTATTGCATACAAAACTGATCATTGGTTCAGGCTTATATACGGAAATACAGTAGCTTATTACATTGTTGGCTAGGCCCAATATGGTGCAACCTGTATAATGCTTCTGATCTCTATGATTTTCATGTAAGTTGTTTGAAATAATCTCCATTCAATTTAATCTTTTTATACACCCATTTTCATATTACCGTATATTAATTATACTGAGCAAATGGTTCATACATGACAGGTTTATACATCTGCATCCAATATGTTTTCGATGGTCCATCAGTTTGATCATGCACCTCATACTGGACCGAAGGTATAACTATACATTACACAACTTCCATTTTAAAAAAATAAAAATAAAATAATAATAAGCTTGCTTGTTGTGTGCTTTTTTGCTTGTATATAAAAAAAATTGCAGGCTTTTGTTAGAGAATATGTCGTGCATGGAGTGGATGCTGGGTCTGAAAGCCTTTTAGCAGCATTGGCAGAAGCAGCTTTCCTTATTAGGCTAGAAAGAAACAGGTACATACATATTTTTAGAAACATAACATATGTGTCTATGATATTCATAAAACTAAATATGTAGTATATACCCAAAGAACTCCTATGTGGATAATGCATATGCTATATATTTAGCATTTGACTGAATATGGTCAAATTTGGAAAAGGAAAAAAAGGAATCCATTTAGTTTACATACTATTTGACTGAATATGGCCAGCTATGCACCACTATTTGGTTTTATCGAGTTTGTTTATTATTCTCAGATCAAGAATATTATGAGGATGGTTATATTAGCGTTTTAGTTTTTTAACATTTGCGCATTATTTTTTTTCCTACATTCATTTTTTAATGGCATTCAGTTGTAAGAACATTTTTGTCCTATGAAGTTAAAGAGTTTCCCTTGTTTACATTTTTTTTAAAAATAAGCTAAAAAGCCTAAAGTGACCTAGAATAGATTAAAAAGGTTGAAAATTATTTAAAAGGGCAAAACCTAACAAAACCAAATGTGTTTCTACTTTCCATTTTGAAAAGTGATTAATCAAAACGTTTAAAGCTACGGTGTTTCTAAGTAAATTAACTCAAAATGCACTTAGAAACGAAATTCGTTTTGGTTAATAAAAAACTACATGCATACAAATTGGCTACAATGTTTTTTCTTCTTCTTCTTAAATTTAAACTAGGAAACTTGTATCAGACATCAGCTTTAAAACTTCAATTTTGTAAATGCCAATCCTGAGGTCAAACCTTGGCATACTAGAAAAAAGTATTGGATGGTGTCAGTTAATATTATATCAGTGTGTAAGCTGTCTATGATCTTTGCTGCTGTTTGCCTACTCGTAAACCCTACTATGTAACTATTTAGTGATATCCATGCACATTATAGTGCGTAACTATTTTTGATGCATAATTAAATACATTTTTTTTGCATCTAGATGGCAAAACCTTCAAGAAGCCATGCCGGCCATATGAAAAAGAACGTCTAGATGTTGAGCTTAAATTAGTTGGAGAATACGGGCTTCGATGTAAGCGTGAGCTGTGGAGGGTCTAATACGCTTTGAGCCGCATCCGCAATGCTGCTAGAGGGCTTTTGATATTTTTAAGTTTCTGGTATAGTATGATTGTACTTAGAACATGATATTTGTAGCAAACTGTTATGTGTTAATGCTTTAAGTATTTGGCATGTAAACTTATCTAACTTTTTGGAGTGTTAGAATTCTATGACTCTAGCTTTTAGCCTTTTCGTATGTGATTTTAATTATTTTACGACAATATTTAGTATTAGTATGGATGTATTGCATGGATGTCGCTATAATTGTTTTTTAAATTTGCATTTATTTTGCAGCGGGCAATGTGCGTGGTTATATGAGCTTCTTACAACGGGTTATGGCCGTTGTAAAAAAGTATACTGCAACGGTTTTTACAACGTGCTTTGCCCGTTGTAAAATGTGGTGGATCTATTACAACGAGGCCTATTACAACGGGCACATGCCCGTTGCGAAAACCATATTACAACGGGCATTGCCTATTGTAAAAAGACTATTTTGTTGTAGTGCCTGATAATACTATCAAGCTTCAATGTGGAAATTCTACTTTGATTATAGTTAAATCATGGCATGACATCCATCGAACAACTATAGTTGGTCGAGTGGAAACATTGAAAGTGAAACACTATTTAGGAGAAGATTCATCTCCTCAGTAATATGAAGTCAGTATCACAATCAACTAAAGTTAACTCAAAGTCAAAGACTCTGGCTAGAGCAGTTCAGTTAATAATAATTGCTATGATTGAACCAAGAACTTTGTGTTTGGACTATAGAGTTGAATATAGATGATATTGGAATTTTGACCATTGCCAAATTCCATAAGTCCAAAATGATATAGTTTTGATGAAGAAAATTAGTGTAAATAATTTTCACAATCGGGGAATGCTTAATAAAGTAAAACTGGATTTTACCGAAACCAAATATCCGATAATTTGGTCATAAAGTCACACCACCTACTAAATAATATCTAAACTTAATATTCAAATTGTTCGGTATTAATCGCTGACCAAATATACACCTAAGAGTCACGTAACTGAAATAATGAATACTCCTGTTATCACCCGATTTCATTAATTTGTAATTGTTATAAATTAATTAAATTAATTAATATTTATGAAAATTAATTACAAAATTTTGTATTTGATATGTTGAACAATGTTAAATAATGTATTTATAGTAGTTATAAATATATTAATCGATATACGATATCGGTACGTGTTTAAATTTAGATTTAAATGCAACGAGCATTGTTCAAGCTAGAATTGGCTTTGAGGCCCATATGGGGCATGAAAATTTTGACCACATTAGCTTGCATAGGCCAGCCAAATGTTGTCAAAAGAGGGAGGCTTTTGAATGGTTTAAAAGAGTGAAATTGGAAAGAGAAAGATAAGGATGTGATCCACTTTTCTCTCTATTTGACTTCCCGTTTATATCCACTCTCTACATCATTTATTTTGATATTTTTTGCACTTATTCCTCTTGCAAAATTTTAACCAGTAAACCTCATTTAAACCCAAAAGGAATCCAAGGTCAAATCACATCAAAATTCTTCGATTTGATCGTCGGTGGGAAAGCAGTTCGGGAGCCATCAACTCTAGAACTTGGAATTTGATTCGAGGAGCCATTTCATCATTTCAAAGTAAGATCTCTGGGCCTTGGTAAATTGTATTCAACATGTTTACTAAGTTATTTAATATTATTATCTATTATTGTAATATATTCTAGGTTATTAAATTATCTTACGAATCTAGTGTCACGTATTTAATGGTTGAATATATTAGTACATCTACATATATGTTAACTGAAAAAAATTGTATAGAAACTAGCATTAAACTCACGGTCTAAAATTAAGAAATAAATCATTTTTTTAATTAAATAATATTATATATATGATTATATTAATTAATATATTATATCTTCAAGATAAAAAATCATATAATAAACATTTTAAAATTTATAAAATTTGGGATTTAAACAATATTAATTGGGCATTAATGGATGTTCAATTTTAATATATTTTATATTTAGTTTATATTTAATTAATGATATATCTATTTATTTAACTAGAAATTGATTATGTGTGTGTGTAATAGTTTGAAATTAATTATAAAATTTTTACAAAAAAATATTACACAATTTTCATTTCTCAGAAATGATTTTTGTAATTTTAATTAATTTAATTAAATCAATTTTAAAATTATTTTATAATTTTTAATTAGAAAATCATTTTAAAATATGAAAAAATTAAAAAAAATTAATTTTTTTACCTTGACCTTAAAGTCGGGAATGATTTAAAAAATTATTTATTTTTATTTATTTATTCATATATGTTCACATATATGTGCGTATGTGTATATTAAAAAAATTATACATAACTTTGCAGCAGCAATTTGAATAAAAAAATTAAATTATTTTATATCAATTATTAAATGATTTGTTATTTAATATAAATAAACATCCGGTCATAATTAAATAATTTTCTCAATGGCGACTAGCGTGCCCTAGCTTCCTCCGTTTCAAATTCGCATCGAGTCTTCCCTCATTTCTCCCCTTTCGTGACGCACGCCCGAAAATTCAGGCTATTGTTTAGCCCTTCTGTGGGGTCAAGTTTTCTTACCAAAACTGGTCTAAAGTTCAAAGCCTCTACTGATTCTCATATCTGTACGCAAAACTGCTTCCTTGTCCATTGTAGCCTCTAATAATGTTTTCCCTACTCTCGCTGGTCCGTCATCCGTTCCTCGTGTTTCCCCAATTCGCGACTTGGCATCATCGCTTGTTAAACTGGTTTAATCCATCGACTGTGTTGATTCTATATTGCCTTTATTTGGTATTCAATGTTTAATGAACCTAGTCCCTCTGATTACTGGCTCAGTTGTCGCTTGGTCTTGCGTGGATATGGGTTTGGGTTGTAACTTGCCTCGAACATGTACTTCTGAAATTGTTATGCGTAGGTTGACTCTTGATGCCTAGGCTGTTGAAAATGTCTGTTTGGGGAGTGTATGTGGGCAAAAAAATAATTCCTATGCTGTTGAAAATAATGCTCGTGTACTTGGTGTTCGCGAGAATGTCCCATTGAGTAATAACCCCAATCTTGTACCAGTTTGTACTTTGGACCCTCATAATGCTAATCAGGCTACTCCATCTGTAGTTAAAAATAAGTAATCATCATTATTTGCTTCTTTACCAAGAAAAGCAGGTGAGTTCTCTCCAAATCCTTTGATTCTATTGAAATTGATAGCACTAAGGTGCCACCAGATGAGGTTATGCAAGCGAGTATTGATTATTGGTCTGATTACTTGGTTGGGTTCTTTCTAAATTCCAATCCAGCATACTATGATGTTCATTTACATTGTCATCGTGTTTGGAACCTTAGAGGAGGTCTTCGAGTTCATTATGCTGATAGTTTGTTTTCTTTTAAATTTTCCTGTGCGGAGAAAAGACTACATGTTCTAGAAGCGGATCTGTCCATCATTGCTGGAAAGCCATTTGTAATCACGACATGGATTTGATGGTCGATAATGCTAGAGATCGAGTATTGTCTATTCCTTTCCGGGCTCACTTCATGCATATCCCGTCAGTCTTGCAACCATTGTCAGGGTTAAATTGGTTAGCTGGCCTTATTGGCAAGCTAAAATGCTTTAATGCAAATACAATGGCTAGAAAGAAATTAGTTTACGCTAAGGCCTTGATTGAAATAGCCCCTGATAAGCCTTTGCCTTCTAGGCTTAAGGTTCATATTGCTTAAGGGAGAGATATTTTTTTGTTGATGTTAGCTACAGTTGAAAACCTGGTATTGTGCGGTTTGTAACTCCTTTGGCCACATTACTGACACTTGTAAGCATGTGTGACTCCCCCTTACTTATTCCAGTAAAGATCTCTCTTCCTTGCCCTCCAGTTAGGAAGTAGGTTTCTAAGCCTATGGTCTCTATTACTCCAGTTATTGTTGGTGATGATACTTTGCTATTAGGCGTGATTCCTGACATTTCTCTACCTCTAGTCCCCCTGATGCTACTACCGTTACATGCACTATGGTTGAACCTGAAGTGGTTCCTCCATCCGAGATTGATATTAAGTGGAATTCAGGTGAGCGTACTTGGTATCATGTGAAATCTGAAATGAGATACTGCTCGAAGTATCTTAGTTATTATGTATATGTTGGCGGTGAAGACGAAGAACGCAGGTCATATTATCATGTTGATGGGGACGATCTTGTTCTTACCTCTCTTGGTGAAGATGGAATTGACAATAATATAGTTTTGGGGGATGTCTCCTAGGATCGGAAATATTTACACTCTTGTGGTTCGGTGGATTATGTTCCTGACTTGGCAGCTCTATTCTCAAGTAATATTAATGTCACTAGGCCTGTGATCGACGATGAAGACAGCGGTTTCTTCCTCTTTGGAGGGGACATAGTCTCTTTCGTTTGTTTTAGCAGTCTAGGTTCATCTGCCTAGCTCATGTTCTTTTCTTTTTTTTAGCTGTTACGGCGCATGTGCCGAGCACCTGTTCTAAACGAGTTCTAATAAAAGTGGACGGCCCACGCTAAAGCCGGCCAGCTTTGCTAATATATATATATAAACATTTGTTCAAATATATTTTAAAATATTATATATAAATTATTGTAATTGTTATTTCTACATATTTGTGTGTGTATATGATTATATTTTACATAATTATACTTTTACGTAAATATATATAATTTTCGATGCATATATATATATACACACACACACACACACAGCTCATAGAATACTAGATGGGCTAACATGTCTTTGCAGTGTAAATCCAAATACCTATACATGGGCATGTCAAACATGTACACTTTATTATGTTGCACGTACACACATGCGTATATGATACACATATTCAAATATAATGCAAAATAATATAAAGTAAAACTTTATTTATAAAATTAAATAAAATAATGAATTTATTTAAAAGAAATTGAGAAAAGTTCTAAATGAATTAGACTTCGTAGGACCAATAAAGATACAAAATTGTAAAAAAATATTGAAATTCACCCACTTCTTCCACTACGAGTTGGTCCAATTCCAACAATGGTATCGGAGCCAAATAGCCTATGTGATCTAAATTAGTTATAGTAGGGCTAACTAAGTAAGTTTACAACCCAGTTAGTATGGGTGTCTAAGAAAGGAAGTATCTAGGCTGGATTGTTGGGTAATCAAGTACCCGGTCCTATCTGGCTATCGACCTGGTCCGAACAGTTTTGCGAGCATAAAGGTTGCCCCTAATAGAAAAACGTTCAATTTGAATTAGGCATTAGGTAAATTTCAAAATTATTTTGAAATAAAAATAAAAAAATTTAAATTTAAAAGTTAAATTTAAAATAAGAAAAAAAATATAAATGTTATAATATAGATTTTAAAATTGTTTTAAAAATTAAAATAAAAGTTTTAAATTTTAAAGTTAAATTTAAAATAAAACATATATTATAAAAGTTATAATATAAATTTTCAAAATGTTTGTAAATTTTATAAAATTAATTTGGAAAATGTTATTTATTAATAATATTAATAAAATAAATGAATTAATTAAATAAGTTAATTAATTAAATGTATATATTGTATAATACATATAATGATATATGTTATGTTGTCTTGAATTGTTTAAGACAATATGAGTATATTTGTGCATATAAAAGAATTTTCGAAAGTAATAAAATTTAATTAAAATTGTTTAATTAAATAAATAAATTAGTAATTAATTAATAAATTAAAATACATATATATAAGATATAAGTGTATTACCGTAAAGGTTATAACATATATATTCAATATAATATGTTATAACTGAATAATATATTAATTAATTAAAGTGTATAATAAATTCATTTTTTTTTTGAAAAAAAGATTCTTTATTAAGTGACGTATAAAGAACAACGATACCTTTGCCTCCTTCAAAAAACCTAACTAGCATAGTAAGGAAAAAAAGTGTAACAGACACCGTCAACCATTACAACTCACCCAAATAAAATAAAATACAATAACCAATACACCTCTCGAAAACACAAGGCCATCCAGCCCAAGCCCAATACTAAGACTCGAAACAGTACAGCCAAAACAAACTCTTCCTTCGAAGCATGGCCGCAATCAGCTAACTCCACACCTCACCTCTATAAAAACTCCACTTCCTTTTCATCATAATAGCGACCTGAGGTAGGAGGAAACATCCGAAATATTATCTCCTTATCAATCATTCTCGCTCGACAAAGCGTATCCATCTTCTTCCCTTCAAAGATCCGTCTATTCCTTTCAGCCTAGATATGATACATGACCATTACTAGTGGAGAGAAGGCAAATCTCTGAATAATGTTACGGTAACAAAATTTGTCTTTGAGTTGATGAACTACGTCCAGTAGATCTCCATCCAACTATGTAGGGATACCCAGCTTTAACCTAAAAAAAGAAAGGAGATGTTTTGCAAATTCACAGTGAAAGAACAAATGACCGTGCATCTCATCAACGCTATAGCATAACACACACTGATTATTTGTCTGCACTCCCCGGTTTGATAAATGATCCATGGTTGCTAATCTTTGTTTAATGGCTTTATAAGCACAAAACGACATCTTCTTTGCATTGGATTTATTCCATATAATAGTATGCCAGTCCACCACGTTTGTTTTAGATCTAACTTCATTATATACTACCGAGAATTTGAAGTTAACATCCCCTGCAATTTCCCAACAATCTTCTTATCTATGGTTATATATGGGAACTTGTGTAATATACTGATGTATTTCTCGAGTTTCTGGAAGTTTATGAGTGTCAAACCTATTATTCGAAATAATTGACAACACCATTAGGTTGTTGAAAACAAAACAACTCTGTCTCATCCCGATAACTCCATTTATGGCTTGTGGTTGATCCACAAATCAAACCAAGTTTCACCATTCACAATTATCCTATTAAATAGGTTGATATCAATATCTTTAACCCTTAGCATGTGTTTTATAGTAGATGAAAAATTATTGTTAACTTGCAATATCCAGTAATTTGAGTGAACTAAATATTTGCTTTGCATCTATTCAGTCCATAATGATTTTTTATGAAGATTCCATGTGATAACCAGATTTTTCATACCCGAAAAATCGAACCATCTGAGTAAAGAAGAAGAGGTAGAAGAAGAAAAGAGAGAACAACATCAGAATCTAACCATCGCAGCGGAATAAAATATAATATATATTAACAGATCTTTACACAAATCAAAACTATATCTGTTTTATACAATATATCATCAGAGTATACAACAGAGAACACATAACATACAAGTGGAAAATAATCATGTCATGTCCTCAATACAATAGAGTACACAACTAATCAACACAGCGGAGTATAAATAAACAAGTACAGGAGATACATCCCGCCATCCAGCTCGTCTCCTGAGCTCCACAACATCCTATCATGTATCTGTAATACTCGGTCTGACCCGAGTATTATAATAAAATAACACCCGAGTCAGTCTGGAATACCAGCGTGAGAAAATCACACTCAAATTAATTATTAAAGTTTCAAAATCTTTTGAAATCAAAAGCATCTCGTAAGACCATGCCACAAATAAACATGTCGGGTTTTTACCTTACGATAGCCAAAACACTTTTTATCAAAATCCTCTGATATTATAATAGTGTCTATATACAAATACTTATTAAAATAGCAGAAATTGTTACATTCATTAAATTCCAGCATACTAGCCACAAAGTGGGTAATACAAACAAATACCGTACAAAGCACGTAGGGAGAATGGATTTCCAACGAATGACTAGGCACTGGGGTAACACCTGTCATAGTACCTGGTCTAGATCAGCGTACCGAGGACCCACCCTAAGTCCCCTGCAACACAAGGCCGGAACCATCCATTACTGGATGATTCTGAATAAAATCACCCCACGGTTGTGATCAGCAACCGCACCACTAAGCCGAAATAAAAAGGGACATCTAGACAGGGATGACCTTACCCTCCAATGGGAGCTACCCACGAAGCCTTGCTGCATAACTCCTGATTTTCAGTCATTCCCGGTTGGTGAGGCTTGAGGCTAAGCGTTACCTTTTAGAACATATCCCTTAGAATGCCCATAGTCCGCTGACGATGTTCCGAAAGCATTCATCCATACAAGTCCGTCCCGGGTCCGAACGAAACCGAAGGCACTATTCCTACTACATCCATTTTGAAAATATCCTCAGGATTAGTAGCGACTAGCCCTTGCACTTCATTGCTCCATCTTCGACTCCGAAATCGTTTCCACGAAACGTACAAACCGGATCGAAGTGGTTTTCAAGAAATTAATCCCGATCCCGGTCTCTTCGAAACGATCAACACATTGGCCAATATTGATAGTCGGTGATTTAATTATCAATTAACATTCACAAACATCCATCCAACAATAAATAATTCTCCCAAATTATTTATTTATTTCAAATATCTTCGCAAGATATATTTCATTTTCATCCCTTTGAAAACAATTCCAAAACAGTTTCCTTTCACGGAATGCATTTCCCAAATATTTATTTCCACTGAAACACCAAGTACAAAATACTTTTAGATTTTAAAATAATTTAAAAGCACTTTATTATAAATATACTTTATAACATTGAAATTTAAAACTACTTTAATACTTTATTAAAATATATACTTTAAAATAAAACACTTTATAAATATAAACTAAATTTCTCTTTTTAAAACAAAATACCAAATCACTTTTATATAATTACTACAATAATAGATTTTTGAAAATACTTACTTTGGAAATTAACATTTAGAAATAATCAATTTTCTAAAACATGCTTTTTAAAACACCATTAAACTTTTAACTTATGTTTAAAATTGCTTTGAAAACGTACTTGGCTATCCAAGGAAATACACTTCTCTTCACATCTTTTAACATTCCAATTTCAACAACTAAATCAATTTCCAATTGATTTTCCAATTTTTCTTCACTTTGAAATAAATTTCCTTATTTACTTCATTTATTTCAAAATACATTATCTTTCAGATTTTATTTCTTAATTATGTGTAAAAATCCTTTTTAACTGAAATACCAATTTTCAGATTCCCAAAGTCCTTTTTTATCCATTAATTAAATTAAACCCTTAAATTTTAAAATAAATTAATATCACTTTAGTTTAAAATTTATATTCCCTTGTTAATTCAAAATTTCCTTATTCCATATGTGACGACTCGGGTTTTGCCCGCTCGAAAATCAACATCCGTACTTCACATTGTACTAGAATGCCGCAGATTAGACCGTTCAATTCCGATTCGCCGGAGCTATAACCACATTAAGTAAATAACACAGCGGAAGAAAAGAATAATACATTGATATACAATATCTGATACAACAGAGTGATACAATGAATATCAATATACATCAGAGATGATACAACAAATAGCAGCGGAAAAGAAAATGATAACACCAGCAGCGGAACAATATCAATAGAAATGATAACTCCAAAATGATCTTCAGACAAGAATGAATCCACAACTCCAAGATAAGCAACTCCGATGAATGAACTAGCTCCAAATACTCTACTAAACCTGAATATCTGAAAAACCCAACTCTAGACTGCCCGTGTGGAAAATGGTGGGCACCCAGAGTTTAGGAAGGGAACAATAAACTCCGGATCAGTCATGGGACTGGTGTGAGCAACAAAAACAATTTATCTTTAAACAACAACAAAAGGTTTTAAACATTGAAATCCGCAATGCTTTTGAAAAATGAAACTACCATAAGACCTCCCACCACACACACAATGCAAACGCAGAATTGGAGGAGATTTCTTCTTATGATAGTCAAACATGCTTACTACGCAAATCATTGGATTATTATTATTAGTGCATAGTGGAAAACAATTTGAAAGTATAATATTAATCTTAGCCAGCATAGGTACCATTATACTATGCCTACTATAGCTACCATATTAGATGGTAGGTTCTACAACTAAAACCGTACAAATTCCGTATTGGAGAAATGGATTTCCAACAAATGGTCAGGCTAAGGAACTTCCTTCCGCCGCATGGGATCGCCTCTGGCTGGACGTCCCGAGAGACAAACTGCTCTCTGCCAAACAAGGCCGGGTTACCCCTGTAACAGGTAACTCATGAATATGCCATCCCCCGGTCCTTTGGGACCTTTATCCGAGGCCTCGATAACCAACATCACACATAATAAAGTGTATCCACATGAGTAAGTATCTGGGCTCCATACCATGACACCACCCTTTTCCAGAAGGAAATGACATACCCTAAAGGGCGCGACCCTCATAACCTTGCCGCAACGATCCTGTTTCGACCATTTCCGGGTTGTGAGGCCCTGATGAAGTCTCGTCCACAAAGCTACGCTTTGTCACAAAGCCATGCTTTGAGTCAACAGATGATCAACCTATGATCACCAAGATAAATGATCAAACAAATGATCATATCACAAATGATCAAACACTGATCATCTCACAGCAACACTCAGCATGCCACATTACCAAATTGGGATATATCGCTGATAAATTTCAACTACATAACCTCTGAGCTCATACGTCTCAGAGAAGGGTGTTAAGCTAAGAGAATAAATTCTCCGCCACCAACAGAAATGTATTTGAAAGAAATCAACTTTATATCTCAAAGTGTAATGTCAGACATACAATCCATATAAGTCTGTTCCGGGTTCGAACAGAACCGAAGGCACTTCTCACGAAGCCCTTGCAAATCCGGATAATTTCCAATCACGTCCGGACTTCCCGTCACTAAGGATGATAAAACCTCTATATCGGGGATCAGCCGATGCAGAGTAACTCGACGGTAATCCTTCCGTTTTCAAAAATATCCGGTCTTCAACACCGGTCTTCAAATGCTATCCATATCGACGTATCACATATTCGGAATGGGTTATACGACCCAAAGGTCCTCTCCCGGCTAAACCGAATAGTGAGCGTAATATTTAAAAACATATGGATATTGGATTTCAATTAAGTCACAACTTATTACCCAAAATCTTTCTTTTCAAATGGTTTAACAAATTACCATTTACATCTTTTTAAACAAAAAGATTCATTTCAACAACCCTCAACGGTTTAAACAATTTCACCTTAATCTTTTAAACAAAAGATTCATTCACAGATTTTCCAAATTAATTTCCATTTCAATTTGATTAACTCATTAAATCTTTAAATCAAGATTTAACTTACAGTTTTCAAAACAATTCCATTTCAAATGGTTTAAACAAATCATTATTTTTAAATCTGTTAAAAATAAACAGATTCAAATCATAGCTTTTCAAAACAATTCATTCATAACTTGGAAAACCATTTTTCAATTCGATATTGAAATTCCTTTAACTAAATTAGAATTTCATTGCTTATCTGAAAGCTTTTATTCTTTTAAAACAAACAGTTTCATTTCAGAAAATCTGATTCATTCATACGAGTGGAAATCCTTGGGTTAAATCCAAATTTCCAAAATTTTACTTTTAAATGGCTTAACTTTATATAAACACATTTATATCATCTTCAATCCCTAGTTTCAAATCATAGGATTCAACTTCCAAGTTGAATTCAAATTTAAATCCAATTATTTAAATTTTCAAAACTCGATTAAGTTATTCAAAATAACTTTTATCTTTGAAATTCCATTTCAAAAGCTTTTCACTTTAAACCCAAATTCCTAATTTCAAAATCAATTGAAATTAAAATTTCAAAAACATCAAATTTAAATTATCTGTGACTTAACCGATTTCCACGTGAAATCCATATTTGTGTGTGTAAAAGTGTAGTCCAGGGGTTTCACACACAATAGTGCAACATCAATCATCACGGATCAGAATACAGAATATAGTTGATAAGCGATATAAACTATAACGCCTATCATATAGATCACAGATATATATCACAGATAAGTAAATTACAGATCACAACATAAATCAGGGTATATCACAAAGCATCATATATCAGGGATATCAAACAATTAAAGTCATTCAATAGAATCCAAACATTCATAAGTAAGGTCAGTTAATTATCTGAGAGATTTAAATCAGATTAATTACTTATGAATAAATTACTAATCTTGGTTAATTAACATTAATTAATTACGAACCATTTTAATTGATTATCTTTTAATCATTTATAAATTACCTATTAATAATAATATATTTTAACCATTAATTATTATTATTATCTTTTAATTAATTATCTTAACAAATTTACCTTTAAATTAATCACATTAATTGATTTATCATATTAATTAATGTACCATTTAATCAATTATTCTTAATTAATTACTTTAATTAATTATTCCTCAATTAATAATCTTTTCTTAACCGCCTTCATTAATTAATCAACCCTTAATTTATAAATTATTCTTAATTTATCACATTAATTAATTAGCCCTTAAACAAATTATTGTTTAATCACTTGAGTACTCAACCTTTAATCATTAATTTATAATCCTTAATTCACAAATTTATTGATTAATCCTTTGATTATCCTGAGTAATCATCACTTAATTATATTTCTAGATTATTAATATATATATATATATATATATATATATTTTTACTAACTTAAGCATTCAAGTTAAACAAATTTTATAACTTTCTTAAATCGAATGCTAAATAAAACATTTAAACTTGTTCAACATTTAAATTTTTAGAACAGATTAAAATTCAAGATTTGGGTTCATAGTAAACTTAAATCCATATTTAGACTTGATTTAAATCTTGCTTTAAATTTTAAAATTTCATTTTAAAACTTAGGATTCGAAAGTTCATTTGAAACTATACCATAAACTTTTAACTTAAAACACAGTTTAAATTTTTATTTCAGATTTTTAAATTAAACTTTAAAATCTGAAAACTATCAGGTTTTAAACCTGAAACCCTATTTAAATATTTTAAACTTTTTATTACCTTTCAGATTTTAATGCAAAGATAAATTTGAATTCAAACTTAAATCTGGATTTAAACTTGATTAAAATCTGTTTTACAATCTAAGTTTCCATTTAAATTTCATAAAAACTCAAACAACTGCTGCCAGATTTCCAAAACCTGGAACAACAATTGTACTCGAGTCAATTTAATTACTTCGAGTCTTCACCTCCCCTGCTTCGAGTCAAGCATATGAATAACCCGAGTTCCCCACCAATTTTCCCGAGACCAACCCTTCTTCCCCAAAACTCCAAACCCGATACGAATTACCACGCGTGCACGTGCACAGGCAAAACGTTCGCCTGCGACCATCAACTCCAACGCCGGCATATCGATCACGACCACCTTCCACGATTCCGGTCACCAGTTTCTCGAACGAATCCCCCAGTCGAATTCGAGATTGCCTGTCACAAGAACAGGAATAACACCCCAAAACTGGATCTCCATCGAACTCGCTTCTCCGATCACCAGAGCCTTTGGGCTTCCGGCCACGCCTTCGCCTTCCTTCCAGCTTCCGATTCCCAGACACCGGTCGAACTCGAAGCACTGTGGCATTCGAACGAGACCCATATATCTTCATAACAAAACTAGGTTTACAAAAGAAATTTTGTCGCCGTTGCCACCACGACGAACTACAGCGTCTTCAACCATTTTTCCCTGCCTCTCCGTTTACTACTCCATCACCTCAGTGAACGCCAAGTACTCCAGTCAACTTGATCACCCAAAATCGACGAAAACTCGTTTTCCGTTCATCACAACAATGCCAACTCAATTTTCCACAAAAAAATATGATTCAAGTTTTAAAAATCCTATTTTCAGGCAAGAGTTCAAGTTGTAAACTTGAATCAATATTTTAAAGTGTCTGAGAATTTTCTTATATTGATTATTGCCTGTTCTTCAAGTTTTACAGAGCCAGGCTACCTGATGAACTCGAATTTCAAAATTGATAATTTGTTTTGTGATCTAACAGACATGTTTTGTTCACAGACTAAATACAAATACTAATTAGATTAAGCAGGTTGATTTTGTTTAAGCCTGAGCTTCCAGTTTTATCACAAAAAAAAATGGTTTCCAGACCATACACAGACAGCCATCAGTACAAATAAAAGATTGTATAAATATATTCATACAACACACTTTTTTTTTTCAAACATAAGAACATATCAAACATACTTAAATAGATTTTAAATTTAAGTTACTCACAAACATTTCAAAGCAGAGAAGGTGAAGTTTACTCACAAATATCAAGAAACAAAACAGGTTAAGCTTCTAAAAACAAGGAGTTGCTCACCTGTTTTCCAGAGAAGAAAGAATAACAGAGCATATTGTTTTGATTTGGTTCGAGCTTTGATTTTTTCCAGATTAAAAACTTGATCAGGTTGAAGTTGAAGTCCTTTTTGAATTTACAACGTTGAAATCTGGTTGAGTTTGCTAGTTGGAAGTCTCCACTCGATCTCAGGTTTGCAGTGATGGTTGTTTTAAGTTGAATCTTTGCTTTAATTTGAAATGGTATTTACTCCATTCATTTTTTTCTTCCTTTCAGTTTTTAAATGGTGAACGAAAACTGGGATGCTAAGTGATGTTGTTTATTGTTTTTAAGCTGAGATGAAACGTGACAAGTGATATAATTTGTTGTACAATGGTTTATATTTAAAAAAATTTGGACAGGGATATTTTTCTTGGTGGCTGATATATTGATTTGGGTGGCCAAGCATTAATTAGGCTTTTGTACAAATGGTTATTTTATTTGATTGTATATTTGAATATATACTTGCATTTCGACTGAAGGTACTTGTATTAATTAGGCTTGTACAACTTGTTTGTATTTACACTGTCTTGTTTTCGTTTTCTTGTTTACTTCCAGGTTTACATTTCAGCTTGTACATGAATATAACCTATTTGTTTTATTTTTTTGATGTTAGACATTGCCTTAGAGAAAAGTCTGGTTTTAGCCTTTAGAAATGTACACATATTTTCTTTTATTTGTTTTGGCCTTAATACTTTGAAACCAAATAAAGTTCTATTTTTATTTTATTCGTTATAATTTTACAAATTTGTTCACTCTATATTTTATATAGTTTATCTTATATTTATATGTATATATTTCTATTTCAATTTTTAACTTAAATATTTATTAATAGAATTTTGTTATACTTACACGACTTCTAAAATCCATAGATTAAGATTGAATTCAAATACCTTTATGTTATTTATAAACTCCAATTCAATTTAAATTCGAATACATTATTTCCAAAAATTCATAATCAATCCATAACTTAACTAAATCAATATTGATTACTAATTAATTAAACAATTTAAATTCAAATCAAATATATATATCTATATATTTATTATTTCAAATTTAGTCAGATATGTTCAAATACAGATATATATTCTCATATATACAATAATTTAAATTTTTAAATGATTTATACAAATATACTTGGATATCGGTGAAACTCACTTCATTTTATCGATTTATTCCACAAATATAAATTCAAAATTCCAATTAATTATCACTTTAAATTTATAAAAATTCGGGGTCGTTACAGACTTCCCCCCTTAAAAGAATTTCGTCCTCGAAATTACCAAGGAGACAAAAAGATAGATGGAGAATATTTCATCAACTCAAACTAAACATCCATTCTGCATTTGGCTTACCAAATCAAAATATCGATAACAGATACAAGAACGAATCTGTTTTAACACTTCAGAAGATACTCGGGTTATCCAGATCTACGAAATATGGAGTGGCATCGGTCAGTTCGAAGGAATAACTAACCATCCGTAGAATATATCCGGACCCAAAGAATAGATAGATATATGGATACAATTTCAAAAATTTTAGTTTTAAAACTAAATTATACCTATCAACCATAGCAATCAATGCAACCAATACACCCAAACAAACAAGTCTGGCCTATCTGGAGTTTATGTCCCATTTTAATATATCGAATTTATTCCTGGATCTACCAGAAACTATCGAAGAATTGAGAAAAGATGCTGACCAAAAGAGATTGATAGAGAAAAGATTGTTTCCTTGTTGTTACAGAGTATCGACCATTTATAGTCGTATTCCCCTGTCCCCTATCTCATCCTCTTCTTGCACTCATACTCACTATCAGTGGATAGCAAGAGAATTTACTGAGGCATACGGAAGGATATCTTAAGGATTACTCATTCTAGAGTTTACTTCACTCTATCTCTAATGAGTTACTTAACGTGTTATACTCCTGAGCTAAAGTTCAACCTTAGCTCTGATACCACATGTGACGACTCGGGTTTTGCCCGCTCGAAAATCAACATCCGTACTTCACATTGTACTAGAATGCCGCAGATTCGACCGTTCAATTCCGATTCGCCGGAGCTATAACCACATTAAGTAAATAACACAGCGGAAGAAAAGAATAATACATTGATATACAATATCTGATACAACAGAGTGATACAATGAATATCAATATACATCAGAGATGATACAACAAATAGCAGCGGAAAAGAAAATGATAACACCAGCAGCGGAACAATATCAATAGAAATGATAACTCCAAAATGATCTTCAGACAAGAATGAATCCACAACTCCAAGATAAGCAACTCCGATGAATGAACTAGCTCCAAATACTCTACTAAACCTGAATATCTGAAAAACCCAACTCTAGACTGCCCGTGTGGAAAATGGTGGGCACCCAGAGTTTAGGAAGGGAACAATAAACTCCGGATCAGTCATGGGACTGGTGTGAGCAACAAAAACAATTTATCTTTAAACAACAACAAAAGGTTTTAAACATTGAAATCCGCAATGCTTTTGAAAAATGAAACTACCATAAGACCTCCCACCACACACACAATGCAAACGCAGAATTGGAGGAGATTTCTTCTTATGATAGTCAAACATGCTTACTACGCAAATCATTGGATTATTATTATTAGTGCATAGTGGAAAACAATTTGAAAGTATAATATTAATCTTAGCCAGCATAGGTACCATTATACTATGCCTACTATAGCTACCATATTAGATGGTAGGTTCTACAACTAAAACCGTACAAATTCCGTATTGGAGAAATGGATTTCCAACAAATGGTCAGGCTAAGGAACTTCCTTCCGCCGCATGGGATCGCCTCTGGCTGGACGTCCCGAGAGACAAACTGCTCTCTGCCAAACAAGGCCGGGTTACCCCTGTAACAGGTAACTCACGAATATGCCATCCCCCGGTCCTTTGGGACCTTTATCCGAGGCCTCGATAACCAACATCACACATAATAAAGTGTATCCACATGAGTAAGTATCTGGGCTCCATACCATGACACCACCCTTTTCCAGAAGGAAATGACATACCCTAAAGGGCGCGACCCTCATAACCTTGCCGCAACGATCCTGTTTCGACCATTTCCGGGTTGTGAGGCCCTGATGAAGTCTCGTCCACAAAGCTACGCTTTGTCACAAAGCCATGCTTTGAGTCAACAGATGATCAACCTATGATCACCAAGATAAATGATCAAACAAATGATCATATCACAAATGATCAAACACTGATCATCTCACAGCAACACTCAGCATGCCACATTACCAAATTGGGATATATCGCTGATAAATTTCAACTACATAACCTCTGAGCTCATACGTCTCAGAGAAGGGTGTTAAGCTAAGAGAATAAATTCTCCGCCACCAACAGAAATGTATTTGAAAGAAATCAACTTTATATCTCAAAGTGTAATGTCAGACATACAATCCATATAAGTCTGTTCCGGGTTCGAACAGAACCGAAGGCACTTCTCACGAAGCCCTTGCAAATCCGGATAATTTCCAATCACGTCCGGACTTCCCGTCACTAAGGATGATAAAACCTCTATATCGGGGATCAGCCGATGCAGAGTAACTCGACGGTAATCCTTCCGTTTTCAAAAATATCCGGTCTTCAACACCGGTCTTCAAATGCTATCCATATCGACGTATCACATATTCGGAATGGGTTATACGACCCAAAGGTCCTCTCCCGGCTAAACCGAATAGTGAGCGTAATATTTAAAAACATATGGATATTGGATTTCAATTAAGTCACAACTTATTACCCAAAATCTTTCTTTTCAAATGGTTTAACAAATTACCATTTACATCTTTTTAAACAAAAAGATTCATTTCAACAACCCTCAACGGTTTAAACAATTTCACCTTAATCTTTTAAACAAAAGATTCATTCACAGATTTTCCAAATTAATTTCCATTTCAATTTGATTAACTCATTAAATCTTTAAATCAAGATTTAACTTACAGTTTTCAAAACAATTCCATTTCAAATGGTTTAAACAAATCATTATTTTTAAATCTGTTAAAAATAAACAGATTCAAATCATAGCTTTTCAAAACAATTCATTCATAACTTGGAAAACCATTTTTCAATTCGATATTGAAATTCCTTTAACTAAATTAGAATTTCATTGCTTATCTGAAAGCTTTTATTCTTTTAAAACAAACAGTTTCATTTCAGAAAATCTGATTCATTCATACGAGTGGAAATCCTTGGGTTAAATCCAAATTTCCAAAATTTTACTTTTAAATGGCTTAACTTTATATAAACACATTTATATCATCTTCAATCCCTAGTTTCAAATCATAGGATTCAACTTCCAAGTTGAATTCAAATTTAAATCCAATTATTTAAATTTTCAAAACTCGATTAAGTTATTCAAAATAACTTTTATCTTTGAAATTCCATTTCAAAAGCTTTTCACTTTAAACCCAAATTCCTAATTTCAAAATCAATTGAAATTAAAATTTCAAAAACATCAAATTTAAATTATCTGTGACTTAACCGATTTCCACGTGAAATCCATATTTGTGTGTGTAAAAGTGTAGTCCAGGGGTTTCACACACAATAGTGCAACATCAATCATCACGGATCAGAATACAGAATATAGTTGATAAGCGATATAAACTATAACGCCTATCATATAGATCACAGATATATATCACAGATAAGTAAATTACAGATCACAACATAAATCAGGGTATATCACAAAGCATCATATATCAGGGATATCAAACAATTAAAGTCATTCAATAGAATCCAAACATTCATAAGTAAGGTCAGTTAATTATCTGAGAGATTTAAATCAGATTAATTACTTATGAATAAATTACTAATCTTGGTTAATTAACATTAATTAATTACGAACCATTTTAATTGATTATCTTTTAATCATTTATAAATTACCTATTAATAATAATATATTTTAACCATTAATTATTATTATTATCTTTTAATTAATTATCTTAACAAATTTACCTTTAAATTAATCACATTAATTGATTTATCATATTAATTAATGTACCATTTAATCAATTATTCTTAATTAATTACTTTAATTAATTATTCCTCAATTAATAATCTTTTCTTAACCGCCTTCATTAATTAATCAACCCTTAATTTATAAATTATTCTTAATTTATCACATTAATTAATTAGCCCTTAAACAAATTATTGTTTAATCACTTGAGTACTCAACCTTTAATCATTAATTTATAATCCTTAATTCACAAATTTATTGATTAATCCTCTGATTATCCTGAGTAATCATCACTTAATTATATTTCTAGATTATTAATATATATATATATATATATATTTTTACTAACTTAAGCATTCAAGTTAAACAAATTTTATAACTTTCTTAAATCGAATGCTAAATAAAACATTTAAACTTGTTCAACATTTAAATTTTTAGAACAGATTAAAATTCAAGATTTGGGTTCATAGTAAACTTAAATCCATATTTAGACTTGATTTAAATCTTGCTTTAAATTTTAAAATTTCATTTTAAAACTTAGGATTCGAAAGTTCATTTGAAACTATACCATAAACTTTTAACTTAAAACACAGTTTAAATTTTTATTTCAGATTTTTAAATTAAACTTTAAAATCTGAAAACTATCAGGTTTTAAACCTGAAACCCTATTTAAATATTTTAAACTTTTTATTACCTTTCAGATTTTAATGCAAAGATAAATTTGAATTCAAACTTAAATCTGGATTTAAACTTGATTAAAATCTGTTTTACAATCTAAGTTTCCATTTAAATTTCATAAAAACTCAAACAACTGCTGCCAGATTTCCAAAACCTGGAACAACAATTGTACTCGAGTCAATTTAATTACTTCGAGTCTTCACCTCCCCTGCTTCGAGTCAAGCATATGAATAACCCGAGTTCCCCACCAATTTTCCCGAGACCAACCCTTCTTCCCCAAAACTCCAAACCCGATACGAATTACCACGCGTGCACGTGCACAGGCAAAACGTTCGCCTGCGACCATCAACTCCAACGCCAGCATATCGATCACGACCACCTTCCACGATTCCGGTCACCAGTTTCTCGAACGAATCCCCCAGTCGAATTCGAGATTGCCTGTCACAAGAACAGGAATAACACCCCAAAACTGGATCTCCATCGAACTCGCTTCTCCGATCACCAGAGCCTTTGGGCTTCCGGCCACGCCTTCGCCTTCCTTCCAGCTTCCGATTCCCAGACACCGGTCGAACTCGAAGCACTGTGGCATTCGAACGAGACCCATATATCTTCATAACAAAACTAGGTTTACAAAAGAAATTTTGTCGCCGTTGCCACCACGACGAACTACAGCGTCTTCAACCATTTTTCCCTGCCTCTCCGTTTACTACTCCATCACCTCAGTGAACGCCAAGTACTCCAGTCAACTTGATCACCCAAAATCGACGAAAACTCGTTTTCCGTTCATCACAACAATGCCAACTCAATTTTCCACAAAAAAATATGATTCAAGTTTTAAAAATCCTATTTTTAGGCAAGAGTTCAAGTTGTAAACTTGAATCAATATTTTAAAGTGTCTGAGAATTTTCTTATATTGATTATTGCCTGTTCTTCAAGTTTTACAGAGCCAGGCTACCTGATGAACTCGAATTTCAAAATTGATAATTTGTTTTGTGATCTAACAGACATGTTTTGTTCACAGACTAAATACAAATACTAATTAGATTAAGCAGGTTGATTTTGTTTAAGCCTGAGCTTCCAGTTTTATCACAAAAAAAATGGTTTCCAGACCATACACAGACAGCCATCAGTACAAATAAAAGATTGTATAAATATATTCATACAACACACTTTTTTTTTTCAGACATAAGAACATATCAAACATACTTAAATAGATTTTAAATTTAAGTTACTCACAAACATTTCAAAGCAGAGAAGGTGAAGTTTACTCACAAATATCAAGAAACAAAACAGGTTAAGCTTCTAAAAACAAGGAGTTGCTCACCTGTTTTCCAGAGAAGAAAGAATAACAGAGCATATTGTTTTGATTTGGTTCGAGCTTTGATTTTTTCCAGATTAAAAACTTGATCAGGTTGAAGTTGAAGTCCTTTTTGAATTTACAATGTTGAAATCTGGTTGAGTTTGCTAGTTGGAAGTCTCCACTCGATCTCAGGTTTGCAGTGATGGTTGTTTTAAGTTGAATCTTTGCTTTAATTTGAAATGGTATTTACTCCATTCATTTTTTTCTTCCTTTCAGTTTTTAAATGGTGAACGAAAACTGGGATGCTAAGTGATGTTGTTTATTGTTTTTAAGCTGAGATGAAACGTGACAAGTGATATAATTTGTTGTACAATGGTTTATATTTAAAAAAATTTGGACAGGGATATTTTTCTTGGTGGCTGATATATTGATTTGGGTGGCCAAGCATTAATTAGGCTTTTGTACAAATGGTTATTTTATTTGATTGTATATTTGAATATATACTTGCATTTCGGCTGAAGGTACTTGTATTAATTAGGCTTGTACAACTTGTTTGTATTTACACTGTCTTGTTTTCGTTTTCTTGTTTACTTCCAGGTTTACATTTCAGCTTGTACATGAATATAACCTATTTGTTTTATTTTTTTGATGTTAGACATTGCCTTAGAGAAAAGTCTGGTTTTAGCCTTTAGAAATGTACACATATTTTCTTTTATTTGTTTTGGCCTTAATACTTTGAAACCAAATAAAGTTCTATTTTTATTTTATTCGTTATAATTTTACAAATTTGTTCACTCTATATTTTATATAGTTTATCTTATATTTATATGTATATATTTCTATTTCAATTTTTAACTTAAATATTTATTAATAGAATTTTGTTATACTTACACGACTTCTAAAATCCATAGATTAAGATTGAATTCAAATACCTTTATGTTATTTATAAACTCCAATTCAATTTAAATTCGAATACATTATTTCCAAAAATTCATAATCAATCCATAACTTAACTAAATCAATATTGATTACTAATTAATTAAACAATTTAAATTCAAATCAAATATATATATCTATATATTTATTATTTCAAATTTAGTCAGATATGTTCAAATACAGATATATATTCTCATATATACAATAATTTAAATTTTTAAATGATTTATACAAATATACTTGGATATCGGTGAAACTCACTTCATTTTATCGATTTATTCCACAAATATAAATTCAAAATTCCAATTAATTATCACTTTAAATTTATAAAAATTCGGGGTCGTTACACCATATTTGTTAAAATTTTGAATCACTTTTATTTCAATTCATTATTAAATTTATTCCAATTCACTTGAATTATTTTACTTAAAATTTTACCCTTTTATTTCTTTTCAAAAATCCAATTCTATAGATTTTGATAACTCATTATACTTAGATATTCAATCCAACTATATCTTCCAATATTTCAATCATCAATAAAATCATCACAGGATATCAATATTCATAGCACAGAATATCAAATAATTTAAATAATTTTGAGGAATCCAGTTGGATCCCTCCAACCTGTTTCCCTGCATCCACAGACGTTAGCACAATACCAATTCCACTTCGAGGTGGAATATCGCGGTATATGGGATTTATATAAAATCATCCGCTATTATGCGGCGCATAGGGTCTCATCCGCTATATAATGCGGGAATATCAACTCCAATATATACATATACCAATATATATATATATTGATATATATACTACTATATATAATATAGCACATCAAACCAAATTCAATCATTCAATCAATTATTTAAATTTAACCATTAAATTTAAATAAACCCAGATGAGTGAGATTAACTCACCTTTGCTTTTTGTTTTGCAATCCATTCCCAATGGCTTGTTTCCATGATTTTAAACCTTGTATAAACATTATACAATTTATTAATATTTGCACTAATTAGATAATCAATCTTCCACGTGATAATTTTAATTAATGATTTAATTAAACTGTTAATTTCCCTTTGAAACTACATATACACTTATCAAAAATAAATTATAGATTTTTTTAAAAAATCTACTTTTATAAATTCCTCAAACATTTACAATCCTTATATATTTCCAAGGTCTTTTCTTTTTCTTCTGAAATCATATATATACATATAAAATATATTCAGATAAAAAAACTGATTTTATATAAACTCTTCATTTTGAAATCCTCCATTAAAACTTATCTCCATTTATACATCTACTGTTTTACAGACAATATCTTAAAATTGGTGTGAATATACATACTGCAATTATTTTTCAAACCATATATAAATTTAGTTAAGTACAATCGAAATAAATGAATTAAATACCTCACCATTGCGTCGAAATCCTAAATCACTCTCGAGGCCGTCACCATCACAACAAAATCGGTCTCTTCCCATCGATCGAACAACTCAAAACCAGCACCTCGAGCTCATACTAGATCTCAGCTAAACGACTTCACTGCCTGGACTATCACAACATCAACCCCGCTTACACGAACCCCCAACCTATCGTGACAGTCGCCATCCTAATCCCCAAAATAAAATCGCGAGCATCCCCGACCCATCGCGAACCACTAACCTACAAGTGTGCGCCACCACGAACCTTCCTTCTGCCTCCGAGCGCGCGTAGCAACTTCGTGCCTGAGCTCTCCATCGTGAAGGGGTCGCGATTCCCCCCTTGCCTCGACAAACTGAACGCGACCAGACTGGGAACTCGCGAATTCCAATTCGCACACGAGCGAGATGTCCCTCCCCCTCTCATTTGAATCGATTCGTTCGTTCGATTCCAGAGCCGTGATATTAGAAGAGGGGGTGTAAGGAAACGTATGGGGTTTGAATTTTAATGGGAGATAAAGGGGAAGTTTGGTCACGATTGAAGAAAGAATTATAAAGGAGTGAGGGATTTGAGTACTCTGAACTGGAAGGAGAAGGAGACGTACGCGATTAAATCGAACAAGTCTGTGCGTTAAAGAATACAGGTTTGCTTGAGCAGAGTAGGTCGGCTGATATTTTTTAATATACGTGATTTGAAAAGTTTGTACGAAGACATTTCTTTGCGTACAAAATATGCCTAGCTACAGTAATCTGAGTTGAGACCAAAAAGTGCTGATGTGAGCTGTATGACTAATTGAAATATTATATTTAAATTCTGAATCGGCTATTATCAATTAAATTTCCAATGCGTTTATATATCGTACGCTCACACAACAATTCCAATCACCATGAAAATTGAAATCCGGTAATAATACAATATTACGGATCTAATGGAACTAGTTTCGTCGAATTCCGAGACTGTGCCCCGGAAGGCTATTTTTAAATATCATTTTAACGATATATTTACAAAACTGAACAAAACACTTTTAATTTCAGTTTTAAAAGTTCTATTATCTTCAGCATCATTAATATGAATTTTCTAAGCCTCTAAAATATTTTTAACAAGCTTGAAACTCTTGATTCCGTATTTTCTCCATTTTCAATTATTAATTTAAAATAATTTAATTATCCAATAAACAGTGATATTTGAAATCAAAGTTAAAAATTAACTTCTAAATATTTAAAATCAATTAAATAATCTGTAACAACCCGCATATCTATCGATTTTATATTTAAATATTTTATCGTTAGTCGGATGTTAGTCCGAAAAGCTACTTTTTGCATACGGTCAAATTAGGACTCGAGACCACCCCCATTGAGTTCAAAATGACGTTTGCGATCTTTTTGAGTGTAAACTTTGATATGTTTGGAGATAGTGAAATTTTCGTCACTTTTCCCACTTGTGACTTTGGTTGGGACTGCACCTTCTTAACTCAGCCCAACCCCCTCTTCTCTTCATCACTTCATCAAATACTTCAAGCTTCTTCAAAAATGGTGGAGGGAAAGAGAAATTAAAATTCCAAACTTGAGATCCTTAGTAAATTCAGCATCAAACTCCGAATTCAAGGTGAAGAACATAGATTCAAACTAGGGGTTGATTCTTGCTTTGCTCTTAAGCTCTCCAACATCAATTTCGTGGAAAAGGTGAGATTTTTGATCTCACATCTTGCCTATATCTATCTTGGACTGTTGGGAATGATTCCCTATCACTCTAGCATCAACATTTGCATTTGGTTTGGATTTGATTGGCGAAAAACTCCAAAATTTAGTGATTTTGGTGAAAAACTGCTACTAGGTCGTTCTGGCCATTTTTAGCTCGTTCGGAGTTAGGTCGCGCGTCCTTAAGTCGTAGGTCGTATTCGTCCTTAAGTCGTAGGTCGAAACAGCTTTAAGTCTTAGGTCGTTGCCGACCTAAAATTCCAAGGCAAACCACTAAGTCGCTCGAATTTTGTTAAGTTTTAGGTCGTTGCCGACCTAAAATCCCCAGGCAAAACGTTAGGTCGTTGCCGACCTATAATCTCCAAGCAAAACGTTAGGTCGTTGCCGACCTATAATCCCCCAGGCAAACTTTAGGTCGCTCGCACTGGCTTATCTCGTAGGTCGTCTCCGACCTAAGCTTCTTTTCCATAAGTCGTTCGCGAGTCAAATGTTAGGTCGTCTCCGACCTAACGCCCTCGTCACCTTAGGTCGTAGCTCGTAAGTCGCTCGACCCTGCTAAGTCTTTAAGTCGCTCGAGTTAGGTCGGCCAGTATATCTCGTAGGTCGTCTCCGACTTATCCTCCAGTTAAGTCGTTCGACCCTCTAGGTCGTTCGAGTTAGGTCGTTGGACCATTTACCTTAGGTCGCTTGACCTTAAGTCGTAGGTCGTCTCCGACCTATGCCCCACTAAGTCGCATCCCACTTAGGTCGCAGGACTCTATAAGTCGTAGGTCGTCGCCGACCTTACACTTGGTCTTTTTAGTTCGCGATTTCCTTAGGTCGTATGACCTATTTTTCCTTAGGTCGCTGGACCGCTTGCCTTCACTAGGTCGTACCGTGACGGGGCGCTGCCCCCTGGACCCCCGCGACCTGACCGGGCAGGTCGAACCCCGTATTACTCTGCGTAGGCAATCTCTTCTGAAAAACATTTATCAGAATTTCTACTTTGATGGTTTTGGGATTGACTTCTTTGGACTTTACTCACGTCTTCGAACGTGAATTGATTTGTTTCTACAATCGTTTTATGACTTGTCACTTTAAAGATATATGAAGGTTTTAATACTAATAGTAAATATCAAAACTCTTTCATCAAAGCGATTTCAACACTATTTTAAATATCAAAAGTTCGTTTTCTCAAACCGATTTTCAATCTACTAGTATATACAAGCCTTTACTTCACTCGAATGAGAAATCGACTTAAACGACTTAGTAAAACGAGTGGTATGAAACGCTTGCGTTCACTTCGTCGGTTAGCTCTTGGACTTGTTCGATTGAACCCTTTTGTGACAATTTCCTAGTGAAGATCTACAGTTTGTTCGTAAATATTTAAGTTAAGCAAGTGGTTATGGGACATGAAGCTAAACTCATATATTTACTAGCTTAGTGTAATCGACACTTCTTTATGATCGATGATGATCATTTTATGGTTTAGACTAGCAATGTGCGATGTCTCTTCGTCCGTGTGTCGGACTTGCCTTCGGGCCATCCGTGTGTTCGGAAAATTTAAATGGATAGCTTCCATGAGATAGCTTCTCGTCCGTGTGTTCGGACTTCCCCCTTTTAGTGATTTCTGGATTTCGTGTGTTGATTTCTGGGATTTGTTCTGGATTTCGTGTGTTGATTTCTGGATTTAGTGCTTCACCAACTTTTGTGGTTTTCACTGATATGATATCATTTTTTTTTGTGTATTGGTGAATTTGTGTGTCATTACCTTTTTATGTGTTTGGATCTTTGAGAAGATTCTTGTGACATTGATTAATCCCTTGTTGATTATCATTTACATACTTATAGTAGTATGCCATCATGGTTATTATATGTTTATGCCATACCCCTTATCCTATATCATGTCATCTGATATTTATAGTTAGACTGATCCGTTTATTATTTTCTTATAAATAATACTCGGGTCAGACCGAGATGTTACAGGTGCTTCTGCTTGACTTCTCTTCTGGATTACTCTGACTTTTGGCTAACTACATAGATTAGTAGTTTTTGGTGTTACACCTTTGAGATATAGACTCTATGTTATGTACTTATTCTTTCGTATAGCACGTGATGCTATTCTTTTGTATTATAGTGGATCTTTCTGACCACTACTCTGATGTACACTTTCATGTGTTATATATTTATTCATATCTTCTTCCGCCTTTGTGATATGGATGTCTGTGACTGATTTATGTTATGATTATTTCTATGTTTGTTTCCGAAGATTATATATAGCCACCGTGTGATAGCTTTGTGTTTGTATCGGTATGTCGGATTTCCTCCTTAAAAGATATGCATTCTATTCTATCTGACGTATCGGTGCTCGCACAAAGAAGTTACATGGATGGTCGCTCCTCCACAGCCTTATTCTCCGTGCTAATTGACAGCACTACATCGTAGTGTTCTTGGTTAGCGTGGGTATAGAGGTGGGGCGTCACATAATCCAATTTCAAATATCCAAAATTTCGGGTCATCACATTCCTCCCCCCTTAAAAGAATTTCGTCCCCGAAATTACTAGTTAGGAAGAATGGTCCATGCCCCGTTACTATTTTTCCGAAAAACCCAAACAGTTTCAACAACCCCAAAACAATCTTTTAATTAAAGACACACTATCCCTCTTACTAACTTCCCAAACATATCCATAGTTTCCAACCAATATCACATACCCAACCATTCAAATTTAAATTTGAAACCAAATTTTGAATTATCAAAATTTTTCTAACTCCTTAAATTTTCGAAATTTTTTGCTAGCATCTCCTTAGCGCGGCTAGCTCGCTACAACTACAAAATTGCCTCTATGGGCCCCCAAATTTCAAAAGAAATCAACATGCCAAGTGGCTATATCAAAAACCCAATCAAATTTCATACAAAAATTTAAATACTTACCTTTTGTCGGGCAATACAATTTATCCTTTGAATTCAAAAATCCCAATTCCCTTTTTGCTTTTGAATACCTATATCCCACTTAGCAATACTATCCAATTATAGAATTCAAAATCATTTTATTGACTTCTTTACAAAATTTTCAATATTGGCTTTGCTTAAGCCCGTACGATGCACATATATCATCCGTACGCAATTCCAAATTCGATCGCTCACTCGATCACACAATTTCACTTCCGAACTAGTATCGTCCACCCGACTTCCTAGTGCGGACTCAGATTTGGTTTCTTGATCAGAAACCATCATTCTCCTTGCATAGCCACAACTATGATAGAGAATATCCAGGATTAATCAACAATCCATATCCAGGTTCGCCGTCGAAAATCGAGTGAAAAATCCTAACTTGGATCGGTGTAATTACCTTGAAATTCTGTGCTCGAATCCGGATCAAATCACTATGCGAATAAATAATATACGTACATCATACGTATTAATTCAATTGATCATCAGCTATATCAATTCTCTTTTATTCACATTCATTTGATTTCTATTCACTTAGTATATTCCTCCACTCCAAAATTACTTAGTATATTCCCAATACCAATTTTCTTAAGAATTTCATTCTTCCTTCCTTAAGTTCAATATAAATATTTTATCACATTTATTTTACTACTTCGTCACTGAAGTGTATATTCAAATTGAATTCCAATTCCATATGAATTCAATTTATGTCAATTTATCTTCAATTCTGAATATTGAATTTTATTTACCTTTATCTCAGATTCCAAATTTTAAATCACTTGTCGTTAGTGAAAAATTTCCAAAAATTTCTAACTTCTAAAATTTTCGAAAATTTTTGGCAGAGTCTCCTTTGTACGGAGAAGCTTTTGCAATTTGACAAAAAAGATAAATATATATACATCGACCCACACGGTCGGAAAAAGCAAAAACAGTTCATATTTCCTAGTTTAATTGCATAGGCGTACCTTATTTAGCCCTTTTAAGCAAAGCAGTTATTTATTTTAGCAATTGCATAACCCGACCCAGCCAAACGGCCTCTCTGAACCTGTACTTACTCAATTCAAATATGTAAGTGACAAATATATGCAATTTATTAACATTTCACTTATTTTATAATAGCTAACACATGAATTTTGTAAGCAATGCACATAACAAATTTCCACGAGCAACTTATAAGGTCTCAACCTTAATTTCAATGTTTCAACATAAATTTTAATTGTTTATAACCAATTCAGATTCACTTCATTCATTTTAAATGGTTTACAACACAATTGCTTATATTCAATTCACCTTTAACCCAAACAAACCCATATTCATTTTAAATGATTCCAAAAATCAATTTATTTACTTCTATCAGTTCATAGAATTTTATTTTCTTCCGTTCACATTGAACGACTAATTTTCTATGCAAATTTGTCAGTTTCCATTCAATTAAACAATCACTTCATTTTATAACTATTCAAATTGATTCCAGTTCAAATTATATTAATTCCACTCCAATTTAACATATTCTCTTTCCATTACATTCAAGTTCTATTTCAAATTCATTCACAATCTATTATTGAATTTATTTTATTAATAACAATGCCATTTAAATTCATTTGCAACCATTTCAATTTTATTTTATTTCTCAAGTTTGGATTTTCCCATGTACTAAACAAATCTTATTTTGGTTTTTGTTTCACTTTCCATTTTCTTATAAGCCACACACTTACATTTTCATACTTCCATTCATTTATAATTAAACACATCCCCATTCGTCTATTTCCAATCAATCTCATTTAATTGATCACAAGGCCATTTATAATTTATTCCCACTCATCTTGGTTTTATTTGCAACTAAAACCATCCCTACTTTAATCCAATTCCATTTTATTTGGCCACATTTCCAATTATATTTACTTCATCAAAAATTCAAGTCGAATTTGATTTATAACTCGAGTTTTATTTCCAAACTTCAATATTAACCCACACATACAGCTTCTATTTAACTACATTAGGTTCCATTTACATATTCAATCAACTAATTTATTATCTAATTAGTTCTTTCCCTATTTATAATTCAATACTTGAATTTTAATCTCAAAAATCACTTCATTAGATTTTCCTAAGTTCAATTTATTTTATAACTCAAGTTTGAATTTTTGTTTCATTTTCCAACACATCAAACAATATTTATTTTGGTCCTTATTTCACTATCCAATTCAATTCCAATTTATATCCAAAAAATTTAATCCATTTACTTTGCTAAAAATTTTCTATTCAAGCCACAATCAATCATATTTCCAACAATTTAATTTCTTTACCATTATCCAAGTTAAATTGTTTTAACTCTCATATTCTTCTTTATTTAAAAATCATCTCAATTTATAAGTTGATAACTTATCTTATCAGGATTTTTAAATACCCGGCTTTTGGTTTCAAATCATTTTGAAATCACCATTACCTCAAAATATCACTTCTCAAATTTTTAAACCAATTCCTAGTTTTTATTCCCAACAAATTTCCTTTGAAATTTTCAAAAACAAACTTGTTCTTTTGGACCAATCAATCTTGGTAGCAATCCATCACTTAGAAATTCGAAAATAAACACTGATGATGCGGCCGTCATCATCAGAATTATTTCCCAATGATCCAAGTGATTTTCAATGCTATATCACCTCCAAAATCCATTTAAACAATTTCCTTTCAGAAATACCTCCCAAAATAATAATACTATTATTAGTCTTCAAAACATTCCGAAAAACACTTCCAAAATCTCCGGGATTTTAAATTTACAGATTTGGTTTAAATCAAATTTAACTATAATTCATTCCAATTTTATAATCTTATTTGATTAAAATATTATCATCCAAGTCATATATAACAATTTCAGAAAATATTTCTTTTATATCAAAGTATAATTTTGGGCAAAATTATTTCATTCACCCACCTTTAAAACAATATTGTGTTGAATTGTTCTATTCAAGTGTTTAGAAACCCCTTCGATACAGTTGTCTAGACTGTGCCGATGAAGGTTCATACGCCACTCAATAAATCAATCAACACAATATAAAACCATTTTTATATTCACTAAGAAATACGCTCTCATATCTATTAATACACTCAAAATTTCCACCAGAGCCAAGGTTATCGCCAACCTTCGCTCTGATACCAACTGTGATAACCAGATTTTTCATACCCGAAAAATCAAACCATCTGAGTTAAAGAAGAAGAGGTAGAAGAAGAAAAGAGAGAACAACATCAGAATCTAACCATCACAACGAAATAAAATATAATATATTAACAGATCTTTACACAAATCAAAACTATATCTGTTTTATACAATATATCATCAGAGTATACAACAGAGAGCACATAACATACAAGTGGACAATAATCATGTCATGTCCTCAATACAACAGAGTACACAACTAATCAACACAGCGGAGTATAAATAAACAAGTACGGGAGATACGTCCCGCCATCCAGCTCGTCTCCTGAGCTCCACAGCATCCTATCATGTATCTGTAATACTCGGTCTGACCCGAGCATTATAATAAAATAACACCCGAGTCAGTCTGGAATACCAGCATGAGAAAATCACACTCAAATTAATTATTAAAGTTTCAAAATCTTTTGAAATCAAAAGCATCTCGTAAGACCACGCCACAAATAAACATGTCGGGTTTTTACCTTACGATAGCCAAAACACTTTTTATCAAAATCCTCTGATATTATAATAGTGTCTATATACAAATACTTATTAAAATAGCCGAAATTGTTAAATTCATTAAATTCCAGCATACTAGCCACAAAGTGGGTAATACAAACAAATACCGTACAAAGCACGTAGGGAGAATGGATTTCCAACGAATGACTAGGCACTGGAGTACCACCTGTCACAGTACCTGGTCTAGATCAGCGTACCGAGGACCCACCCTAAGTCCCCTGCAACACAAGGCCGGAACCATCCCTTACTGGATGATTCCGAATAAAATCACACTACGGTTGTGATCAGCAACCGCACCACTAAGCCGAAATAAAAAGGGACATCTAAACAGGGATGACCTTACCCTCCAGTGGGAGCTACCCATGAAGCCTTGCTGCATAACCCCTGATTTTCAGTCATTCCCGGTGGGTGAGGCTTGAGGCTAAGTGTTACCTTTTAGAACATATCCCTTAGAATGCCCATCGTCCGCTGACGATGTTCCGAAAGCATTCATCCATACAAGTCCGTCCCGGGTCCGAACGAAACCCGAAGGCACTATTCCTACTACATCCATTTTGGAAATATCCTCAGGATTAGTAGCGACTAGCCCTTGCACTTCACTGCTCCATCTTCGACTCCGAAATCGTTTCCACGAAACGTACAAACCGGATCGAAGTGGTTTTCAAGAAATTAATCCCGATCCCGGTCTCTTCGAAACGATCAACGCATTGGCCAATATTGATAGTCGGTGATTTAACTATCAATTAACATTCACAAACATCCATCCAACAATAAATAATTCTCCCAAATTATTTATTTATTTCAAATATCTTCGCAAGATATATTTCATTTTCATCCCTTTGAAAACAATTCCAAAACAGTTTCCTTTCACGGAATGCATTTCCCAAATATTTATTTCCACTGAAACACCAAGTACAAAATACTTTTAGATTTTAAAATAATTTAAAAACACTTTATAATAAATATACTTTATAACATTGAAATTTAAAACTACTTTAATACTTTATTAAAATATATACTTTAAAATAAAACACTTTATAAATATAAACTAAATTTCTCTTTTTAAAACAAAATACCAAATCACTTTTATATAATTACTACAATAATAGATTTTTGAAAATACTTACTTTGGAAATTAACATTTAGAAATAATCAATTTTCTAAAACATGCTTTTTAAAACACCATTAAACTTTTAACTTATGTTTAAAATTGCTTTGAAAACGTACTTGGCTATCCAAGGAAATACACTTCTCTTCACATCTTTTAACATTCCAATTTCAACAACTAAATCAATTTCCAATTGATTTTCCAATTTTTCTTCACTTTGAAATAAATTTCCTTATTTACTTCATTTATTTCAAAATACATTATCTTTCAGATTTTATTTCTTAATTATGTGTAAAAATCCTTTTTAACTGAAAATACCAATTTTCAGATTCCCAAAGTCCCTTTTTATCCATTAATTAAATTAAACCCTTAAATTTTAAAATAAATTAATATCACTTTAGTTTAAAATTTATATTCCCTTGTTAATTCAAAATTTCCTTATTCCATATTTGTTAAAATTCTGAATCACTTTTATTTCAATTCATTATTAAATTTATTCCAATTCACTTGAATTATTTTACTTAAAATTTTACCCTTTTATTTCTTTTAAAAAATCCAATTCTATAGATTTTGATAACTCATTATACTTAGATATTCAATCCAACTATATCTTCCAATGTTTCAATCATCAATAAAATCATCACAGGATATCAATATTCATAGCACAGTATATCAAATAATTTAAATAATTTTGAGGAATCCAGTTGGACCCCTCCAACCTGTTTCCCTGCATCCACAGACGTTAGCACAATACCAATTCCACTTCGAGGTAGAATATCGTGGTATATGGGATTTATATAAAATCATCCGCTATTATGCGGCGCATAGGGTCTCATCCGCTATATAATGCGGGAATATCAACTCAAATATATACATATTCCAATATATATATTGATATATATACACTACTATATATAATATAGCACATCAAACCAAATTCAATCATTCAATCAATTATTTAAATTTAACCATTAAATTTAAACAAACCCAAATGAGTGAGATTAACTCACCTTTGCTTTTTGTTTTGCAATCCATTCCCAATGGCTTGTTTCCATGATTTTAAACCTTGTATAAACATTATACAATTTATTAATATTTGCACTAATTAAATAATCAATCTTCCACGTGATAATTTTAATTAATGATTTAATTAAACTGTTAATTTCCCTTTGAAACTACATATACACTTATCAAAAATAAATTATAGAATTTGTGATGCCCCACCTCTATACCCACGCTAGCCAAGAACGCTACGGTGTAGTGTTGTCAACTAGCGTGGAGAATAAGGCTGTTGAGGAGCGACCATCCATGTAATTGCTTTGTGCGAGCACCGATATGTCAGATGGTATAATATGCACTTTTATTTCAGGAGGAAATCCGACATGCCGATACAAACACAAAACTACTACACAGTGGCTATAATAGTTTAGGACAAAATATATAATAATAACACAGATAATATAGATAAATGCGGAACACAGATTAAATAGAAAAGTCTCATATATATATATGATAACTGATGTCAGTTACAATACATTTGACACGGTACATATGATACAACCACAATAGTCGACACCGGAAGTTATATATACAAGTACATTATCGACTAATATACATGAATACATATCATCCTATACTATGACACGACATCTCCCAAAAATATGAAAAGTCTTCATAGCTCAAACAGCAACCCAAAGCAAGAGATCTACAACCTGAAATAACTCGGGTCTGACCCGAGTATTACGTTCAAAAAGAAAATAATACACGGGTCAGTCTAATTCAAACTCAGTTATTAATCAAGAATCAATAACAATTAGACGACAGTTAGAATAAATTCACCTATCCGATCCTTTAACAAGGAAATAGGATAACGGTGAAAGTAACACGTAACAGTGTTAAACCATGAAATCAGCAGATTCAAAAATATCAACGAAGATAATTAAAAAGATTATCAGTAAAGATACTTTAGAAAATATCTGAATTTCCTAAATGGCAATTACAACAAAATCGTCAAATTAAACCAAAACAAAATGTCAAAGTATCACTGCAACAATGAACTGTGGATGTACACAGTGAAATTCAAATGTACACTAGCAGCTGATCAAACATGTACACATGAATGGATAGACAAGCACAGTCTACATTAACAAGTGAATGACCAAAGCACATGACTACAGCATCAATGCAGAAGCACACAGGTGAAAGCAAGTTATAGACAAATGTACATGAATGCACAGTGTTCAAGTAAAACAGTGTTGAACAAGATGATCAAGTAACCAGAGCTACCCAGGGTTCAGATGAACAAATATCACAAATGAAGGCAGGCAACAGGCTCAAGAGTATACAAGTCTGAATGCACATGAGCAACAGGTCATATATGAAGTATGTACAAGTCAGGTATCAACATATCAATGTCAAGGCCATAGTCAACAAACAGTTCAAACAAGCATCAATGTACACTGGAATGAATGCAACTTCAAGTGACTACTGGAATGAATGCAACTTCAAATGAGTACTGGGATGAATGCAACTTCAAATGAACACACACCGTGCATCAGTGTCAACATCACCATGTACAGGCAGGCAAACTCAAGTGATCAAGTCTGTCAACATGATACTGCAACAATACAAATAAGGATGAACTCAAATGTAGACTCAAGTTTATATGAAGTAAATTGGATACAGCCATCAACACGAACAAAAGATCATCACAATGCAAACTCAAGCGTGAAGACAACAGAAGTGATGTCAGAAGTCATACAGTTCAGACTACACAAATATCACAAGTTCAAGTCCAACATGATCAAGTTCATCAATGCAGTTGAACAGAGAAGATGACTCAAGTACAACTCAAGAAATAAATAGTGAAGTGCAACAGAGAAGAGACCAGAGAAATACAGGAATATGCCAAGCAACCAGACCAGCAACAAAATGACCAAACTTTGCATTTAAATTCAAGAATATATACATACACACATCATATGTATATATGCACATATATAGTCTTGAATAAACAGTTCACAATGAATACAAACTTCAAGTGACAGTGGTAACTATACAAGTGAAAGCAAACAGTGAAGAACACTATCAAGTCGAATGCAACAGAGAAACAAAGGCACCAGTAAACAAAATGTCAAGGCAGTAGACAAAGTAAAAAGATCAAGTTAAAATTGTGAAGCAACAGGAAGGCAGAAGACCAGATAAAATCACAAAGTCAAAGCCATATATTTTAGTTAAGGAAATCAAGAGTTGACAAATTGAAACAGTCAAAATCAGGTTTATAAATTAGGAATGTTTCAGATATAAAGTTGATCAAAAGAAAATCATCGAACGTCACAAAATAAAAGCCGTGGGTTCAACGCAATTTCTAAAAATAACACAGCATAATAAAGGAAAGAATCTGCAACGTGAAGAACACGTTTAATCAAATCAGACTCCTATATAAGGAGACCCAAATCATCATCGACGAGTGTGGTGAAGATCAGAGAAAACCCAATCATCACCGACAATAAAGCAAAAGTATTCAAGCTCAATTCAGAGAACACAAAGCAGAAGTACATACCAATTTCAAAGACGAAGCTCCAAATTGCAACAGGGTAAAACCCTAATTCCAGATTCGCCACAAATCGACGAAGCCGAAGCTCCAAATTGCCAGTGAATAGAACAAGGCAAAGCCTTAAATTTCAAAGAGCAAGCATTGAAGAAGATCGAGCTCGTATTCGCCAGAATTGAAGATTCACCGAAACCCTATTTTGAAAATCGCCATATTTTTCTCTCTGAGGATCGGGCTTAAGATCAAAGGATCGGGCAAATAATATGAAGAAGGGCTAGTACCAGATAAAAGGAAGCGGGCCGATGTTTTAAAAGGGGCCGGCCATAATAAAAAAAATATTTATTTAAAACCCAATAAAAATTTCTCAACCATTTTTATAAAAGAAATTTCAAATAAATTTTTAAATTTCAATAGCAGATTTTAATCGTCAAATTTCGATAATCAAAGGATACAAAATACAGGGTTGTTACAGACTCCCCTCCTTAAAAAAATTGCATCCTTGCAATCATAAGGAATAAATGGACAAAAGCTAACAACCATAGGAGCATATCATCACAAGATGAAGAAATTCGAAATAGGAAGTTCACCATAAAGAGCATGAAAAAGTAAGCTTGAACATGTTTGCTCAATAAACTCTCTAGATTCCTATGAGCAATCCTTATGATTTGAGAACCATTGAACTTCCACAAGAAACATCTTTTATTTTCATAAAAGAAATTCACAATTTTTCAACAAAATCTAACTATCAATAGATAATCAGATACAGAAATCACAAAACAGCAATATCTAATTATCGATACGATAATTAGAAGACAACAAAATAATTATCAACAAAGATAATTAGAAAATAAAATTCGCAAATCGCAAAACTGCAAATATCTAGAATCAATTAGGGACTAGAAAATATTATAATCAACAAAATTAGGAATTACCTAATTATCAAAATGATAATCAGATCTCAAACCATCAAATATTCAATTATCTCAAACGATAATAAAATAAAATAAAAAGTATTTAATTATCTCAAATGATAATTAAATCTCACATCTCTAATTATCACAAGCGATAATCAGAACATCAAATATCCGATTATCAAAAAGATGAAAATCAGAATCAACAAGATTATCAAAAACGATAATCAGAAATCACAAACATCTGGTTATCAAAAACGATAATCAGAAATCACAAATATTTAATTATCACAAAAGAAAATCAAATTTCACAAATATATGATTATCAAAAACGATAATCAGAAACACAAATATTTAATTATCACAAAAGATAATTAAATTTCACAAATATCTGATTATCAAAAACGATAATCAGAAATCACAAATATTCAATTATCACAAATGATAATCAAATTTCACAAATATTTGATTAGCAAAAATGATAATCAGAAACACAAATATTTAATTATCACTAAAGATAATCAAATTTCACAAATATCTGATTATCAAAAACAATAATCAGAAATACAAATATTTAATTATCACAAAAGATAATTAAATTTCACAAATATCTGATTATCAAAAACGATAATCAGAAATCACAAATATTCAATTATCACAAATGATAATCAAATTTCACAAATATCTGATTATCAAAAACGATAATCAGAAATCACAAATATTTAATTATCACAAAAGATAATCAAATTTCACAAATATCTGATTATCAAAAACGATAATCAGAAATCACAAATATTTAATTATCAAAAAAGATAATCAAATTTCACAAATATCTGATTATCAAAAATGATAATCAGAAACACAAATACTTAATTATCAAGTCCGGAATTAACCGAAATAGCAAACGTACATGTCCCATAACCACGAGTTTTACTAAATCGTTTAATTCTCTTCATCGTTTCCTTGAAAGTGCAAAACTGTGTATTTTAAAAATAACATTCCACATTCTCAAACGGACAAGTCCGGAATTAAGCGAATCAGCAAAAGAAAGGGGTCATAGTCCTCGATTTTGCTGAAACGTTTAAATCGCTTCCTTATTCTTTTGAAAATGCAAACTGTAAAAATTTTGAAAACAATTTTAATTTATATAATTGCACTTCTCAGAATACCGTAAAAACGGACAACAAAATCAGCATTGCGGGATAGCCGCTTGAAAACCTATTTTTAAAATTGACGGTTACTGAAGTGAACATGTCAAAATCTCATCAAAATATTTGGCATCAAAATATAATACCAATAAATTTTCATTCATCAAAATTGTCACAAGAATCTTCTCAAAGATAGAAAGGGATTCCATACCCTAAACTTGTATTCATAACAAGTCAATGACACACAAATTCACCAATGCACGAAAATTGATAAAACTTATCAATAGAAATAACGAAAATTGGTGAAGCACAAATTCTAGAAATCTACACAAGAAATCCAGAAAACACAAATTCTAGAAATCATCACAAGAAATCTAGAAATCACAAAAAGGGGGAGGCCTATCACAAAACGTGAGTATGAAAACTCAAAACACCGGTATCACAAAATAAGATGCTATCTCTTAGTGACCAACCATTAATTTTGAGCCAAAGCTCCACGAGAATGGCCCGAAGACCGTGGGTCGCTACCCCACTTCTATGTGATGGTGAAACATCACACAAGATGTGTGAGACGAAATCACACAAATGGTGTCTAGGCTAACCAAAAGCAAAAAGGTATGTGTGAGTGGAATCACATAAATGGTGTCTAGACAATCTAAAAGCAAAAAGGTATGTGTGAGTGGAATCACATAAATGGTGTCTAGACAATCCTCAAAGCCCAAGAGATATGTGTGAGACGAAATCACACCGATGAGGCCTAGTCTAACCAAAAAGCAAAAAGGTATGTGTGAGTGGAATCACACAAATGGTGTCTAGACAATCCTCAAAGCCCAAGAGATATGTGTGAGACGAAATCACACCGATGAGGCCTAGTCTAACCAAAAAGCAAAAAGGTATGTGTGAGTGGAATCACACAAATGGTGTCTAGACAATCCTCAAAGCCCAAGAGATATGTGTGAGACGAAATCACACCGATGAGGCCTAGTCTAACCAAAAAGCAAAAAGGTATGTGTGAGTGGAATCACACAAATGGTGTCTAGAAAATCCTCAAAGCCCAAGAGATATGTGTGAGACGAAATCACACCGATGAGGCCTAGTCTAACCAAAAAGCAAAAAGGTATGTGTGAGTGGAATCACACAAATGGTGTTTAGACAATCCTCAAAGCCCAAGAGATATGTGTGAGACGAAATCACACCGATGAGGCCTAGTCTAACCAAAAAGCAAAAAGGTATGTGTGAGTGGAATCACACAAATGGTGTCTAGACAATCCTCAAAGCCCAAGAGATATGTGTGAGACGAAATCACACCGATGAGGCCTAGTCTAACCAAAAAGCAAAAAGGTATGTGTGAGTGGAATCACACAAATGGTGTCTAGAAAATCCTCAAAGCCCAAGAGATATGTGTGAGACGAAATCACACCGATGAGGCCTAGTCTAACCAAAAAGCAAAAAGGTATATGTGAGTGGAATCACACAAATGGTGTCTAGACAATCCTCAAAGCCCAAGAGATATGTGTGAGACGAAATCACACCGATGAGGTCTAATCTAACCGTACAGAGAAAGAGACATCGCACATTTGCTAGTCTAAATCACAAAAATGATCGTCATGATCATTAAGAAGTGTCAATTACACTAAGTCAGTGAATATAAGAGTTTAGCTTCATGTCCCATAACCACTAGCTTAAATCAAATATTTACGAACAAACTGTAAATTTTCACTAGAAAATTGTCACAAAAGGTTCAATCGAACAAGTCCAGGAATTAACCGACGAAGTAAACGCAAGCGTTTCATACCACTTGTTTTACTAGGCCGCTTAATTCAATTCCTCATACGAGTGAAATAAAGGCTTGTATATACTAATAGATTGGAAAACGGTTTAAGACAAAGAGCTTTGTAGTAAAATAGTTTTGAAATTGTTTGGAGAAAAGGATTTTGATATTTACTACTAGTATAGAAAACCTTTATATTTTTAAAGTGACAAATCACAAAAATGATTGTAGAAACAATCAATCACAAGAATTCACATACGAAGATGTGAATAGAATCCAAAGAGATCGATACTGAATCCATCAAAAGGTATGTTCACAAAAATCCCGAAGAAAATGTCATCAAAGTTGCTAATAAATGATAGCAACAATTCGGGGAACTAATCAAGAATCGATTAAATTTGGAAACAAATCAATTCACTAAAATTCACATTCGAAGACGTGAATAAAATCCAAAGAATTCGATTCCAATTTCATCAAAGTAGAAATACCCAAAAATTCCAGAAATAGAAGTTATCGAAGTCGACAAAAGTGATAACAGCCAATTGGAAAAGAAGAATCGATTAACACTTGGAAAAACGAAGCACAACAAGCATAAATGCAGAAATGACTTCAACAAAATAAAAATCAAGTCAATGTCGAAGTCAACAATTAATGGCCGCAGTCGAGTACAAAATGAATCAATCATCATCATCAAATAATCCAACGGCAAACAAAATCAGAGTCTTGAATATCAAGAAATTAGCAATTTCTCAAAAACAAAGTGATCGAAGTCGAATGAAAATCAAGCCGAGGAAAACACAAAATACCAAGTTCAAAATTGCTGAGATTCGAACAAAATCAACATCGGCTAAATCAATTCAAGCCGAAAACACAAGAACAAATTCCTCATCATCAAAAACCCAACTTGAGTTGGAAAAGCAAACAAAGGCCGAAGCCAAAATACCTTTACGAAATCAAAATCAAATGCACAAGAATAAGCGTTAGGAATTCATACCTAACAATAAAAAATGATCATAGGCAAAAAATGGGAGATAAAACATCGACAAATAGTTGTAACACATGTTCCATCCAAGTTATGTTTTATATTATGTCCATAAACCCCAGGCTCTGATACCAAGCTGTGACGCCCCACCTCTATACCCACGCTAGCCAAGAACACTACGGTGTAGTGCTGTCAACTAGCGCGGAGAATAAGGCTGTTGAGGAGCGACCATCCATGTAATTGCTTTGTGCGAGCACCGATATGTCAGATGGTATAATATGCACTTTTATTTCAGGAGGAAATCCGACATGCCGATACAAACACAAAACTACTACACAATGGCTATAATAGTTTAGGACAAAATATATAATAATAACGCAGATAATATAGATAAATGCGGAACACAGATTAAATAAAAAGTCTCATATATATATATATATGATAACTGATGTCAGTTACAATACATTTGACACGGTACATATGATACAACCACAACAGTCGACACCGGAAGTTATATATACAAGTACATTATCGACTAATATACATGAATACATATCATCCTATACTATGACACGACATCTCCCAAAAATATTAAAAGTCTTCATAGCTCAAACAGCAACCCAAAGCAAGAGATCTACAACCTGAAATAACTCGGGTCTGACCCGAGTATTACTGTAACAACCCGCATATTTGTCGATTTTATATTTAAATATTTTATCGTTAGTCGGATGTTAGTCCGAAAAGCTACTTTTTGCATACGGTCAAATTAGGACTCAAGACCACTCTCATTGAGTTCAAAATGATGTTTGCGATCTTTTTGAGTGTAAACTTCGATATGTTTGGAGATAGTGAAATTTTCGACACTTTTTCCCGCCTTTGACTTTGGTTTGGACTGCACCTCTTTAGTTCATCCCAACCCTCTTCCTCACTCTATCAAAACACTTCAAGCTTTGTCAAAAATGGTGGTGGGAAGTGGAAATTAAAACTCCAAACACAAATTCTATTGCAAATCCGAGATTCAACATCAAATTCAAGTAGAAGATAGTGGATTCAAGCTTTGGATTGCTTCCCCTTGCTTTCAATCTCCATCTTCATCCATTTTAGTGAAAAGGTGAGATTTTTATCTCACACTCTCGTCTATATCTATCTTGGACTGTTGGGAATGGTTCCCTATCATTTTAGCATGCACATTTGCATTTGGTTTGGATTGGATTGGCGAAAAACCCAAAATTTTAGTGTTTTGGTGAAAAACTGCACTTAGGTCGTTCTGCCTTCGCTAGGTCGTCCGCGAGTTAAGCCTAAGTCGTAGTTCGTTCGCGTTGAAAAGTCACACGGAGCATAAGTCGTTCCAGGCCTTAAGTCGTTCTGGGTGTGCTAAGTCGTTCGCGAGTTAAGTGCTAAGTCGTGCGCGAGTTAAGAGTTAAGTCGTTGCCTTATGCTACCTCGTCCTGGCTTAGGTCGTACTGGGATAAGTCGTTAGGTCGTATAGACCTTAGCTCACAGCTCGTATTTGAGCTTAAGTCGTATCGACTTTAAGTCGTTGGGTCGTGAACCCTCTTAAGTCATATCGAATTTAGGTCATTGGGTCGTATACCCTCTCAAGTCGTTAAGTCGAATCGACTTTAGGTCGTTGGGTCGTACACCCTCTTAAGTTGTAAGTCGTTCGCGAGATAAGCAAGTGCTAAGTCATTCGCGAGTTAAGCCTTAAGTCGTAAGTCGTTCGTGAGTTAAGTCTTAAGTCGTAAGTCGTTCGCGAGTTAACCCTTAGGTCATTAGACCTCGTTTTGCTTGAGGTCGTAGGTAGCTTGTCTTCAACTAGGTCGTACCGTTTTGACGGGGCGCTACCCCGCACCCCGTACACCTCTGCGTAGGCGATCTTATCTGAAAAGCATTCAACAGAACTTCCACTTTGATGCATTTTGAGCTGATTTCCTTGGATTTTGTTCACGTCTTCGAATGTGAATTTTTGTGATAGATTGTTTCAACAATCGTTTTATGACTTGTCACTTTAAAGATATATGAAGGTTTCAATACTAGTAGTAAATATCAAAACTCTTTCATCAAAGCGATTTCAACACTATTTTAAATATCAAAAGTTCGTTTTCTCAAACCGATTTCCAATCTACTAGTATATACAAGCCTTTACTTCACTCGAATGAGAAATCGACTTAAACGACTTAGTAAAACGAGTGGTATGAAACGCTTGCGTTCACTTCGTCGGTTAGCTCTTGGACTTGTTCGATTGAACCCTTTTTGTGACAATTTCCTAGTGAAGATTTACAGCTTGTTCGTAAATATTTAAGTTAAGCAAGTGGTTATGGGACATGAAGCTAAACTCATATATTTACTAGCTTGGTGTGATTGACACTTCCTTATGATCATGACGATCATTCTTATGATTTAGACTAGCAATTGTGCGATGTCTCTTTGATTGCAAGGTTAGACTAGTCCTCATTGGTGTGATTCCGACTTACACATATCTATTTGCCTACGAGGTTAGTCTAGACACCACTTGTGTGATTCCATTCACACATACCTTTTTGTTTGCGAGGTTAGACTAGACACCACTTGTGTGATTCCACTCACACATACCTTTTTGCTTTTTGGTTAGTCTAGACCTCAATCTGTGTGATTCCGACTCACACATATGGGGTAGCTCCCCATGGTCTTCGGACCATCATGTGATAGGCCTCTTTCTCTTTTTATGATTTCTGGATTTCTTGTTCTGATTTCTGGATTTTTTTTTATGTCATTGACTTGTTATGAGTACAAGTTTAGGGTATGATGCCCTCTTTGGATCTTTGAGAAGATTCTTGTGATATTGATCATTTCTCATCGGTTGATCTCCTGTTGATCATCATTTGCATACTTATAGTAGTATGTCAGTATGGATATTTTATGTTTATGCCATATCTTTTCTTTTATATCATGTCATCTGATATTTATAGCTAGACTGATCCGTTTATTATTTTCTTAAATAATACTCGGGTCAGACCGAGATGTTACAGGTGCTTCTGCTTGACTTTCTCCCGGGATTTGCTACTCTGACTTTTGGCTAACTATTTAGTTTAGCAGTTTTTGTTGTATACACTTGAGATATGGACTCATTGTTGTATTCTTTTGGTATAGCACGTGTTGCTATTCTTTTGTATTATTGTGGATCTTTTTGACCACTACTCTGATGTACACTTTCATGTGTTAGTTATATATTCATATCTTCTTCCGCCTTTGTGATATGGATGTCTGTGACTGATTTGTGTTATGTTTATTTCTATGTTTGTTTCTGAAGATTATTTTATAGCCACCGTGTGATAAGAAATTACATGGATGGTCGCTCCTCAATAGCCTTATTCTCCGTGCTAGTTGACAGCACTACATCGTAGTGTTCTTGGCTAGCGTGGGTATTGAGGTGGGGCGTTACAATTACGTTCAAAAAGAAAATAATACATGGGTCAGTCTAATTCAAACTCAGTTATTAATCAAGAATCAATAACAATTAGACGACAGTCAGAATAAATTCACCTATCCGATCCTTTAACAAGGAAATAGGATAACGGTGAAAGTAACACGTAACAGTGTTAAACCATGAAATCAGCAGATTCAAAAATATCAACGAAGATAATTAAAAAGATTATCAGTAAAGATACTTTAGAAAATATATGAATTTCCTAAATGGCAATTACAACAAAATCGTCAAATTAAACCAAAACAAAATGTCAAAGTATCACTGCAACAATGAACTGTGGATGTACACAGTGAAATTCAAATGTACACTAGCAGCTGATCAAACATGTACACATGAATGGATAGAAAAGCACAGTCTACATTAACAAGTGAATGACCAGAGCACATGACTACAGCATCAATGCAGAAGCACACAGGTGAAAGCAAGTTACAGACAAATGTACATGAATGCACAGTGTTCAAGTAAAACAGTGTTGAACAAGATGATCAACTAACCAGAGCTACCCAGGGTTCAGATGAACAAATATCACAAATGAAGGTAGGCAACAGACTCAAGAGTATACAAGTCCGAATGCACATGAGCAACAGGTCATATATGAAGTATGTACAAGTCAGGTATCAACATATCAATGTCAAGGCCATAGTCAACAAACAGTTCAAACAAGCATCAATGTACACTGGAATGAATGCAACTTCAAGTGACTACTGGAATGAATGCAACTTCAAATGAGTACTGGGATGAATGCAACTTCAAATGAACACACACCGTGCATCAGTGTCAACATCACCATGTACAGGCAGGCAAACTCAAGTGATCAAGTCTGTCAACATGATACTGCAACAATACAAATAAGGATGAACTCAAATGCAGATTCAAGTTTATATGAAGTAAATTGGATACAGCCATCAACACGAACAAAAGATCATCACAATGCAAACTCAAGCGTGAAGACAACAGAAGTGATGTCAGAAGTCATACAATTCAGACTACACAAATATCACAAGTTCAAGTCCAACATGATCAAGTTCATCAATGCAGTTCAACAGAGAAGATGACTCAAGTACAACTCAAGAAATAAATAGTGAAGTGCAACAGAGAAGAGACCAGAGAAATACAGGAATATGCCAAGCAACCAGACCAGCAACAAAATGACCAAACTTTGCATTTAAATTCAAGAATATATACATACACACATCATATGTATATATGCACATATATAGTCTTGAATAAACAGGTCACAATGAATACAAACTTCAAGTGACAGTGGTAACTATACAAGTGAAAGCAAACAGTGAAGAACACTATCAATTCGAATGCAACAGAGAAACAAAGGCACCAGTAAACAAAATGTCAAGGCAGTGGACAAAGTAAAAAGATCAAGTTAAAATTGTGAAGGAACAGGAAGGCAGAAGACCAGATAAAATCACAAAGTCAAAGCCATATATTTTAGTTAAGGAAATCAAGAGTTGACAAATTGAAACAGTCAAAATCAGGTTTATAAATTAGGAATGTTTCAGATATAAAGTTGATCAAAAGAAAATCATCGAACGTCACAAAATAAAAGCCGTGGGTTCAACGCAATTTCTAAAAATAACACAGCATAATAAAGGAAAGAATCTGCAACGTGAAGAACACATTTAATCAAATCAGACTCCTATATAAGGAGACCCAAATCATCATCGACGAGTGTGGTGAAGATCAGAGAAAACCCAATCATCACTGACAATAAAGCAAAAGTATTCAAGCTCAATTCAGAGAACACAAAGCAGAAGTACATACCAATTTCAGAGACGAAGCTCCAAATTGCAACAGGGTAAAACCCTAATTCCAGATTCGCCACAAGTCGACGAAGCCGAAGCTCCAAATTGCCAGTGAATAGAACAAGGCAAAGCCTTAAATTTCAAAGAGCAAGCATTGAAGAAGATCGAGCTCGTATTTGCCAGAATTGAAGATTCGCTAAAACCCTATTTTGAAAATCGCCATATTTTTCTCTCTGAGGATCGGGCTTAAGATCAAAGGATCGGGCAAATAATATGAAGAAGGGCTAGTACCAGATAAAAGGAAGCGGGCCGATGTTTTAAAAGGGGCCGGCCATAATAAAAAAAATATTTATTTAAAACCCAATAAAAATTTCTCAACCATTTTTATAAAAGAAATTTCAAATAAATTTTTAAATTTCAATAGCAGATTTTAATCGTCAAATTTCGATAATCAAAGGATACAAAATACAGGGTTGTTACAGATTTTTTTTTAAAATCTACTTTTATAAATTCCTCAAACATTTACAATCCTTATATATTTCCAAGGTCTTTTCTTTTTCTTCTGAAATCATATACATATAAAATATATTCAGATAAAAAAAATTGATTTTATATAAACTCTTGACGCAGCGGATTATACAAAACAATGTAGATCGATGAAAGTAGCGATCGATGGATTGGAAGATACTGAAATGCCCAAATTCGTTGATCCGAAGATACCGAATTCTAGCTATCCTGAACTCGTTGATCGCGCACGATACCGGGTTCAAAGATCTTCAATTCTTCAAGCGTTGATCAAGCGCACTTGATTCCGCGAATTGGCTTCTGCAATCGTTGAATCGAGCGCACTCGATTAACCGAAAGACGAGATAGGAGATTACACTCAACTACCAATTTGGTGAAAGCACAAAGCTAACAAAACAAGAGTTTTATTTCAAATCAACTAAACTATTACAAATGACTCACATGACCTATTTATAGGCGCACATTTCAACATTACAACAGAAATTATACAACTCTTAAGTCGGAACCGACTTATCACGAACGACTCATCAACAGTGACCAACGACTTATGACTTACGACTCAATCTTAGGTCGGTGACGACCTAATTACAATATACTATGATTTACAAACATGGCCGACCTAACCTGGTACGACCTAAAAATTACAACACATTAGAAGTATACGACCCAACAACTCACGACATAAGAAACAAATGACATAAGGGAATACAACTCAACGCCTTACAACATATAGGTCGGAAACGACCTAAAACATGTAGCGACTTATCATACAGGCGACTTAAAAGATAACCAGCTTCAACGACTTAAGAATCAACGGCTCAGATTAAAGCGGCTTAGAAATCCACGGCTTCAGTTCTTCAGCGACTTAACTTAGGTCGGTAACGACCTAAAAACAAACAGGTAACGACTTAAGAAATCAGCGGCAGAGATTAAGTTGGCAGAAAGGATCCATGGCCTCTATCTTCAACGACTTATCTCTTGACTCGTTAGGTCGTTCACGACCTAATACTTCACCAAATTGCTCTGCCTTTTCACTGCGTGACTCGATAGGTCGTTCAGACGACTTAAAGGACTTGTTAACTCGCGAGTATCTACTAAGTCGTTGCCGAGTCATACTAGGTCATTGGAACGACTTAAAACCTTCGTTAGGTCGGCTGCGATCTTCACTAAGTCGCTGGAACGACTTAAGACCTTCGTTAGGTCGACTACGACCTAAAACTTTAACTTTCCACAATTTCTCACAAAATCCTAACTCGTTAGCTTCCTCTTTAGGTCGGATTCGACCTATCAACATGTTAGGTCGTACACGACCTATGACTTCTTCTTTCTGGGCTGCATCATCCTCCCCAGGTTGAGAAAAATTCGTCCTCGAATTTGTACTTTCTGCATCCACAACAAACTCATCCCCATGATATGGTACGAGATGCTTAACATTGAATACGTCAGACGTATACACATCATCTGGCAGCTTCAATTTATAAGCATTTTCATTAATTCGTTTCACGACTTCTACAGGACCAATTTTTCCGACTTTCAATTTGTTATAAGCGCCCATTGGAAAACGATCCTTCGTTAACACGGCATAAACCCAATCACCTTCATTAAATTCAACATTTCTTCTCTTCAAGTCTGCAGATCGTTTGTATTTCTCATTTGACTTTTCCAATCGTTCTTGAACGATCCTATGACACTCTGTCAAACCTTCAACAAAATCAGTAGCTCGCTTGACGGTCTTCTTTGGTTGTGGTATTACCGTTAAATCCAACGGCCCCTTTGGTAAGCTCGAATAAACAATCTGGAATGGACTGAACCCAGTACTTCGATTTACAGCATGATTATGGGCAAACTCTGCCTGGCATAATTTCTCATCCCAACTTTTCAGATTGTCTTGTACAAGACACCTTAACAAATTTCCCAACGATCTGTTCACGACCTCGGTCTATCCATCCGTTTGTGGATGATAAGCGCTGCTAAAATTCAATTTCGTTCCCACCATTCTCCACAAACTTAGCCAAAAATGACTCAGGAAACGAGTATCCCTATCCGACACAATAGATTCTGGCAATCCATGAAGTCGATATATCTCTTTGAAAAACAACTGAGCAACATGAACAGCATCCGCCGTCTTCTTACAAGCAATAAAATGTGCCATTTTCGAAAATCGGTCAACCACCACATAAATGGAATCATTACCACGCCGCGTTCTCGGCAACCCCAACACAAAGTCCATACTCACATCAACCCATGGTTTAGTTGGTACAGGTAACGGCATATATAAACCAGCATTAGTCGCAGTTCCTTTCGAAACCTGACAGGTATGACATCGTTCCACAAACCTCTCCACTTCTTTCCTCATCGATGGCCAAAAGTAAGATTGCGAAATTAACTGTAATGTACGGTCTCTCCCAACATGCCCTTCTTCATGTAGCTCTTTTATAATCTTCATTCTCAAACTACAATCAGGTATGCACAATCGATTTCCTTTGAACAGAAAACCATCTACTATCACGAACTCATCCGTCACTCCCTCCTTGACTTTATCAACAAACTTTGCAAAGTAAGGATCATCGACAAATAATTCTGGTAACACATCGAACCCCGTCACTTCAACCTTCAGTGTAGTCAACAAATGACTCCTCCTACTCAAAGCATCAGCTACTCGATTCGTCACCCCTGACTTGTGTTTAACAACAAAAGTAAACTGCTGCAGATATGCAATCCACGATGCATGTCTCGCTGAAATCTTGTCTTGCCCTTGTAAATGCTTCAATGCCTCATGATCAGTGTAAAGAACAAACTCCTTCTGAAATAGATAGTGTCTCCAGTGTTTAATAGATTGCACGACAGCATAAAATTCCACATCATATGTACTGTATCTCATCTTTGCTTCTGACAACTTCTCACTAAAATATGCAATCGGACGTCCCCTCTGACTCAACACTCCTCCAATCCCAACCTTGGATGCATCAGTATGTAGTTCAAATACTAGCTGAAAATCTGGTAATATTAGAATTGGTGCAGACGTCAAGAGTTCTTTGATTCGATTAAAAGCAACTCCGGCTTCCTCCGTCCATGCAAATTGTTTGCCCTTCATATAATCTGTAACAGACGCCATCACACTACTAAAGTGTGGAATGAACCTTCGATAGAATGAAGCCAACCCGTGAAAACTACGAACTTCCGTTATCATCTTGGGTTGCGGCCAATCTCTGATAGCTTCGACTTTACTTTGGTCAACCTGTATTCCTTCTTCCGACACAACATACCCCAGAAATAAAACACTCTTTGCCATAAAAACACACTTCTTTGTTGCAGCATAGAATTGTTCTTCTCGAAGAATAATTAACACTTTCTTCAAATGCTGAACATGCTCTTCTGTACTAGCACTGTAGATCAGAATATCATCAAAGTAAACCACCACAAATTTTCCAATGTACGGTCTGAAAATTTGATTCATCACCCTCATGAATGTACTCGGTGCATTCGATAGACCAAACGGCATTACCAGCCATTCATACAATCCTTCCCTCGTCTTGAATGCTGTCTTCCATTCATCCCCTGGTCTAATGCGAATCTGATGATAACCGCTCTTCAAGTCAATCTTAGAAAAGATTACAGACCCACTAATTTGATCCAATAGATCATCAAGCCTCGGCATCGGAAATTTGTATCTGACTGTGATCTTATTCAATGCTCTACTATCTGTGCACATCCTCCACGTTCCATCCTTTTTGGGTACCAATAAAGCTGGTACAGCACAAGGACTTAAACTCTCCTGCACACGCCCCTGTTCAAGCAATTCCTCTACTTGCCTCCTCAATTCTTCATGTTCCTTTGGACTCATTCGATAATGTGGTCTGTGTGGCAACACAGCACCTGGAACAAGATCTATCTGATGTTGTATATCCCTCAACGGTGGCAACTCCGTTGGTAACTCCTCTGGAAATACATCGTCAAATTCTTTCAAAACTGGCTTCGCTTCTTCCGGAATTTCAACCTCTTCACTGTTCTCTCGCCCAATCAACAAAAACACTTCAGGCTCCTCCTCTACTTCCTTCACAAACTCCTTCAAAGATAACAAAGTTTTAATCTCTTCAATCTCCTCCAACTTGTTTTCCTCCTGTTGTCGCTTCTTTGGAACTAGAGTAATCTTTGTGCCTTCAAACATGAAACTGTAACTGTTGGTACGCCCATCATGTTGCACCGCCCTATCATACTGCCACGGTCTCCCCAACAACAAATGACAGACATCCATATCTACCACATCGCACCAGATTTCATCCTTGTATTTCTTTCCAATTGAAAACTTCACGCAAGCCCTTCGTCCAACCTTCACCTCCCCGCCTTTCCTCAACCAAGCTAGCTTGTATGGTTTCAGATGTTTCTCAGTCTTCAATGCCAACTTCCTCACAGCTTCTGAAGATATTATATTATCACAGCTTCCAGCATCAATAACAAATTTGCAAACCTTCCCTAGAATGGTACATGTTGACTGAAAAATATTGCTCCTTAACCAACTACAATCCTCCTCTTGCTTTGGTGTTAAACAGGACCTCTTCATCATTAGATTATAACCTTCATCTCCCGACACTTCTTCTTCCACCTCATCAGGTGGTGAATTAGAACATTCAGCTTCTTCATCCTCATCCTCGACCTCCGCTATCATAGCTCTCTTCTTCGGCTTTGGACATTCGCTACTTTTGTGGCCCATTTCTTGGCAATTATAACACTTGAAACCATTACAGACTTTCGTCTTCCCAACCTCATTCACAACTGGTTTTGCAACAACTTTTGAAACATTAGAACTTCCACTAACACCCTTCACTTGATTATTGGAATTGGTAAACATACCACCTCCTCGTCTTCCCTGTTTCTCCCAAGCCAACGCTTTTTGATGTGCTTCCGCTACAGATCTGGGATCAAACATGTTAACCATATCCTGAATCTGCATTCGCAATCCCCCAATGAATCTAAATGTCAGCTGCTCTTCCGTTTCCATAATATCATTCCTTGCAATAAGCTGATAGAATTCATTCGCGTAATCATTAACATTCTTTGTGCCCTGCCTCAAATTCTGCAAACGTTGATACATCAAGACTGATAATTGTAAGGTAAGAACGTTGCTTTCATCAATTTCTTCATCTTCTCCCAAGATTCAACTTTTGACTTTCCCATCCGTTCACGTGTAAGTTTGGTTTGCTGCAACCATGCCAAAGCTCTACCCCTCAACCTTGTAGCAACCAACTTCACTCTACGATGTTCTGGAACTTCTTTGAAATTGAAAATTTCTTCAACGTTAGCCACCCAATCCAAAAACTCCTCAGCTTGCATACCACCTTTGAATTCTGGAATTTCAGTCTTCATCCCAGATTCCCACTTGTGATCATACTCAGAGTGATTTCTTCCTTGTCCTCGTCCTTGTCCTCGAACACTACCACCATCATACTCCTCTTCAAAATCAGATGTATATCGTTGTCTATCTCGTCCACCCACATCTCTACTACCTTCATGCCTACCACCATCATCCCTTCTATCTGCATTCCTCCGTTCATGCTCATTCACGTTCCTCCTACGCATTTGGTCGTCGTCAACACTTCTGTCTCGATTGGAATGTGGCGAGACTCTACTTCCCCCATGGTTAGATTCAGGTGAAACCCTTCTTCGATTTTGATTCATTTCTAACATCATCTTCTCTAACCGACCAATTCCTTCGTTAAGCTTTTCACTAAAGTTTTCATTGATTCTTTGCTCCATCTCATCAGCCTCTTCTCTTCGATACAAAGCTTCTACGTTTTGATGTCGATTAGCTCTCCTTGGCGGCATGATTTGAAAACTTCACAAAACTCTTCAACACTTCAAAATACAAACACCTTTCGGACTTTGATCCAAAATGAAATGGATCGAAAACTCCCACTTTGTTGCAACTTCGCGATGAACACGATGAACACAACTTCTCCAAATGATGCAAATTTGATCTCCCACTCTTCTACTTAGCTCGGCTTCTCACTTCAAGCTCGGCTATCACTTGATCTCTTCAAAACTCCAAAATGATTAGGCTCCAAGTCTCGATCTAGCTATGATTGGCTAGAACTCGCTCTGATACCAAAACTGACGCAGCGGATTATACAAAACAATGTAGATCGATGAAAGTAGCGATCGATGGATTGGAAGATACTGAAATGCCCAAATTCGTTGATCCGAAGATACCGAATTCTAGCTATCCCGAACTCGTTGATCGCGCACGATACCGGGTTCAAAGATCTTCAATTCTTCAAGCGTTGATCAAGCGCACTTGATTCCGCGAATCGGCTTCGGCAATCGTTGAATCGAGCGCACTCGATTAACCGAAAGAGGAGATATGAGATTACACTCAACTACCAATTTGGTGAAAGCACAAAGCTAACAAAACAAGAGTTTTATTTCAAATCAACTAAACTATTACAAATGACTCACATGACCTATTTATAGGCGCACATTTCAACATTACAACAGAAATTATACAACTCTTAAGTCGGAACCGACTTATCACGAACGACTCATCAACAGTGACCAACGACTTATGACTTACGACTCAATCTTAGGTCGGTGATGACCTAATTACAATATACTATGATTTACAAACATGGCCGACCTAACCTGGTATGACTTAAAAATTACAACACATTAGAAGTATACGACCCAACAACTCACGACATAAGAAACAAATGACATAAGGGAATACAACTCAACGCCTTACAACATATAGGTCGGAAACGACCTAAAACATGTAGCGACTTATCATACAGGCGACTTAAAAGATAACCAGCTTCAACGACTTAAGAATCAACGGCTCAGATTAAAGCGGCTTAGAAATCCACGGCTTCAGTTCTTCAGCGACTTAACTTAGGTCGGTAACGACCTAAAAACAAACAGGTAACGACTTAAGAAATCAGCGGCAAAGATTAAGTTGGCAGAAAGGATCCATGGCCTCTATCTTCAACGACTTATCTCTTGACTCGTTAGGTCGTTCACGACCTAATACTTCACCAAATTGCTTTGCCTTTTGACTGCGTGACTCGATAGGTTGTTCAGACGACTTAAAGGACTTGTTAACTCGCGAGTATCTACTAAGTCGTTGCCGAGTCATACTAGGTCATTGGAACGACTTAAAACCTTCGTCAGGTCGGCTGCGATCTTCACTAAGTCGCTGGAACGACTTAAGACCTTCGTTAGGTCGACTACGACCTAAAACTTTAACTTTCCACAATTTCTCACAAAAGCCTAACTCGTTAGCTTCCTCTTTAGGTCGGATTCGACCTATCAACATGTTAGGTCGTACACGACCTATGACTTCTTCTTTCTGGGCTGCATCAACTCTTCATTTTGAAATCCTCCATTAAAACTTATCTCCATTTATACATCTACAGTTTTACAGACAATATCTTAAAATTGGCGTGAATATACATACTGCAATTATTTTTCAAACCATATATAAATTTAGTTAAGTACAATCGAAATAAATGAATTAAATACCTCACCGTTGCGTCGAAATCCTAAATCACTCTCGAGGCCGTCACCATCACAACAAAATCGGCCTCTTCCCATCGATCGAACAACTCAAAACCAGCACCTCGAGCTCATACTAGATCTCAGCTAAACAACTTCACTGCCTGGACTATCACGACATCAACCCCGCTTACACGAACCCCCAACCTATCATGACAGTCGCCATCCTAATCCCCAAAATAAAATTGCGAGCATCCCCGACCCATCGCGAACCACTAACCTACAAGCATGCTCCACCACGAACCTTCCTTCTGCCTCCGAGCACGCATAGCAACTTCGTGCCTGAGCTCTCCATCGTGAAGGGGTCGTGATTCCCCCCTTGCCTCGACAAACTGAACGCGACCAGACTGGGAACTCGCGAATTCCAATTCGCACGCGAGCGATATGTCCCTTCCCCTCTCATTTGAATCGATTCGTTCGTTCGATTCCAGAGCCGTGATATTAGAAGAGGGGGTGTAAGGAAACGTATGGGGTTTGAATTTTAATGGGAGATAAAGGGGAAGTTTGGTCACGATTGAAGAAAGAATTATAAAGGAGTGATGGATTTGAGTACTCTGAACTGGAAGGAGAAGGAGATGTACGCGATTAAATCGAACAAGTCTGCGCGTTAAAGAATACATGTTGGCTTGAGCAGAGTAGGTCGGTTGATATTTTTTAATATACGTGATTTGAAAAGTTTGTACGAAGACATTTCTTTGCGTACAAAATATGCCCGACTACAGTAATCTGAGTTGAGACCAAAAAGTGCCGATGTGAGCTATATGACTAATTGAAATATTATATTTAAATTTTGAATCGGCTATTATCAATTAAATTTTCAATGCGTTTATATATCGTACGCTCACACAACAATTCCAATCACCACGAAAATTGAAATCCGATAATAATACAATATTACGGATCCAATGGAACTAGTTTCGTCGAATTCCGAGACTGTGCCCCGGAAGGCTATTTTTAAATATCATTTTAAACGATATATTTACAAAACTGAACAAAACACTTTTAATTTCAGTTTTAAAAGTTCTATTATCTTCAGCATCATTAATATGAATTTTCTAAGCCTCTAAAATAATTTTTAACAAGCTTGAAACTCTTGATTCCGTATTTTCTCCATTTTCAATTATTAATTTAAAATAATTTAATTATCCAATAAACAGTGATATTTGAAATTAAAGTTAAAAATTAACTTCTAAATATTTAAAATCAATTAAATAATCCAATTTCAAATATCCAAAATTTCGGGTCGTCACATTCCATATAAGCTTTAGACACGCACTAGTTCTGAGGTATGATAGTAGTCTTAGGCCTATACCCCCTTCATTCTTAGGTCTGCACAGGATATGCCAAGCAACTTTATGTGATTTTTCACCCCAAAAAATTTTACACGCAAAGATTTAATTTTTTTAATCACTGAACTAAGCAAGTGATAGACCATTAGTCAGTAAAAAACAATGGGATCAATAACACTATGGATCAGTTAAGCTTTACCAGCAATGGAAAGTAGGTTATTATCCCAACTTTCAAGCTTTGTGGTAATCCTTTGCACTAATGGCGTGCATTGGGCTGCATTAACAGAGTATGAAGAAAGGGGGCACTCCTAAATATTTAACAGGTAACTATCCTTCAACCATATTAAATTTATGCACTATCTCAACCATATTCTTAAAGCTAATAACTATCCGTTTCTAGCGAAGTCGATGATACCACAACCTTACCAAAAGGCGGGATAACATGACCTAACCTCTGATGTTAATAGTAACCCTAGGTTAAACTGTTTTTGTTGTAAATCTATAAATTGAATTTGAATAGAAAGTTTTGATAATTGCATATTTGGTTCAGTGTAGTTGATGTAAGATGAAATTGTACGTTATTATAATGGAAATTTGGGGACAAATGTGATTAACTAACAATTGATGAACAAAGACAGCGTAATCCCTAATTAAACAGCGACGATCGATCGACTACTCTTACTGGAGCAGTCAACAACAAGCGGTCGACCGCTCAAACATATAGCGGTCGATCGGTTGGCGTTTCTGAAGCATAATATGAACTTTGGCCCGAGGCCCATGTTATAAATAAAATACTTATTAGCGTATATATTACATGCATGTGGATGTTAGTATAGGTAGGGAAGTTAGTTCCCTGTGAGGCGACACTAGGACGTTGTGAGACTAAATAAATGCTATTTATCCAGCATGGGTCGATATTCGACTAGGGTGGCGATTCTATAGTAAATTGCATCACAGGAGGTTCTATGGTGAATGCGCAACACTAATGATTATGTATGATTAAGTGTGTGGCCCTAGGAGTTCATTGGTATTCATAGATGACACAACATGATGTTATGTTGTTGTTGGATCCTGGCGTGGTGTAATAAAAGGCAATACTTTACCATTGAGAGGTGGACACAGATGTAGACGATGGGACACTTCGGTGAGTCGGCATTGCAGGCTCCCCCTCAATGCGTAACTAAGGTACGTGTAGTTGTAGTTGTGGGAAACTTATTCCCATGGTAGAAATGGTAGGAAAACTTATGTTCAAATATTTACATGTAGTCGTAATGTGGGAAATGGTAGGGTAATTCTACAAGAAATAGTCCTGGTAGCTATTAGCCGATCATTATTTGTCTAGAGGTTCGATTAGTTGTTCAACCCTAAATACGAACCTGCACAAGTAGTTAGTGTATGTGTGTATTGAGCTAAAACCCCTTATGTAAAGTAAATAAGTAATTCATGGATACTTGTAGAGCACCTTAGGTCACATGGAGTATTACTTTTGTCTGGCCCACTTTTTTCCTTGCTTTTTCCACAACCACAGGAGTACTGGGCAGTAGGTGATAGGCTTGAGATCAGTACGTGGAGGACGAGCTAACTTTGAAGTTGCTATATATTTTTCATTTCTCTCCATGTATTTACTTATCGTATTCAATACTTGGTATGCTTCAATAACTCTTACTTCAAAATGTTATATAGTAGGGTTGAGGTTCGTCCTAAAGAAATAAAACCAAGTAAGAGAAGTTTGTCGTGGAACAAAGAAGATAACGACTTGATAGGGCTAGTGGTATGCTCACTGCACCCTTCAATGATATTTCGATTGCCTCATCCTCAGAAAAAGAGGAACGTTTGGGGCTTAAAAAGCAAAAAATTAAAGATCTTGGAAGTACAAGTTCAACAAAATGCAGACTGAAAAAGAGCTTCGAAAGAAAATATTGAACTTAAGAAGGCTCATGAAAGACACACTGCATAAAAAAGAAGAAGAGCATTTAACAAAAGATATTTCTCTTCTATTTGGGGAACATTTAGAGCATGTGTTTAGAAAAAAATGCAACATTTTAGGGGTTTGACATCAAAGACACTAAGAAGAAGAGGGAAGTTGTAATGTGTAGATGTGTTGTAACGTTATGTTTTGTTTTTTTAATTATTTTCGTATTTTCTTATCGCAATTTGCACGAGTAAGTTTTAATTATTGGAAGCACTTTATGTCGTATCGAATGACACTATTTATTTTCGTATTTAAGCATTAAAATTTAGTTATTTCACTTTATAGAAAAATCTAAAAAATCTAAAATTCTAGCATATTTTATACTATCATAACATAAACGGTGAAATGAATGCCATTTATATACTTAAATTCCCCATTTTCCTCGCTTTTTCCATTGCTCGAGGAGAGGAAAAAATTGAAGTTACTTTCCGTTTTTCATCACCAAAGATGCTATATCTATCAAATATTATAATTATTTAAGCTTATTCCATTGATCGTGTGTGTACCTAACAATAGATCTTAGATTTTAAAACACTCCCCGTGCCCTCGATTACTACATTTTGGTTTGGGCCTTATTTTGTTCACCGTTCAATTTGGGCTTAAGTATATTTCAGTTTAGAAAAAAAAAAGCCAAACCCTAATCTGCTCCCTATAAATCATCTCAATCTGCTGCCCTGTCCTATGACTTTAGTTCAGACAAACCCATCTTCTCCTCCTATGTTCTTTTGCAATTCTCAATATTTTTTATCACTCTTCCTCATATGCTAGTTATATTCCTACGATCTACAGTTGCGATTTTTCATATGTTAAACTATTTTGTAAGTAATTTTATTATAAGATAATTATTAGAGTCCGAATATGATGATTGTTATTTGCCGCCCCAGTCTTAGATCTGAACAGAATCAGACACTGGTGACTGGCTATTACATAATTCAGTCTGATTCCATTTGCTATAGATAGTTTTTATTTTACCTTTTTGGCCGAAGTTATTATTGGAGATATGATGATACAAATTCCATACTAGTTTCTGTATTACAGATGATGAACAACTATCATGCACTACCATCTGATCTCCTGTTTAACTTTGTTACTATAATCATTTTTTATTAATTATATTTGTTGTATATGCAGTCTGTGATGTAAACCTTAATTTTGTGCTGATAAATAATGATTATATACAAATTTATCACCATCTTTCGGCTGAGATTGCATCATGTTGCATCTTAATCTTTGATTTTGAACGGTGAATTGTTTGATACACAGAAATTGCCACATGGTATCTGATTCATAGCAATCATAAGTTGCTAAGAATCTCGTTTAGTTGGCAGAAACTAACTATTTCAGGCCTGCGACACTGGTTGCTTTGTTCTTCGTAAGCTTTCTGTTACCATATTCCTGATTACATTTCGTTAATTTGGATTGTCTGAATGTCAGTCTGAATTGATATGTGCGTTATAATCTTCATCGATACGTTTTAACGTTGTAATTTATTTTGTGTAGCTATTATTTTTTATGCTGATTTATGAATAGACGCGCTTTTGTTATTACTTTTAATTCTATTAATAAATCCTCAATCTCGTCCCCCCGTCTTTTGTGTTTTTATTTCTCCATCTCACAGCTATATGTTCGTTAAGTAAATAATGCTGCAGCGGTTACGATAAATAATTGACTGCCTGAGTTTGGTTTGTTAATTCCTTAGCTGGTTACATAATCTTTTGGAAAAGGTTATCTTACCATGAGTCAGTGAATGGTATTTCAGGTAGGTCAGTTGTTTCTTAGGTTGAAATGAAAATTTTGGAACATTGGGCAGTATTCCAGTCGTTAGATCTGATTAGTTAATGAACATATGCATACGGGGATTTCTTCTCCAGGTGTTGTGACGTCAATGTAAGTAAATTATTCAGTTTCCTTGATAAATGTTAGTTGTTTTTTTCACGGCTGTACAGGTTTTCTATGTTTATTAAGTAACAGCGAAGTTTTATTATAGTCGATAGGATGGGTTCTTGGCTGTTGGTTACCGTTACGAATTGGTATCATTGTTCCTCACTTAAACTAGGTTTTCAATTTAGCCTAATAGTCCAATCTCCTAAAATGAATCATCTTCAATCCTTGTTACCGCCATACAATGTAAAATGACAGAAAGTAATCGAGGGAAGCAACTTTGAAGTGATGGCGATTTGAAGGTATAAGATTTTTAATTAATTCTTCTAGATTTGATTTTTCGAATTAGAATCATCTCTGCATTATAGAGAAATGTAGTAGAAAGTGTGATAAAATGAAGCTCGGAGATCTATAAATTGGAAATAATGCAATGAGTACTTAGTTGTATAAATTTTATCTTAATAAGAGATTGTGGAATTTTGGGTTATAATTGATTTTTATTTAATTCTATGAACTTAGATTTTCGAAATGTTGACCTTTTGATTTTGAAAGAAATTTAGAAGAAAAGAGTGATAAAAAGAAAGATTTGTTTATTGGTTTCAAACTGTACTGCAATTAGGAGGTTATAGAATTTGGGATTACAATTGATACAAAGAGCCATTGAGATCATCGTTTCAGTAGTTGTATTGATTAGGATAACATTATCTTAGAATAGTTATGTTCAGTTAGAGCTGTTAATGGATATTTGGAATTCCTTAAATCCGTTTGTATTTGCATCTGAAAAACGAATAAGTTTCAAATATTTTGAAAATATATGTGGATACGACGGTATTTGAAAATTATTGGTTTTTGTTTAGATTATAATTTAAATAACTTGTATTTTAGTGTAATGAAAGATCTTTGTTTATTATTTTATTAAATTGTCAGATTTTATTATGTGCACTTAATGTTAATTAACTATTTGAAACTACTTAATTATCATAGTATTTTTTAAGTTTTAGCACCTTTACAACCAATGAAAGATAACAACGCTATCTGCATCAGAAAACATTTGTTGGGACATGCTTATGTCCACGCTTTTAAATTTGATTTTCCTTTAGATGTCACAGTTTTTTCTTTTAGTTTGTTGCTTGCAAATCGGTAGAAATTTTGTTGATTAACTCTAAATGGAATAGGTTAGATTTTGCTAGACATAATTTACAATGCAACGTGGTGGATATGTCCAATTTCATTCGTGTTAAATTATTCACAGCAAATGCAGTGGAAATGAAAGCTATATTGCAGGAAAATATAATTTTTGGTAATGGTAAAACACAATAAACCTTTTAGGTAAATGATGTTTGTAGTCGTTGTGTTTGATGGTAATATGTATGAAAGTCTACTGAATGTGTTATATTTAGGTAGAGCAACGTACAATTGACCTCGATTAAACACTTTGATGTGAGTTGGTAAAATTGTCCGCGACTGAACGCTTTATGGGTCGACCTTAAAGGGTTGACCTTGTGCTTTATTTGATGGTTTTGACAGTTAGTGTGTTGGCAATTTTGATAGGAGACTGATGTCTTGACTTCTTTATGGTTGTTCCTAAAGGTGAAGGATGAAAAGATATTTTGGGTATGAAAGTAAATTAATCATCTTTAGTGGTATTGGGCCATCAATCTTAGTGTTGTCTATTTTGGAGTGGAAACAATCGAAGACTCCGACTGAAGTCCGTAGTTTTTTGATTTAGCTGCTCACTACAAGAAGTTCATCAAGGATTATTCGAAAATCTCTTCGCACCTAACCAAGTTTACTCATATGGAAGCAAAGTTTAAGTGTACATTCTAGTGTGAAGAGGCTTTTCAAGAGTTGAAGATAAGGCTAACTAGTGCACCTGTGCTAGCTATTGCGGATGGAAAAAAGCAAGTTTGAAGTTTATTCAGATGCCTGTACTGTGGGATTGGGAGCAGTTTTGATGTAAAATTGAAAAGTAATTCTGTATGCGAGTCGGCAATTGAAGTCACATGAAAAGAAATACACTTGATATAGAGTTAGCCATTGTTTTAGTTTTAATGATTTGCAGATACTATCTTTTATGAGAGAAGTTTGAGCTTTTATAGATTGTAGACCGTTGTAGTTTTTTTTTTCTTAGAAGGATCTTATTTTGAGGCAGCAGAGGTGGGTTGAGCTTTAAGCCTCCTATGACTTGGATATTCTATATACTTTAGGGAAAAAGAATGTGGTAGCAGAAGCTCTAAGTAGAAATGCGACTTTGTTTATATTAGAAATTGTTTCGTTTCTACAAAAAAGATCATAAGGAAATAATTGGAGGATAGAATTCTTAAGGAGATATTTTATGGAGCAAAAGAAGGTTGATACTCAGATTTTGAGGTTGACAACCAGTGGAGTTTTTAAGGATTAATGGTCGTCTCTATGGTCCAGATGTGGATGATTTGAGGCAGGAAGTATTGTCGGAGGGTCATCGCTCTAGATTAAATATACATCCAGGAATTTCAAAGATGTATAAAGATATGAAGAGTTTTCTGATGGTTGGGTATGAAGAAAGATGTTTGATTTGTCAATAGTTGTGCTACCTGCCAGCAGGTTAAAGGTGATCAATCAAAGTCAATAGATTTGGTGCAGTCTTTGAAAGTTCCTCTGTGAAAATGGGAAATGATATTTATGGATTTCATCGATGGTATGTCAATGACTAAAAAGGAATAGGAATGAATATGGGTTATAGTGGATCGATTAATTAATAGCGTTCATTTTATTCCGGTTACAACATCATTGGTTGAGATTTTATTAAAGAAGATTGTTAAACTGCATGGTGTTCCAGTCAGCATAGTAAGCGGTCATGATTCATCTTTGCCAGTAAATTATGGGAGACTTTGCAATCAGCTATGGGAACGGGTTTGAGATTTAGTACAGCCTATCATTCTCAGACCGACGAATAGACAGAAATGCTGATCCGTATACTAGAGGATATGCTGAGAGCTTGTGTTTTGAATTTTTGTGATTTGGAAACACCATCTTCATTTAGTGGAACTCTTCTATAATAACAGTTACCAGACAAGTATTAAAATGGCATCCTATGCAGCTTCATATGGAAGATCTTGTTGATCCACATTCTGTTGGATAGAGTCGAGAGATCGTTTGTGCTTGGACCAGATTTGACTCGTAAAACATTTGAGAAAATTAAGCTTATCAAGAAGAGAATGAAAGCTGCTCAGGACCGTCAGAAAGAGTACGCAGATAAGAGGAGACAAGTGGAATTTGAGATTGGAGATTTAGTTTTTGTTAAAGTTTCCTTCTGAGTGCTCGAGAGGATTGGTGCCGTAGCCTATAAAATTGAATTGCCAAAAGAAATGTTTGGAATTTATAATGTGTTTCATGTATCACATCTAGAGAAGTTTGTTTATGATTCATCATTAGTTGTAAAATCAACAATCTAGGAAGATTTGGAGGTTGAGCTAAACTTAACTGTAGTCAGAAATCCAGTCAAAATTGTAGATTAGGATGAGAAGCAGCTCACGAATAAGGTTGTGAAACTGTTCAAGATGCAGTGGAGCAAGAATCCAGAGATTGTATTTGGAAAACTCTGCATAGCTTTAGAAAAACTTATTCGGACTTGTGTACGGATAAATAGTGATGTTTGTTTGAATGAATTATTGCTTGGTTGTTAATGTATGCATGATATATATGCTTGGGTTGTTAATATAAAAACTTTTGGATTATCTTTTGCTTTAAATTTCGAGGGCGATATTTTTTTAAGGGGTTAGGAATGTGACGTTCCAGGTTTTTTGCAATATTATTTTGATAAGTATCTAATCTAATTTATTAAAATACAAATTGATCATTTTAAAAAATAGATAAGATTTTAGTCTTTACTATTTATTTAAATTTATATTTATTTTTGAAAGAAATTATGATTTTAAAATTAAAAATAAAAACTCTCAATATAATTAAATTTAAAATTTACATTATTAATATTTGATCTAAATATGTATAAATGCAATCTAGATAATAATGTTTTAAATAAAATCAATCTTATTAAGACTAAATATAAGTATAAAAATATATTAATATAAATTAAGTGTTTGATAGTTAAGTTTAAAATAGAAATAAAAATAAGGATTTATGTTAGTAATAAATTTTATGAAAACATGGTAAAAGATAATAAATGCATATATCTATCAGCCCCCAAACAAGTATACTTCAGTCTTTAAATCAAGGAAATATCCCTGTTAAGAAAGTGTACAAACAAATAATTCTTTTATCACTTGTACAATATAAATCATCACCCTGTAAACCTCATTTCTTATATACATCATCTTCTCATTTCAGTTCGATCATTTTAAAAAATTGAGATAATTTCATTTTAAACTCAAACAAACATCCACTTAAAACCATCAAACAATCAAAGAGAAAATCTGAGATCAAGTAAAGACTTGCAGTAACAAACTCAAGCAGTTTTCAACTTTGCAAAGTAAAAAATATTTCAACTTGAAGGCTTATGGAATTTAAAAATGTTTGAGGTGAGTAACATATAATTTTTTTAAACTTGAATACATTGCTATTTGCTCTGTTTACATATGCTTGTATCAGTGATTGCTTTTTTCTTCTCTGTTTAGTTCCAGAGCACCAAATAACAAAGCAAAATTCAATTTCTTTTCTAATCAATATTAGGCTTGGGTTTCAACACAAAACAGTTGTGTTCAAGTATGATTTATATTAATATAGACATATTAATCATTTTAAAAAATAGATAAGATTTTAGTCTTTACCATTTATTCAAATTTATATTTATTTTTGAAACAAGTTATGATTTGAAAATTGAAAATAAAAACTCTCAATATAATTAAATTTAAGATCTACATTATTAACATTTGATCTAAATATGTATGAATGCAATCTAGATAATAATGTTTGAAATAAAATCAATCTTATCAACACTAAATATAAGTATAAAAATATATTAATATAAATTAAGTGTTTGATAGTTAAGTTTAAAATAGAAATAAAAATAAGGATTTATGTTAGTAATAAATTTTATGGTTATATAAAAACATAAAGTAAACATTCAAGATTATTCTAGAAAAATATATTAACTATAGGAATACATGTATATTGAAGAAAAAAATATATTTGTTCATACAACATTCAAAGTGGATAAGTATGTAAACATATAAATGGACAATTACGTTTAATGCGATCATTTCTAGCACAGAACCAGATCATTTCGAAATACTTAAAAATCATTTCATTGCCACAAAAAATCTAATCTGGTCAAAAGAAGAAAGATAAAAAAAATCTCTGATCAAAAGAAAATGTTTGTACCAGAAAATACCTATCTCCTGTAAACTTTGTTCTATGTATATCAATGTTTTCATTTCATTTCGTTCATCAAACTTAGAATTCCAGGAAATAAGAAATCATGTCATATTACAACTGAAACTTAAAACAACAAGAAAACAAGCAAGAAGTTTTAGATAAAGAATCAAGCCAGCAGCTGTTCAACACAAAAGTGTTCTCTGTTCAAAGTTTCTCAAGTGCGTAAATGTAACGATCCCGGATTTTGTATATAATTAAATTGATAATGAAAATTTATTTTTGAATTAAAATTGTAAAATTAAATGATAAAGTGATGCGAGTTTCCTCGAATTTAAATAAATTATGTATAAATCATTTGAATTTAAAAATATTAAATATATATATTTGGGCATATATGAGTAAATTGGAACTTATATATATATATATATATATATATATATATATATATAGTATTTAAATTTAAAATCATAAATAAATGTTTTAAGAAATGAAAATATATAAGTTATAAAGTAAATACATTTGATAAAAAAAATCTAATAACAAACTAAATATAGAAATTCAACTATATTTCAAAATGAATATAAAAATAATTAGTATTAAATTTAGAAATAAATAATCGAGATAGAGATAAATATAAAAATACATAAGATAAATTAGTTAAATTAAACAATATATTCATTTATATTACAAGATTATAAATTTTAAAACAAAATAAATACATGAATAAATTATAAACACATTAAATATGGAAATACATTCAAATATAAAGACAAATTAAAAACAAACAAAAGAAGGAAACAAATACATATAAAAATATGAAACAAGTAAACAAAAGAAAATAAAATACATGTGTGAAAGCTTGCATAGTAGCCACATCAAACTATCTCTATTTTGTACAGCCGAAATGAAGAAAAAGAGAGAATATTATAAATGAAAACATGGTAAAAGATAATAAATGCATATATCCATCAGCCCCCAAACAAGTATACTTCAGCCTCTAAACCAAGGAAATATCCCTGTTAAGAAAGTGTACAAACAAATAATTCTTTTATTACTTGTACAATATAAATCATCACCCTATAAACCTCATTTCTTATATACATCATCTTCTCATTTCAGTTCGATCATTTTAAAAAATTGAGATAATTTCATTTTAAACTCAAACAAACATCCACTTAAAACCATCAAACAATCAAAGAGAAAATCTAAGATCAAGTAAAGACTTGCACTAACAAACTGTAACAACCCGCATATCTATCAATTCTATATTTAAATATTTTATTTAAATATTTTATCGTTAGTCGGATGTTAGTCCGAAAAGCTACTTTTTGCATACGGTCAAATTAGGACTCGAGACCACCCCCATTGAGTTCAAAATGACGTTTGCGATCTTTTTGAGTGTAAACTTCGATATGTTTGGAGATAGTGAAATTTTCGTCACTTTTCCCGCTTGAGACTTTGGTTTGGACTGCACCTTCTTAACTCAGCCCACCCCCTCTTCTCTTCATCACTTCAAGCTTCTTCAAAAATGGTGGAGGGAAAGAGAAATTAAAACTCCCAAACACAAATTCCATTGCAAATCCGAGATTCAACATCAAATTCACGTTTAGACCATTGATTCAAGCTTGTTGGTGTTCTTGCTTTGCTCTCAAATCTCCATCTTCATCAAATTCCGTGAAAAGGTGAGATTTTTGATCTCACATCTTGCCTATATCTATCTTGGACTGTTGGGAATGATCCCCTATTGTATTTGCATCAACATTTGCATTTGGTTTGGATTGGATTGGCGAAAAACTTCGATTTTCAGCGTTTTGGTGATTTTTCTGGCGTTAAGTCGTTTCTGCCTTCGCTGAGTCGTCCACGAGTTAAGCCTAAGTCGTGAGTCGTTCACGAGTTAAGGGCTTAGGTCGCGCGCGTGTATTTCTGTTCGTCTGGCCTGAGTCGTTCACGAGTTAAAGGCCTGAGTCGTTCTCGAGTTAAAGTGTTAAGTCGTTCCAGGCGTTGAGTCGTTCTGGGTGTGCTAAGTCGTTCACGAGTTACTGGCTTGAGTCGTTCAGGAGCTAAAGGCATGAGTCGTTCAGGAGCTAAAGGCATAAGTCGTTCAGGAGTTAAAGGCCTTAAGTCGTAGGTCGTTTTGCAGTTAGCTCGCTCGCCCTGGCTTAAGTCGTTAAGTCGTTAAGTCGTTAAAGGCTTAAGTCGTTAAGTCGTTCAAGACTTAGGTCGTATGACCTTATCCCTTAAGTCGTAAGTCGCTTGCCTCCCTTAAGTCGTAAGTCTCTTGCCTCCCTTAAGTCCTAGGTCGTATGACTCTTAAGTCCTAGGTCGTTGGCTTTAAATCGTTAAGTCGTAGGTCGCTGCTTCTCTTAAGTCGCTTTCCTCCCTTAAGTCGTAAGTCGTTCGCGAGTTAGTACTTGGTCGTTTGACCTGTTCTTCTGCTAGCTCGCGTGGCATTCTCCACTTAGGTCGTATGACCTTATCCCCTAAGTCGTAAGTCGTTCGCGAGTTAGTACTTGGTCGTTTGACCTGTTCTTCTGCTAGCTCGCGTGGCATTCTCCACTTAGGTCGTATGACCTTATCCCCTAAGTCGTAAGTCGTTCGCGAGTTTGTACTTAGTCATTTTACCTGTTCTTCAGCTAGGTTGCACGGCAGTCTTCCCTTAGGTCATATGACCTACTTCTCCTTAGGTCGTTGGACCAGCTTGCCTTCACTAAGTCGTACCGTGACGGGGCGCTGCCCCGCACCCCGCCGTGGGCGCTGCCCCCTGGACCCCCGCGACCTGACCGGGCAGGTCGAACCCCGTATTACTCTGCGTAGGCAATCTCTTCTGAAAAACGTTTATCAGAATTTCTACTTTGATGGTTTTGGGATTGACTTCTTTGCACTTTACTCACGTCTTCGAACGTGAATTGATTTGTTCTACCATCGTTTTATGACTTGTCACTTTAAAGATATATGAAGGTTTCAATACTAATAGTAAATATCAAAACTCTTTCATCAAAGCGATTTCAACACTATTTTAAGTATCAAAAGTTCGTTTTCTCAAACCGATTTTCAATCTACTAGTATATACAAGCCTTTACTTCACTCGAATGAGAAATCGACTTAAACGACTTAGTAAAACGAGTGGTATGAAACGCTTGCGTTCACTTCGTCGGTTAGCTCTTGGACTTGTTCGATTGAACCCTTTTTGTGACAATTTCCTAGTGAAGATTTACAGCTTGTTCGTAAATATTTAAGTTAAGCAAGTGGTTATGGGACATGAAGCTAAACTCATATATTTACTGGCTTGGTGTGATTGACACTTCCTTATGATCATGACGATCATTTTTGTGATTTAGACTAGCAATGTGCGATGTCTCTTCGTCCGTGTGTCGGACTTGCCTTCGGGCCATCCGTGTGTTCGGAAAATTTAAATGGATAGCTTCCATGAGATAACTTCTCGTCCGTGTGTCGGACTTCCCCCTTTTTGTGATTTCTGGATTTCGTGTGTTGATTTCTGGGATTTGTTCTGGATTTCGTGTGTTGATTTCTGGATTTAGTGCTTCACCAACTTTTGTGATTTTCACTGATATGATATCAGGTTTTTGTGTATTGGTGAATTCGTGTGTCATTACCTTTTTATGTGTTTGGATCTTTGAGAAGATTCTTGTGATATTGATTAATCTTTTGTTGATTATCATTTACATACTTATAGTAGTATGTCGCTATGGTTATTACATGTTCATGTCATGCCTTTTACTGTATACCATATCATCTGATATTTATAGTTAGACTGATCCGTTTATTATTTTCTTATAAATAATACTCGGGTCAGACCGAGATGTTACAGGTGCTTCTGCTTGACTTCTCTTCAGGATTATTCTGACTTTTGGCTAACTACTTAGATTAGTAGTTTTTGGATGTACACCTTTGAGATATAGACTCTATGTTGTGTACTTATTCTTTTGTATAGTACGTGATGCTATTCTTTTGTATTATCGTGGATCTTTCTGACCACTACTCTGATGTACACTTTCATGTGTTATATATTTATTCATATCTTCTTCCGCCTTTGTGATATGGATGTCTGTGACTGATTTATGTTATGATTATTTCTATGTTTGTTTCCGAAGATTATATATAGCCACCGTGTGATAGCTTTGTGTTTGTATCGGTATGTCGGATTTCCTCCTTAAAAGATATGCATTCTATTCTATCTGACGTATCGGTGCTCGCACAAAGAAGTTACATGGATGGTCGCTCCTCCACAGCCTTATTCTCCGCGCTAATTGACAGCACTACATCGTAGTGTTCTTGGTTAGCTTGGGTATAGAGGTGGGGCGTCACACAAACTCAAGCAGTTTTCAACTTTGCAAAGTAAAAAATATTTCAACTTGAAGGCTTATGGAATCTAAAAATGTTTAAGGTGAGTAACATATAGTTTTTTTAAACTTGAATACATTGCTATTTGCTCTGTGTACATATGCTTGCATCAGTGATTGCTTTTTTCTTCTCTGTTTAGTTCCAGAGCATCAAATAACAAAGCAAAATTCAATTTTTTTTCTAATCAATATTAGGCTTGGTTTCAACACAAAACGTTGTGTTCAAGTATGATTTAATTTAATATAAAGACAAATTGATCTATTTTAAAAAATAGATAAGATTTTAGTCTTTACCATTTATTCAAATTTATATTTATTTTTGAAAGAAGTTGTAACGACCCTGAATTTCGAACAAATTAAATTGAGAATATTTAATTAATTTTAAATATTTGAACGATGATTTAATTTGAATCCCGAATATAACTTTGAATTTGGCGATTAAATTATAAAATTTAATCAATTGAAAGTTGAATAAATAATTAAATCTTCAATTTTTAGTTGAAGAAAAATATTTCAAAAGCTTTTAAAATTCGTATTGACCATACCGGAGATAATAGAAGTTTCAGAATCGAATTTGAATTGATTTGATCAGTTTTGAAAATTATCGTTCGAATCGAATTTAAAAATAGCCGTCCGAGGCGCAGTCTCGGAATTCGACGAAACCAGTTTCAATGGGTCCGTAATAGTTTGTTATTACCGAATTTCAATTTTCGTATTTTTCAGAGTTAATACGTGACCGTACGATATGCAAACGCGTCAGGATAAAATCAAATTCAATTTCATTTTTAATTTAAATTTTTGGTCAACTCAGCCACCCTACTGCCTACTTTGTCTCCTGCCTTTTCCAAACACGTACGCATCTTGTCCCTTTTATTTCGTTCGCAGCAGAACACTTCATCATTTCGTTGAAAATAAAAAATGGCCGATACTTTTACTCCATACTCTCGTTCAAATTTAAGAATCAATGGTCGCCCCTTCTATTTAAAATAAAACGAAATCGAGCCTTCTCCTATTCAAATCGAAGTTACAGTTCCATAGCAATATCCATGTCGCGATGCTTGAATCCGAATGAAACTAGGGCTTCGAGAATCAACGCCTTCATAATAATCATCGCTGCATACTTGGCTATTCCATCAGCCATCGCGGCTCATCCTTGCCTCCCACGTGATATTTTCTACTGTCGATTTGAAGCCCTGTTGCAGTCTCTTTATGCTGCTACGGTTTCGCGAACTTCGAGGATGGAGGCGACTGGATGTGGGGTCGCGACTGTCGAATGAGCGCGGTGAGGGATCGCGATGCCTTCTCGCGTGCGAGAGGCAGAGGGGATCGCGATGCGATTAGGGTTAGAGGGGATATCGATTTGGGGGTAGCGTCGCAAGGTCAAGGGTAGCAGATCGATCGCGATTTTCGGTGAGGGGTCCGTGAGCATGGGTTTCGATCGAAGAAGGCAGAAGGTATTTTGATTTTTGTCTTTATTTTAATTTAATTTATACACGAGTATATTTGTAGACATGTTTTAATTTAAAAAAAACAAAAATATAACATGCAGGATTTATTTTTTTACAGTAAAGTATATAAACTCATATTTTTAATCGAAAAACAGTTAACATATATATCTTTAGTTTTGATATGTTTAATGAAGAGGAAACAAAATAATGATAGTAGTGATAATAACATAGATAAATGATATTTTAAAAGTTTGAGTTTTAAAATCTATATGGAGTGTTATATAAATATAAAGTACGGATTACTAATTAATTAACTTATGTAATTATTTTAGTAACTGGAAAATATTTTGTTAAAGGAGAAATTAGTTTTAAATTTAATTTCTTGTTAAATAATTCTATTAAAAGAAATTGGTTTAAAATAAACAATTAGTTAATTAAATCTATTAAACGATAATTGGTAATTCGAATTATTCAAAATTTGATATATCGTACAATTGTTATACAAGGTATAAATCAAGGGAATCGAGTCAAGTTTGGAAATGGATGGCCAATTAAAAAGCTAAGGTGAGATTTTCTCACTCAATTGAAAAGTGGAATTTTCAGTTATTGATTGATTGCTGTTTGTATTAGATATGATAGGATATATATATATATAGCAGTATATACATATTGGCATATGTATATATTGGATTGATGATTTCCCGCCTCGTATAGCGGATGAGACCCTATTGCGCCGTTAGTAAGCGGATTTATAAAAACCTATATACCGCGATAATTCCGTACTGGAGCGGAATTGGTATTGTGCTAACATCTTTGGATGCAGGGAAACAGGTTGGAGGGATCCAACTGGACCCCTCACATTGATTGAATTTATTTATACTGTGGTATGAATCTGTGAATGATTATATTAATCATATTGATATCTGGAAATTGTTTGAAAGCTAAAATTTAGCTGAATGGATGTTTCGACATCATTGGATTCCAAAGATAAACGAAATTGAATTTTTGAAATTCAAGTAGAAAATTTCTAAGTGAATCAAATATTTTGAAATTGAATAAAGTTTGAAGAAAAGACTTTAAAGGTATAAAAGTTGATTCTTATAGTATTATCGAATTTATTCCAGAATAAAGTGAAAATGTTAAATAAATGGATTTCGTAAAATAATCATTTTTAAATTGAAGAAATTAATTTAAATTTGGATTTTTAAATAGACTGAAAGAAACAATTGAAATATATTTTCTTGGAAAGGAATTTATTTAAAAGGAGATAAGTTGGAAATCCAATTAGAAATTTAATTGGTAAGTTGAAACGATTTGGGAAATCAATGTAAAATGGTTTCAATTTAAAGAATCCATTTAAAAACAGGATGTTGAGTAATTTGAGAAAAATAAGGAATTTATTTAGTAGTAAAAATAAATTTAGAAATCAATATTGAAATTGATTTGGTATTGAAGTTTTAATAAATGGAAATTGGAATTTATAAAAGTTGGTTATAAATCCGAAATCACTTATTTTGATAAGTAGAATATAGAAGTTGATAAAAAGAAGATTTATAAGTCGAAGTGTTATTAAAATAGAAGTAGAATTTATAACCGTGTTTATAAATTCGAAAACGATGGAATTTGATGAATTAAATATAGAAGATTATCAGAGTAGATATATTCGCGATTTTGGATAGCGAATTCCTATTGAAATGAAAATGTGTAGAAATGATTGGAATTGGGTTAAATGAAGTATATTCACGATTTTGGACAGTGAATATATTTTTAAGTAAAAATGGTTATGTTTGGGAAAGCGATATTATAAATGAAGTTAATTGTTTTAAAAGATGTTTTAAAACGTGTTAAATATCGAAATCATAGATTTCAACATTTATTGTTGAAATAGACGTTTTCGAGAAACTTAAGGAAATGGTGGACTATAACACTGTTGTTATAGTAAATGATTTCCGAAAGGAAATGTTTTATGTAGTATTGGGATTTATATATCTATCTAAAATCCGAATCCCTATACTAGTGATTTTGAGTCGTCGTAACGATGTTTTACGTAACATTCGTTTTGACTCAAATAAATGTTGTTATAATAAATGATTTCCTTAAAGAATGAATATATACTTAATTTGATTTAAGTATATCGGATATTTTCCAAGTGTTGAAAATAAAAGATTTGTGAAATACTTATTATTAGGTAAGTATGGAAATGTTTTCCAAAATGAAATGAAACGTTTTGAGATTTTATCTTCTTAAAGATAAAATGAAGTTGAATATTGGAATCGATTTGAAAATCGTATATCAGTAGATATTTTTGAAATATAAAATCACTATGGAATTTATAAAAGAAAGGGAAACTGTTTAGAAAAATAAATATCGATTTATTTTAGAAGTGTGGAAATTTTATATCTAGTAAAAGATATTTTGGAAGATGAAATAATTTGGAAAATTATTTGGAATCTGATGATGTTGCGCATCTTTATTGATAGTTAAATAACCGACTATCAATATTTACCTTTAGATAGGTATTTGTTGTGAATTGGATGAATTTGAATGCCACACTTATTTTTAAATAATCGCTCACTATTCGGGTTAGCCGGGAAAGGACCATGGGGTCGTATAACCCATTCCGAATATGTGATACGTCGTTATGAATCGCATTTGAAGACCGGTGTTGAAGACCGGATATTTTTGAAAACGAAAGGATTACCGTCGAGTTACTCTACATCGACTGATCTTCGATTTAGAGGTTTTATCACCCTTAGTGACGGGAAGTCCTGACGTGATTAGAAAATTATCCGGAAATGCAAGGGCTTCGTGAGAAGTGCCTTCGGTTCTGTTCGATCCCGGAACAGACTTGTATGGATTGTGTGTCTGACGTTACAATTTGAGATATAAAGCTGATTTCTTTCAAATACATTTCTGTTGGTGGCGGAGAATTTATTCTCTTAGCTTAACACCCTTCTCTGAGACGTACGAGCTCAGAGGTTATGTAGTTGAAATTTATCAGCGATATATCCCAATTTGGTAACGTGGCATACTGAGTGTTGCTGTGAAATGATCAGTGTTTGATCATTTGCGATATGATCATTTGTTTGATCTTATATCTTTGTGATCATAGGTTGATCATTTTGTTTGACCAGAAGCAGGGCTTTTTGAGAAAAGCGTAGCTTTGTGGACGAGACTTCGTCGAGCCTCACACCCCGGAAATGGTCGAAACAGGAAGGATGCAGCAAGGTTCTAGGGAGTAGCGCCCCTTAGTGTATGTCATTCCTTCTGGATAAAGGTGGTATCATGGTATGGAGCCCAGATACTTAACCTCTGTGGTTGCTGCACAGTTATTATTACTTTGTGGTTTGTTGGAAATCGGGGATCCTCGGGAAGATCGGTGACGATCGGGGGATGGCATACGCGTGTCAGTAGTTACCTATTTTTGCAGAGGTAACCCGGCCTTGTGTTGGCAGAGATCTAACCGTAACGTTAGATTCTCGGGTCGTCTATTCCAGGGACGTACCCATCGTGGATAGGAAGTTCCTTAGCCTGACCATTTGTTGGAAATCCAAAGAAACAATACGTGACTTGTACGGTTTTAGTTGTAGAACCTGCCATCTAATATGGTAGCTATAGCAAGCATACTATAATGGTACCTATGCTGGCTAAGATTTATATTCTACTTTCGAAATGTTTTCTACACTATGCACTAATAATAATATCAAAAAAAGAATTTGATTTTTGCGTAGTAAGCATCTTTGACTATCATAAGAAGAAATCTCCTCCAAGTCTGCGTTTGCATTGTGTGTGTGGTGGGAGGTCTTATGGTAGTTTCATTTTCCAAAAGCATTTCGAATTGACTAAAAAAAATATTTTGTTGTTATAAAGAATAACTGTTTTACGATCTCACACCAGTCACCATGACTGACTCGGAGTTTATTGTTTCCCTTCTAAACTCTGGGTGCCCACAAATTTCCACACGGGCAGTCTAGAGTTAGATTATTAGGTTATCTGGATATTCTGGAGCTTTGGAGATAAGCTGGATGGCGAGGCGTAGTATTTGTATCTGATAGTATTTATTCCGCTGTGTATTCTGTATGAGGACAAGTTATATAACTGTCCATTGATGTGATGTATTGTATTGAGTCGTATATTGACTCTGATTGATGTATGTATAAACTGATATAGTTCTTTGTTTTAAAAGACTAATAATTATCTATTGTATATTGTTCCGCTGCGATGTGTAAGATTCTGATATTGTTTTCTGTCTGATGTTGTTCAGTTGTTCTTTCTTTATCTTCTTCTTCTCTTTTTCTTCTATCTTCTCTTCCTCCTCTTCTTTTAAATATTAAAGTTTCGCGTTTTCGCCATCCGATTGTTCGGCAATTGCTACAGTGGACGTAGCAGTGTCGGGGTTTCGGAAGACGGATTTGCGGGTCTTTACAGTTGGTATCAGAGCATATGGTTAAGCGACAACCCTGCTCTGTTGGGTGTTACTCATTAGAGATAGAGTCAGTAGTACTCTAGAATGAGTTGAGTGTAATAATAGATATGAGCGCGTATTTGTTATTGAATATAAAATTGTTTTATATTGTGATGATTGGTTTATTGAGTGGTATATGAACCTTCGTCGGCACAGTCTTGCAAAACTGTATCGAAGGGGTTTCTAAACACTTGAATAGAACAGTTCGGCACAATATTGTTTTGAATAGGGTAAATGAAATAATTTTACCCAAAACTATTTTTGTATAGAAAGGAAATCATTTTCTATGAATTATAATAGTATATGGTTGCATGGTTGTTAGAAGTGGTAATATTAATTATTATCATTAAAATTAAATAAGAAGTTGGAATTATAACTCCAAAGTTAAAATAAAATTCACAGACAAGTGAAATTTGAGAATGTAAATTATAAATGTGAATTGTAAATTGAAACGGAATTCCAGAGAAGTATTTGGAAATGTTTTGAAAAGAATTTGAAAATTTTGGAGATTTGGAAAGTTTAAGTCATTTTTGATTTGAAAATGAATTTCAAAGGTTTTGAAAAGTCTTTTGAAGAGATGAAAAGCTCTAAACTCTTTTCGGTCGCTGGAAAATAATTCCGATGATGATCGCGACATCACCGGTGTTCATTTTCGGGTTTCCAAAAGAGAAATTGCTGCTAAGTTGTTTTAAATGGAAAAAAAATTGAGTTTTGTTTTGAAAATTCAAAAGATAAATTTGAATTGTTTTCAAAATGGTTTTGAAAGGTTGAAAAGACTCTGGAATTGTGAATGGGAATGTATAAATGATTGTATAAATCAAAATGTAAATAAGTTAATAACTTATAGAATATTTGAAATCTGATTGGAATGAGATTCAAATTGAAAACGAATGAATTAGGGAATGAACAAATAAAATTGCAATTGTAAGTGCAAGAGAATAAAATTGAAATGTTAAAATTCATTTTGAATTTGTAAGAAAGTAAGACTGAATTTGAATTTGATTGTGAAGGATTAAACTAAAATTAGTAAGTGAAGCTAATTGAACGAAAGAATAAACTGGAATTGAAACTGAATGTTGAAAACAAATTTGAATAAAGTGAATTGGAATTTGTAATGAATTAGTAATTGGAACTAATTTAAAATAGTGCAGTTATGAATGAAAGCTGATAAAATTCAATATTCAGAAGATAAACCGAATCCAAATTAGATTGGAATTGTGAATTGAATTCAAATGAATTTGAAATGCAAAATTGAATAAGAAATGAATATGTGTAACTTCAATAGTGAATTAGAAATGTATAAGCAGTTTACATTGAAAATTTTGTAATCAAATTTGCAAAATTGTAACAACCCTACATTTTAGGCTTATTTTATTTTATATTTTATTTCTGTTAAATTGAATTTCCTGATTGAAAAACTTTATTTTAATTTGAAATTATTTTAAACTTGTTTTGTTTCAAATATTTCATTTCTAAATATATATTTTGATTGTTATGTAAATTATAATTTCAAACTGGTAAAAATTGGATATTTTACTGTAAAGTGAATTTCTGTTCAAACTGGTCAACCTTTGACTTTTAAACTTTAAATTTAAATATTTAAAATTCTTAAATTTTATCTTTTATTATGAAAATAGATTTAATTCCATGAATACTGCTTTTCGTTTCGTTGAAAACGGACTTATATTGTAGAAGTTATGTAATTTTCAATTTTGTGTATAAACTGTTTATTTTGCAATATTATTTATTTTAAAAACATATAAATTATATTTTATTTGTCATATTTTGTTCTAATATATGTTAATATTTTATTTTATGTATAATTTTGTCTTTTAAATAATTTAAAGTGATTATATAATTTTTCCAAAGCGTATTGAATTTATTTTCTATTTTTAAAGGCTAGTTTCTATTTTTCTGCTATTTTGTTCAATTAAATTATATTTAATTAAAATTTATTTATTCATTTTGTGAATGCATTTTTATTTTATGTTATTATCTTTGTTTATAAATGTTTTACAAGTCCATATGAATTTTCCAAAATTTATTCTGTTTATTTTCAAAGTTTCTAGACTAGTTTTCATTTTTGTGCTAATTTCTTATTTTATCATATATTATTAATATTTATTTATTTATATTTTTTATTTTTGTTACATTTTCGAATTGAAACTGAATTTTTAATTATATTCAGATATTTAAACTTATAAAAAGAGAATAGAAGAAATTCGAAGAGTTTTAAACTTTTGAAATTCCAAAGTCTCTTTGCATTTCCGACCTTTCCCTTTCCAAACTCCTTTCTTAATTGCTTGGCCGTGCCTTTGTTTCTCATTTTCAGCCGTACCTCCTTAATTTCTTTTCTCTTTCACGTGAACTTATCATTCCTCAAACAAAAATATACGGCTATCATCATTTGTTTGATCAAAAGTTAGGTAATCTCTTCTCTTTTTCTTTGTTTTTCCTATATTTCTACTTGATCTTTGCATTTGTTCTCCACTATTTTGATCAGCTCCTCCTACACCAGCCCTTGGCCGACCTCCACCACCATGTATGCTGACCATCACCACCTCCAGACCATCACCCCACCAGGTCGACCACACCATGGCATGAGATCATCACAAAATTGCACCAAAACCATTCCTATGTACACTAGATGACCTAGTTTTGCTCCACCACCTTCAATCAACCTCTAGCCACCACTTCCTCCACCACCACCACCTCTGACCTAACCTCCAACCTCTGCCACATCAGCCACCACCATCTGGACATCAGGCCATGAACATAGAGCTTGAGGCCGAGCCCAATAAGAGCCAAGATGTGATGATATTTGCCTTGTTTTGTAAAGTGTTGCACCTATACCTATTCACCTTGATAACCCATGATGGCCGACCCTTTTGTGACCCAAACCAGACCCAATCACCTGCCTTGGCTGAGCTTAACACATGTCTAACTGAAGCATATGAGGTTGAGAACAAGTGCAAAGAAATTGGCATTGTTTTGGGCTTTGAATTCTAATGTTATTTGATGTTTAATTCGAGTTGAAACTTACATATGCTTGTATTGTTTTGTGTAAATATTTGAACAAGTCCAATTTCTTTGGCTCTCCACTCTCAAGTCATATCCATGTCATCATGCCTTCATTATGTTTGTGTTGTGTGCTTTGGTGGATATCTCCAGCTCTGAACAGGTGAGTTATTCTCACCAGACAATATGTACCTATATAACTAGTAAATTGACACCCTGTGAATCTGTAGAAATATATCATCATGTTATATATGTTTATATTATTATCATATGATGTTCACACCTATTATTACACCTGTTATATCATATGTTACTGTTATTTAATGTTATTCTGTTATTTATATCTGTTATCACCATTGCAAGTTCCCTGTAGACTAGAATCACTATGGGTTGAAATGATACATACCCGAACGGACTTTAGAATAGGGAAAAATCGTTATGGGCTGAAATGATAGGCCTGAATGATTTTTATTTAAATTATTTTAACTTGGGATTGCGGGTTTGAAATGATAGAACCCGGATTTTTCTTTTTTAACTGCGGATTGAAATGATACATATCCGTATCACTTGACCTAGGTTAGAAAATTATATACAGGCCCGTGGTTATTTTATAAAGTGTTTTGAATATTTTTAAGTATTTTAAAAAAAATATAAATTTATGAAATTTGATTTAAATAGATTTTGAAATGTTTAAAATAAAGAAATTATGATTTTTCTATGTGTTAAAAATGTAATTAATGAATGGTTTAACTGGATTTTTGAAATATAACTTAAGTTGGAAATTTGGAATTTGGTTAAAAATGATATTTAAGTTATATAAATAAAATGGATATTAAATTTTATTTGGAAATGGTAAATATGAAAATTTGATTAAATGTGAATTTAAGTGATTTATTAAAGTATTATTGATTTTTTCTATGAATTTAAGTGGTTAAATAAATGAATGTTTAAAAGTGATCTTTTAAAATATAACTTGACTTGGAAATGTGAAATTTGGTTTTAATTAGAGGTTTTAGTTAATTAAATAAAATTGGAAATTTAGTTAAATTTGTGAAATGGTAATTTAAATTTGAAGTGTTAAGTTATTTGTTGAAATGTGAAGAATTGGAAACTTTTACACTTAAATTTATTAAGTAAATTGTTGAAAATTGGATTTAATTATAAGAAATTTATTGTGAAAAAGATACATGTTAAATGATATGTAAATAAACATTTTAAAAGTTAAATTATGATTTTTAAAATGTTTAAAGAGTTTAAAATGAAGTTATTTAATTGCTGGAAATACACTAAAAGCTGGAAATCACTTTTAATAGCATTCAGAAATGCTATGGTTCTGAATTACACTAAAATTTGAATAAAAGGGCTACTACAGCATTTCTGAAATGCTGCAGTTGCTGCAGTTGAACTTATAGGCTAATATTGAACCCAGGTCTACTATAGCATTCTCTGGAAATGCTATAATGGTCTGCAGTCTTTGCTGAAACCAAATTTAACCCTTGTTTTGAAATTTGAACTACCGCAGCACTTCTGAATTGCTGTCTTTTCTGTTTTGAACTATAATTCAACTAAAACTGAGTTTTAACAGCAGTTTTAAGTGCTGTCTTTGCTGAATTAAAAATGTTTTCAAATATAACTTATAGCAGTTGTTTTTAAATGCTGTGAAATGCTGAAATTTTAATAATTAGGGTTTTTGACTTAGTAAACGAACTCAGAATGGTTTGAAACTTTGGAAATTGAATACTTGATTTGAAAATATAATAATTCCACTTTTAAAAGGTTTAAATGAATTATTTTGATTGGAATATAAACTATTTAAAGGTGATTTGAAATGATAGTAAATGAACGATATCTTTGAATTTAAAAGGTATTTAAAGTTGAATATTGGATTTGAACTGATAGGATATTTTATTTTATTAAAATGATTTGAAATGAAGTTTTGTAAGGATATGATATTTTATTTTATTAAAATGATTTGAAATGAAGTTCTGAAATTATATGAAAATTTAAATATATGGAAATGGTTTGGAATTGATTTAATCTTTATTTTGATAAAGATATGGTTTGAAATGATATTTTATTTTGAAGTAAAGTATTGTTTTTAAAAGTTATAACCACGGGTTATAATAACGTTGGGTTGTTAAAGAGACCGGGATCGGATATGGACATACTCTCTGTCTTACCGAAAACCACTTTGGCAATCGTGTACGCGGTGGAGATTCCAGAATGAAGTAGGATGGTGGCGACGATCCTAAGGTATATACGTGGACCCAACTCCCGTGAGTTGGCATAAGGTGGCTAAAACAGGAGCGATTGACGGACCAATGAGGTAGCACCTCTGATCGGACACACTTCTTCGATACCATTCTATTACTTGTGATTGATTTGGTGCGCACCCTTGATTTGGGAGTGTTGTTCGAGGTGGGCGGTAGTGGCTGCTATGCGTCACCACCAGTCCGGATGCGTAATTGGTATATCTACCCTGGCATTGCCTAGTTGTGCCGTGTCACCTACCATATCGAGCTTTACTACGATTATGATTTTAAGATCCGACCGCGTTAAGGTTCTCCATCCCCTTAACGCTATTTTCTATATGATTATACTTTACTGATTAGACACTACTGTATATAGCGTATATTACTACATAGTAGATAGTTTAACGGATCCTTAGAGGATGGGCGGTCCCAAGCATCTTCTAAGTTACTTGTACCCTTATTACAGTTCGCTTGAGTTGGTTTACATTATATAAGTATATATTGTCCTGACTCGAGTGTTTTGTGTTTTGCTTTACGCTCGGGTCAGCCTGAGTTATTCACAGATTTGGATTTCCACTCTCTTGGAGATTTGAATCGCTGGAGATTATCTGCTTGTCATGTCCTATCTATTCCAGTTCCGTTGTTCTACTCAGCTTGTACTTGGTTATTTTATTGAGACTTTTGTTGTACTCTATTTCTTCTGTTGTATCTTATGTAACTCTGATATATTTATATAGTAGCTTCATGAACTACTATTTCTTTTACTTCCGCTGCATTATTTTACTCTGTGTCTGTGATCTGTGATTATATTTATTTACTGTATACTCTGAGATTTGCCAAATTTTATTTACAACGCGGTATTTTGAGCAATTCAACTCCGGCATGAGTGTCTACCTATACACTTATAATGGATGCGAATGGTTGAAAATATCGGGTCGTTACAGTTGGTATCAGAGCTTTGGCTTTGAGGCAAAACTCAGCATATGGAGTAGATTTATTTACAGAATCACTTTCATTCGAGTTTGAATCTTTTCCTCTTGATTCGAATTTCCTTTGAATTTTGGAACGTTCCCTGCGGTTCTGAAATTCATTCGTGTCCCTCACTATTCATCATCTTTTGATTCTGGAGTATCCCATGACTCCACTTCCAATGATCTTTATAGTGAATTGGCGGTCTCGCCAATATTCTAATTTTCTTGTAAAAGGGTGAAAATTCTTTATAATCAGCATCGATTCACCAGAGATTTATATTTATCCTTGGTTTAGATGCTAATATCTTTTATTATTCCAAACTCTATCTCTTGAGATTGAAGGTAGATTTACCCCAGAAAATCCACATTTGATCTTATCCATTGAGTCACGGTTGACCCGGTTAAGGTTGTCCGCGATTTATCTAAGCTTACCCATCTCTCTACTCTGTTTAACCATCTTACCTTTTGTTTCTAAATTGTCTCCAAACATTTTGAATCGTACTTGAAAATCTATGTTTTGTTTATATGTTGTGTTGTTTGGGTTGTTGATGTTGATTTGGGTTTCCGATCGATTCGTCTGATCAACGCTATCGATAAGATTTCTAAAACACTTTGACAGAACAAACTGACACAATATTATTTTAAAATTTGGTTAATGAAATAAATTTGGATATATAATTTTATGGAACTTAATAAATTGATTTAAATTGATAATTTGAAATGATAATACTTGATTTATCAATTATTGTTCTACAAATGAATTTATAAATAGTTGTTTATAAATTTATTTGGGAACTGAAATAAATTTAAAAACAAGAAATTTAAAGAATTTAATTTCCAATGGTTTCAAACCTTGTGTTTAAATTTTTTTAAAAGGATATTATTTAAAGTATTTTGAATAAAAATTTGTCTCTAAAGGATTTTAAAGTTTAAAAATTAAGTGCTCTTCTCTTTGTCGCTGGAAAATAATTTCGGTGATGACTGCAGCATCATCGACGTTCATTTTCGAGTTTCGAAGTGAAGAGACCGTTTTGTTGTCTTGCTACAGCCTTGTTTTGGAAAATCTAATTCATTTGAATTTCTAAATATGACTGGATTATAATATATATAGATATATGATTTAAATTTGATTTGACATATTATGTATATATAATTACTTATCTCTAAATGGTTTGAAAGGAATCAGAAGTTTAATTCTTAAATTTTATTAAAAAAAAAAAACTTCAGTTATAAGAAGAAAATCAAATTTTTTAATAAATGATTCAAACTTGAGATAATTGAATTGGAAAGTTTTATTTGTATAACACACAATTTCATTCCAATATAACTTACCTAAATTACACAGAAGTTGAATATGAAATTGGATAATATACAATATAGAAAGGATTTTTATAAATAAAATTTGAGTGGTTATAATAAATGTTATACACTTAAATTTTAGTTATAAAAGATTAACAGAGGTAAATATGGAAAAAGGAATCTAAAGAGATTTTATTTAAATAACTTAATAATCAAATTGATTTAATATGGAACCTTAAGTCTAACCTAGAAATTTTAATAAAGGTTATTTCCTGAAATGAATATGTTGTATAATAAATAATGTATCTTTGAATAGATAAAATAAAATACATTTGAATTGGACTTTTGGTAATAAAGTTTATTTAACTTGAATTCATAGTTTAATTGATGTCTAAATGAATAAATGTGTAAAGAAATTTGATTGTTATATTTGCTATATAAATGTTTATTTATGAAATAGATATGTCTTGGAAATTGAATAATTATGATTTAAATAGTTAAAATGTATTTTAACATCTCTAAAATTTGATAATTGAAAATTTGGTTTTCAAATGGAATTTTAAGTGTAACTTATTAAAGGAATACTTATTTATGAAATGGGTATTTTAAATAAAGTGTTAGGTTATGTGTTAAATTAAGAGCTAACTAAAATAGTGAACTTTTAACTTAATAAATGAAGTATAGTTTATTTGGATATTTCATTCATAAAGGTTTGTTTTAATAAGTCATAAGTTAAATGATATCCAAAGGAATATTTCTGAAATTAAACTGATTTGAAATATTAATATATCTACTGTAGCATTTTATAAGTGCTGCTGTTTTGAAAATACAATGTTTTGGAAATTTTATAATTGAATGAACTTAGAAATGTTACAGCTTTGAAATGAATATTATTTGACATTGGATTTAAATGGTTTAAATGAAGATTATTTTTAAAAAGGTGTTATGATTTTCAAAGTATTATGTTTTTTTTTTTTGAATAACATTTCCAAAGTGTTATGATTTTAAGTAGTACGATTTCTAAATGATAACATCTCTAAATTGTTATGATTTCAAAACATTATGGTTACAAATCTATTATCTTATTTTGTTTTTCAAACTACCTTTTGGTTGTCCTTATTTCTCTTATCTTGTTACAGAATGGGAAGGCTATTGCTTATACTAGTCTGTTTAGAAATCTTTCTGTAATCTTTGATAACCTTTGTTACTCATCTGGATCTGAACACTGTTTTTCCATTCATAGACCGTCAGTCAAGTGAAAAGGGAGATTCAGACTCTAGAGGATCTTTTTTCGTGCTTATATTCTTGATTTGATCACCTCCATCTTGTCAAACTTACCTATAACAATAGTTATCAGGTGTAATTCCAATATTCTTATCATCTTGTCTTAATTCTATTTCATTTTTTTTCTTTTTCTGTGCTTTCCTGTACCTCATTCCTTTTCGGGGACGAAAAGTTTTGAGTGGGGGAGAGTGTAACAACCCTACATTTTAGGCTTATTTTATTTTATATTTTATTTCTGTTAAATTGAATTTCCTGATTGAAAAACTTTATTTTAATTTGAAATTATTTTAAACTTGTTTTGTTTCAAATATTTCATTTCTAAATATATATTTTGATTGTTATGTAAATTATAATTTCAAACTGGTAAAAATTGGATATTTTACTGTAAAGTGAATTTCTGTTCAAACTGGTCAACCTTTGACTTTTAAACTTTAAATTTAAATATTTAAAATTCTTAAATTTTATCTTTTATTATGAAAATAGATTTAATTCCATGAATACTGCTTTTCGTTTCGTTGAAAACGGACTTATATTGTAGAAGTTATGTAATTTTCAATTTTGTGTATAAACTGTTTATTTTGCAATATTATTTATTTTAAAAACATATAAATTATATTTTATTTGTCATATTTTGTTCTAATATATGTTAATATTTTATTTTATGTATAATTTTGTCTTTTAAATAATTTAAAGTGATTATATAATTTTTCCAAAGCGTATTGAATTTATTTTCTATTTTTAAAGGCTAGTTTCTATTTTTCTGCTATTTTGTTCAATTAAATTATATTTAATTAAAATTTATTTATTCATTTTGTGAATGCATTTTTATTTTATGTTATTATCTTTGTTTATAAATGTTTTACAAGTCCATATGAATTTTCCAAAATTTATTCTGTTTATTTTCAAAGTTTCTAGACTAGTTTTCATTTTTGTGCTAATTTCTTATTTTATCATATATTATTAATATTTATTTATTTATATTTTTTATTTTTGTTACATTTTCGAATTGAAACTGAATTTTTAATTATATTCAGATATTTAAACTTATAAAAAGAGAATAGAAGAAATTCGAAGAGTTTTAAACTTTTGAAATTCCAAAGTCTCTTTGCATTTCCGACCTTTCCCTTTCCAAACTCCTTTCTTAATTGCTTGGCCGTGCCTTTGTTTCTCATTTTCAGCCGTACCTCCTTAATTTCTTTTCTCTTTCACGTGAACTTATCATTCCTCAAACAAAAATATACGGCTATCATCATTTGTTTGATCAAAAGTTAGGTAATCTCTTCTCTTTTTCTTTGTTTTTCCTATATTTCTACTTGATCTTTGCATTTGTTCTCCACTATTTTGATCAGCTCCTCCTACACCAGCCCTTGGCCGACCTCCACCACCATGTATGCTGACCATCACCACCTCCAGACCATCACCCCACCAGGTCGACCACACCATGGCATGAGATCATCACAAAATTGCACCAAAACCATTCCTATGTACACTAGATGACCTAGTTTTGCTCCACCACCTTCAATCAACCTCTAGCCACCACTTCCTCCACCACCACCACCTCTGACCTAACCTCCAACCTCTGCCACATCAGCCACCACCATCTGGACATCAGGCCATGAACATAGAGCTTGAGGCCGAGCCCAATAAGAGCCAAGATGTGATGATATTTGCCTTGTTTTGTAAAGTGTTGCACCTATACCTATTCACCTTGATAACCCATGATGGCCGACCCTTTTGTGACCCAAACCAGACCCAATCACCTGCCTTGGCTGAGCTTAACACATGTCTAACTGAAGCATATGAGGTTGAGAACAAGTGCAAAGAAATTGGCATTGTTTTGGGCTTTGAATTCTAATGTTATTACAGTTCGCTTGAGTTGGTTTACATTATATAAGTATATATTGTCCTGACTCGAGTGTTTTGTGTTTTGCTTTACGCTCGGGTCAGCCTGAGTTATTCACAGATTTGGATTTCCACTCTCTTGGAGATTTGAATCGCTGGAGATTATCTGCTTGTCATGTCCTATCTATTCCAGTTCCGTTGTTCTACTCAGCTTGTACTTGGTTATTTTATTGAGACTTTTGTTGTACTCTATTTCTTCTGTTGTATCTTATGTAACTCTGATATATTTATATAGTAGCTTCATGAACTACTATTTCTTTTACTTCCGCTGCATTATTTTACTCTGTGTCTGTGATCTGTGATTATATTTATTTACTGTATACTCTGAGATTTGCCAAATTTTATTTACAACGCGGTATTTTGAGCAATTCAACTCCGGCATGAGTGTCTACCTATACACTTATAATGGATGCGAATGGTTGAAAATATCGGGTCGTTACAAAAATGGTTTGGATATATGTAACTAGATATTATGGCTAGTAGGATATACAGGTATAAAGGAATTGAATTTGATTTCACAGATAATTTGAATTGCTCGACAAAAGGTATGTATTTGAATTATAATATGAGTTTTTGATGATTTCTCTCTAGCCGCTTGGCTTTTTCTTTTTCTTTTTGAAATCTGAGAGTCCGTAGGGACGTTTTGTAGTCGTGCCGTATTAGCCGCGCAAAGGAGACGCTGGCGAAATTTTTCGAAAATTTAGGGCGTTAGAAAATTTTTGAGAAATTTTGAAAGTTAAAATTTGAATTTAAACTCGAATTTGAATTTTGAAGTAAACAATGTTGTTTGAAACTTAGAATTGAAGTTGGAAATTTAGTTGAATTGATAACGAATCTTTAATAGAGAGATTTGTTTTGATGAATTGATAGAACTATTAGATGTTGAAAAATAGTAGACGAGTTAAGGACCTTTTTCCCTAACTTGTAATTTCGAGGACGAAATTCTTTTAAGGGGGGAAGTCTGTAACGACCCTGAATTTCGAACAAATTAAATTGAGAATATTTAATTAATTTTAAATATTTGAACGATGATTTAATTTGAATCCCGAATATAACTTTGAATTTGGCGATTAAATTATAAAATTTAATCAATTGAAAGTTGAATAAATAATTAAATCTTCAATTTTAAGTTGAAGAAAAATATTTCAAAAGCTTTTAAAATTCGTATTGACCATACCGGAGATAATAGAAGTTTCAGAATCGAATTTGAATTGATTTGATCAGTTTTGAAAATTATCGTTCGAATCGAATTTAAAAATAGCCGTCCGAGGCGCAGTCTCGGAATTCGACGAAACCAGTTTCATTGGGTCCGTAATAGTTTGTTATTACCGGATTTCAATTTTCGTATTTTTCAGAGTTAATACGTGACCGTACGATATGCAAACGCGTCAGGATAAAATCAAATTCAATTTCATTTTTAATTTAAATTTTTGGTCAACTCAGCCACCCTACTGCCTACTTTGTCTCCTGCCTTTTCCAAACACGTACGCATCTTGTCCCTTTTATTTCGTTCGCAGCAGAACACTTCATCATTTCGTTGAAAAGAAAAAATGGCCGATACTTTTACTCCATACTCTCGTTCAAATTTATGAATCAATGGTCGCCCCTTCTATTTAAAATAAAACGAAATCGAGCCTTCTCCTATTCAAATCGAAGTTACAGTTCCATAGCAATATCCATGTCGCGATGCTTGAATCCGAATGAAACTAGGGCTTCGAGAATCAACGCCTTCATAATAATCATCGCTGCATACTTGGCTATTCCATCAGCCATCGCGGCTCATCCTTGCCTCCCACGTGATATTTTCTACTGTCGATTTGAAGCCCTGTTGCAGTCTCTTTATGCTGCTACGGTTTCGCGAACTTCGAGGATGGAGGCGACTGGATGTGGGGTCGCGACTGTCGAATGAGCGCGGTGAGGGATCGCGATGCCTTCTCGCGTGCGAGAGGCAGAGGGGATCGCGATGCGATTAGGGTTAGAGGGGATATCGATTTGGGGGTAGCGTCGCAAGGTCAAGGGTAGCAGATCGATCGCGATTTTCGGTGAGGGGTCCGTGAGCATGGGTTTCGATCGAAGAAGGCAGAAGGTATTTTGATTTTTGTCTTTATTTTAATTTAATTTATACACGAGTATATTTGTAGACATGTTTTAATTTAAAAAAAACAAAAATATAACATGCAGGATTTATTTTTTTACAGTAAAGTATATAAACTCATATTTTTAATCGAAAAACAGTTAACATATATATCTTTAGTTTTGATATGTTTAATGAAGAGGAAACAAAATAATGATAGTAGTGATAATAACATAGATAAATGATATTTTAAAAGTTTGAGTTTTAAAATCTATATGGAGTGTTATATAAATATAAAGTACGGATTACTAATTAATTAACTTATGTAATTATTTTAGTAACTGGAAAATATTTTGTTAAAGGAGAAATTAGTTTTAAATTTAATTTCTTGTTAAATAATTCTATTAAAAGAAATTGGTTTAAAATAAACAATTAGTTAATTAAATCTATTAAACGATAATTGGTAATTCGAATTATTCAAAATTTGATATATCGTACAATTGTTATACAAGGTATAAATCAAGGGAATCGAGTCAAGTTTGGAAATGGATGGCCAATTAAAAAGCTAAGGTGAGATTTTCTCACTCAATTGAAAAGTGGAATTTTCAGTTATTGATTGATTGCTGTTTGTATTAGATATGATAGGATATATATATATATAGCAGTATATACATATTGGCATATGTATATATTGGATTGATGATTTCCCGCCTCGTATAGCGGATGAGACCCTATTGCGCCGTTAGTAAGCGGATTTATAAAAACCTATATACCACGATAATTCCGTACTGGAGCGGAATTGGTATTGTGCTAACATCTTTGGATGCAGGGAAACAGGTTGGAGGGATCCAACTGGACCCCTCACATTGATTGAATTTATTTATACTGTGGTATGAATCTGTGAATGATTATATTAATCATATTGATATCTGGAAATTGTTTGAAAGCTAAAATTTAGCTGAATGGATGTTTCGACATCATTGGATTCCAAAGATAAACGAAATTGAATTTTTGAAATTCAAGTAGAAAATTTCTAAGTGAATCAAATATTTTGAAATTGAATAAAGTTTGAAGAAAAGACTTTAAAGGTATAAAAGTTGATTCTTATAGTATTATCGAATTTATTCCAGAATAAAGTGAAAATGTTAAATAAATGGATTTCGTAAAATAATCATTTTTAAATTGAAGAAATTAATTTAAATTTGGATTTTTAAATAGACTGAAAGAAACAATTGAAATATATTTTCTTGGAAAGGAATTTATTTAAAAGGAGATAAGTTGGAAATCCAATTAGAAATTTAATTGGTAAGTTGAAACGATTTGGGAAATCAATGTAAAATGGTTTCAATTTAAAGAATCCATTTAAAAACAGGATGTTGAGTAATTTGAGAAAAATAAGGAATTTATTTAGTAGTAAAAATAAATTTAGAAATCAATATTGAAATTGATTTGGTATTGAAGTTTTAATAAATGGAAATTGGAATTTATAAAAGTTGGTTATAAATCCGAAATCACTTATTTTGATAAGTAGAATATAGAAGTTGATAAAAAGAAGATTTATAAGTCGAAGTGTTATTAAAATAGAAGTAGAATTTATAACCGTGTTTATAAATTCGAAAACGATGGAATTTGATGAATTAAATATAGAAGATTATCAGAGTAGATATATTCGCGATTTTGGATAGCGAATTCCTATTGAAATGAAAATGTGTAGAAATGATTGGAATTGGGTTAAATGAAGTATATTCACGATTTTGGACAGTGAATATATTTTTAAGTAAAAATGGTTATGTTTGGGAAAGCGATATTATAAATGAAGTTAATTGTTTTAAAAGATGTTTTAAAACGTGTTAAATATCGAAATCATAGATTTCAACATTTATTGTTGAAATAGACGTTTTCGAGAAACTTAAGGAAATGGTGGACTATAACACTGTTGTTATAGTAAATGATTTCCGAAAGGAAATGTTTTATGTAGTATTGGGATTTATATATCTATCTAAAATCCGAATCCCTATACTAGTGATTTTGAGTCGTCGTAACGATGTTTTACGTAACATTCGTTTTGACTCAAATAAATGTTGTTATAATAAATGATTTCCTTAAAGAATGAATATATACTTAATTTGATTTAAGTATATCGGATATTTTCCAAGTGTTGAAAATAAAAGATTTGTGAAATACTTATTATTAGGTAAGTATGGAAATGTTTTCCAAAATGAAATGAAACGTTTTGAGATTTTATCTTCTTAAAGATAAAATGAAGTTGAATATTGGAATCGATTTGAAAATCGTATATCAGTAGATATTTTTGAAATATAAAATCACTATGGAATTTATAAAAGAAAGGGAAACTGTTTAGAAAAATAAATATCGATTTATTTTAGAAGTGTGGAAATTTTATATCTAGTAAAAGATATTTTGGAAGATGAAATAATTTGGAAAATTATTTGGAATCTGATGATGTTGCGCATCTTTATTGATAGTTAAATAACCGACTATCAATATTTACCTTTAGATAGGTATTTGTTGTGAATTGGATGAATTTGAATGCCACACTTATTTTTAAATAATCGCTCACTATTCGGGTTAGCCGGGAAAGGACCATGGGGTCGTATAACCCATTCCGAATATGTGATACGTCGTTATGAATCGCATTTGAAGACCGGTGTTGAAGACCGGATATTTTTGAAAACGAAAGGATTACCGTCGAGTTACTCTACATCGACTGATCTTCGATTTAGAGGTTTTATCACCCTTAGTGACGGGAAGTCCTGACGTGATTAGAAAATTATCCGGAAATGCAAGGGCTTCGTGAGAAGTGCCTTCGGTTCTGTTCGATCCCGGAACAGACTTGTATGGATTGTGTGTCTGACGTTACAATTTGAGATATAAAGCTGATTTCTTTCAAATACATTTCTGTTGGTGGCGGAGAATTTATTCTCTTAGCTTAACACCCTTCTCTGAGACGTACGAGCTCAGAGGTTATGTAGTTGAAATTTATCAGCGATATATCCCAATTTGGTAACGTGGCATACTGAGTGTTGCTGTGAAATGATCAGTGTTTGATCATTTGCGATATGATCATTTGTTTGATCTTATATCTTTGTGATCATAGGTTGATCATTTTGTTTGACCAGAAGCAGGGCTTTTTGAGAAAAGCGTAGCTTTGTGGACGAGACTTCGTCGAGCCTCACACCCCGGAAATGGTCGAAACAGGAAGGATGCAGCAAGGTTCTAGGGAGTAGCGCCCCTTAGTGTATGTCATTCCTTCTGGATAAAGGTGGTATCATGGTATGGAGCCCAGATACTTAACCTCTGTGGTTGCTGCACAGTTATTATTACTTTGTGGTTTGTTGGAAATCGGGGATCCTCGGGAAGATCGGTGACGATCGGGGGATGGCATACGCGTGTCAGTAGTTACCTATTTTTGCAGAGGTAACCCGGCCTTGTGTTGGCAGAGATCTAACCGTAACGTTAGATTCTCGGGTCGTCTATTCCAGGGACGTACCCATCGTGGATAGGAAGTTCCTTAGCCTGACCATTTGTTGGAAATCCAAAGAAACAATACGTGACTTGTACGGTTTTAGTTGTAGAACCTGCCATCTAATATGGTAGCTATAGCAAGCATACTATAATGGTACCTATGCTGGCTAAGATTTATATTCTACTTTCGAAATGTTTTCTACACTATGCACTAATAATAATATCAAAAAAAGAATTTGATTTTTGCGTAGTAAGCATCTTTGACTATCATAAGAAGAAATCTCCTCCAAGTCTGCGTTTGCATTGTGTGTGTGGTGGGAGGTCTTATGGTAGTTTCATTTTCCAAAAGCATTTCGAATTGACTTAAAAAAATATTTTGTTGTTATAAAGAATAACTGTTTTACGATCTCACACCAGTCACCATGACTGACTCGGAGTTTATTGTTTCCCTTCTAAACTCTGGGTGCCCACAAATTTCCACACGGGCAGTCTAGAGTTAGATTATTAGGTTATCTGGATATTCTGGAGCTTTGGAGATAAGCTGGATGGCGAGGCGTAGTATTTGTATCTGATAGTATTTATTCCGCTGTGTATTCTGTATGAGGACAAGTTATATAACTGTCCATTGATGTGATGTATTGTATTGAGTCGTATATTGACTCTGATTGATGTATGTATAAACTGATATAGTTCTTTGTTTTAAAAGACTAATAATTATCTATTGTATATTGTTCCGCTGCGATGTGTAAGATTCTGATATTTTTTTCTGTCTGATGTTGTTCAGTTGTTCTTTCTTTATCTTCTTCTTCTCTTTTTCTTCTATCTTCTCTTCCTCCTCTTCTTTTAAATATTAAAGTTTCGCGTTTTCGCCATCCGATTGTTCGGCAATTGTTACAGTGGACGTAGCAGTGTCGGGTTTTCGGAAGACGGATTTGCGGGTCTTTACAGAAGTTATGATTTGAAAATTGAAAATAAAAACTTTCAATATAATTAAATTTAAGTTTTACATTATTAACATTTGATCTAAATATGTATGAATGCAATCTAGATAATAATGCTTGAAATAAAATCAATCTTATCAACACTAAATATAAGTATAAAAATATATTAATATAAATTAAGTGTTTGATAGTTAAGTTTAAAATAGAAATAAAAATAAGAATTTATGTTAGTAATAAATTTTATGGTTATATAAAAACATAAAGTAAACATTCAAGATCATTCTAGAAAAATATATTAACTATATGAATACATGTATATGCAAGAAAAATATATATTTGTTCATACAAAATTCAAAGTGGATAAGTATGTAAACATATAAATGGACAATTGCGTTTAATGCGATCATTTCTAGCACAGAACCAGATCATTTCGAAATACCTAAAAATCATTTCATTGCCACAAAAAATCTAGTCTGGTCAAAAGAAGAAAGATAAAAAAATCTCTGGCCAAAAGAAAATGTTTGTACCAGAAAATACCTATCTCCTGTAAACTTTGTTCTATGTATATCAATGTTCTCATTTCATTTCGTTCATCAAACTTAGCATTCCAGGAAATAAGAAATCATGTCATATTACAACTGAAACTTAAAACAACAACTAAACCAACAAGAAAACAAGCAAGAAGATTTAGAGAAAGAATCAAGCCAGCAGCTGTTCAACACAAAAGTGTTCTGTAACATCCCGAAAATTTTCGACTTTCGAAAATTCAACATCGATACTCACTTTATTGACTGCCGAACAATCGAATGCCGGAAACCCGAAAAGTTATGGTTTTAAGAAAGAAGAAAAAGGTAGAAGAAGAAGATAGAAGAAAAAGAAAGAAGAACAACAACACAACATCAGATACAGAAGCAATATCAGAATCTTACACATCGCAGCGGAACAATATATAATAGATAAATGAATAATCTTTAAACAAAGAACTATATCATTTTATACATACATCAATCAGAGTCATATACAACAATGGACAGTTATATAACTGGTCCTCATACAGAATACATAGCGGAATAAAATAATATCAGATACAAATACTACGTCTCGAACTCCAGCTTATCTCCAAGCTCCAGAATATCCAGAATATCCTGATAACATAACTCTAGGCTGCCCGTGTGGAAAATTTGTGGGCACCCAGAGTTTAGAAGGGAACAATAAACTCTGAGTCAGTCATGGTGACTGGTGTGAGATCGTAAAACAGTTATTCTTTAAAATAAACAACAGTATAATTTTAAAGTCAATCCGAAATGCTTTTGGAAAATGAAACTACCATAAGACCTCCCACCACACACACAATGCAAACGCAGAATTGGAGGAGATTTCTTCTTATGATAGTCAAAGATGCTTACTACGCAAAATCAAATCATTTTTGATATTATTATTAGTGCATAGTGTAGAAATCATTTCGAAAGTATAATATTAATCTTAGCCAACATACGACCAGTATCGTATGCCTACTATAGCTACTATGTTCAATAGCAGGTTACCGCCACATTCCATAGCAGGTAATACAACTAAAACCGTACATGTCGCGTATTGTTTCTTTGGATTTCCAACAAATGGTCAGGCTAAGGAACTTCCTATCCACGATGGGTACGTCCCTGGAATAGACGACCCGAGAAATAACCTAACATTACGGTTAGATCTCTGCCAACACAAGGCCGGGTTACCTCTGCAAAAATAGGTAACTACTGACACGCGTATGCCATCCCCCGATCATCACCGATCTTCCCGAGGATCCCCGATTCGCAACAAACCACATAGATAATAATAATGCAGTAACCACAGAGGTTAAGTATCTGGGCTCCATACCATGATACCACCTTTATCCAGAAGGAATGACATACACTAAGGGGCGCTACTCCCTAGAACCTTGCTGCATTCGTCCTGTTTCGACCATTTCCGGGGTGTGAGGCTCGATGAAGTCTCGTCCACAAAGCTACGCTTTCTACAAAAAGCCCTGCTTCGGGTCAAACAAAATGATCAACCTATGATCACAAAGATATAAGATCAAACAAATGATCATATCACAAATGATCAAACACTGATCATTTCACAGCAACACTCAGTATGCCACGTTACCAAATTGGGATATATCGCTGATAAATTTCAACTACATAACCTCTGAGCTCGTACGTCTCAGAGAAGGGTGTTAAGCTAAGAGAATAAATTCTCCGCCACCAACAGAAATGTATTTGAAAGAAATCAGCTTTATATCTCAAAGTGTAACGTCAGACACACAATCCATAAAAGTCTGTTCCGGGATCGAACAGAACCGAAGGCACTTCTCACGAAGCCCTTGCATTTCCGGATAATTTTCAATCACGTCAGGACTTCCCGTCACTAAGGGTGATAAAAACCTCTAAATCGAAGATCAGTCGATGTAGAGTAACTCGACGGTAATCCTTCCATTTTCAAAAATATCCGGTCTTCAACACCGGTCTTCAAATGCGATTCATAACGACGTATCACATATTCGGAATGGGTTATACGACCCCATGGTCCTTTCCCGGCTAACCCGAATAGTGAGCGTTTATTTAAAAACAAGTGTGGCATTCAAATTCATCCAATTCACAACAAAACATCCATTCAGGGTAATTATTGATAGTCGGTTATTTAACTATCAATAAAGATGCGCGACATCATCAGATTCCAAATAATTTTCCAAATTATTTCATCTTCAAAAATATCTTTACTAGATATAAAATTTCCACACTTCAAAAATAAATCAACGTTTATTTTTCTAAACAGTTTCCCTTTCCTTTATAAATTCCATATTGAATTTACATTTTTCGAATATCTACTAATATTCGATTTTCAATCGTTTCAAATATTCAATTTCGATTTATCTTTAAGAAGATAAAAGCTCAAAACGTTTCATTTCATTTTGGAAAAGTATTTCCATACTTATTTAAAAATAAGTATTTCACAAATCTATTTATTTTCAATATTTGAAAATATTCGATATACTTAAATCAATATTAAGTATACATTTCATTCTTTTAAGGAAATCATTCTTAAAACACATTTATTTGAGTCAAAACGAATGTTACGTAAAACATCGTTACGACGACTCGAAATCACTAGTATAGGGATTCGGAATTTAGGTAGATATATAAATCCCAATACTATATAAAACATTTCCTTTCGGAAATCATTTACTATAACAACAGTGTTATAGTCCACCATTTCCTTAAATTTCTCGAAAACGTCTATTTCAACAATAAATGTTGAAATCTATGATTTCGATATTCAATATAATTTAAAACATCGTTTAAAACAATTAACTTCATTTCAAATATCACTTCCCCAAAACCATATCTGTTTTACTTAACAATATATTCACTGTCCAAAATCGTGAATATAATTTACTTAACCCAATTTCAATCTTTTTCACACATTTTTATTTCAATAAAAATTCGCTATCCAAAATCGCGAATACATCTTCTTTGATAATCTTCTATATTTAATTTATCAAATTCAATCGATTTCGAATTTATAAACACGGTTATAAATTCTATTTCTATTTATAAAAACTTCCGTTTATAAATCTTCTTTATTTACCAATTCAATTCACAATTCAATTTATATACCACAATCCATATTATAAGTTAAATACTTATAATTTCATTTATTTACAAAGATCATTCTCTTAAAACTTTACAACTGTAAAATTTACCCTTTTATAAACCCATTTTAACGTCATTTCCAAATACTACATCAATTACAGATTGATTCCCAAAATTTTATCATTTCTAAATAATTTTCCTTATTCTTTCCAATTTATTCAATATTCTATTTTTAAAAGAATTCTTCAATTTGAAATCATTTTTACATTGATTTCCCAAGTTATTTCAATTCATAAATTTAATTTCTAATTGGACTTCCAACTTATTTCATTTTAAATAAATTCCTTTTGAAGAGAATAAATTTCTTTGTCTCTTTCAATCTATTTAAAAATCCAAATTTAAATTAAATTCTTCAATTTATAATCACTGTTTTATGAAATTCTTTTATTTAGCAATTTCACTTCATTCTGGAATTTATTCCATAAGATTATAAAAATTAACTTTTTATACTTTAAAAATTCCTTTCTTCAAAATTATTAAATTTCTAAAATTGATTCATTTAAAAATTTCTATTTTGATTTCAAAAATCCAATTTCGTATATTTTGGAATCCAATGATATCAAACATCCATTCGGCCAATTTTCGTTTTCAAACAATTCCCAATCATCAATATCATCGATCGTATCAATATAATCATTCACAGAATTATCATATCACAATATAATAAATTCACAACAATATTGAGGGGTCCAGTTGGATCCCTCCAACCTGTTTCCCTGCATCCAAAGACGTTAGCACAATACCAATTCCGCTCCAGTACGGAATTATCGCGATATATAGGTTTTTATAAATCCGCTTACTAACGGCGCAATAGGGTCTCATCCGCTATACGAGGCGGGAAATCATCAATCCAATATATACATATGCCAATATGTATATACTGCTATATATAGATATATCCTATCATATCTAATAGCACATCCAAATAGAAATCAAACAGTCAAAAATAACTGTAAAATCAAATTTCCTTCGAGTGAGAAAATCTCACCTTAGCATTAATTTTGCCATCCATTCACTTTAATCCTGATTTGGTTTTCCCGGTTTGACCTTGTATAAATATATATATTTCAAACTTTGTCAATATAAAGTAAATTTTCTATTTTACTGTTAAATAAAAAATCTATTTCCATAAATAATTTTGTTTAACTAGAATAAATTTTTAAACTAAAAATTCCTATCTGCATTTTAAAATATGTCTATCAAGTTTAAAACAAAACTGTTATATATAATTTTTCTGTAAAAACTATTTTCCAAAATCTTCCTATTACAAAACAGTTTATACCCTTGATTTATTTCAAACTAATTATTAATTTCTCCTTAAATAATTTTATTTAACTAAATAGATTAAATTCAAAACCAAACTTCTTTTAATAAATTAAATCAACTAAAATTTCTTTTTAACTAATTTACTAAATTAAAAATTTAAATCTATAACTAGATTCCCTTTTAACTTATACATATATAAATAAATTTTCCTGTTTATATTTATAAACTGAGTTAAATTTTTAAAGTGCAAAGAATGAACGAAATATACCTCACTGCGAATGTCGCCACCATCGCCTGAGTCGCCCTCCAGTCTGCTCGCGCTCACCATCGCGAACCCATAGCCTTGTCGAACGACCGGCCACGAAATTTGATCGCCTCCCTCCGTTTTGCCGCCGCCATACCCTATCGCGCTCGAGAGTCCACGCGCGCGCCAGTACGCTCGCCCACGAAGTCGCCTGAACCAATCTCCAGAACGCGAGTGCCAGCCTCCCATCGCCGCTCCAGCCCACGCGAACGCGAAACCCCCTTCTCCAAACGCCGCGCCTCGAACCCCGACGTCATCACTGAATTGCGACACCTCGCCACACATGCGCCTCAGTTCCACGCGAAACCCTAGTCACTCGCGCCCTCGAGCCGCCGATGTCTGCCATTTTTATTGTTATTTTCTTTTGAATTGGTTTCAAAACGTGAGGATTTGTATTCGAGAACGAAACTGAAGGGGAAAAACTCGTGATGCTCTGGCCATTTATTCGTTTTTCTCTGAATGATCGAAGTCAGGGAAAGGAGTATTTGAAAAATGAACTGAGGTATGGTTTGCACGATGATTTTCGTGAAACTAGGCGTGAATTTAGGCGTAATCCTAGGGGAGATAATGTGTTGCTGATATTGACCAATTTAAATTTTAAAATTTAAATTGAAGTCGATTAAATTTTCAATGCGTTTAATTATCGTGTGCTCACGTATCAACACCGAAAAATACGAAATTTGGAATCCGATAATAATTCGATATTACGGACCCAATGGAACTGGTTTCGTCGAATTCCGAGACTGTTTGAAAAATGACTATTTTTAACTATCGGTTAAACGATATAAATTTCAAAACTGATCAAACCAATTCGAAATTGGATTCTGAAGCTTCTGTTATCTTCAGAATTATCAACACGAGTTTTATAAGCTTTCCAAATATTTTTCTCTAGCTTTAAACTGAAGATTCAAAATTTTTATCCAGCATTAGATAGATTAAATTTTATAATTAAATCGTCAAATTCCAAGTTATATTCGGGATACAAATTAAATTATTGTTCAAATATTTAAAATAAATTAAATATTTTCAATTAAATTCGTTCAAAATTCTGGGTCGTTACAGACTTCCCTCCTTAAAAGAATTTCGTCCTCGAAATTACAAGTTAGGAAAAATGGTCCTTAACTCGTCTACTATTTTTCACAATCTAAATAGTCTTATCAATTCATCAAAACAAATCTCTCTACTAAAGATTCGTTATTAATTCATCTAAATTTTCAACTTCAATTACAGATTTTAAACAACATTGTTTTACTTCAAAATTCAAATTTAAGTTTAAATTCAAATTTCAACTTCAAAATTTTCTCAAAAATTTTCTAACACTCGAAATTTTCGAAAAATTTCGCCAGCGTCTCCTTTGCGCGGCTAATACGGCACGACTACAAAACGTCCCTACGGACTCTCAGATTTCAAAAAGAAAAAGAAAAAGCCAAGCGGCTAGACAAGAAATCATCAAAAACTCATATTATAATTCAAATACGTACCTTTTGTCGAGCAATTCAAATTACCTGTGAAATCAAATTCAATTTCCTTTATACCTGTATATCTACTAGCCATGATATCTAGTTACAGCATTCAATCATTTTGCAAACTCGATTACAAATTTTCAATATATACTTCTTATATTCTCTTTAAATTCGCTATTGAAGTTACATATTCAATTCCGTTCAAATTTTATTTGAATTCTATTTCACATTTCAATTTCTCATTTGAGTTCAATTCACAATTCCAATCTAATTTGGATTCAATTCACTTTCAATTCTGAAATATTGAATTTTTATCGGATTTCTTTTGTTCACTTCAAACTAATCTCAAAACTTTATTTTATTTCACACAATTCAAATTCGTTTCAATATTCAATTTTAACTCCAGTTTTATTTACTGACAAATTCAAAATGAATTTTAACATTCAACTTCATTTTCTTGTACTTGCAATTGCAAATTTATTTATTCATTCTCACATTCTTTCATTTTCAATTGAATCTCATCTCTATCGAATTTGCAAATATTTATAAGTCTTCAACTTACTTACATTCCATTATGAATTTTATCTTTTATTCATCTTTCATTTATAATTATTCAATTCAATTCATTTCTTACAAATTTGAAACGAATTTCAATTTTTAATCTCATTTTATTTAATTGATTCACTTGCAAATTTATTTGTTCATTCACAATTTTCATTCATTTTCATAATTCAGTACTCAATTCCAGAGTCTTTTCAACCTTTTCAAAACCATCTTGAAAACAATTCAAATTATCTTTTTGAATTTCCAAACAAAACCCAAATTTTTCAAACAACTTCCTTTTAAAACAATTTGGCAGCAATTTCTCTTTTGGAAACCCGAAAATGAACACCGGTGATGTCGCGATCATCATCGGAATTATTTTCCAGCGACCGAAAAGAGTTTAGAGCTTTCATCTTTCCAAAATACTTTTCAAAACCTTTGAAATTCATTTTTCAAATCAAAAGATTTAAATTTTCCAAATCTCCAAAATTTTCAAATTCTTTTCAAAACATTTCCAAATACTTCTCTGGAATTCCGTTTCAAATTATAAGTTACGTTTATAATTTACATTCCTTAATTTCATTTGTATGTAAATTTATTTCTTAACTTTGGAGTTATGATTTCAGTTTCTTATTTAGTTTAAATAGTAATGATAACATTTCAATATTATTACTTCCTAACATCCATGCAACCATATACTGTAAAAATTTACAGAAAATTATTTCTTTTGTATACAAAAATAGTTTTGGGTAAAATTATTTCATTCACCCTATTTAAAACAATACCATGCCGAATTGTTCTATTCGAGTGTTTAGAGATTCCTATCAATGATCGTTAATTACTCGTATTGACCAGAATCCATATACCACTCAACAAATCAATCATCACAATATAAAACAATTTTATATTCACTAACAAATACGCGCTCATATCTATTATTACACTCAACTCATTCTAGAGTACTGCTGACTCTATCTCTAATGAGTAACACCCAACAGAGCAGGGTTGTCGCTTAACCATATGCTCTGATACCACTTGTAACCTCCCGAAAATTTTCGACTTTCGAAAATTCAACATCGATACTCACTTTATTGACTGCCGAACAATCGAATGCCGGAAACCCGAAAAGTTATGGTTTTAAGAAAGAAGAAAAAGGTAGAAGAAGAAGATAGAAGAAAAAGAAAGAAGAACAACAACACAACATCAGATACAGAAGCAATATCAGAATCTTACACATCGCAGCGGAACAATATATAATAGATAAATGAATAATCTTTAAACAAAGAACTATATCATTTTATACATACATCAATCAGAGTCATATACAACAATGGACAGTTATATAACTGGTCCTCATACAGAATACATATGTAACAACCCGCAAATTCGTAGCCATTAATTATCGGCACTAGGTGATTAAATCGTTCGCCAATTCTTATCGGAATTCTATCGAGTTGAGATTCTTTTATAAAAATTGGTGAGAAATTGTTTTGGGCTTTAAATTTCTTTGGCCCGTTCCTTTTATCTTTGCTCTGAAAAAATAAAATAAATGGCGGCTTTGTTCTTCGTTTCTTCGATCTGAAAATTAGGGCTTTGATGTTTTCTTGTCGTCTGATGCTTTGTCGAGCTCGATTGCCTTGAGATAGTTTCGTTCTCTTCTTCGCTTGCTCCTTGGGACTCTGTTACCAATTGAAGCTTCTGCTTCGATCTTTGATTTGAAAATTTGAGCTTGGCCTCGTCTTCGTTCCTCTACGAATTAGGGCATTCTCAATTAGCTTCGTCGATCGTCTTCCCCTTTGCTCTCTGAAGATTAGGGATTTGCGAATATTCGAAGGCGTCGTTCATTTGGTGCTTGCGACTCCTTCTCTCGAGTTCGTCTCCGCTTCGAACGAGGTGAGTTGCTCACATCTAATTCTTACTTCAGATGCTTGGTTTTCTTGGCTATTCGATTTCGTTTAATATTGAGATTGATTACATTCAAGACTCTCGCGTTTGAACTCGTGTGTTGCCTTTGGTGTTTCTGTTCATATAGGGTTTGAAGCCCTTATTTTCGTTGTGGGTATTTCATGGCTTCGCCTGATAATTCTATGGCTTGTTGTTCGATTATTTCTGAATACTCGTGATTTTCCTGGCTTGTTTATATGAGTATATATGATGATTTCTTGGTTTTCTCGGCATTGATTTAGAACTTGGTTGACACCATGATTTCCACGGCTTTGATTTTGATTTTTGGCCATTACTGCAGTTCGATTATTTCACGTTGTACCGGTCCCTTTTTCGTTGGTTACTATTATCTCTTGACAGCCTCGAATTGCTTGATAAACTTTAGTGCTTTGATTTAATTGTTGTCAGTTTACAGAGGTGTTGTTACCACTCACATCTGCATTGCTTCATTGATAGTGTGGTCTTGAGTCAAATTCCATTAGCTTAATGTCATCATGCCATTATTCTAGAGTCTTGTACATTTGGGCTTGCATTGGTATTTAGTTGGAGTTCATGTAGAACAGACTGCATCGTTACTGCCTTTGTTGGGATGAGGATACATACGTGTTTGGGTCTATTACATTCACTGCTACAATCTGCATTCATGTAGCCTGGTGTTGTGTCATATACTGATGCACTTTAACCCAATTTGAGTTAATTGTATTCATTACTTGCCTGTTACATTAGCAGTGTCTTGACATCTAGGTCTGCACTCTTGCATTAGATAGTTGCCTGTATTCGAATCTTGAGAAGTGCTGGCTACCCTTGCACACGGTCACTGCCTTGTATTTGCAGTGCCTTATTGTCACTGTCTTGATTGGTTTCTGTCGTATTGGTATTGCTTAGCATTTATTGTTCCGGCCCATTGCTTCACTCGAAATCCAATACTTCACCATTTCATACCACTTCATTTTTATCACTGCACTATTATTTGCATATAAACTTGGATTCAGGTTGTACTTGTCGCTGTTTTGAGTCTGACATTTAGAAAGTTTCAATCTGTAGCCTACATTGTTGCCAGCTACATTCCATTGTCACCTGTGACATTACTTTGTATTAGAGTCTGTTGTTTTGGAGTTTTGTACTGGTGCCCTTGACTTGCGCATATGTGTTTGTTCTTTGCCTCATATCTGATGTTAAGGCCTTGCCTTCGTGGTCTGCATTTGCATGCCTGCCACTGATCGTAGGTCGAAGCCGTTCATGTGCTCGACTTTGACCATTTACTGTTGCATTTACATTTCGAGTCATGTTGACATTGTGGTGACTGTAGTATAGTTGCAGTCTGCCTTTGTCTTTATACCTGTTTGCCACTGCAGTGTCATTGTGGTGGTGACTTTATATTCTGTTGTGGCGAGGCGGTGCACGCGTGCGTGCACTGCAGCCACACAGAATTGACAGATTTTAATCGATATCTCTTTTATTCTTAATTCATCGACCTATTGCGTAATCCGTAGGCTGTATTGGCGAGGCAGTACACGTTAGCGTGTACTGCAGCCAATTAGCATTGATATTTTTAAATTGACATTTCAATTGCGTAAACTGCTTTGGATTTCTGTTTTGTGGATTAACACTGTTTAGTGTTATTTCTGCCGTTATCCAATTCTCGTATCGAGAGTTGGATATACGAGATTTCTGTGACTGTCATCTATATTGAGATTGATTATTATTGCTTCTATGCTCTAATAACTGATTTTGAATTAGACTGATCCGAGTATTATTTTCTTTTGAATGTAATACTCGGGTCAGACCGAGTATTTACAGGTTGTAGATTTTTAGCTTTGGGTTGCTGCTAGAGCTATGAAGACTTTTTATATCATTTGAAGTGGTCTTCGTCTTGTTGTAGTAGTCAGTGTGTCTGTTTTAAGATGATAATGTATTCATGTATATTAGTCGATAATGTACTTGTATATATAACTTCTTGAGTCGACAGTTGTAGTTGTATCATTTGTATTGTGTCAAATGTATTGTAACTGATATCAGTTATTGTATATATGAGACTTTTCGTTCCATCTGTATTCCGCATTTATGTTATCTGTGTTATTTTTATATTTATTGTCCTACACTATTATAGCCACTGTGTAGCAGCTTTGAGATTGTAACGGTATATTGGATTTCCTCTAAAAGATGAAATGCATGTTATTCTATCTGACATATCGGTGCTCGCACAAAGCAATTACATGGATGGTCGCTCCCCAACAGCCTTATTCTCCGTGCTAGTTGACAGCACTACACCGTAGTGTTCTTGGCTAGCGTGGGTATAGAGGTGGGGCGTCACAGCTTGGTATCAGAGCCTAAGGTTTAGGACAATTATAATACATAACTTAGATGGAACATGTGTTACAACTATTTGTCGATGTTTTATCTCTCATCTTTACATATGACTATTCTTGACTGTTAGGTATGAATTCCTAACGCTTATTCTTGTGTTTTCGGCTTTGAATTGATTTAGCCGATGTTGATTTTGTTTTAATTTGGCAAATTAAAGCCATTTTGACTTTTGGACTTTGTTCCACTTTTGTTCTATGCTATGAGTGTCATTGTGTACCTGTTACACTGTGATAAAAAATAGCTGGACCAGTTGCAAATTGAGTGACTTTGATTTCTCATTCACATCTAGTTTGAATCTCAGCGAGTTTGAACTCGATATTTTGTGGTTTTCTCATCTTGAATTCCATCCGACTTCGGTCACTTTGTTTTTGAGAAATTGCTAATTTCTTGATTTTTTTAAGACTCTGATTTTGGTTGCCGTTGGTTTCTTTGATAATGATGATTGATTCATTTTGTACTCGACTGCGGCTATTAATTGTTGACTTCGACATTGACTTGATTCTTACTTTTGTTGAAGTCAATTATGCATTTCTACTCGTTTTGCTTTGTTTTTCCAGTTGATATCGATTCTTCTTTCCTAATTAGTTGTTATCACCTTTATTGATTTTGATAACTTCTATTTCTGGAATTTTTGGTATTCCTACTTTGATGAATTTGGAATCGAATTCTTTGGATTCTATTCACATCTTCGTATGTGAATTCTTGTGATTGATTGTTTCTACAATCATTTTTGTGATTTGTCACTTTAAAAATATAAAGGTCTTCTATACTAATAGTAAATATTAAAATCCTTTTCTCCAAACAGTTTCAAAACTATTTTACTACAAAACTCTTTTTCTTAAACGGGTTTCCAATCTATTAGTATATACAAGCCTTTACTTCACTTGAATGAGAAATCGACTTAAACGACTTAGTAAAACGAGTGGTATGAAACGCTTGCGTTCACTTCGTCGGTTAACTCCTGGACTTGTTCGATTGAACCCTTTTCGTGACAATTTCCTAGTGAAGATTTACAGCTTGTTCGTAAATATTTAAGTTAAGCAAGTGGTTATGGGACATGAAGCTAAACTCATATATTTACTAGCTTGGTGTGATTGACACTTCTTTATGATCATGACGATCATTTTTATGATTTAGACTGGACCTCATCGGTGTGATTTCGTCTCACACATATCTCTTGGGCTTTGAGGATTGTCTAGACACCAGTGTGTGATTTCGTCTCACACATATTGCACGGTTAGACTAGGCCTCATCGGTGTGATTTCGTCTCACACATATCTCTTGGGCTTTGAGGGTTGTCTGGATACTCTTTGTGTGATTTTTATGATTTAGACTAGCAACTGTGCGATGTCTCTTTGTCTGCGAGGGAGACTAGACCCCGCTTTGTTGTAGGGTAGCGCCCTACGGTCTTCGGGCCATTCCTGTGTGAAAATTTAATGGATGGCTTCCATGAGATAGCGTCTCGTCATGTGATACCGGTCAGTGAGTTTTCATACTCCCATTTTTGTGATAGGCCTTTCCCCTTTTCTTTTTATGATTTAGACTAGCGATTATGCGATGTCTCTTTGTCTGCGAGGGAGACTAGACCCCGCTTTGTTGTAGGGTAGCGCCCTACGGTCTTCGGACCATTCCTGTGTGAAACTTTATTGGTTAGCCACCAAGAGATAGCGTCTCGTTCATGTGATACCGGTGTTTTGGAGTTTTCATACTCCCATTTTTATGCTAGGCCTTCCCCCCCTTCATGTGTTTTCTGGATTTCTTGTGATGATTTCTAGAATTTGTGCTTCACCAATTTTCGTGATTTCTATTGACAAGTTTCGTCAATTTATGTGTATTGGTGAATTCATGTGTTATTGACTTGTTATGAATACAAGTTTAGGGTATGATATCCCTTTCTATCTTTGAGAAGATTCTTGTGACATCTTTGATGAATGAAAATTCATTTGGTATTATATTCTGATGCCAGTTATTTTAATGAGACTTTGACGTGTTAACTTCGGTAACCGTCAATTTTGAAATGGATTTACAAGCGGTTCTCCCGCAACACTGATATTGCTAATTTAATCACGCGTTTTCAAAATTCTTTATTTTTAGAAGTTGTTTCAAAAATATAAATTAAAATTGTTTTCAAAATTTTTACAGTTTACAATTTTCAAAAGAACGAGGAAGCGATTTAAACGTTTCAGCAAAATCGAGGACTATGACCCCTTTCTTTTACTGATTCGCTTAATTCCGGACTTGTCCGTTTGAGAATGTGAAATGTTATTTTTAAAACACACAATTCTGCACTTTCAAGAAAACGATAAAGAGATTTAAACGATTTAGCAAAAGTAAGGAGTATGGAACCATACTTTTACTACTTCGGTTAATTCCGGACTCGTTAATTGAATATTTATGACTTCTGATTATCGTTTTTGATAATTAGATGTTTGTGTTTCTGATTATCGTTATTGATAATCAGATATTTGTGAAATTTGATTATCGTTTGAGATAATTAAATATTTTTCGATTTGATAATCGAATCTTTGTGATTTCTGATTATCGTTTTTGATAATCAGATATTTGTGAAATTTAATTATCGCCTGAGATAATTAAATATTTTTCGATTTGATTAATCGAATATTTGTGTTTCTGATTATCGTTTTTGATAATCAGATATTTGTGAAATTTAATTATCGCCTGAGATAATTAAATATTTTTCGATTTGATTAATCGAATATTTGTGTTTCTGATTATCGTTTTTGATAATCAGATATTTGTAAAATTTAATTATCGTTTGAGATAATTAAATATTTTTTGATTTGATAATCGAATCTTTGTGATTTCTGATTATCGTTTTTGATAATCAGATATTTGTGAAATTTGATTATCGCCTGAGATAATTAAATATTTTTCGATTTGATTAATCGAATATTTGTGTTTCTGATTATCGTTTTTGATAATCAGATATTTGTAAAATTTAATTATCGTTTGAGATAATTAAATATTTTTCGATTTGATAATCGAATCTTTGTGATTTCTGATTATCGTTTTTGATAATCAGATATTTGTGAAATTTGATTATCGTTTGAGATAATTAAATATTTTTCGATTTGATAATCGAATCTTTGTGATTTCTGATTATCGTTTTTGATAATCAGATATTTGTGAAATTTGATTATCGTTTGAGATAATTAAATATTTTTCGATTTGATAATCGAATCTTTGTGATTTCTGATTATCGTTTTTGATAATCAGATATTTGTGAAATTTAATTATCGCCTGAGATAATTAAATATTTTTCGATTTGATTAATCGAATATTTGTGTTTCTGATTATCGTTTTTGATAATCAGATATTTGTGAAATTTAATTATCGCCTGAGATAATTAAATATTTTTCGATTTGATTAATCGAATATTTGTGTTTCTGATTATCGTTTTTGATAATCAGATATTTGTAAAATTTAATTATCGTTTGAGATAATTAAATATTTTTCGATTTGATAATCGAATCTTTGTGATTTCTGATTATCGTTTTTGATAATCAGATATTTGTGAAATTGATTATCGTTTGAGATAATTAAATATTTTTCGATTTAATAATCGAATAATTGTGTTTCTGATTATCGTTTTTGATAATCAGATATTTGTGAAAATTCGATTATCGTTTTAGATGATTGAATATTTGCGATTTTGAGATTCGTGTTTCGTCTTTTTCTCTGACGATTCAGGTGAGTAATTTGATTTACTCACATTCAATTCGTGCAGTACGTGGTTTCTGCTCTGATTCCTTTTCTTTCAATTGCTAGAACTCGATTGATTCTTGCTTTTGATAGTCGTCTGATTTTGATTCCTTGATCCCCACGATGTTGATTCTTTTGATTTGAATCAGTCGAACCTTTTGATTTCATATCTAATACTCCCCTGCTGATATTTGCTTTGCTTATGCATTCGACATTGCCATGCTCTTATGGTTGTTACCTTTTGTCTAATTATTCCTTATGATTGCGAGGACGCAATTTCTTTAAGGAGGGGAGTCTGTAACAACCCGCAAATTCGTAGCCATTAATTATCGGCACTAGGTGATTAAATCGTTCGCCAATTCTTATCGGAATTCTATCGAGTTGAGATTCTTTTATAAAAATTGGTGAGAAATTGTTTTGGGCTTTAAATTTCTTTGGCCCGTTCCTTTTATCTTTGCTCTGAAAAAATAAAATAAATGGCGGCTTTGTTCTTCGTTTCTTCGATCTGAAAATTAGGGCTTTGATGTTTTCTTGTCGTCTGATGCTTTGTCGAGCTCGATTGCCTTGAGATAGTTTCGTTCTCTTCTTCGCTTGCTCCTTGGGACTCTGTTACCAATTGAAGCTTCTGCTTCGATCTTTGATTTGAAAATTTGAGCTTGGCCTCGTCTTCGTTCCTCTACGAATTAGGGCATTCTCAATTAGCTTCGTCGATCGTCTTCCCCTTTGCTCTCTGAAGATTAGGGATTTGCGAATATTCGAAGGCGTCGTTCATTTGGTGCTTGCGACTCCTTCTCTCGAGTTCGTCTCCGCTTCGAACGAGGTGAGTTGCTCACATCTAATTCTTACTTCAGATGCTTGGTTTTCTTGGCTATTCGATTTCGTTTAATATTGAGATTGATTACATTCGAGACTCTCGCGTTTGAACTCGTGTGTTGCCTTTGGTGTTTCTGTTCATATAGGGTTTGAAGCCCTTATTTTCGTTGTGGGTATTTCATGGCTTCGCCTGATAATTCTATGGCTTGTTGTTCGATTATTTCTGAATACTCGTGATTTTCCTGGCTTGTTTATATGAGTATATATGATGATTTCTTGGTTTTCTCGGCATTGATTTAGAACTTGGTTGACACCATGATTTCCACGGCTTTGATTTTGATTTTTGGCCATTACTGCAGTTCGATTATTTCACGTTGTACCGGTCCCTTTTTCGTTGGTTACTATTATCTCTTGACAGCCTCGAATTGCTTGATAAACTTTAGTGCTTTGATTTAATTGTTGTCAGTTTACAGAGGTGTTGTTACCACTCACAGCTGCATTGCTTCATTGATAGTGTGGTCTTGAGTCAAATTCCATTAGCTTAATGTAATCATGCCATTATTCTAGAGTCTTGTACATTTGGGCTTGCATTGGTATTTAGTTGGAGTTCATGTAGAACAGACTGCATCGTTACTGCCTTTGTTGGGATGAGGATACATACGTGTTTGGGTCTATTACATTCACTGCTACAATCTGCATTCATGTAGCCTGGTGTTGTGTCATATACTGATGCACTTTAACCCAATTTGAGTTAATTGTATTCATTACTTGCCTGTTACATTAGTAGTGTCTTGACATCTAGGTCTGCACTCTTGCATTAGATAGTTGCCTGTATTCGAATCTTGAGAAGTGCTGGCTACCCTTGCACACGGTCACTGCCTTGTATTTGCAGTGCCTTATTGTCACTGTCTTGATTGGTTTCTGTCGTATTGGTATTGCTTAGCATTTATTGTTCCGGCCCATTGCTTCACTCGAAATCCAATACTTCACCATTTCATACCACTTCATTTTTATCACTGCACTATTATTTGCATATAAACTTGGATTCAGGTTGTACTTGTCGCTGTTTTGAGTCTGACATTTAGAAAGTTTCCATCTGTAGCCTACATTGTTACCAGCTACATTCCATTGTCACCTGTGACATTACTTTGTATTAGAGTCTGTTGTTTTGGAGTTTTGTACTGGTGCCCTTGACTTGCGCATATGTGTTTGTTCTTTGCCTCATATCTGATGTTAAGGCCTTGCCTTCGTGGTCTGCATTTGCATGCCTGCCACTGATCGTAGGTCGAAGCCGTTCATGTGCTCGACTTTGACCATTTACTGTTGCATTTACATTTCGAGTCATGTTGACATTGTGGTGACTGTAGTATAGTTGCAGTCTGCCTTTGTCTTTATACCTGTTTGCCACTGCAGTGTCATTGTGGTGGTGACTTTATATTCTGTTGTGGCGAGGCGGTGCATGCGTGCGTGCACTGCAGCCACACAGAATTGACAGATTTTAATCGATATCTCTTTTATTCTTAATTCATCGACCTATTGCGTAATCCGTAGGCTGTATTGGCGAGGCAGTACACGTTAGCGTGTACTGCAGCCAATTAGCATTGATATTTTTAAATTGACATTTCAATTGCGTAAACTGCTTTGGATTTCTGTTTTGTGGATTAACACTGTTTAGTGTTATTTCTGCCGTTATCCAATTCTCGTATCGAGAGTTGGATATACGAGATTTCTGTGACTGTCATCTATATTGAGATTGATTATTATTGCTTCTATGCTCTAATAACTGATTTTGAATTAGACTGATCCGAGTATTATTTTCTTTTGAATGTAATACTCGGGTCAGACCGAGTATTTACAGGTTGTAGATTTTTAGCTTTGGGTTGCTGCTAGAGCTATGAAGACTTTTTATATCATTTGAAGTGGTCTTCGTCTTGTTGTAGTAGTCAGTGTGTCTGTTTTAAGATGATAATGTATTCATGTATATTAGTCGATAATGTACTTGTATATATAACTTCTTGAGTCGACAGTTGTAGTTGTATCATTTGTATTGTGTCAAATGTATTGTAACTGATATCAGTTATTGTATATATGAGACTTTTCGTTCCATCTGTATTCCGCATTTATGTTATCTGTGTTATTTTTATATTTATTGTCCTAAACTATTATAGCCACTGTGTAGCAGCTTTGAGTTTGTAACGGTATATCGGATTTCCTCTAAAAGATGAAATGCATGTTATTCTATCTGACATATCGGTGCTCGCACAAAGCAATTACATGGATGGTCGCTCCCCAACAGCCTTATTCTCCGTGCTAGTTGACAGCACTACACCGTAGTGTTCTTGGCTAGCGTGGGTATAGAGGTGGGGCGTCACAACATAGCGGAATAAAATAATATCAGATACAAATACTACGTCTCGAACTCCAGCTTATCTCCAAGCTCCAGAATATCCAGAATATCCTGATAACATAACTCTAGGCTGCCCGTGTGGAAAATTTGTGGGCACCCAGAGTTTAGAAGGGAACAATAAACTCCGAGTCAGTCATGGTGACTGGTGTGAGATCGTAAAACAGTTATTCTTTAAAATAAACAACAGTATAATTTTAAAGTCAATTCGAAATGCTTTTGGAAAATGAAACTACCATAAGACCTCCCACCACACACACAATGCAAACGCAGAATTGGAGGAGATTTCTTCTTATGATAGTCAAAGATGCTTACTACGCAAAATCAAATCATTTTTGATATTATTATTAGTGCATAGTGTAGAAATCATTTCGAAAGTATAATATTAATCTTAGCCAACATACGACCAGTATCGTATGCCTACTATAGCTACTATGTTCAATAGCAGGTTACCGCCACATTCCATAGCAGGTAATACAACTAAAACCGTACATGTCGCGTATTGTTTCTTTGGATTTCCAACAAATGGTCAGGCTAAGGAACTTCCTATCCACGATGGGTACGTCCCTGGAATAGACGACCCGAGAAATAACCTAACTTTACGGTTAGATCTCTGCCAACACAAGGCCGGGTTACCTCTGCAAAAATAGGTAACTACTGACACGCGTATGCCATCCCCCGATCGTCACCGATCTTCCCGAGGATCCCCGATTCGCAACAAACCACATAGATAATAATAATGCAGTAACCACAGAGGTTAAGTATCTGGGCTCCATACCATGATACCACCTTTATCCAGAAGGAATGACATACACTAAGGGGCGCTACTCCCTAGAACCTTGCTGCATTCGTCCTGTTTCGACCATTTCCGGGGTGTGAGGCTCGATGAAGTCTCGTCCACAAAGCTACGCTTTCTACAAAAAGCCCTGCTTCGGGTCAAACAAAATGATCAACCTATGATCACAAAGATATAAGATCAAACAAATGATCATATCACAAATGATCAAACACTGATCATTTCACAGCAACACTCAGTATGCCACGTTACCAAATTGGGATATATCGCTGATAAATTTCAACTACATAACCTCTGAGCTCGTACGTCTCAGAGAAGGGTGTTAAGCTAAGAGAATAAATTCTCCGCCACCAACAGAAATGTATTTGAAAGAAATCAGCTTTATATCTCAAAGTGTAACGTCAGACACACAATCCATAAAAGTCTGTTCCGGGATCGAACAGAACCGAAGGCACTTCTCACGAAGCCCTTGCATTTCCGGATAATTTTCAATCACGTCAGGACTTCCCGTCACTAAGGGTGATAAAAACCTCTAAATCGAAGATCAGTCGATGTAGAGTAACTCGACGGTAATCCTTCCGTTTTCAAAAATATCCGGTCTTCAACACCGGTCTTCAAATGCGATTCATAACGACGTATCACATATTCGGAATGGGTTATACGACCCCATGGTCCTTTCCCGGCTAACCCGAATAGTGAGCGTTTATTTAAAAACAAGTGTGGCATTCAAATTCATCCAATTCACAACAAAACATCCATTCAGGGTAATTATTGATAGTCGGTTATTTAACTATCAATAAAGATGCGCGACATCATCAGATTCCAAATAATTTTCCAAATTATTTCATCTTCAAAAATATCTTTACTAGATATAAAATTTCCACACTTCAAAAATAAATCAACGTTTATTTTTCTAAACAGTTTCCCTTTCCTTTATAAATTCCATATTGAATTTACATTTTTCGAATATCTACTAATATTCGATTTTCAATCGTTTCAAATATTCAATTTCGATTTATCTTTAAGAAGATAAAAGCTCAAAACGTTTCATTTCATTTTGGAAAAGTATTTCCATACTTATTTAAAAATAAGTATTTCACAAATCTATTTATTTTCAATATTTGAAAATATTCGATATACTTAAATCAATATTAAGTATACATTTCATTCTTTTAAGGAAATCATTCTTAAAACACATTTATTTGAGTCAAAACGAATGTTACGTAAAACATCGTTACGACGACTCGAAATCACTAGTATAGGGATTCGGAATTTAGGTAGATATATAAATCCCAATACTATATAAAACATTTCCTTTCGGAAATCATTTACTATAACAACAGTGTTATAGTCCACCATTTCCTTAAATTTCTCGAAAACGTCTATTTCAACAATAAATGTTGAAATCTATGATTTCGATATTCAATATAATTTAAAACATCGTTTAAAACAATTAACTTCATTTCAAATATCACTTCCCCAAAACCATATCTGTTTTACTTAACAATATATTCACTGTCCAAAATCGTGAATATAATTTACTTAACCCAATTTCAATCTTTTCCACACATTTTTATTTCAATAAAAATTCGCTATCCAAAATCGCGAATACATCTTCTTTGATAATCTTCTATATTTAATTTATCAAATTCAATCGATTTCGAATTTATAAACACGGTTATAAATTCTATTTCTATTTATAAAAACTTCCGTTTATAAATCTTCTTTATTTACCAATTCAATTCACAATTCAATTTATATACCACAATCCATATTATAAGTTAAATACTTATAATTTCATTTATTTACAAAGATCATTCTCTTAAAACTTTACAACTGTAAAATTTACCCTTTTATAAACCCATTTTAACGTCATTTCCAAATACTACATCAATTACAGATTGATTCCCAAAATTTTATCATTTCTAAATAATTTTCCTTATTCTTTCCAATTTATTCAATATTCTATTTTTAAAAGAATTCTTCAATTTGAAATCATTTTTACATTGATTTCCCAAGTTATTTCAATTCATAAATTTAATTTCTAATTGGACTTCCAACTTATTTCATTTTAAATAAATTCCTTTTGAAGAGAATAAATTTCTTTGTCTCTTTCAATCTATTTAAAAATCCAAATTTAAATTAAATTCTTCAATTTATAATCACTGTTTTATGAAATTCTTTTATTTAGCAATTTCACTTCATTCTGGAATTTATTCCATAAGATTATAAAAATTAACTTTTTATACTTTAAAAATTCCTTTCTTCAAAATTATTAAATTTCTAAAATTGATTCATTTAAAAATTTCTATTTTGATTTCAAAAATCCAATTTCGTATATTTTGGAATCCAATGATATCAAACATCCATTCGGCCAATTTTCGTTTTCAAACAATTCCCAATCATCAATATCATCGATCGTATCAATATAATCATTCACAGAATTATCATATCACAATATAATAAATTCACAACAATATTGAGGGGTCCAGTTGGATCCCTCCAACCTGTTTCCCTGCATCCAAAGACGTTAGCACAATACCAATTCCGCTCCAGTACGGAATTATCGCGGTATATAGGTTTTTATAAATCCGCTTACTAACGGCGCAATAGGGTCTCATCCGCTATATGAGGCGGGAAATCATCAATCCAATATATACATATGCCAATATGTATATACTGCTATATATATAGATATATCCTATCATATCTAATAGCACATCCAAATAGAAATCAAACAGTCAAAAATAACTGTAAAATCAAATTTCCTTCGAGTGAGAAAATCTCACCTTAGCATTAATTTTGCCATCCATTCACTTTAATCCTGATTTGGTTTTCCCGGTTTGACCTTGTATAAATATATATATTTCAAACTTTGTCAATATAAAGTAAATTTTCTATTTTACTGTTAAATAAAAAATCTATTTCCATAAATAATTTTGTTTAACTAGAATAAATTTTTAAACTAAAAATTCCTATCTGCATTTTAAAATATGTCTATCAAGTTTAAAACAAAACTGTTATATATAATTTTTCTGTAAAAACTATTTTCCAAAATCTTCCTATTACAAAACAGTTTATACCCTTGATTTATTTCAAACTAATTATTAATTTCTCCTTAAATAATTTTATTTAACTAAATAGATTAAATTCAAAACCAAACTTCTTTTAATAAATTAAATCAACTAAAATTTCTTTTTAACTAATTTACTAAATTAAAAATTTAAATCTATAACTAGATTCCCTTTTAACTTATACATATATAAATAAATTTTCCTGTTTATATTTATAAACTGAGTTAAATTTTTAAAGTGCAAAGAATGAACGAAATATACCTCACTGCGAATGTCGCCACCATCGCCTGAGTCGCCCTCCAGTCTGCTCGCGCTCACCATCGCGAACCCATAGCCTTGTCGAACGACCGGCCACGAAATTTGATCGCCTCCCTCCGTTTTGCCGCCGCCATACCCTATCGCGCTCGAGAGTCCACGCGCGCGCCAGTACGCTCGCCCACGAAGTCGCCTGAACCAATCTCCAGAACGCGAGTGCCAGCCTCCCATCGCCGCTCCAGCCCACGCGAACGCGAAACCCCCTTCTCCAAACGCCGCGCCTCGAACCCCGACGTCATCACTGAATCGCGACACCTCGCCACACATGCGCCTCAGTTCCACGCGAAACCCTAGTCACTCGCGCCCTCGAGCCGCCGATGTCTGCCATTTTTATTGTTATTTTCTTTTGAATTGGTTTCAAAACGTGAGGATTTGTATTCGAGAACGAAACTGAAGGGGAAAAACTCGTGATGCTCTGGCCATTTATTCGTTTTTCTCTGAATGATCGAAGTCAGGGAAAGGAGTATTTGAAAAATGAACTGAGGTATGGTTTGCACGATGATTTTCGTGAAACTAGGCGTGAATTTAGGCGTAATCCTAGGGGAGATAATGTGTTGCTGATATTGACCAATTTAAATTTTAAAATTTAAATTGAAGTCGATTAAATTTTCAATGCGTTTAATTATCGTGTGCTCACGTATCAACACCGAAAAATACGAAATTTGGAATCCGATAATAATTCGATATTACGGACCCAATGGAACTGGTTTCGTCGAATTCCGAGACTGTTTGAAAAATGACTATTTTTAACTATCGGTTAAACGATATAAATTTCAAAACTGATCAAACCAATTCGAAATTGGATTCTGAAGCTTCTGTTATCTTCAGAATTATCAACACGAGTTTTATAAGCTTTCCAAATATTTTTCTCTAGCTTTAAACTGAAGATTCAAAATTTTTATCCAGCATTAGATAGATTAAATTTTATAATTAAATCGTCAAATTCCAAGTTATATTCGGGATACAAATTAAATTATTGTTCAAATATTTAAAATAAATTAAATATTTTCAATTAAATTCGTTCAAAATTCTGGGTCGTTACATGTTCTCTATTCAAAGTTTCTCAAGTGCGTAAATGTAACGACCCCGGATTTTATATATAATTAAATTGATAATGAAAATTTATTTTTGAATTAAAATTGTAAAATTAAATGATAAAGTAATGCGAGTTTCCTCGAATTTAAATAAATTATGTATAAATCATTTGAATTTAAAAATATTAAATATATATATTTGGGCATATATGAGTAAATTGGAACTTATATATATATATATATAGTATTTGAATTTAAAATCATAAATAAATGTTTTAAAAAATGAAAATATATAAGTTATAAAGTAAATACATTTGATAAAAAAAATCTAATAACAAACTAAATATAGAAATTCAACTATATTTCAAAATGAATATAAAAATAATTAGTATTAAATTTAGAAATAAATAATCGAGATAGAGATAAATATAAAAATACATAAGATAAATTAGTTAAATTAAACAATATATTCATTTATATTACAAGATTATAAATTTTAAAACAAAATAAATACATGAATAAATTATAAACACATTAAATATGGAAATACATTCAAATATAAAGACAAATTAAAAACAAACAAAAGAAGGAAACAAATACATATGAAAATATGAAACAAGCAAACAAAAGAAAATAAAATACATGTGTGAAAGCTTGCATAGTAGCCACATCAAACTATCTCTATTTTGTACAGCCGAAATGAAGAAAAAGAGAGAATATTATAAATGAAAACATGGTAAAAGATAATAAATGCATATATCCATCAACCCCCAAACAAGTATACTTCAGTCTCTAAACCAAGGAAATATCCCTGTTAAGAAAGTGTACAAACAAATAATTCTTTTATCACTTGTACAATATAAATCATCACCCTGTAAACCTCATTTCTTATATACATCATCTTCTCATTTCAGTTCGATCATTTTAAAAAATTGAGATAATTTCATTTTAAACTCAAACAAACATCCACTTAAAACCATCAAACAATTAAAGAGAAAATCTGAGATCAAGTAAAGACTTGCAGTAACAAACTCAAGTAGTTTTCAACTTTGCAAAGTAAAAAATATTTCAACTTGAAGGCTTATGGAATCTAAAAATGTTTAAGGTGAGTAACATATAGTTTTTTTAAACTTGAATACATTGCTATTTGCTCTGTGTACATATGCTTGCATCAGTGATTGCTTTTTTTTTCTCTGTTTAGTTCCAGAGCACCAAATAACAAAGCAAAATTCAATTTTTTTTCTAATCAATATTAGGCTTGGTTTCAACACAAAACAGTTGTGTTCAAGTATGATTTAATTTAATATAAAGACAAATTGATCATTTTAAAAAATAGATAAGATTTTAGTCTTTACCATTTATTCAAATTTATATTTATTTTTGAAAGAAGTTATGATTTGAAAATTGAAAATAAAAACTTTCAATATAATTAAATTTAAGTTCTACATTATTAACATTTGATCTAAATATGTATGAATGCAATCTAGATAATAATGCTTGAAATAAAATCAATCTTATCAACACTAAATATAAGTATAAAAATATATTAATATAAATTAAGTGTTTGATAGTTAAGTTTAAAATAGAAATAAAAATAAGGATTTATGTTAGTAGTAAATTTTATGGTTACATAAAAACATAAAGTAAACATTCAAGATCATTCTAGAAAAATATATTAACTATATGAATACATGTATATGCAAGAAAAAAATATATTTGTTCATACAAAATTCAAAGTGGATAAGTATGTAAACATATAAATGGACAATTGCGTTTAATGCGATAATTTCTAGCACAGAACCAGATCATTTCGAAATACTTAAAAATCATTTCATTGCCACAAAAAACTAGTCTGGTCAAAAGAAGAAAGATAAAAAAATCTCTGACCAAAAGAAAATGTTTGTACCAGAAAATACATATCTCCTGTAAACTTTGTTCTATGTATATCAATGTTCTCATTTCATTTCGTTCATCAAACTTAGCATTCCAGGAAATAAAAAATCATGTCATATTACAACTGAAACTTAAAACAACAATTAAACCAACAAGAAAACAAGCAAGAAGATTTAGAGAAAGAATCAAGCCAGCAGCTGTTCAACACAAAAGTGTTCTCTGTTCAAAGTTTCTCAAGTGTGTAAATGTAATGATCCTGGATTTTATATATAATTAAATTGATAATGAAAATTTATTTTTGAATTAAAATTGTAAAATTAAATGATAAAGTGATGCGAGTTTCCCCGAATTTAAATAAATTATGTATAAATCATTTGAATTTAAAAATATTAAATATATATATTTGGGCATATATGAGTAAATTGGAACTTATATATATATATATAGTATTTGAATTTAAAATCATAAATAAATGTTTTAAAAAATGAAAATATATAAGTTATAAAGTAAATACATTCGATAAAAAAATCTAATAACAAACTAAATATAGAAATTCAACTATATTTCAAAATGAATATAAAAATAATTAGTATTAAATTTAGAAATAAATAATCGAGATAGAGATAAATATAAAAATACATAAGATAAATTAGTTAAATTAAACAATATATTCATTTATATTACAAGATTATAAATTTTAAAACAAAATAAATACATGAATAAATTATAAACACATTAAATATGGAAATACATTCAAATATAAAGACAAATTAAAAACAAACAAAAGAAGGAAACAAATACATATGAAAATATGAAACAAGTAAACAAAAGAAAATAAAATACATGTGTGAAAGCTTGCATAGTAGCCACATCAAACTATCTCTATTTTGTACAGCCGAAATGAAGAAACAGAGAGAATTTTTTAAATGAAAACATGGTAAAAGATAATAAATGCATATATCCATCAGCCCCCAAACAAGTATACTTCAGCCTCTAAACCAAGGAAATATCCCTGTTAAGAAAGTACAAACAAATAATTCTTTTATCACTTGTACAATATAAATCATCACCCTGTAAACCTCATTTCTTATATACATCATCTTCTCATTTCAGTTCGATCATTTTAAAAAATTGAGATAATTTCATTTTAAACTCAAACAAACATCCACTTAAAACCATCAAACAATCAAAGAGAAAATATGAGATCAAGTAAAGACTTGCAGTAACAAACTCAAGCAGTTTTCAACTTTGCAAAGTAAAAAATATTTCAACTTGAAGGCTTATGGAATCTAAAAATGTTTAAGGTGAGTAACATATAGTTTTTTTAAACTTGAATACATTGCTATTTGCTCTGTGTACATATGCTTGCATCAGTGATTGCTTTTTTCTTCTCTGTTTAGTTCCAGAGCACCAAATAACAAAGCAAAATTCAATTTTTTTTTCTAATCAATATTAGGCTTGGGTTTCAACACAAAACAATTGTGTTCAAGTATGATTTATATTAATATAAAGACAAATTGATCATTTTAAAAAATAGATAAGATTTTAGTCTTTAACATTTATTCAAATTTATATTTATTTTTGAAAGAAGTTATGATTTGAAAATTGAAAATAAAAACTCTCAATATAATTAAATTTAAGATCTACATTATTAACATTTGATCTAAATATGTATGAATGCAATCTAGATAATAATGCTTGAAATAAAATCAATCTTATCAACACTAAATATAAGTATAAAAATATATTAATATAAATTAAGTGTTTGATAGTTAAGTTTAAAATAGAAATAAAAATAAGGATTTATGTTAGTAATAAATTTTATGGTTATATAAAAACATAAAGTAAACATTCAAGATCATTCTAGAAAAATATATTAACTATAGGAATACATGTATATGCAAGAAAAAAATATATTTGTTCATACAAAATTCAAAGTGGATAAGTATGTAAACATATAAATGGACAATTGCGTTTAATGCGATCATTTCTAGCACAGAACCAGATCATTTCGAAATACTTAAAAATCATTTCATTGCCTCAAAAAATCTAGTCTGGTCAAAAGAAGAAAGATAAAAAAATCTCTGACCAAAAGAAAATGTTTGTACCAGAAAATACCTATCTCCTGTAAACTTTGTTCTATGTATATCAATATTCTCATTTCATTTCGTTCATCAAACTTAGCATTCCAGGAAATAAGAAATCATGTCATATTACAACTGAAACTTAAAACAACAACTAAACCAACAAGAAAACAAGCAAGAAGATTTAGAGAAAGAATCAAGCCAGTAGCTGTTCAACACAAAAGTGTTCTCTGTTCAAAGTTTCTCAAGTGCGTAAATGTAACGATCCCGGATTTTATATATAATTAAATTGATAATGAAAATTTATTTTTGAATTAAAAATGTAAAATTAAATGATAAAGTGATGCGAGTTTCCCCGAATTCAAATAAATTATGTATAAATCATTTGAATTTAAAAATATTAAATATATATATTTGGGCATATATGAGTAAATTGGAACTTATATATATATTATTTGAATTTAAAATCATAAATAAATGTTTTAAAAAATGAAAATATATAAGTTATAAAGTAAATACATTCGATAAAAAAAATCTAATAACAAACTAAATATAGAAATTCAACTATATTTCAAAATGAATATAAAAATAATTAGTATTAAATTTAGAAATAAATAATCGAGATAGAGATAAATATAAAAATACATAAGATAAATTAGTTAAATTAAACAATATATTCATTTATATCACAAGATTATAAATTTTAAAACAAAATAAATACATGAATAAATTATAAACACATTAAATATGGAAATACATTCAAATATAAAGACAAATTAAAAACAAACAAAAGAAGGAAACAAATACATATGAAAATATGAAACAAGTAAACAAAAGAAAATAAAATACATGTGTGAAAGCTTGCATAGTAGCCACATCAAACTATCTCTATTTTGTACAGCCGAAATGAAGAAAAAGAGAAAATTTTATAAATGAAAACATGGTAAAAGATAATAAATGCATATATCCATCAGCCCCCAAACAAGTATACTTCAGCCTCTAAACTAAGGAAATATCCCTGTTAAGAAAGTGTACAAACAAATAATTCTTTTATCACTTGTACAATATAAATCATCACCCTGTAAACCTCATTTCTTATATACATCATCTTCTCATTTCAGTTCGATCATTTTAAAAAATTGAGATAATTTCATTTTAAACTCAAACAAACATCCACTTAAAACCATTAAACAATCAAAGAGAAAATATGAGATCAAGTAAAGACTTGCAGTAACAAACTCAAGCAGTTTTCAACTTTGCAAAGTAAAAAATATTTCAACTTGAAGGCTTATGGAATCTAAAAATGTTTAAGGTGAGTAACATATAGTTTTTTTAAACTTGAATACATTGCTATTTGCTCTGTGTACATATGCTTGCATCAGTGATTGCTTTTTTCTTCTCTGTTTAGTTCCAGAGCACCAAATAACAAAGCAAAATTCAATTTTTTTTTCTAATCAATATTAGGCTTGGGTTTCAACACAAAACAGTTGTGTTCAAGTATGATTTATATTAATATAAAGACAAATTGATCATTTTAAAAAATAGATAAGATTTTAGTCTTTAAAATTTATTCAAATTTATATTTATTTTTGAAAGAAGTTATGATTTGAAAATTGAAAATAAAAACTCTCAATATAATTAAATTTAAGATCTACATTATTAACATTTGATCTAAATATGTATGAATGCAATCTAGATAATAATGCTTGAAATAAAATCAATCTTATCAACACTAAATATAAGTATAAAAATATATTAATATAAATTAAGTGTTTGATAGTTAAGTTTAAAATAGAAATAAAAATAAGGATTTATGTTAGTAATAAATTTTATGGTTATATAAAAACATAAAGTAATCATTCAAGATCATTCTAGAAAAATATATTAACTATAGGAATACATGTATATGCAAGAAAAAAATATATTTGTTCATACAAAATTCAAAGTGGATAAGTATGTAAACATATAAATGGACAATTGCGTTTAATGCGATCATTTCTAGCACAGAACCAGATCATTTCGAAATACTTAAAAATCATTTCATTGCCACAAAAAATCTAGTCTGGTCAAAAGAAGAAAGATAAAAAAATCTCTGACCAAAAGAAAATGTTTGTACCAGAAAATACCTATCTCCTGTAAACTTTGTTCTATGTATATCAATATTCTCATTTCATTTCGTTCATCAAACTTAGCATTCCAGGAAATAAGAAATCATGTCATATTACAACTGAAACTTAAAACAACAACTAAACCAACAAGAAAACAAGCAAGAAGATTTAGAGAAAGAATCAAGCCAGCAGCTGTTCAACACAAAAGTGTTCTCTGTTCAAAGTTTCTCAAGTGCGTAAATGTAACGATCCCGGATTTTATATATAATTAAATTGATAATGAAATTTATTTTTGAATTAAAATTGTAAAATTAAATGATAAAGTGATGCGAGTTTCCCCGAATTCAAATAAATTCTGTATAAATCATTTGAATTTAAAAATATTAAATATATATATTTGGGCATATATGAGTAAATTGGAACTTATATATATATATTATTTGAATTTAAAATCATAAATAAATGTTTTAAAAAATGAAAATATATAAGTTATAAAGTAAATACATTCGATAAAAAAAATCTAATAACAAACTAAATATAGAAATTCAACTATATTTCAAAATGAATATAAAAATAATTAGTATTAAATTTAGAAATAAATAATCGAGATAGAGATAAATATAAAAATACATAAGATAAATTAGTTAAATTAAACAATATATTAATTTATATTACAAGATTATAAATTTTAAAACAAAATAAATGAAATACATGAATAAATTATAAACACATTAAATATGGAAATACATTCAAATATAAAGACAAATTAAAAACAAACAAAAGAAGGAAACAAATACATATGAAAATATGAAACAAGTAAACAAAAGAAAATAAAATACATGTGTGAAAGCTTGCATAGTAGCCACATCAAACTATCTCTATTTTGTACAGCGAAATGAAGAAAAAGAGAAAATTTTATAAATGAAAACATGGTAAAAGATAATAAATGCATATATCCATCAGCCCCCAAACAAGTATACTTCAGCCTCTAAACCAAGGAAATATCCCTGTTAAGAAAGTGTACAAACAAATAATTCTTTTATCACTTGTACAATATAAATCATCACCCTGTAAACCTCATTTCTTATATACATCATCTTCTCATTTCAGTTCGATCATTTTAAAAAATTGAGATAATTTCATTTTAAACTCAAACAAACATCCACTTAAAACCATCAAACAATCAAAGAGAAAATCTGAGATCAAGTAAAGACTTGCAGTAACAAACTCAAGCAGTTTTCAACTTTGCAAAGTAAAAAATATTTCAACTTGAAGGCTTATGGAATCTGTAACGATCCAGAATTTTAAACGAATTAAATTGAGAATATTTAATTAATTTTAAATATTTGAATGGTGATTTAATTTGAATCCTCGATATAAATTCAATTTTGGCGATTTAATTACAGAATTTAATCTATTGATGTTGAATAAAATTTAAATCTTCAATTTAAAGTTGAAGAAAAATATTTCGAAAGCTTTTAAAATTCGTATTGATAATACCGAAGCTAATCGAACTATCAGGATTGAATTTGAAACTGTTCCGTTAAGTTTTGAATTTAATTGTTCGAATCGATATTTAAAATAGTCAAATTTCAGACTGTCTCGGAATTCGACGAAACCCATTCCATTGGGTCCGGAATATTGTATTATTGCCGGGTTTCAAATTTCGTATTCTTCAGAGTTGTTTTGTGACCGTACGATTAGAAAATGCATTGAATTTTTATCGAAATTCAATTTGAATTTTTAAATTTTTAAATTGGTCAACGTCAACACGTTTCGTTCCTAAACTTACGCCTACAATCATGCAGAGAACAAGGAAGAAAATCGAGCAACCCATCCCTCTTCGATTTTTAATAACAGTTCGTCCCTTCTCTTTTGCTCTGCTCAAAATCAAAATGAAAATGGCCGCCTCTTTTCATTTAAAAGAAAACAAGTAACGAAAATAGTTTCGTTCGAATCCTCTTCAGCAAATTAAAAATCAAAACGAATATAAACTGGCCGAAGCCCTTCTCCTCCTTCAAATTTCGTTATTCCACATTCGTTCGAGTCAAAAATCGCGGTACATCTAATTCGAAAACGAAAAAAAAATCGCGAGCATGTGAGCAATGAAATCGAGCAAGGAGGGTCGCGATTCAAGGGAAAGTCGGTGACGCGAGGCGAGGCTAGGATTTGGGGGTCGCGAGTGCGAGGCCAGGCATTCGCGAACGCGGCAGCGGCGAGTAGGAGGAGGGGGCGATGTGAATCTGGAGGTCGCGTTGTCTTTGGTTCTCGAGCAGGCTGCGAGTCTTGGGTTCGTCCACATCGATGTGGCATTGGGGAAACTCGCGATTGGACTCGAGGTCGCGGCGGCACGAAGGGGCTAGGGCAGTGGCGTACCCTAGTTTCTATCGCGTGGGGAGGCGCGCGACAAGGGGCAGGTGATGATGTCGACCAACTTGGGGGTGCGAGCCTGGGTTTCGAGCAGAGGAGCAGTGAGGTTCGATCTCTTTTGTTTTTGAATATCTGTTAAATTCGATGTTAAAAAAAAAAATATACATGCATACAGAATTTGAAAATATATATCTTAGGATAATTCAATTTTTATCACATTTTAAAAGTTACTTAAGATTTAAAATTGGTAATTTTAATTTGTTGATTTAACTTTCCGTTTATCAGAAAATCTTACGGTAAAGGAAGTTTATATATTCGTTTGTACAGAAGCAGAAAGAAGAAATTTTACTTAAGCAAATTTAATAAAGGAAATTGATTTGAGTTAAAGATATTTTTTTTTAAGTAAAATTTTGGTTGGATAGATTTATTTAAAAGGAATCGGTTCGAATTATAAATTTTTGTTAAATAAATTTATTTAAAAGAAATTAGTTAAAAGTCAAACCATCGGTTAATTAAATTGATCAAACGAAAAATTGTTATTCGATTAATTCGAATTTTTAATAAATTGTATAAACTGTTTATACTAGGGCTGAAATGAAGAAACAGCCGAAAATGGAAATGGATTGCTAATAAAAGCGAAGGTGAGATTTTTTTCTCACTCAAATGAAGTTGGATTTTGATTGACTGATTGATTGCTGTTTGTATTAGATATAGTAGGATATCTATTATATATAGCAATATATACATATTGGCATATGTATATATTGGATTGATGATTTCCCGCCTCGTATAGCGGATGAGACCCTATTGCGCCGTTAGTAAGCGGATTTATAAAAACCTATATACCGCGATAATTCCGTACTGGAGCGGAATTGGTATTGTGCTAACATCTTTGGATGCAGGATAACAGGTTGGAGGGATCCAACTGGACCCCTCACTTTGATTGAATTTATTTATACTGTGATATGAATCTGTGAATGATTATATTGATGTTATTGATCATATCGATGTCTGGAAAATTGTTGAAAGCTAAAATTTAGCTGAATGGATGTTTGATATCATTGGATTCCAAAAATAAACGAAATTGAATTTTTGGAAATCAAAATAGAAACTTCTAAGTGAATTTGATTTTTGAAATTTAATAAATTCGAAGAAAGGAATTTTAAAGTATAAAAAGTTAATTTTTATAATCTTATCGAATTTATTTCCAGAATAAAGTGAAAATGTTAAATAAATGAATTTCATATAATAGTGATTTTTAAATTGAGGAAATTAATTTAAAATCTGGATTTCTAAATAGATTGAAAGAAGACAATAGAAATTTATTTTCTTTAAAAAGAATTTATTTAAAAGGAGATAAGTTGGAAATCCAATTAGAAATTTAATTGGTAAATTGAAATGATTTTGGAAATCAATGTAAAATGAGTTCAATTTAAAGAATCCATTTAAAAACAGGATATTGAATAATTTGAAGGAAGATAAGGAATTTATTTTAGTAAGGATGAATATAATTAGAAATCAATCTATAATTGATTTAATATTTGGAAATGAAATTTTGAGAAATCAGTATGGGAAGTTTATTTAAAGTTGAGAATAAATTTAGAAATCAATATCGAAATTGATTTGGGATTGAAGTTTTATAAATAGAATTGGAATTTATAAAAGTTGTTTATAAACCCAAAGTCACTTATTTTGATAAGTTAAATATAGAAGTTGATAAAAGAAGGTTTATAAGTCGAAATTGTTATTAAAAAGAGAAATAGAATTTATAAACGTGCTTATAAATTCGAAAATAGATTGAATGTGATAAATTTAATATAGAAGATTATTTAAGAAGATATATTCACGATTTCGAATAGCGAATTTTTATTGAAATAAAAATGTGTAGGAATGATTGAAATGGGGTTAAGTAAATTTTATTCACGATTTTGGACAGTGAATATATTGTTAAGTAAAATGGATTCATTTTTGAAGAAGTAATATTTTAAAAAATGAAGTTAAACATTTTAAAAGTGTTTTAAAATGTGTTATGAATCGAAACCATAGATTTCAACATTTATTGTTGAAATAGACATTTTTGAGAAACTTAAGGAAATGGTGGACTATAACACTGTTGTTATAGTAAATGATTTCCGGAAGGAAATGTTTTATATAGTATTGGGATTTATATATCTATCTTAATTTCGAATCCCTATACTAGTGATTTCGAGTCGTCGTAACGATGTTTTACGTAACATTCGTTTTGACTCAAATAAAGGTGTTAAAAGAATATTTTCCTTAAAGAATGAAATTATACTTAATTTGATTTAAGTATATCGAATATTTTCCAAGTGTTGAAAATAAATGAATTGTGAATTGCTGACTTATTTTTAAATAAGTATGGAAATGTTTTCCAAAACGAAATGAAATGTTTTGAGAATTTATCTTCTTAAAGATAAATTGAAATTGAATATTGAAAACGATTTGAAAATCGAATATCAGTAGATATTCGAAAGTATAAATTCAATACGGAATTTATAGAAGAAAGCGAAGTTGTTTAAAAATAAATATTGATTTATTTTTGAAGTGTGGAAAATTTATATCTAGTAAGATATTTTTGAAGATGAAATAATTTGGAAAATTATTTGGAATCTGATGATGTTGCGCATCTTTATTGATAGTTAAATAACCGACTATCAATAATTACCTTTAGATAGGTATTTGTTGTGAATTGGATGAATTTGAATGCCACACTTATTTTTGAATAATCGCTCACTATTCGGGTTAGCCGGGAAAGGACCATGGGGTCGTATAACCCATTCCGAATATGTGATACGTCGTTATGAATCGCATTTGAAGACCGGTGTTGAAGACCGGATATTTTTGAAAACGGAAGGATTACCGTCGAGTTACTCTACATCGACTGATCTTCGATTTAGAGGTTTTATCACCCTTAGTGACGGGAAGTCCAGACGTGATTAGAAATTTATCCGGAAATGCAAGGGCTTCGTGAGAAGTGCCTTCGGTTCTGTTCGATCCCGGAACAGACTTGTATGGATTGTGTGTCTGACGTTACAATTTGAGATATAAAGCTGATTTCTTTCAAATACATATCTGTTGGTGGCGGAGAATTTATTCTCTTAGCTTAACACCCTTCTCTGAGACGTACGAGCTCAGAGGTTATGTAGTTGAAATTTATCAGCGATATATCCCAATTTGGTAACGTGGCATACTAAGTGTTGCTGTGAAATGATCAGTGTTTGATCATTTGTGATATGATCATTTGTATGATCTTATATCTTTGTGATCATAGGTTGATCATTTTGTTTGACCCGAAGCAGGGCTTTTTAAGAAAGCGTAGCTTTGTGGACGAGACTTCGTCGAGCCTCACACCCCGGAAATGGTCGAAACAGGACGAATGCAGCAAGGTTCTAGGGAGTAGCGCCCCTTAGTGTATGTCATTCCTTCTGGATAAAGGTGGTATCATGGTATGGAGCCCAGATACTTAACCTCTGTGGTTACTGCATTATTTTTCTATGTGGTTTGTTGGAAATCGGGGATCCTCGGGAAGATCGGTGACGATCGGGGGATGGCATACGCGTGTCAGTAGTTACCTATTTTTGCAGAGGTAACCCGGCCTTGTGTTGGCAGAGATCCGGTTAGGTTCTCGGGTCGTCTATTCCAGGGACGTACCCATCGTGGATAGGAAGTTCCTTAGCCTGACCATTTGTTGGAAATCCAAAGAAACAATACGAGCCTTTACGATTTCAATTGTATAACCTGTCTCCTCAGGAGGCAGCTATAGCAGGCATAATATAATGGTACCTATGCTGGCTAAGATTTATATTCTACTTTCGAAATGTTTTCCACTATGCACTAGTAATAATATCAAAAAGAATTTGATTTTTGCGTAGTAAACATCTTTGACTATCATAAGAAGAAATCTCCTCCAAGTCTGCGTTTGCATTGTGTGTGTGGCGGGAGGTCTTATGGTAGTTTCATTTTCCAAAAGCATTTCGAATTGACTTTAAAATTATCCTGTTGTTTATTTTAAAGAATAACTGTTTTACGATCTCACACCAGTCACCATGACTGACTCGGAGTTTATTGTTCCCTTCTAAACTCTGGGTGCCCACCAATTTCCACACGGGCAGCCTAGAGTTATATTATCAGGATATTCTGGATATTCTGGAGCTTTGGAGATAAGCTGGATGACGAGACGTAGTATTTGTATCTGATAGTATTTATTCCGCTGTGTATTCTGTATGAGGACAAGTTTATATAACTGTCCATTGTTGTTTATTGACTTTGATGATATGATGTGATGTAATAACAAATATAATTCTTTGTTTTTAAATGATATTCATTTATCTATTATATATTGTTCCGCTGCGATATGTGAGATTCTGATATTGTTTTCTGCTTCTGTATCTGATGTTGTGTTGTTGTTCTTCTTTCTTTCTTCTTTTTCTTCTTCTTCTACTTTTTCTTTTTCTTAAAACCCTCACTATTGGAGTTTCCGGCACTCGATTGCTCGGCAGTCGATAAAGTGAGTATCGATGTCGAATTTTCGAAAGTCGAAAATTTCAGGATGTGACAAAGTGGTATCAGAGCGTATGGTTAAGCGACAACCCTGCTCTGTTGGGTGTTACTCATTAGAGATAGAGTCAGCAGTACTCTAGAATGAGTTTGAGTGTAGTAATAGATATGAGCGCGTATTTGTTAGTTAATATAAATTTGTTTTGTATTGTGATGATTGGTTTATTGAGTGGTATATGAACCTTCGTCGGCACAGTCTTGCAAAACTGTATCGAAGGGGTTTCTAAACACTCGAATAGAACAATTCGGCACAGTATTGTTTTGAATAGGGTAAATGAAATAATTTTACTCAAATCTATTTTTGTATATAAAAGAAATGATTTTCTGTAAATTACTATAGTATATGGTTGCATGGTTGCTAGAAGTAATAATATTAAACTATTATCATTAAAATTAAATGAGAAATTGGAATTATAACTCCAAATTTAAGAAATGAATTCATATACAAGTGAAATTAAAGAATGTAAATTGTAAATGTGAATTGTAATTTAAAACGGAATTCCAAAGAAGTATTTGGAAATGTTTTGAAAAGGATTTGAAATTTTTGGAGATTTGGAAAGTTTAAATTCTTTTTGATTTGAAAATAAATTTCGAAGGTTTTGAAAAGTATTTTGGAGAGATAAAAGCTCTAAACTCTTTTCGGTCGCTGGAAAATAACTTCGATGATGACCGCGGCATCGTTGGTGTTCATTTTCGGGTTTCCAAAAGAGAAATTGCTGTCAAATTGTTTTAAATAGGAGTTGTTTGAAAATTTGGGTTTTTGTTTGGCAAATTCAAATGGAATTTGAATTGTTTTCAAATGGTTTTGAAAAAGTGGAAACGACTCTGGAATCCTATTTCAAATACTTACGAAATATTAATAAGTTGATAACTTATAGAATATTGAAATTTGATTAGAATGAAATTCAAATTGAAAAACGAATGAATTAGTGAATGAATGAATAAATTGCGATTGCAAGTGCCAGAAAATGAAATTGAATGTTAAAATTCATTTTGAAATTGAAATGGTGAATTGAATTTAAATAGAATTGAAAATGTGAATTAAATTCAAATGAATGTGAAATGTAAGGTTGAACGAAAATAGATATATAACTTCAACAGTGAAGTAAAAAAAAAAATAAAAAAAATAAAAAATAAAAAAAATGATATAAGTAGTTTATATTGAAAATTTTGTAATTAAATTTGCAAAATGATTTGAATGATGTGACTAGATATAATGGCTAGTAGGATATACAGGTATAAAGGAATTGAATTTGATTTCACAGATAATTTGAATTGCTCGAAAAAGGTACGTATTTGAATTATAATATGAGTTTTTGATGATTTCTCTCTAGCCGCTTGGCTTTTTCTTTTTCTTTTTGGAATCTGAGAGTCCGTAGGGACGTTTTGTAGTCGTACCGTATTAGCCGCGCAAAGGAGACTGTGACGACTCGGGTTTTGCCCGCTCGAAAATCAACATCCATACTTCACATTGTACTAGAATGCCGCAGATTCGACCGTACAAATCCGATTCGCCGGAGCTATAACACAATTAAGTAAACAACACAGCGGAAATAAAAGAATAATACATTGATATACAATATCTGATACAATAGAGTGATACAATGAATATCAATATACATCAGAGATATGATACAACAAATAGCAGCGGAAAAGAAAAGATAACAACAGCAACGGATAGAATATCTCCAATAGAATGCTCCAATCCATAGCTAGCGAAAACAAGGTCAGTCGTCCAAGAACTGACTAGCTCCAGATAATCTACTAAACCTGAATATCTGAAAAGAAACCCAACTCTAGACTGCTCGTGTGGAAAATTATGAGCACCCAGAGTTTAGGAAGGGAACAATAAACTCCGGATCAGTCATGGGACTGGTGTGAGCAACAAAAACAGTTTATCTTTAAACAACAACAAAAGATTTTTAAACATTGAAATCCGCAATGCTTTTGGAAAATGAAACTACCATAAGACCTCCCGCCACACACACGATGCAAACGCAGAATTGGAGGAGATTTCTTCTTATGATAGTCAAAGATGCTTACTACGCCAAATCATCTTGATATTATTATTAGTGCATAGTGCAGAAAAACATTTCGAAAGTATAATATTAATCTTAGCCAACATACGACCAGTATCGTATGCCTACTATAGCTACTATGTTCAATAGCAGGTTACCGCCACATTCCATAGCAGGTAATACAACTAAAACCGTACAAGTTCCGTATTGTTTCTTTGGATTTTCCAACAAATGGTCAGGCTAAGGAACTTCCTTCCGCCGCATGGGATCGCCTCTGGCGGGACGTCCCGAGAGACAAACTGCTCTCTGCCAAACAAGGCCGGGTTACCCCTGTAACAGGTAACTCACGAATATGCCACCTCCCGGTCCTTTGGGACCTTTATCCGAGCTCGGTATCCAACATCACACATCATAAAGTGTATCCACATGAGTAAGTATCTGGGCTCCATACCATAATACCACCCCTTTCCAGAAGGAAATGACATACCCTAAAGGGCGCGACCCTCATAACCTTGCCGCAACGATCCTGTTTCGACCATTTCCGGGTAGTGAGGTCCTGACGAAGTCTCGTCCACAAAGCTACGCTTTTTCAAAAAGCCACGCTTTGGGTCAACAGATGATCAACCTATGATCACAAAGATAAATGATCAAACAAATGATCATATCACAAATGATCAAACACTGATCATCACACAGCAACACTCAGCATGCCACATTACCAAATTGGGATATATCGCTGATAAATTTCAACTACATAACCTCTGAGCTCGTACGTCTCAGAGAAGGGTGTTAAGCTAAGAGAATAAATTCTCCGCCACCAACAGAAATGTATTTGAAAGAAATCGGCTTTATATCTCAAAGTGTAATGTCAGACATACAATCCATACAAGTCTGTTCCGGGATCGAACAGAACCGAAGGCACTTCTCACGAAGCCCTTGCAAATCCGGATAATTTCCAATCACGTCCGGACTTCCCGTCACTAAGGATGATAAAACCTCTATATCGGGGATCAGCCGATGCAGAGTAACTCGACGGTAATCCTTCCGTTTTCAAAAATATCCGGTCTTCAACACCGGTCTTCAAATGCTATCCATATACGACGTATCACATATTCGGAATGGGTTATACGACACAAAGGTCCTCTCCCGGCTAAACCGAATAGTGAGCGCGATATTTAAAACATATGGATATTGGGATTTCAGTTAAGTCACAACTTATTACCCAAACTTCCTTTTTAAATGGTTTTAATCGATTACCATTTTAAATCTTTAAACAAAAAGATTCATTTTAAACAACCTTCAACGGTTTAAACAATTTCCACATTTTAATCTTTTAAACAAAAGATTCATTCACAGATTTTCCAAATTAATTTCCATTTCAATTTGATTAACTCGTTAAATCTTTAAATCAAAGATTTAACTTATAGCTTTCAAAACAATCCCATTTCAAATGATTTAAACCAATCACCATTTTAAATCTGTTAAGAATAAACAGATTCAATTCATAGCTTTTCAAAACAATTCATTCATAACTTGGAAAACCATTTTTCAATTCGTACTTGAAATTCCTTTAAATTGGAATTTCATTGCTTATCTGAAAGCTTTTATCATTTAAAACAAACAGTTTCCATTTTGGAAACCTGATTCATTTATACGAGTTAAAGTCATTTGGGTTAAATCCAAATTCTCAAAATTATACTTTTAAATGGTTTAACTTTATATAAACACATTTATATCATCTTCAATCCCTAGTTTCAAATCATAGGATTCAATTTCAAACTTGAATTCAAATTTAAATCAAATTATTTAAATTTTCAAAACTCGATTAAGTTATTCGAAATAACTTTTATCTTTGAAATTCCATTTCAAAAGCTTTTCACTTTAAACCCAAATTTCCAATTTCAAAATCAATTGAAATTAAAATTTCAATTTCAAAAACATCAGATTTAAATTATCTGTGACTTAACCGATTTCCACGTGAAATCCATATTTGTGTGTGTAAAGGTGTAGTCCAGGGTTTAACACACAATAGTGCAACTCAATGAATCATCACATATCAGAATACAGAAATATAATTCGATAAGCGGTATAAGAACAACGCTTATCATTCATTCACAGATCATAGATATATAAAGGTCACAGATAAGTAAACTACAGATCACAACATAAATCAGGGTATATCACAAAGCATCATAGATCAGGAAATATCAAACAATTCAATCATCCAATCAAATCCAAATATTCATAAGTAAGGTCAGTTAATTATCTGATTTAACTTAAATCAAATTAATCACTTACTAATCCTGGTTAATTAACATAAATTAATTACAAACCATTTTAATTTAATTATTCTTTAATTTATTTATAATGAGTGATCATCCCTAATCGATTTCATAAATTTAATTAACCTTTTAACACTTGATTAATCGACCTTTAAATCATTAATTATCCATCCTTAATTACTGTTATTTAGTAATTATCTTTAAGTAATTAATTACCCTTAAATTAATTTTTTCATTAATTTCTTGATTAATCTAACTTAAAATTGATTAATTAATTTATCTTAATAACTTTTATTAAGTCATTAACTTCAAGTAATTAACTTCGTTTAACACATAAATTTAACAAAAACTTTTAAGTGTTAATTAACCATTTCAACATTCTTTAATAAGTCCTTAATATTATTGAGTTAAACTTTTCAAAATAAAAGTTTATGTATATCTTTAAATCATTTTAAAACTTAGTTAATTAAGACAATTTAATTTAAAACCTTATTTCCAGACTAAGTTTCAAATTACACTTGGATTTATATTTTTAACTTTAATTTAAACTTAGTTTTAAAACTTGATTAAAATTTTAAATTTAGTTTTAAATTTCAAAACAGAAAACAGGGTTCAGATTTTAAAACCTGGAACAAAATATGACCCGAAACCCCACTTCCCTGCTTCGAGTAAACACTCGAATTACTCGAGTAAACACACGAGAAAATTCTCGTTCCTCCCCATACTTACTTCGAGCCAATATCCTTCTCCTTCCCAACCCACTTACTGATACTCATCAGAAGTCCATGCACGTGTACCAACAACGGAGGCGTCTCCGATCAACGCTGCTAGCCTCCCCAAGTCGTAATCCATCCCTGTACCAACCTCCGATCATCGAAGCTCCGCCACGCCGCCTAGAACGAATTTCGAATTTAAAAATTCGAAACCTGGAAAACTCGAAAGCAATATCGTCACAAAACCTGGCAATGCGTCAAACTCAACGCCTCGTCCACCAGATTTCATGAAATTCCGGCTACGACTTCGACTACCTCTCCTCTTCCTCCACTTAAAGTTGCGTGCAACTCGATGCACTATGGACGACGAACGAATCGAGATACCAATGCTCAGTCAAATTAGGTTTACAGAAAGAAATCACTCACCGTTGTCGCCACCGTGGCCATGGCCACCTCCGAATATTTTTCGCTGCCTCTCCATAGGCTCCTCCATCCCCGCGCAAATCCCCGACCATCACCAGTGACGAGTTCACCAGGAATTGCCAAAACAATGACATTTCGACGATCTCAAACTGTCCCTCAATCCTAAGTCTAAAAATTAAAATTCCTGCCTTAAAAATCATGTTAAGGTATAAGAATTCAGATTGTATACTTGAATTCTTGAATTAACAAGTTTAAGTTTTGACTTATTTTAAAGCTATGCTCAGTTCTTTGATTTCCAGAGCCTCCAACAGGTTGTTTTATCTTGATTTTATTTTTAAAACTTAGTTCAAAGTCAAACAGACAACATTGGTTTTAACTTGAAGTCCAAATATCAAGTAGATCGTGAAGAAAAGATTTTTGAAATCAAATTTTGGTGTTCAGAGTCATAACAGTGAGCCTATACAAACTCTTCCAACTCTCAATTTCACTCAGAGGATCCGTATATGTATATAAACAAAATTACTCACAGATATATCTATATATAAGCAACAGTTTTATACTTTAAGCATTTTAAGAAAATAAGTTACTCACCATGATTTTCCAGAAAGAAAGCAGAGCCTTCTTATGTCACCCCAAACTTGAAAGAAAAATACCAGCTGAAGCTTTTGAATTGTTGTTTTAATTGTTTCAAGTTGTATGATGATTTTTTTTTCTTTTTACTTCAGATGTTTTCTCAGTTGTAATTGAACGAGCTGATATGAGGAAGGCTTGATAAAGAAAATGAGCTCACTGGGTATTCATTTTGTACAGGGTATTATAATGTTTGTTGTACAATACAAAGTGATATTTTTATACAATGGTCAGTGATTTTTATTTCAAATTGGAGGCCGATAGTACCTTGCATTAATTAACATGTACAAATTTGCCTTATTTTATTTGCTTTATTCTTACCTTGCACACTTGTTGACTTCGGCTGATAATGATATTGTGTGTGTTGAAGGTGATGTTATGTACATAACAACTTTGTTTATTTATTTTTATTTCATACTGGTGTTTATCTTCCTGTATCAATACCTTGTACATAGATTTTCTGATCACTTGCATTTCTTTTTTTTTTCGACTGAGATGATTATGTTTTTGGTGGCTGGAGATTTAAACATTTATTGCCTTTGACTTCTTCCTTGCAAGTGTATATATATACATACTTGTTGCCTTACTTGTTCATTTTTTTTAGTATACAGGTGATAATGTTGTTAGCTTTTAGCAAATTGTTTACTTTATGTTTTTTATTTCTAATTTAAATTATTATTGTTAATTTATTTACTTCTATACTAATTGTCTTATACTTATTTTATAAATTTAAACCATTATTAATCATCAATTCTAATATTTATTAAATTTGCTCGTATATACCTAAATATATATATATATACATTCAATATACACACATATACTCACATATACACTATTTACAATATTTTAATCTCAAATGATTTATTCAGAATATACTTGGATATCGGGGAAACTCGCAATAAATAAATCAATAAATTTCACTTTAAACCATTTGTTTTACTATTTTTATTCAAAAATACAATAAATTATTAATTTAAATATATAGAAAATTTGGGGTCGTTACAGACTTCCCCCCTTAAAAGAATTTCGTCCTCGAAATTACCAAGGAGACAAAAAGATAGATGAAGGATATTTCATCAAATCAACTGAATATTTATTCTGCATTTGGCTCACCAAATCAGAATATCAATAACAGATACAAGAACGAATCTGTTTAACACTTCACAAAATACTCGGGTTATCCAGATCTACGAAATATGCAGGGGCATCGGTCAGTTCGAAGTGATAACTAACCATTCGTAGAATATATCCGGACCCAAAGAATAGATAGATATATGGATACGATTTCAAAATTTTTAGTTTAGAAACTAAATTATACCTATCAACCATAGCAACAAAGCAACCAATACACCCAAACAAACAATTTTGGTCAGTTGGAGTTTATGTCCCATATTAATATATCGAATTTATTCCTGGATCTACCAGAAATTATCGAAGAATTGAGAAAAGATGTTGAACAAAAGAGATTGATAGAGAAAAGACTGTTTCCTTGTTGTTTCAGAGTATCGACCATTTATAGTCGTATTTCCCTGTCCCCTATCTCATCCTCTTCTTGCACTCATACTCACTATCAGTGGATAGCAAGAGAATTTACTGAGGCATACGGACGGATATCTGAGAATTACTCATTCTAGAGTTTACTTCACTCTATCTCTAATGAGCTACTTAACGTGTTATACTCCTGAGCTAAAGTTCAACCTTAGCTCTGATACCACATGTGACGACTCGGGTTTTGCCCGCTCGAAAATCAACATCCATACTTCACATTGTACTAGAATGCCGCAGATTCGACCGTACAAATCCGATTCGCCGGAGCTATAACACAATTAAGTAAACAACACAGCGGAAATAAAAGAATAATACATTGATATACAATATCTGATACAATAGAGTGATACAATGAATATCAATATACATCAGAGATATGATACAACAAATAGCAGCGGAAAAGAAAAGATAACAACAGCAACGGATAGAATATCTCCAATAGAATGCTCCAATCCATAGCTAGCGAAAACAAGGTCAGTCGTCCAAGAACTGACTAGCTCCAGATAATCTACTAAACCTGAATATCTGAAAAGAAACCCAACTCTAGACTGCTCGTGTGGAAAATTATGAGCACCCAGAGTTTAGGAAGGGAACAATAAACTCCGGATCAGTCATGGGACTGGTGTGAGCAACAAAAACAGTTTATCTTTAAACAACAACAAAAGATTTTTAAACATTGAAATCCGCAATGCTTTTGGAAAATGAAACTACCATAAGACCTCCCGCCACACACACGATGCAAACGCAGAATTGGAGGAGATTTCTTCTTATGATAGTCAAAGATGCTTACTACGCCAAATCATCTTGATATTATTATTAGTGCATAGTGCAGAAAAACATTTCGAAAGTATAATATTAATCTTAGCCAACATACGACCAGTATCGTATGCCTACTATAGCTACTATGTTCAATAGCAGGTTACCGCCACATTCCATAGCAGGTAATACAACTAAAACCGTACAAGTTCCGTATTGTTTCTTTGGATTTTCCAACAAATGGTCAGGCTAAGGAACTTCCTTCCGCCGCATGGGATCGCCTCTGGCGGGACGTCCCGAGAGACAAACTGCTCTCTGCCAAACAAGGCCGGGTTACCCCTGTAACAGATAACTCACGAATATGCCACCTCCCGGTCCTTTGGGACCTTTATCCGAGCTCGGTATCCAACATCACACATCATAAAGTGTATCCACATGAGTAAGTATCTGGGCTCCATACCATAATACCACCCCTTTCCAGAAGGAAATGACATACCCTAAAGGGCGCGACCCTCATAACCTTGCCGCAACGATCCTGTTTCGACCATTTCCGAGTAGTGAGGTCCTGACGAAGTCTCGTCCACAAAGCTACGCTTTTTCAAAAAGCCACGCTTTGGGTCAACAGATGATCAACCTATGATCACAAAGATAAATGATCAAACAAATGATCATATCACAAATGATCAAACACTGATCATCACACAGCAACACTCAGCATGCCACATTACCAAATTGGGATATATCGCTGATAAATTTCAACTACATAACCTCTGAGCTCGTACGTCTCAGAGAAGGGTGTTAAGCTAAGAGAATAAATTCTCCGCCACCAACAGAAATGTATTTGAAAGAAATCGGCTTTATATCTCAAAGTGTAATGTCAGACATACAATCCATACAAGTCTGTTCCGGGATCGAACAGAACCGAAGGCACTTCTCACGAAGCCCTTGCAAATCCGGATAATTTCCAATCACGTCCGGACTTCCCGTCACTAAGGATGATAAAACCTCTATATCGGGGATCAGCCGATGCAGAGTAACTCGACGGTAATCCTTCCGTTTTCAAAAATATCCGGTCTTCAACACCGGTCTTCAAATGCTATCCATATACGACGTATCACATATTCGGAATGGGTTATACGACACAAAGGTCCTCTCCCGGCTAAACCGAATAGTGAGCGCGATATTTAAAACATATGGATATTGGGATTTCAGTTAAGTCACAACTTATTACCCAAACTTCCTTTTTAAATGGTTTTAATCGATTACCATTTTAAATCTTTAAACAAAAAGATTCATTTTAAACAACCTTCAACGGTTTAAACAATTTCCACATTTTAATCTTTTAAACAAAAGATTCATTCACAGATTTTCCAAATTAATTTCCATTTCAATTTGATTAACTCGTTAAATCTTTAAATCAAAGATTTAACTTATAGCTTTCAAAACAATCCCATTTCAAATGATTTAAACCAATCACCATTTTAAATCTGTTAAGAATAAACAGATTCAATTCATAGCTTTTCAAAACAATTCATTCATAACTTGGAAAACCATTTTTCAATTCGTACTTGAAATTCCTTTAAATTGGAATTTCATTGCTTATCTGAAAGCTTTTATCATTTAAAACAAACAGTTTCCATTTTGGAAACCTGATTCATTTATACGAGTTAAAGTCATTTGGGTTAAATCCAAATTCTCAAAATTATACTTTTAAATGGTTTAACTTTATATAAACACATTTATATCATCTTCAATCCCTAGTTTCAAATCATAGGATTCAATTTCAAACTTGAATTCAAATTTAAATCAAATTATTTAAATTTTCAAAACTCGATTAAGTTATTCGAAATAACTTTTATCTTTGAAATTCCATTTCAAAAGCTTTTCACTTTAAACCCAAATTTCCAATTTCAAAATCAATTGAAATTAAAATTTCAATTTCAAAAACATCAGATTTAAATTATCTGTGACTTAACCGATTTCCACGTGAAATCCATATTTGTGTGTGTAAAGGTGTAGTCCAGGGTTTAACACACAATAGTGCAACTCAATGAATCATCACATATCAGAATACAGAAATATAATTCGATAAGCGGTATAAGAACAACGCTTATCATTCATTCACAGATCATAGATATATAAAGGTCACAGATAAGTAAACTACAGATCACAACATAAATCAGGGTATATCACAAAGCATCATAGATCAGGAAATATCAAACAATTCAATCATCCAATCAAATCCAAATATTCATAAGTAAGGTCAGTTAATTATCTGATTTAACTTAAATCAAATTAATCACTTACTAATCCTGGTTAATTAACATAAATTAATTACAAACCATTTTAATTTAATTATTCTTTAATTTATTTATAATGAGTGATCATCCCTAATCGATTTCATAAATTTAATTAACCTTTTAACACTTGATTAATCGACCTTTAAATCATTAATTATCCATCCTTAATTACTGTTATTTAGTAATTATCTTTAAGTAATTAATTACCCTTAAATTAATTTTTTCATTAATTTCTTGATTAATCTAACTTAAAATTGATTAATTAATTTATCTTAATCACTTTTATTAAGTCATTAACTTCAAGTAATTAACTTCGTTTAACACATAAATTTAACAAAAACTTTTAAGAGTTAATTAACCATTTCAACATTCTTTAATAAGTCCTTAATATTATTGAGTTAAACTTTTCAAAATAAAAGTTTATGTATATCTTTAAATCATTTTAAAACTTAGTTAATTAAGACAATTTAATTTAAAACCTTATTTCCAGACTAAGTTTCAAATTACACTTGGATTTATATTTTTAACTTTAATTTAAACTTAGTTTTAAAACTTGATTAAAATTTTAAATTTAGTTTTAAATTTCAAAACAGAAAACAGGGTTCAGATTTTAAAACCTGGAACAAAATATGACCCGAAACCCCACTTCCCTGCTTCGAGTAAACACTCGAATTACTCGAGTAAACACATGAGAAAATTCTCGTTCCTCCCCATACTTACTTCGAGCCAATATCCTTCTCCTTCCCAACCCACTTACTGATACTCATCAGAAGTCCGTGCACGTGTACCAACAACGGAGGCGTCTCCGATCAACGCTGCTAGCCTCCCCAAGTCGTAATCCATCCCTGTACCAACCTCCGATCATCGAAGCTCCGCCACGCCGCCTAGAACGAATTTCGAATTTAAAAATTCGAAACCTGGAAAACTCGAAAGCAATATCGTCACAAAACCTGGCAATGCGTCAAACTCAACGCCTCGTCCACCAGATTTCATGAAATTCCGGCTACGACTTCGACTACCTCTCCTCTTCCTCCACTTAAAGTTGCGTGCAACTCGATGCACTATGGACGACGAACGAATCGAGATACCAATGCTCAGTCAAATTAGGTTTACAGAAAGAAATCACTCACCGTTGTCGCCACCGTGGCCATGGCCACCTCCGAATATTTTTCGCTGCCTCTCCGTAGGCTCCTCCATCCCCGCGCAAATCCCCGACCATCACCAGTGACGAGTTCACCAGGAATTGCCAAAACAATGACATTTCGACGATCTCAAACTGTCCCTCAATCCTAAGTCTAAAAATTAAAATTCCTGCCTTAAAAATCATGTTAAGGTATAAGAATTCAGATTGTATACTTGAATTCTTGAATTAACAAGTTTAAGTTTTGACTTATTTTAAAGCTATGCTCAGTTCTTTGATTTCCAGAGCCTCCAACAGGTTGTTTTATCTTGATTTTATTTTTAAAACTTAGTTCAAAGTCAAACAGACAACATTGGTTTTAACTTGAAGTCCAAATATCAAGTAGATCGTGAAGAAAAGATTTTTGAAATCAAATTTTGGTGTTCAGAGTCATAACAGTGAGCCTATACAAACTCTTCCAACTCTCAATTTCACTCAGAGGATCCGTATATGTATATAAACAAAATTACTCACAGATATATCTATATATAAGCAACAGTTTTATACTTTAAGCATTTTAAGAAAATAAGTTACTCACCATGATTTTCCAGAAAGAAAGCAGAGCCTTCTTATGTCACCCCAAACTTGAAAGAAAAATACCAGCTGAAGCTTTTGAATTGTTGTTTTAATTGTTTCAAGTTGTATGATGATTTTTTTTTCTTTTTACTTCAGATGTTTTCTCAGTTGTAATTGAACGAGCTGATATGAGGAAGGCTTGATAAAGAAAATGAGCTCACTGGGTATTCATTTTGTACAGGGTATTATAATGTTTGTTGTACAATACAAAGTGATATTTTTATACAATGGTCAGTGATTTTTATTTCAAATTGGAGGCCGATAGTACCTTGCATTAATTAACATGTACAAATTTGCCTTATTTTATTTGCTTTATTCTTACCTTGCACACTTGTTGACTTCGGCTGATAATGATATTGTGTGTGTTGAAGGTGATGTTATGTACATAACAACTTTGTTTATTTATTTTTATTTCATACTGGTGTTTATCTTCCTGTATCAATACCTTGTACATAGATTTTCTGATCACTTGCATTTCTTTTTTTTTTCGACTGAGATGATTATGTTTTTGGTGGCTGGAGATTTAAACATTTATTGCCTTTGACTTCTTCCTTGCAAGTGTATATATATACATACTTGTTGCCTTACTTGTTCATTTTTTTAGTATACAGGTGATAATGTTGTTAGCTTTTAGCAAATTGTTTACTTTATGTTTTTTATTTCTAATTTAAATTATTATTGTTAATTTATTTACTTCTATACTAATTGTCTTATACTTATTTTATAAATTTAAACCATTATTAATCATCAATTCTAATATTTATTAAATTTGCTCGTATATACCTAAATATATATATATACATTCAATATACACACATATACTCACATATACACTATTTACAATATTTTAATCTCAAATGATTTATTCAGAATATACTTGGATATCGGGGAAACTCGCAATAAATAAATCAATAAATTTCACTTTAAACCATTTGTTTTACTATTTTTATTCAAAAATACAATAAATTATTAATTTAAATATATAGAAAATTTGGGGTCGTTACAGAGACGCTGGCGAAATTTTTCGAAAATTTCGAGTGTTAGAAAATTTTTGAGAAATTTTGAAAGTTAAAATTTGAATTTAAACTCGAATTTGAATTTTGAAGTTAAACAATGTTGTTTTGAAACTTAGAGTTGAAGTCGAAATGTAGTTGAATGATAACGAATCTTTAGTAGAAAGATTTGTTTTGATGAATTGATAAAACTATTTAGATTGCGAAAAATAGTAGACGAGTTAAGGACCTTTCTTTCTAACTTGTAATTTCGAGGACGAAATTCTTTTAAGGAGGGAAGTCTGTAACGATCCAGAATTTTGAACGAATTAAATTGAGAATATTTAATTAATTTTAAATATTTGAACGGTGATTTAATTTGAATCCTCGATATAAATTCAATTTTGGCGATTTAATTACAGAATTTAATCTATTGATGTTGAATAAAATTTAAATCTTCAATTTAAAGTTGAAGAAAAATATTTCAAAAGCTTTTAAAATTCGTATTGATAATACCGAAGCTAATCGAACTATCAGGATTGAATTTGAAACTGTTCCGTTAAGTTTTGAATTTAATTGTTCGAATCGATATTTAAAATAGTCAAATTTCAGACTGTCTCGGAATTCGACGAAACCCATTCCATTGGGTCCGGAATATTGTATTATTGCCGGGTTTCAAATTTCGTATTCTTCAGAGTTGTTTTGTGACCGTACGATTAGAAAATGCATTGAATTTTTATCGAAATTCAATTTGAATTTTTAAATTTTTAAACTGGTCAACGTCAGCACGTTTCGTTCCTAAACTTACGCCTACAATCATGCAGAGAACAAGGAAGAAAATCGAGCAACCCATCCCTCTTCGATTTTTAATAACAGTTCGTCCCTTCTCTTTTGCTCTGCTCAAAATCAAAATGAAAATGGCCGCCTCTTTTCATTTAAAAGAAAACAAGTAACGAAAATAGTTTCGTTCGAATCCTCTTCAGCAAATTAAAAATCAAAACGAATATAAACTGGCCGAAGCCCTTCTCCTCCTTCAAATTTCGTTATTCCACATTCGTTCGAGTCAAAAATCGCGGTACATCTAATTCGAAAACGAAAAAAAAATCACGAGCATGTGAGCAATGAAATCGAGCAAGGAGGGTCGCGATTCAAGGGAAAGTCGGCGACGCGAGGCGAGGCTAGGATTTGGGGGTCGCGAGTGCGAGGCCAGGCATTCGCGAACGCGGTAGCGGCGAGTAGGAGGAGGGGGCGATGTGAATCTGGAGGTCGCGTTGTCTTTGGTTCTCGAGCAGGCTACGAGTCTTGGGTTCGTCCACATCGATGTGGCATTGGGGAAACTCGCGATTGGACTCGAGGTCGCGGCGGCACGAAGGGGCTAGGGCAGTGGCGTACCCTAGTTTCTATCGCGTGGGGAGGCGCGCGACAAGGGGCAGGTGATGATGTCGACCAACTTGGGGGTGCGAGCCTGGGTTTCGAGCAGAGGAGCAGTGAGGTTCGATCTCTTTTGTTTTTGAATATCTGTTAAATTCGATGTTAAAAAAAAAAAATATACATGCATACAGAATTTGAAAATATATATCTTAGGATAATTCAATTTTTATCACATTTTAAAAGTTACTTAAGATTTAAAATTGGTAATTTTAATTTGTTGATTTAACTTTCCGTTTATCAGAAAATCTTACGGTAAAGGAAGTTTATATATTCGTTTGTACAGAAGCAGAAAGAAGAAATTTTACTTAAGCAAATTTAATAAAGGAAATTGATTTGAGTTAAAGATATTTTTTTTTAAGTAAAATTTTGGTTGGATAGATTTATTTAAAAGGAATCGGTTCGAATTATAAATTTTTGTTAAATAAATTTATTTAAAAGAAATTAGTTAAAAGTCAAACCATCGGTTAATTAAATTGATCAAACGAAAAATTGTTATTCGATTAATTCGAATTTTTAATAAATTGTATAAACTGTTTATACTAGGGCTGAAATGAAGAAACAGCCGAAAATGGAAATGGATTGCTAATAAAAGCGAAGGTGAGATTTTTTTCTCACTCAAATGAAGTTGGATTTTGATTGACTGATTGATTGCTGTTTGTATTAGATATAGTAGGATATCTATTATATATAGCAATATATACATATTGGCATATGTATATATTGGATTGATGATTTCCCGCCTCGTATAGCGGATGAGACCCTATTGCGCCGTTAGTAAGCGGATTTATAAAAACCTATATACCGCGATAATTCCGTACTGGAGCGGAATTGGTATTGTGCTAACATCTTTGGATGCAGGGAAACAGGTTGGAGGGATCCAACTGGACCCCTCACTTTGATTGAATTTATTTATACTGTGATATGAATCTGTGAATGATTATATTGATGTTATTGATCATATCGATGTCTGGAAAATTGTTGAAAGCTAAAATTTAGCTGAATGGATGTTTGATATCATTGGATTCCAAAAATAAACGAAATTGAATTTTTGGAAATCAAAATAGAAACTTCTAAGTGAATTTGATTTTTGAAATTTAATAAATTCGAAGAAAGGAATTTTAAAGTATAAAAAGTTAATTTTTATAATCTTATCGAATTTATTTCCAGAATAAAGTGAAAATGTTAAATAAATGAATTTCGTATAATAGTGATTTTTAAATTGAGGAAATTAATTTAAAATCTGGATTTCTAAATAGATTGAAAGAAGACAATAGAAATTTATTTTCTTTAAAAAGAATTTATTTAAAAGGAGATAAGTTGGAAATCTAATTAGAAATTTAATTGGTAAATTGAAATGATTTTGGAAATCAATGTAAAATGAGTTCAATTTAAAGAATCCATTTAAAAACAGGATATTGAATAATTTGAAGGAAGATAAGGAATTTATTTTAGTAAGGATGAATATAATTAGAAATCAATCTATAATTGATTTAATATTTGGAAATGAAATTTTGAGAAATCAATATGGGAAGTTTATTTAAAGTTGAGAATAAATTTAGAAATCAATATCGAAATTGATTTGGGATTGAAGTTTTATAAATAGAATTGGAATTTATAAAAGTTGTTTATAAACCCAAAGTCACTTATTTTGATAAGTTAAATATAGAAGTTGATAAAAGAAGGTTTATAAGTCGAAATTGTTATTAAAAAGAGAAATAGAATTTATAAACGTGCTTATAAATTCGAAAATAGATTGAATGTGATAAATTTAATATAGAAGATTATTTAAGAAAATATATTCACGATTTCGAATAGCGAATTTTTATTGAAATAAAAATGTGTAGGAATGATTGAAATGGGGTTAAGTAAATTTTATTCACGATTTTGGACAGTGAATATATTGTTAAGTAAAATGGATTCATTTTTGAAGAAGTAATATTTTAAAAAATGAAGTTAAACATTTTAAAAGTGTTTTAAAATGTGTTATGAATCGAAACCATAGATTTCAACATTTATTGTTGAAATAGACATTTTCGAGAAACTTAAGGAAATGGTGGACTATAACACTGTTGTTATAGTAAATGATTTCCGGAAGGAAATGTTTTATATAGTATTGGGATTTATATATCTATCTTAATTTCGAATCCCTATACTAGTGATTTCGAGTCGTCGTAACGATGTTTTACGTAACATTCGTTTTGACTCAAATAAAGGTGTTAAAAGAATATTTTCCTTAAAGAATGAAATTATACTTAATTTGATTTAAGTATATCGAATATTTTCCAAGTGTTGAAAATAAATGAATTGTGAATTGCTGACTTATTTTTAAATAAGTATGGAAATGTTTTCCAAAACGAAATGAAATGTTTTGAGAATTTATCTTCTTAAAGATAAATTGAAATTGAATATTGAAAACGATTTGAAAATCGAATATCAGTAGATATTCGAAAGTATAAATTCAATACGGAATTTATAGAAGAAAGCGAAGTTGTTTAAAAATAAATATTGATTTATTTTTGAAGTGTGGAAAATTTATATCTAGTAAGATATTTTTGAAGATGAAATAATTTGGAAAATTATTTGGAATCTGATGATGTTGCGCATCTTTATTGATAGTTAAATAACCGACTATCAATAATTACCTTTAGATAGGTATTTGTTGTGAATTGGATGAATTTGAATGCCACACTTATTTTTGAATAATCGCTCACTATTCGGGTTAGCCGGGAAAGGACCATGGGGTCGTATAACCCATTCCGAATATGTGATACGTCGTTATGAATCGCATTTGAAGACCGGTGTTGAAGACCGGATATTTTTGAAAACGGAAGGATTACCGTCGAGTTACTCTACATCGACTGATCTTCGATTTAGAGGTTTTATCACCCTTAGTGACGGGAAGTCTAGACGTGATTAGAAATTTATCCGGAAATGCAAGGGCTTCGTGAGAAGTGCCTTCGGTTCTGTTCGATCCCGGAACAGACTTGTATGGATTGTGTGTCTGACGTTACAATTTGAGATATAAAGCTGATTTCTTTCAAATACATATCTGTTGGTGGCGGAGAATTTATTCTCTTAGCTTAACACCCTTCTCTGAGACGTACGAGCTCAGAGGTTATGTAGTTGAAATTTATCAGCGATATATCCCAATTTGGTAACGTGGCATACTAAGTGTTGCTGTGAAATGATCAGTGTTTGATCATTTGTGATATGATCATTTGTATGATCTTATATCTTTGTGATCATAGGTTGATCATTTTGTTTGACCCGAAGCAGGGCTTTTTAAGAAAGCGTAGCTTTGTGGACGAGACTTCGTCGAGCCTCACACCCCGGAAATGGTCGAAACAGGACGAATGCAGCAAGGTTCTAGGGAGTAGCGCCCCTTAGTGTATGTCATTCCTTCTGGATAAAGGTGGTATCATGGTATGGAGCCCAGATACTTAACCTCTGTGGTTACTGCATTATTTTTCTATGTGGTTTGTTGGAAATCGGGGATCCTCGGGAAGATCGGTGACGATCGGGGGATGGCATACGCGTGTCAGTAGTTACCTATTTTTGCAGAGGTAACCCGGCCTTGTGTTGGCAGAGATCCGGTTAGGTTCTCGGGTCGTCTATTCCAGGGACGTACCCATCGTGGATAGGAAGTTCCTTAGCCTGACCATTTGTTGGAAATCCAAAGAAACAATACGAGCCTTTACGATTTCAATTGTATAACCTGTCTCCTCAGGAGGCAGCTATAGCAGGCATAATATAATGGTACCTATGCTGGCTAAGATTTATATTCTACTTTCGAAATGTTTTCCACTATGCACTAGTAATAATATCAAAAAGAATTTGATTTTTGCGTAGTAAACATCTTTGACTATCATAAGAAGAAATCTCCTCCAAGTCTGCGTTTGCATTGTGTGTGTGGCGGGAGGTCTTATGGTAGTTTCATTTTCCAAAAGCATTTCGAATTGACTTTAAAATTATCCTGTTGTTTATTTTAAAGAATAACTGTTTTACGATCTCACACCAGTCACCATGACTGACTCGGAGTTTATTGTTCCCTTCTAAACTCTGGGTGCCCACCAATTTCCACACGGGCAGCCTAGAGTTATATTATCAGGATATTCTGGATATTCTGGAGCTTTGGAGATAAGCTGGATGACGAGACGTAGTATTTGTATCTGATAGTATTTATTCCGCTGTGTATTCTGTATGAGGACAAGTTTATATAACTGTCCATTGTTGTTTATTGACTTTGATGATATGATGTGATGTAATGTAATAACAAATATAATTCTTTGTTTTTAAATGATATTCATTTATCTATTATATATTGTTCCGCTGCGATATGTGAGATTCTGATATTGTTTTCTGCTTCTGTATCTGATGTTGTGTTGTTGTTCTTCTTTCTTTCTTCTTTTTCTTCTTCTTCTACTTTTTCTTTTTCTTAAAACCCTCACTATTGGAGTTTCCGGCACTCGATTGCTCGGCAGTCGATAAAGTGAGTATCGATGTCGAATTTTCGAAAGTCGAAAATTTCAGGATGTGACAGAATCTAAAAATGTTTAAGGTGAGTAACATATAGTTTTTTTAAACTTGAATACATTGCTATTTGCTCTGTGTACATATGCTTGCATCAGTGATTGCTTTTTTCTTCTCTGTTTAGTTCCAGAGCACCAAATAACAAAGCAAAATTCATTTTTTTTCTAATCAATATTAGGCTTGGGTTTTCAACACAAAACAGTTGTGTTCAAGTATGATTTATATTAATATAAAGACAAATTGATCATTTTAAAAAATAGATAAGATTTTAGTCTTTACCATTTATTCAAATTTATATTTATTTTTGAAAGAAGTTATGATTTGAAAATTGAAAATAAAAACTCTCAATATAATTAAATTTAAGATCTACATTATTAAAATTTGATCTAAATATGTATGAATGCAATCTAGATAATAATGCTTGAAATAAAATCAATCTTATCAACACTAAATATAAGTATAAAAATATATTAATTTAAATTAAGTGTTTGATAGTTAAGTTTAAAATATAAATAAAAATAAGGATTTATGTTAGTAATAAATTTTATGGTTATATAAAAACATAAAGTAAACATTCAAGATCATTCTAGAAAAATATATTAACTATAGGAATACATGTATATGCAAGAAAAAAATATATTTGTTCATACAAAATTCAAAGTGGATAAGTATGTAAACATATAAATGGACAATTGCGTTTAATGCGATCATTTCTAGCACAAAACCAGATCATTTCGAAATACTTAAAAATCATTTCATTGCCACAAAAAATCTAGTCTGGTCAAAAGAAGAAAGATAAAAAAATCTCTGACCAAAAGAAAATGTTTGTACCAGAAAATACCTATCTCCTGTAAACTTTGTTCTATGTATATCAATATTCTCATTTCATTTCGTTCATCAAACTTAGCATTCCAGGAAATAAGAAATCATGTCATATTACAACTGAAACTTAAAACAACAACTAAACCAACAAGAAAACAAGCAAGAAGATTTAGAGAAAGAATCAAGCCAGCAGCTGTTCAACACAAAAGTGTTCTCTGTTCAAAGTTTCTCAAGTGCGTAAATGTAACGATCCCGGATTTTATATATAATTAAATTGATAATGAAAATTTATTTTTGAATTAAAATTGTAAAATTAAATGATAAAGTGATGCGAGTTTCCCCGAATTCAAATAAATTCTGTATAAATCATTTGAATTTAAAAATATTAAATATATATATTTGGGCATATATGAGTAAATTGGAACTTATATATATATATTATTTGAATTTAAAATCATAAATAAATGTTTTAAAAAATGAAAATATATAAGTTATAAAGTAAATACATTCGATAAAAAAAATCTAATAACAAACTAAATATAGAAATCAACTATATTTCAAAATGAATATAAAAATAATTAGTATTAAATTTAGAAATAAATTATCGAGATAGAGATAAATATAAAAATACATAAGATAAATTAGTTAAATTAAACAATATATTCATTTATATCACAAGATTATAAATTTTAAAACAAAATAAAATAAATACATGAATAAATTATAAACACATTAAATATGGAAATACATTCAAATATAAAGACAAATTAAAAACAAACAAAAGAAGGAAACAAATACATATGAAAATATGAAACAAGTAAACAAAAGAAAATAAAATACATGTGTGAAAGCTTGCATAGTAGCCACATCAAACTATCTCTATTTTGTACAGCCGAAATGAAGAAAAAGAGAAAATTTTATAAATGAAAACATGGTAAAAGATAATAAATGCATATATCCATCAGCCCCCAAACAAGTATACTTCAGCCTCTAAACCAAGGAAATATCCCTGTTAAGAAAGTGTACAAACAAATAATTCTTTTATCACTTGTACAATATAAATCATCACCCTGTAAACCTCATTTCTTATATACATCATTTTCTCATTTCAGTTCGATCATTTTAAAAAATTGAGATAATTTCATTTTAAACTCAAACAAACATCCACTTAAAACCATCAAACAATCAAAGAGAAAATCTGAGATCAAGTAAAGACTTGCAGTAACAAACTCAAGCAGTTTTCAACTTTGCAAAGTAAATAATATTTCAACTTGAAGGCTTATGGAATCTAAAAATGTTTAAGGTGAGTAACATATAGTTTTTTTAAACTTGAATACATTGCTATTTGCTCTGTGTACATATGCTTGCATCAGTGATTGCTTTTTTCTTCTCTGTTTAGTTCCAGAGCACCAAATAACAAAGCAAAATTCAATTTTTTTTTCTAATCAATATTACGCTTGGGTTTCAACACAAAACAGTTGTGTTCAAGTATGATTTATAATCTAAAAATGGTTTTGTGAAGGATAAATGCATATATAATGAAAGATCAAATTTTTACAGGGAAAACTTTGTTTTCTGAAAATTTCGAGTTTCATAAAACAATGATTCAAGAACATGAATCGAATCCCTGAACCAAACTATGATTTTTAAAACTAAAATTATGATTTTTAGTTGCGTGATTTAAGAGCAGTTGATTTTTGGTTGAAAATTGAGTTTTGATCGATTTCCGACGATCAATAGATATGTGGATGTCGGGGTTGGTTGTGGAGATGGAGGAGGCTACAGGGATGCTTGGAAAAATGGTCGGAGGTGGCGAAAATGCTGGTGGCGACAGCGGTGTGGTTTTGGGAAGTGGTAGCCTGGTCGTTGACGAAGGCGAGGCCGGAAGTTGGGGTTGTCTGGTGGTCGGAACGCCGAGTACATAGCGTTGACAGGTTTTGGTGGGGTGATGGTCTGGTTGTTTCCAGGTGCTCGAAATTGTTCGAATTCGATTGATCGAGTCGATTATCGATCAGGGTGGTCGGAGCGTTAGTGTGGGTCGTTGGCGACCTGTAGGGGGTGTCGAAGTTGGTCAGATCGTCGTCGATCAGATGTGCACGTGCACGAGCCTTAGAGTAATAGCCTGAGTGTAGTTGCTTGGGAAGAACAGAGGAGATTCACGCATGTTTACTGTACGATCTAGATTAACCCTAGAGGGGGAGGGGGGGGTGAATAGGGTTATAGCAAATTTTCTCAAATTTAAACAAACTGCAGAAAAGTAAATGTGCTGAAAAGTAAATCACACACAAAATTTACCCAGCTTCGGCAACCCCTGCATACTGCTGCATTTCCAGATTTCTATTAAAATTAAACAGTCTTCCGCTTACAAACACTCTAACAGACTCGCAAATCCTGCTACCGCCTATAGAGTTTTGCAAACTCGCAAACCCTGCTTACTGAACTAATCCTAACTAGACAATCTGACACAACCTAAATCCTAGGTGGTGATTTACCAAGATTTGATTCGAAAAATTCAGAATTCAAATTTAAAAACAAATTAAAATAAAACCCCAATTTAAACTAAAGCCCAAACAAAATAAAAAGAAGGCTGGCCCTATTATAAGTTAAAAATGAATTCCCCTTTTCCTCTTTATTAAACAGGCCGACTCTTTTTCTTTTGTCTCTGAAGAAAATGTCTTCGTGAGAATGAATTAGGGCTATGGATAAATTGAAGCTGTCGGCTTCAATTTCTCGATCGAATGATGACTCCAAGTTGTTTTCTCTGTCGGTCGACTTCTCTTCTTAGCTTGGCTTTGGCTGCTTCTATTTGTTCGTTCGTTGCTCTGAAATTAGGGCTTGTGAAATTTGGTGAAGTTGGCTGGTTGCTTCGAGTTGATCGAATTTGACTTTTCTCTGGTATGTTATTTATTCTTTTTGCTTTCTGGATTGATTGCTTGAATTCGATAATAAAAAATTGCCGATGATGATTGGTTTATATAGGATTCGAAGCCCTTTATTTGCGTTTGTACGAATTCGTTTGAATTCGTCAATACTCCTTTTCTTTGTCGTTCGATTCAGTTTGATTTTGATTGCTTGGTTGAGATGTTTTCTGACCTTTTCCTATGAGTATATTTTGCTTTTCTATTACTTGATAATCACGGCTTGGATTTCGATGCGTTCGATCTTTCCTTGATCGATACGGCAGAAACTTTCCTCTTTTATTTTAACTTAGATGTTTGACTTTTTCAAATTGTACACACACTTGATTTCATTTGACGATGTTAATTCTTTGGTCTGCATTTACATTTCCTCTGGCTTCAAGTATAGTCTATATTGCATATGGATAATCTCGAGTTCATCCCTGTCTTCGGCTTTGACCTTTTCTGATGATGTTGATTTCACTGTGACCTTGCTTTGTTTACGGTGACTTTGATATTGTTGCAGACACTTGATCACTGTGTATCACCGCATACTGTTTCACTTTGTAGCTCTGTTGCACTTGCAACCTGATGTTGAACTTGATTTGGTTTGTGACTTCGGCATTGATCATTTTTGACTTTGTCTATTTTTGATTTTGTGATTTTCTGGCTTCCTGTTGCTCACGGCTTCGACTCTCTGTAGCATACTCGACATGTACCTTTTTATAACTGCTGTGATATATGCATATTCATGTTTACTTGAGGCTTGCACTTGAATGTGCAGTCTGGTCGACACTTTGTTTGTTGGTTTAAGTTTTGCTTGGTCAATTTACTTCGGCCATTTTGATTTCTTAACATACTGAATATTTGTTCGAACTGTACACTTGATTTTGTGATGAAAAGAATAAATATTGGTCTTGTTGACTTTTGCCATGCTATTCACTGTTTCTGGTAGCACTTTCGACCTTGTTCGATCCACTGGTCCTTGTATTAGTACATTTGTTGCTTCCCTGACTTGTGCATTCTATTCACGTGTGTTCATCCCTTAGTGTAGTTGTTGTTGCCTCTCTCTAATTGCCTCTGGTTTCTTTGGTTACTGGTTATACTTCACTTGCTTGTAGTTGTGTAGTTGATTCATTACTTTTTCATTGTTGTTTGGATATTGAACTGCTTCATGCTTCACTGTAACTGTTGTAGCTTGATAATCATGTCTGCACTCTCTGACTTTTGTTTGGGTTCACTACTGACCTGCAGTGTTCATTAGTTCATATTGTATTTGAGCATTCTGGTCTGATAAGGTTGTTGTACTGTGAAGCATCTTGATCATTATATATTGATACTTGTGCATTTGCATTCTTGCTTTCATATGCATTGAGCTCTTATCCTTAGCTGTTCATCTGTGCACATTGTAGCCTTGGTCAAAAACAGGTCACTACCCCATGTATATTTGAACTGGTGCATGTTGTATCTGTATGTGGTACTGATGCACTTGAGCTTGTATTTGAGCCTAGGCAGTGTGAACCAATTCTTTGTAGTATGTATTGTGCACTAGCATGCATACAGTCTGGTTGATTTTGTAGTTGTGCATGTTGCTTTTGTTGACTGTGCATACGAGTTGGCGAGGCAGTGCACACGTGTATAAATGTACACGTGTGTATTGCAGCCACTAATTAATACCTGTCCATGATAAGAATACTGATATGCACAGATATTACAGAATCAAAAATGATGACAATAACCCATATATCTGAGGCACCAATAAAAACACATTTATATTTTTGCAAATTCAAATTTGTTTATTTTCAGATTACTGCTGTAGTTGCTAATTATACAGGTACTGTGACGACCGCCCATGACCCCTGCACCGAATCTAGAGATAGTGCGCTGTAAAGTGTGCCAGGCGACCATGGACGATTGTCAGGGTAGATTAAAACAACAGAATCTATCGTATTACTCACAGCGCATGGACAAAATATAATAGAACATATGTATAGTGAAGCTTTACAGAACAAAATGACATCATATAAAACTCCATAATAGTTGAATACAAGCATCCAAATAGCCAATACATCAAGCCTCACTACATAACACTCAGAGAATACAAAACAGCGGAACATCCAGTACATATAATAAGAAGATAATATGCAACCCTCCAACTCGTCTTCGATATCAGCATCGTGAGAAGAGAACAGCACCTGTCACCTGCTACCTAGTCTGCCCGTCCCAAAAATGGACGAACAACCCAAAGCAATAAGAATTAAAACATAAAGCCTTGAGTCAGACAACAGTCTTAGTGAGCAGTAGATTAACTAACAACATACCAAAAGAGCATAAAGGAAAAGGAATAGGAATACAACCCTCCCACTCCAACCTCATTCTACAGTGATAGCCCCCAGACACACACTAAGCAGAAGCAAACATAGCAGAGCATACAATTTAAAGTAAAGCTACTATCACTCGAGTCAAGGGCGATGTTTTCCAAGTACCAAGGCCTAAATCAGATAAGCACCTAGAAAATACCGCTCTTGAGTCCGAATGATGATACAACCAAACATCCATGACTCTGGCTATCACTGTTATCATTGCTTCGATATCACCGTTAATTGAATGACCGGCACATTCTTTCAGCCGTCCGTCAAGGGCTAATGGAAACCCCGGTTCTAGACATAACTCCCGCACGTCGTCGCAGCCCGTGCCTAGGACTATCGAATCTGCCTAGAGTACTCGACCATCAACAGTTGGCCGTTGGGACTATCGAATCTGCCCAAACGTACTCTTGCTTAGAGCATGCTAGAACCTTCAACAACGATGCTATCCAAGCCTCCTAGTCATCCTCCTCGACAACTATTCTCATATCCATTCATTATCCTCAACTTGAATCATATCACCGAGTTATCAACATGCTTGGAATGATCCCGTCTGGATTAGACCAAGTCTTCATCACATGATTGCCTCGCTTCATCACATCCTCGCAAAGCCTCATCTCAACATCACATCATCAAATCTATGCATAAGAGCTTCATCATTCCGCTACATATGCCACGAGCAGCTTTCCCAATTCAAGAGCCTTTCCCTTAGCTTTTGAATCATCTTCGACCACCTTGTCTAAAACCAATCAACAATCATCTAATTCACAGCAATCAATCATGTCAAACATCAATCTAAGTAACCAAGCATTCAAATGTAAGCAAAATGGACAATTATAACAATAATGGCAATTTCGTAATTAAGGAGTTGAAAGTCTAACAAGCATGAAAACATGAGAATTATCTCTACAACTCGATGAATGAACTTGCATAGGTTAATCATATACAAAAATGGTTGTCAAATCATCGTGAACAATGGATCTACATGGATCTACACTTAGGTTTCCAAAAATGCACAGAAATCACTATTTTAACACCAAATCAAGCCAACAATCCGATATACTCCTTTGGATCCGTGTGAGAGATAATCACCACTCACCAAATCACCTAAACAACCTCAAATCAACACGCTTCAGATCTGGACAGCGAAGGATCAAGCTTGATCTATCACGAATCCACTTCAAACGAAGAAATCTCTCTTGAAAAGATGAAGATCTTCAGTCTAAACTCTTGAATCTTCAATCTTGATCTTCGATTTGGATGAAAGGAAGCACTAGATTAGAGTGGAGAAAAGAAGTGAAGAAGTGTAGAAGTCGAGCTCTCAAAATGGCAGCACTTCGTCGCTTCAAAATCCGGATCCCAAAAAGTGAGAAAAACCCTTCCTATTTATAGCAGAAAATTCCTTAAGTCGTAACTCGTCCGCCTCTATAAGTCGTCTCCGACTTATAACCTTCGACTTAACAAAGCCTTCAACCTAACAGACTACGACTCAGTGATCTCTCGACTTAAGACTTAGCAGCTAACCTCTAAGTCGGTTGCGACTTAACACCTACGTCTATACGACTTAACGACTCAACCACTTGCGCGAGTTAACACATACGCACGACTTAACCGGGATACGCCTTAGCGACTTAACAGCTCTACAACTCATCAACCTCACGACTTAGCTAGGTTACGACTTAACTGGTCAGACGTCTTAACGAGATAACCCATCCTACGACTTAACAGTATTACGACCTAACACTTAAGAGGATACGACTTAAAGATTTCAGCTACTCTATGACTTAACAACAAACACCTAAGTCGTCTACGACTTAACACATAGGCTACGACTTAACTATAAGGCTGCCTAAGTCGCTAGCCCTTATAAGTCGGTCACGACTTATCTCTTAGGTCGTTTACGACCTAGGACTTAAACAAATATAACCGAAAAGACAAACATACTAGGTCGTCCACGACTTACCACCTTAACTCGCTAACTCGCTGATCCCTTAACCCGGTAACAACTTAACTCACCTCTATCCTTAAGTCGCCTACAACCATAAGTCGGTCAACTCGCTAACTCGTCCAACCGACCTAACTTCTCTACACTCTAAGTCGTTGCCGACCTAACTGCCTTAACTCGCCATCCACCTGGGTATCTCCAATCCCCTAAGTCGTATACGACTTACGACTTATACTAAGTCGTGAACGACTTAGGACTTAGCCATATCTTCGCCTAAAATCTGAAATGGCTCAAAAATGCTAAAATTCCAGATTTTGACGAACTTGTCGATCCGTAAAAATACGGGTCGTTACATTCTCTCCCCCTTAGGAATTTCGCCCCCGAAATTCCAAACAATCATAGCAATCAAAAACTATTCTGTACGCCTACCATCCATAGCAATCAACAAACCATGCATCCAATTCTAACTTAGCGTACAGAATTCTAAAACTAGAACAAGTTACAATATCGCGAGATGACACGACACCTTAGGGCCATACCTTGAAGAGTTCAGGATGAGCTGCCTTCATCCTCTCTTCCACCTCCCACGTGCAGTCGTTATCATCATCACTCCATTGTATCTTGAGCAACTTAACTACCTTCCTCCTAAGCTGTTTCGTGTCGGTTTCCACAACACGAAGCGGCTTACGAGGTCTTCTATCGACTGGATCAACTTCGAAATCTTCATTGCTATCGACAGAAACCACTGTATTTGAGTCGTGCACATACTTCCGTAGATACGATACATGAAAAACATTGTGCACACTCGACATCTTTTCCGGTAACTCCAATCTATAGGCGAGCTTTCCAATTCGCTCGATGATCGGGAATGGTCCAACAAATCTCGGAGTCAATTTTCCTTTCTTCCCGAATCGGATAACATTCTTCAGTGGAGAAATCTTCACAAAAACCATATCACCAACGTCGAATTCCAAATCCTTACGACATTTATCGGCATAACTCTTCTGACGGTCTTGGGCTGCCTTCATTCGTTGCCGAATGATCTCAATACAATCTGAAGTCTGCCGAATCATCTCTGGCCCAAGTAACGGCTTTTCTCCAGTTTCCAACCAACATGTCGGAGAGTTACACGGTCTTCCATACAATGCCTCCTACGGTGCCATACCAATGCTTGACTGGTAACTGTTGTTGTATGAAAACTCCACCAAATGAAGGTGATCTTCCCATGATCCTCCGAAGTCCAAAACACATGCTCTAAGAAGATCTTCCAAAACTCGGTTGACTCTCTCGGTCTGACCATCTGTTTGAGGGTGATAAGCTGTACTCAAACACAACTCGGTTCCCAAAACTTCCTGGAAGCTCTTCCAAAATCCACTAGTGAACAGTGGGTCTCGATCGCTCACTATACTCTTCGGAATACCATGGAATCGAACTATCCACTTAACATACAACTCAGCCAACTTTGATGCAGTCCTAGTCGATCGAACAGGAATAAATCTAGCACTCTTAGTCAGACGATCTACAATGACCCAAATCCCTTCATTTCCCATTCTGGTTCTAGGCAATCCATCAATAAAATCCATCGACACTTGCTCCCACTTCCATGTAGGAACTTCTAATGGCTGAAGCAATCCACTTGGCTTCTTCTGTTCGGCTTTTACCAATTGGCAGTTCATACACTTGGAAATAAAATTTCCAACATCCTTCTTCATACCTTCCCAGTAGTAGGTTCTCTTCATATCCCGATACATCTTATTTCCACCTGGATGAATTGTCAGCTTCAAGTGATGACTTTCCTTCAGGACTTCACTCCTCAATTCATCTATCTCGGGAACAACTAGTCGTCCTTACTTTTGAAGCCAACCCTCTCGATCGACCTCGAATCCTTTATCCTTTTCTGGATCCAATCCAGATTCCAATTCACGGATAATCTTGACAAGCTTATCGTCTTGCTTTTGGCTCTTGCCAATCCTTTCCACAAGAGAAGGTCTTATCGATAAGTTTGCCAACATCTCAGGTTCCAATTCACATCTAGGCCTGAAGTCAAATCCAGCTAAATACTCGAGACTCTTCCATTCTGAAAACATGGCTCCTAATCCTACATGTCTTCGACTTAACGCATCTGCCACTGCGTTACCTTTTCCCGGAGTATAAGCTATACCAAAATCATATGATGCTAAAAACTCTAGCCAACGTTGCTGTCGAAGATTCAAATCCTTTTGGGAGAAAAGATACTTCAACGACTTATGATCCGTAAACAACTCGAATCGAACTCCTAACAGATAATGTCTCCACATCTTCAGAGCAAATACAATCGCCGCTAACTCCAAATCATGAGTCGGGTAATTCCTTTCATGCGGCTTCAGTTGTCGACTTGCATACGCAACAACTTTATCCCTCTGCATCAGCACTGCTCCAAGTCCAGTACCACATGCGTCGGTGTAAACCACCATCTCATCATTCCCACTTGGAATAGTCAAAACAGGAGCACTTGTCAATCTCTCTTTCAGGATTCCTAAAGCTTGCTCACACTTAGCATCCCAACTGAACACTTTGTTCTTCTTCGTCAATCCTGTTAACGGTGCAGCTATCTTGGAGAAGTCTTTGATAAACCGTCGATAATATCCTGCTAATCCAAGAAAACTTCTCACATCAGATGCATTCTTAGGTCTAACCCAATCCTGGATTGCTGCCACCTTAGCGGGATCAACCGCTATCCCATTTCTAGAAATCACATGGCCTAAGAACCTCACTTCACTCTTCCAGAAGTGACACTTCGAAAACTTAGCCTTCAGCTGATGTTTCCGTAAGATTTCCAAAACAATATGCAAGTGCGTCTTGTGCTCTTCCTCCGTTCTGGAATAAATCAAAATATCATCCACGAACACAAGTACGAACTTGTTCAACTGATCTCTGAACACTTTATTCATAAGATCCACAAAATATGCTGGCGCGTTAGTCAATCCAAACGGCATTACCAGCCACTCAAAGAAACCGGATGGTGTCCTAAAAGCAGTCTTCGGCAAACTATCCTTAGCCACTCTCAACTGGTGAAATCCCGTTGCCAAATCCATCTGAGAAAACACCTTAGCTTCGTGAAGCTGGTCAAACAAGTCATCTATTCTCGGCAATGGATACTTGTTCTTCTTAGTCACCTAATTCAGCTCACGATAATCGACGCACAATCTCAACGACCCATCTGCCTTGGTTGCAAACACAACTGGTGCACCCCACTCGGACACACTACGCCGAATGAATCCTTTCTGCAAAAGATCATCAACTTGCACCCTCAACTCTTGCTGTTCCTTAGGCGCCATCCGCCTAAGAGGCATCACAACAGGTCTGGCTCCTTCAACTAGATCTATACGAAACTCGATCTCTCTATGCGGCGGCAACCCTTTGACTTCGTCAAAGACATCCTCGAATCCATTAGCGATTGGCACCGATGACAGTCCATCCCGTGGAACAACCAGCGAATACATGAAGCTCATGAAGACGCCTTCCTCATGCTTACATCGTATTACAACCTTTCGCCCCTCCACATTCTCGACTGTCACTTCCAACCTCTCGCAATCAACCTTTGCCGCATACTTCCTAAGCCAGTCCATACCCAAAATAATTCCGAACCCCGCAAAGTTCAGAACAAAGCAATCACAAACAAAAGAGCAACCATGACTCGATACAACTAGACCACGGCATAACATACACAAACAAGACGAACCCCCAACTGGATTAGTCACAACCAATGGCCTATCGACAATATCCGGCTTCAAATCTAACCGGCCTACGAGTTCATTACAAACAAACGAATGCGACGCTCCAGTATCAAACAAAACTCTAACTGGAACACCACATAGGAAAAGAGTACCTTGAACAACCACACTCTTTCCTTTCTCTTCAGCAGTAGGAGCTTTCGAAGACGACGGAACAGCTCTCAAAGCATAAGCTTGCACAATCTGCTTGTCCCTCCTCGGTTCTGGACAATTCTTCCTGAAATGCCCCGGCTTGTCACAGTTGTGACACTTCATCGGCACCTTCGGATTCTTACAATCCTTCGAGAAATGGCCCTTCTGCTGACAATTGTAGCAAGTCACCTCGCCTTTCGGCTTCTTCTGGCCATCCTTACCCTTCTACTGCTGCTGCTTCCTCTTCTTGTTTCCACCCTGCTGGGGTTTTGACTCTTCCCTGGTCACAGCAACAACAGATCCTTCCTTAGGAAACAGACTCTCATGCCTAAGAGCTTTCTCCACAAGCTTCTCAAATGAATCGTCCAAATGATCCACCAACTGTCTCCCAAGATAACTGTCCAAGCCTGTCACAAACTTCTCATTCTTCTGATAAGCAGATTCAATATATGACCGGGCATACTTGGACAAAGCTTTGAACTCAGAAACATACTCAAGAACTGGTCTCCCACCTTGCTTGAGCTCCACAAACTTCTTGAATAGAACAGACTTCTGAGCTGTAGAAATGAACTTAGCTTCAAACCTAACTTGGAATTGATCCCAAGTAATCTCTTCCTCCGGAGTAGTGATGGTAATAGAATTCCACCAATCAGAAGCTCTCCCTTGAAGCTGCCTTGATGCCAACTTCCTCTTAGTTGCATCCTCAATTCCCAAATCACCAAAAATCCTTCTACAAGCATCAATCCACCACTGGACATCAATAGTTGATTCTGTTCCCAAGAAAACCTTTCCTCCAAGAGCAGTATAATCCTTGCACAACTTAGCAAAATCCACTGGTTTCGGAGTTTGGACTCCAACATCTACTGCTGCCCCCGGAACTGGTATCCTTCTCATGATCGAAGTCATCATAGCTTTGAACATGGCTGCATAATCAGCAGTCCCCTCAGTAGCACGGCCTTCCCTAGCAGCGGGTCTCCCTCTTCGAATCATTCTCAATATCTATAAAAAGGAATGATCAGAACATCTAGAGAAACAACTGCATAAAGGACTAACTTACTGCTAAACTACTATATTATATATAGTAATCATCCATCAAAATACAATTACGTCTCTCATACGTAGTTACGTCAGTGAGCGTTGGGTAAAATCGATTAACCAATGCTCTGATACCAAATGTGACGACCGCCCATGACCCCTACACCGAATCTAGAGATAGTGCGCTGTAAAGTGTGCCAGGCGACCATGGACGATTGTCAGGGTAGATTAAATAACAGAATCTATCGTATTACTCACAGCGCATGGACAAAATACAATAGAACATATGTATAGTGAAGCTTTACAGAACAAAATGACATCATATAAAACTCCATAATAGTTGAATACAAGCATCCAAATAGCCAATACATCAAGCCTCACTACATAACACTCAGAGAATACAAAACAGCGGAACATCCAGTACATATAATAAGAAGATAATATGCAACCCTCCAGCTCGTCTTCGATATCAACATCGTGAGAAGAGAACAGCACCTGTCACCTGCTACCTAGTCTGCCCGTCCCAAAAATGGACGAACAGCCCAAGACAATAAGAATTAAAACATAAAGCCTTGAGTCAGACAACAGTCTTAGTGAGCAGTAAATTAACTAACAATATACCAAAAGAGCATAAGGGAAAAGGAATAGGAATACAACCCTCCCACTCCAACTTCATTCTACAATGATAGCCCCCAGACACACACTAAGCAGAAGCAAACATAGCAGAGCATACAATTTAAAGTAAAGCTACTATCACTCGAGTCAAGGGCGATGTTTTCCAAGTACCAAGGCCTAAATCAGATAAGCACCTAGAAAATACCGCTCTTGAGTCCGAATGATGATACAACCAAACATCCATGACTCTGGCTATTACTGTTATCATTGCTTCGATATCACCGTTAATTGAATGACCGGAACATTCTTTCAGCCGTCCGTCAAGGGCTAATGAAAACCCCGGTTCTAGACATAACTCCCGCACGTCGTCGCAGCCCGTGCCTAGGACTATCGAATCTGCCCAGAGTACTCGACCATCAATAGTTGGCCGTTGGGACTATCGAATCTGCCCAAACGTACTCTTGATTAGAGCATGCTAGAACCTTCAACAATGATGCTATCCAAGCCTCCTAGTCATCCTCCTCGACAACTATTCTCATATCCATTCATTATCCTCAACTCGAATCATATCACCGAGTTATCAACATGCTTGGAATGATCCCGTCTGGATTAGACCAAGTCTTCATCACATGATTGCCTCGCTTCATCACATCCTCGCAAAGCCTCATCTCAACATCACATCATCAAATCTATGCATAAGAGCTTCATCATTCCGCTACATATGCCACGAGCAGCTTTCCCAATTCAAGAGCCTTTCCCTTAGCTTTTGAATCATCTTCGACCACCTTGTCTAAAACCAATCAACAATCATCTAATTCACAGCAATCAATCATGTCAAACATCAATCTAAGTAACCAAGCATTCAAATGTAAGCAAAATGGACAATTATAACAATAATGGCAATTTCGTAATTAAGGAGTTGAAAGTCTAACAAGCATGAAAACATGAGAATTATCTCTACAACTTGATGAATGAACTTGCATAGGTTAATCATATACAAAAATGGTTGTCAAATCATCGTGAACAATGGATCTACATGGATCTACACTTAGGTTTACAAAAATGCATAGAAATCACTATTTTAACACCAAATCAAGCCAACAATCCGATATACTCCTTTGGATCCGTGTGAGAGATAATCACCACTCACCAAATCACCTAAACAACCTCAAATCAACATGCTTCAGATCTGGACAGCGAAGGATCAAGCTTGATCTATCACGAATCCACTTCAAACGAAGAAATCTCTCTTGAAAAGATGAAGATCTTCAGTCTAAACTCTTGAATCTTCAATCTTGATCTTCGATTTGGATGAAAGAAAGCACTAGATTAGAGTGGAGAAAAGAAGTGAAGAAGTGTAGAAGTCGAGCTCTCAAAATGGCAGCACTTCGTCGCTTCAAAATCCGGATCCCAAAAAGTGAGAAAAACCCTTCCTATTTATAGCAGAAAATTCCTTAAGTCGTAACTCGTCCGCCTCTATAAGTCATCTCCGACTTATAACCTTCGACTTAACAAAGCCTTCAACCTAACAGACTACGACTCAGTGATCTCTCGACTTAAGACTTAGCAGCTAACCTCTAAGTTGGTTGCGACTTAACACCTACGTCTATACGACTTAACGACTCAACCACTTGCGCGAGTTAACACATACGCGCGACTTAACTGGGATACGCCTTAGCGACTTAACAGCTCTACAACTCATCAACCTCACGACTTAGCTAGGTTACGACTTAACTGGTCAGACGTCTTAACGAGATAACCCATCCTACGACTTAACAGTATTACGACCTAACACTTAAGAGGATACGACTTAAAGATTTCAGCTACTCTATGACTTAACAACAAACACCTAAGTCATCTACGACTTAACACATAGGCTACGACTTAACTATAAGGCTGCCTATCTCCTAAGTCGCTAGCCCCTATAAGTCGGTCACGACTTATCTCTTAGGTCGTTTACGACCTAGGACTTAAACAAATATAACCGAAAAGACAAACATACTAGGTCGTCCACGACTTACCACCTTAACTCGCTAACTCGCTGATCCCTTAACCCGGTAACAACTTAACTCACCTCTATCCTTAAGTCGCCTACAACCATAAGTTGGTCAACTCGCTAACTCGTCCAACCGACCTAACTTCTCTACGCTCTAAGTCGTTGCCGACCTAACTGCCTTAACTCGCCATCCACCTGGGTATCTCCAATCCCCTAAGTCGTATACGACTTACGACTTATACTAAGTCGTGAACGACTTAGGACTTAGCCATATCTTCGCCTAAAATCTGAAATGGCTCAAAAATGCTAAAATTCCAGATTTTGACGAACTTGTCGATCCGTAAAAATACGGGTCGTTACAGGTACACAGGAGACAGGACAAGAACTGGAGCTGGACAATGTAGATAGATGCAGATGTACAGACAGAGTGAAAAACTAAGTGTTGAGTGTTGTAGTGAGAAAAAATATGTAAATGTGAAATGTATGAAACCGGTGTATGTATATAGAGAGAGCTGAAAACTTTGTACTGTAAAAGTGTTGAAATAAAATATTATGTTGAATAAAAAATACTGATTGAATTATATAAATTCTGTGCAATAGTATTATTATTATTCAATATGAATATTTATTCCTATATGTGTATAGTACAATCTGCAAACACATATATAAATTGATATATGTTTGTTATCATCAAACAAAAAATCACATCAAACAATCTCCCCCTTTTGATGATGACAAACATATATATTAAAGATTTTGAAATTCTAATAAATGTGTTTGAGCATGAAATATTTAGCTCCCCCTATATGAATGCTCCCCCTACAACTGAGACCACTCCCTATTTAGAAGATTTAAAAAATTACAGAAGAATAAAAGAACTAAAGAAAATTAACTAACAACATTTAACAAATTTGTTGAAGTATTCCAAAAATATTTACTTTCTGATCAAAATCTTGTTCTTCTCCTCCTTTTGTTATCATCAAAAGACTGACAATACTAATGGAACAGTAATGGAAAAAGAATTTTTTTTAAAGTAAAAACAAATGCAAAACAAAGAAAAATCATAATATATCCTAACGAGTTAACAAGTTCCACATTGTAGAGAATGGATTGATGATTCATTTTTTATATAATGAGAAGAGAGATATGTTAAAAATAATTTGATATTTAAGCACAAAAATAAGCACTTACTAACCACGCATAACCATAAGGACTTTTAAATGGGATTAGCAGTTACTTATTAGTCTAAGAATCCGGACTTTTAAGTAAGACCAGAAAAATACTTAGCTATCATACTTCATCCATGCATAACCATAAGGACTTTTAAATGAGAATGGAATGATGATAAAAATAATTCACTCACATGCTCCATCCATGCATAACCATAAGGACTTTTAAATGAGAATGGATGCATGAGATTTTTTTTTAAGTTTTAAAAGAAATCACTCTTCTCATTTTACAAAACCATTATGAATGATAGAAAGATGGTAGCGATAGAAATGATTGTGGAATAAGTTATCAAGTTAATTATATTATGAATTTTTTTTAATTTTGAAAAGAAATAAAAAAAACATATTTCCACTACTGAATACCATATTCGAATCAATCTTTGAATAATATCCAAAACTGGTTTGAATCCTAGAAATTGAAGTTGAAAATAAATATCCAAGAATATTTCAACCAAAAAATGGAAAATGATTAGTCAATTTCTATAATCCCCAAATCCAAACGTAATCTGGAAAATCTGTCTTCGGGGAGGGGTTTTGTGAAAATATCAACAAGTTGAATCTCAGTTGAAATATGTTCAATGCAAATGTCTTCCTTAGCAATGTGATCTCTAAGAAAGTGGTGTCTCACATCAATGTGTTTTGTGCGTGAATGATGAACATGATTATTTGACAAGTCTATTGCACTTTTACTATCACATTTTACTGGAACTTGTTTATAAACTAAGCCAAAATCAGAAAGAGTTTGCATCATCCATAAAATTTGAGCACAACAACTTCCTAAAGCAATATATTCTACTTCAGTGGTGGATAATGCAACACAATTATGTTTTCGACTTGACCATGAAACTAATGAATGTCCTAGCATGAAACATGTCCCACTAGTACTTTTCCTGTCAACCAATGAACCAGCATAATCAGCATCAGAATAACCAACTAAATCAAAATTTTCACAAGAAGGGTACCATAGTCCAAATGTGTGTGTGTGTGAAAGATATCTCAAAATTCGTTTAGTGGCTTTCAAATGAGATTCTTTAGGATTAGATTGAAAAACGTGCACACAAACACACAGAAAACATAATATCAGGTCTAGAAGCAGTAAGTTAGAGAAGTGAACCAATTATCCCTCTATATTTCTTCTGATCAACAGCAACTCCTTTCTCGTCTTTGTCCAACTTTGTTGATGGGCTCATAGGAGTTCTCAATGGTTTGGAGTTCTCAACTCCAAATTTCTTCAACAGTTCCAACACATACTTAGATTGTGAAATGAAAATACCATCACTGCTTTGCTTGATTTGAAATCCAAGAAAATATTTCAGTTCTCCAACCAAGATCATCTCGAATTTAGCCTGCATGACTTGTTCAAATTTCTCGCACAAGAGTTCATTAGTAGCACCATAAATGATATCATCCACATAAATCTGAACAATCAAAAAAATCACTTCCTTTATGTAATAGAAACAGTGTCGTGTCAGCACTTCTGTAACGACCCGATATTTTCAGCCATTCGCATCCGCACATGTCGGACTTGAATTGCTCAAAATACCGCGTTATAAATAAAATTTGGCAAATCTCAGAATATACAGTAAATAAATAATCACAGATCACAGACACAGAGTAAAATAATGCAGTGGAAGTAAAAGAAATAGTAGTTCATGAAGCTACTATATAAATATATCAGAGTTACATAAGATGTAACAGAAGAAATAGAGTACAACAGAAGTCTCAATAAAATAACCAAGTACTGAAATAGATAGGACAAGACAAGCAGATAATCTCCAGCGATTCCAATCTACAGAAGGTGGAATCCAAATCTGTGAATACTCATGCTAACCCGAGCGTAAATAAAAATACAAACACTCGAGTCAGGACATACATACTTATACAATGTAAACCAACTCAAGTGAACTGTAGTAAAAGTACAAGTAACTTAGAAGATGCTTGGGACCGTCCATCCTCTAAGGATCTGTTAAACTATTTACTATATAGTAATATACGCTATATACAGTAGTGTCTAATTAGTAAAGTATAATCATATAGAAAATAGCGTTAAGGGGATGGTGAACCTTAACGCGGTCGGATCTTTGAACCAAAATCGTAGTGGGCTCGATATGGTAGGTGACACGGCTCACAAGGCAATGCCAGGGTAGATATACCAATTACGCACACGGACTGATGGAACGCATAGCAGCCACTACCGTCCACCTCGAACAACACTCCCAAATCAAGGGTGGCCACCAAAAATCACAAAGTAATAGAATGGTATCGAAGAAGTGCGTCCGATAAGAGGTGCTACCTCACTGGTCCGGGATCGTTCCTGTTTTAGCCACCTTATGCCAACTCACGGGAGTCGGGTCTACGTATATACCTTAGGATCGTCGCCACCATCCTACTTTATTCTGGAAACTCCACCGCGTACACAATTTTCAAAGTGGTTTTCGGTATCGACAGAGAGTATGTCCATATCCGATCCCGGTCTCTTTAACAACCAATCGTTATTATAACCCGTGGTTATATTTTAAAACAGTTTATACTTCAAAATAGAATATCATTTCAAATCCAAATCTTTATCAAAATAAAGATTAAATCAATTTCAAACCATTTCAATATATTTAAAATATCATATCATTTCAAAACTTCATTTCAAATCATTTCAATATATCAAAATATCATATCTTTCCAAAACTTCATTTCAAATCATTTTAATATATCAAAATATCATATCTTTTCAAAACTTCATTTCAAATCATTTAATATATCAAAATATAATATCCTTTTAAACCTTCATTATCAAATCATCATTAGAGTTCAAATCCAACTTTAGATACCCTTTTAAATTCAGATATATCATTCATTTATTATCATTTCTAGTCATCTTTTGAATAGTTTATATTTCAACAAATTAATTCATTTAAAAGTGTAAGTATTATATTTCAAATCAAGTATTCAATTTCCAAAGTTTCAATTCAATTCAATCATTTATTTCAATTAAATTTCCATAGACCATTTCAAATCTTATAAATTTCAAATATAGATTTAATCCACAAAATAACTATTCAAATTATAAAATAAAATCCAAAGCTTTATTATCCTATATTTCATAAGTCCAATATCTTTTAAATAGATTCAGATTACAAGTAAACCAAATATTTTTCATACTAATATAAACTTCAATTATTTATTCCAAGATTTAATATCACTTCAAATTCATTTCAAAATATCATTTCAAAACATCATCTATTTAAATTAAATTTAAATACCATTTAATCACATTTCAAAATAGTTGTATTTCCCAAATCAACTATTCCATTTAAATCATTTAAAGTCAATTCATTATATTTAATAATTAAATATTTAATTTCCAAATTTAATCTTTTTCAAAGATCATTTATTCATTTGAATTTATTAAACAAAGAAAATTCAACTTTCGCAGCACTTAGAGAATGCTACGAAATGTTATGTTTAAAAACAGTTCATTAACAAAAGATGACATTTTAAATGCTGTAATATCTTAATTTAGTTTCAATTAAAATTTTAGTTAAATTTAACAACTATAGCACTAACAAAGTGCTATAATAACCCTTAGTTCAAATTTGCTATTTGGTTCATTTAAAACAACTACAGCATTTTCCAATGCTGTAATATCTTTACATTACATTTCAAAAATGCTGTCAAATCAAATTCAGAGTTTTATTTACAATTTCACACATAATTAACTTTTAATATAAATCATTTTAACTTATAAAATCATATATTTTCACATTTAAAAATAATCATTTAAATACCTTTATTTCTATGATTTTATAAAGTCAAATTTCCATACAAAAATCAATTTAAATAACAATTAAATTTTCATTTCTTTAATAAAATTCTTAACTTAACAAATAAGTTTAAATTTCAAAATATAACTTATTTCCATTTATTTTACTTAATTAAAAATTCACTTTTAAACAAATTTCACAAAATTCAATTTTAGTTATATTTCCAAATTCAGCTTAAATATTCATTTATTTCATATTTTAATTTATACAAAATCATTAACACTTTTCACAATTATTATTACTTAATAAAATCAATAAATTCATTTTTTAAATCAAATTTGTCATATTTTCTTACTTTACATAAATTCCATTTATAAACAAAATCATAAATTCCAAAATTAACTTATATTTCAAATTCTACTTCACCATTTACTTAATTCACTTATTTAATTTGTAGAAAATCACTAATATTTTATAGAAATCATTTTAAATAAAATTTAAATCAAAATATCATAATATTTACATTTTTAAAATATTTTATACATTTTAGAAAAATATATAAACCACGGGTCTGTATAAAATTTTCTATCCTAGGTCAAGTGATACGGATATGTATCATTTCAATCCGCAGTTTACAAAAAAAAACCAAGTTCTATCATTTCAAACCCGCAATCCCAAGTTAAATAAAATAAATAAAAAGTCGCTCAGGCTTATCATTACAGCCCATAATGATCTTTCCCTATTCTAAAGTCCGTTCAACTATGTATCATTTCAACCCATAGTGATTTCTATACTAACAGGGAACTTGCAGTGTGATAAACTGATTTAAATAAACAGTATACAATATATAACAGTAACAGATGATATAACATGTGTATAAACAGGGATGAACATCATATAATCATAATATAACAGTTATAACAGGATGATATAAATTTACAGATTCAAATGGTGTCAGTTTACTAGTTATATAAGTACATATCGTCTGGTGAGAATTACTCACTTTTTTGTGCTGGAGATACCAACTCAAATGACACAACGGATTCCAGAAGGCACGATGACACAAAAATAGGCTCAAGTGGGAAGAGATCCAATCTTATAACTTGTGTTACAACCCAAAACAAAACAAAATAAAATCACAATTCAATACAACATTAAATTGAAACAACTTTGAAGTAAAAAGAGATATGAATACACAGTCTTTTGCCTTGCTTCCTACATTTGATTGCACGACCTAGGGAATGTTTTGGCTCAGGTTTGGACATACTTTGGTTCAGGTTTGGGTCCTATAAGGCATGGCTATAAGGTATTGAAGTGGTGGAGGAGTTACTACGCATGAATATGAAGAGGCTTATGCAAAATAGTGGTTTTGGTTCAACTTTGGCTCGGTCTACAAGGTCATTGGGCTCGGCTATGACATGTTTCAGATCTGGACAGAGGATGAAGGTGATGGTTATGGGTGTGTCAAGGTGGTGGCGGCGGCTAGAGGTGGTGGTGGAAAAAGAGGTGGTGAAGCAACAAGGCTCAAACTAGCATGTTTTCAAGGCATAGGTTGTATTTTTTTGGATTTTAGTATCATGGTGGGTTCGACCATGGTTCAAATCTGAGGAGTAGGTGGTGATGATGACAGGGAAGAGGTGTTGGAGGTGGTGGCCATGGCTATGGAGTGGAGGCCGAGCAAAAGAGTGGAGAGAACAAGGCAAAAATACATAAGAAAATAGGAAGAAAATAAGAGGAAGACACTACCCAAAATGTTTGAAGCCATGAATAAAATGAAAGAATGGTTTCTTGAGTGAGAAATAGGATGAAAGTCACGGCTAGAAAACTGAAAATGGGCAGCCAAAATGAATAAATGAGATGGCTATGACATTTGAAACGTTTCTGGACAATGAAACGTCTAGAAATGAAACGCCTTAAACTCTTCACGTTTCCATTCTTTAAAGATCAAATAAAAACAACAATAAATCAGCAAATACCTTTAAAAACCGAAACCAAGTGAAATAATATGAAAATAAATAATTAATTTTAAAGAAAATATAAAAAGGATGAAAGAAATTGCTTAAAAATACAAAACAGTGTCTAGAAATTACAAACAAATCACTACTAGTCTTGGGAAAATATCCACTTCATTTTAAAAATATTATGAAGTGAAAATTTGAAATAAAATAATTTAGTTATAATTTCCAAAATAAAATAAATAATTAAATTGGAGAAAAATAGAAAAATAACTAAAGAAAATGTTTAAAATTTGTAAACAGGGCATGGAAATTACAAGAAAAATACTACTAGCTCTAGAAAAATTCCTACCTCACTTTAAAAATAGTAAAAGACAAAAATATACATAAATTAACATATTAATACATATAAAAATAAAATATGATAAAGAAAATATAATTTATACAATTTAAAATAACAAAATTGTAGAATAAACAAATTGCACTCAATATTGAAATATACATAACTTTCACTGTTTAACTCCATTTTCAACGAAACGAAAAGCAGTGTTCAAGTTATTACATCTATTTTCATAATAAAAGATAAAATTTAAGATTTTAAAATAATTTAAATTTGAAGTTTAAAAGTCAAAGTTTGAATGGTTTGACCAGAAATTCACTTTACAGTAAAATATTCAAATTATACTAATTTGAACTATAAATCACTTAATAATCATCATTTATATTTAAAAATGAAATGTTTGAAATAAAACAAATTAAAAATAATTTTAAAAATAAAAGAAAGTCCAATTTAAATATTATACAAAATCTAGGGTTATTACACTCTCCCCCACTCAAAACATTTCTTCCCCGAAAAGGAATGAGGTACGGGAAAGCACAGAAAAAGATAGAGTGAAATAAAATTAAGGTAAGATGACAAGGAGATTTAAATTATACCCGATAACTATTGTTACATGTATGCTTAACAAGGTGGAGATGATCTTTCAAAGATTCTCCAAAATCAAGAACACAAGCACGCAAAAATAGATTCAAAATGAGTGCCAAATATTATCAAAGAATATAGAAAGATTTCTAAATAGAAGGACTATAGAAAGATGCCTATACCAGTCTATAGCAAGATAAGGATGATAAGGACAACTAAAAGATAGTTTGAAAAACAAAATAAGGAAATAAATTTGAAAGCATGGAAATTTCAACTTAAATAGAGAATAAATCTTTACACAAGTTAAATAAATCTTAACTATCTCAAATTTCATTATCTTATTATCCAATCATCTTAAATTAACAATTTTTAAAACCATGGGTTTAAAAAAAAATAAGCATTTATTACACTCACAATGTACTTAATAAATTTTATTCTTCTTTATTCCTAATTAAAATTAAATTTATTCCTCTCAATATATTTATCACTCATGATAAATATACTTACACTTATTATAACTGCTTTCTTTTATCCTTAGTTCTTTTAACATTATTTTATTGTAAGTTATTCAATTACCCTTTATTATATTTACCTCTGTTAATCATTTTATAATTAAAATTTAAGTGTATAACATTTATTATAACAACTCAAATTTCATTTATAAAATCTTTTTATATTGTATATTATCCAATTACACTGTTAACTTCTGAAATTAAGGTAAGTTATGTTTGAATGCAATTGTGTTATACAAATAAAAATTTCCAATTCAATTATCTCAAGTTTGAATCATTTATCCAAATTTCTGATTTTCTTTTTATAATTGAATTTAAGAATTAAATTTCCGATTTCTTCAAACCATTTAGAGATAAATAAATGTATGTACATAACTTATCAAATCAAATTTAAATCATATATCTATATATATATTATAAATCAAGTCATATTTTTTGAAATTCAAATCAATTTAAATTCCCCAAAACAAAGCTGTAACAAGACTACAGAACAGTCTCTTAACTTCGAAACTCGAAAATGAACGTCGATTATGTCGCGATCATCACCGAAGTTATTTTCCAGCGACAAAGAGAAGAGCACTTTAAAATTCTTTGGAAAAAAATTCTATTTGAAAATACTTTATATAATATATCCCTTTTTAAAACTTTAAACCAAAGTTCGAAATAATCGAAATTTAAATTCTCAAATTCTTGTTTTAAATTCATTTGAGTTCCCAAATCAATTTATAAACAACTATTTATAGATTCATTTGTAGAACAATAAATGATAAATCAAGTATTATCATTTCAAATTATCAATTTAAATCATTTTATTAAGTTCCATAAATATATTTATCCAAATTTTATTTCATTAACCAAATTTTAAAATAATATTGTGTCAGTTGTTCTGTCAAAGTGTTTTGGAAATCTTATCGATAGCGTTGATCAGACGAATCGATCGGAAACCCAATTCAACATCAACAACTCAAACAATACAATATATAAAACATTTTAAATTTAAATATTAGTTTACAAATACACTATACATGAATAGATTTTCAAAGAAAGATAGAGATTCAAATATGATTAACTCAAATCAAAGGAAATTCTGATTTGGAAATAAGTTGGAAACAAGGATGACATGATTAAATAACAGAATAGGAAGATGGATAAGCTTATATATATCACGTGCAACCTTAACCGGGTCAACCGTGACTTAAAGAATAAGATCAATGTGGATTTTTCTGGGGTAAATCTACATTCGATCTCAAGAGTTAGTGTGACGACCCGGCTTTCCACTCCCGGAAAATCGCATCGACAGAAAGAAAGAAAGGGGTGAGAAATAGAAAAGAGAAGAAGAGAAAAGAAAACAACACAGATACTCACAGCGGAAACGAAACGAAATATAATATATCACATAAATATTACATAGTATCATATACATCATCTATCAGAGTTACACAGATTACACATCACATACTAGACAGTTATAAACATCTGTCTAGTTATTACATCTCAACACAATACAGATCAATACAAAGATCAACACAGCGGAAAACTACTATCTATATCTACAACGCCGAAGCCTCCTGCTCCATTGCTCCTCCAGATTACTCGTCAAAGCTAAACCTGAATCCCTTGGCTACTCGTAAAAATTTGAGTACTCAAGAGTTTATAAAACAGAAATAAACAACTTGGGTCAGACATGGGTCTGGTGTGAGTAACAGGTTAAACTTGTTTAACTTCAAAACCTTTTGAAAGAAAAAGGTATCACGTAAGACTCCCCACCAATAAATATGGGTAAGTTTTTACCTTACGCTAACCAAAACATTTGATAGGAAATTCGATTGTATTATAATAGGTCTAGGGTTTTCAAATAAATATGAAATAGCTGGAATGCTTACATCTCACGTTCCAACATAGTTGGGCACAACTAAAACGTACGGCACTTATTGGAGTTTGGATTCCATCAATGGCAGGGCTACCGGGGTACCGCCCGTCACAGTACGTGGCCTAGATCACCGTACCGAGGATCACTCCCAATCCCCTGCAACACAAGGCCGGAACATCCCTTACTGGATAATTCCCGCACAAGATACCTCACGGTTGTCATGATTCAACCGCACACACTAAGTCGAAAATAGAAAGGGACATCTAGACAGAGGTAATCTTGTCCTACTTGGGTGCTACCCACTAACCTTGCTGCACCTCCCCTGTTTTAGCCATTCCCGGTTTGTGAGGCTTGAGGTCACGATTACCTTTAAAAAGAACACATCTATCTTAGAATGCTCATCGCCCACCTGACGATGTGCTGAAAGCATTCAATCCATACAAGTTCGTTCCGGGTTCGAACGAAACCGAAGGCATTATCTCGTTACACTCGTATTGGAATCACCCTCAGAGTTAACGACAATAACCCTTGCACTCTAAATCTTTATCTCGAATCTGAAAGTACTATCTCCGTCAACTCATTACGGAATCACCCACAGAGTTATACTGACAAAGAATCGTTCTTACACCTCGAGTCTTCACTTGCTCCATTTGGATTTCACGACCTAACGTAAATTTGGATCGATGTGGTATTCGGGTCTCCAGACCTGGAAATCCGGTATACGGAAACCCGATCCCGGTCTCATCGAAATCCAAAACGTATCTTTTAAGGCCAAGTTGTTTTAAAGGTTAAAACAATTTAATTCAATTATCTTTATACACTTAGAAAGATAATTCACAATAGATAATCAACATTATCAATATCATCAGATAATCCATATTATCACAATTCAACTAAACATCCATATCACATAGCATATATCTCATCAGAGATATCAATCAAATGCAAAGCATTCAGTATTATCATCCATCTATAAGTAATGATCTATATCATCTCTAATTAATTTAAAGTTAATTAAATTAATTACTTTTATTTTATAAATCCTTCTTACTTAAACATTAATTAATTACAAATTAATTAATTATCCTCTAATTACCTTTTTCAATTAATCATCTTTGATTAATTATCTTTTAATTACCTTCAAGTTATTTATCTTTAATTAATTACTCAAATTAATTAACCTTAACCACTTATAGTAATTAACCTTTAATTACTTCATTAATTAATTAACTATAATTAATTAAATTAATCACTATAATTAATTATATTAAACCTTAATTAATTACATTAATTAATCACTTCATTTATTAATTATACTTAATTAATCAATCTTAATTACATCATTAATTATATTAATTAATGATCCTTAATTACAACTTAATTATTAATTACTTTAATTAAATTAATTACATTAAGTAATTAACTTTAAATTAAACAACATTTATTAATCACCTTGATTAATCTTCAATCAGTAATTAACTACCCTTAATTACTTTCATTTACTAAATTAATTCTCCTTAATTAATTCCTTAATTAATCCCTTGATTAATTATTCAAAGTAATTAAACTTAAATTACTTTCCTTAATACATCACTATCCACTTAATTACTTCCAGTAATTATCTATTATTTACTTCCCTAAATAATTATACCTTACTAATTACATTAAGTAATTATTTATCAAATCATCCATTGATTATTCTAAATTAATTAAACTTAATTAATTTACTTAAACTAAATCAAATTAACTTAATTAATTACAATAAGTAATTAATTTCTTAATTACTTCCATTTAGTAATTATATTTAAACAATTTCATAAATGATTATCCTTAATTAATTAATCAAATTAATTATCAAAATTAATCACATTAATTAATTATTAAATAATCTCAAATTAATGACCTTCATTAACAATTATTTAATTACTTTTCTTATGTAATTAACTTAGATTAACCATTATTAATTTCAAATTAATAAATCTTAATAACCAAATAATTAATCTCTAATTATTTAATTAATTAAGTGTTAACCATAACTTAATTAATATTTAATTACTTTATTAATTAATTCTTAATCATTAATTAATATTCTAATTATAAAATCCTTAATTACAAATTAATTAATCTTAATCACTAATTAATTAGTTTAAACCATTAATTACCTATTTAATTAATCCAAATGATTAATTAATCAATTAAATTAATTATCCATTAAATTTCCTAATAAATTTAATGAACACAAATCTCTAATTACTTTAAGATAAAACTTGTTCTTATTAATAATCAAGTTATCATTTACAAAGTATTTTAAATCAATTTACTTTAATTTTTCCTTCAAAATTTCTTTTAAATTTAAAGATTTAAAATGAAACAAATTATCTTTAACCACGTTTTAAACGACATTTCTAAAACTCTTTTAATTTATAAGTTAAAGATATACTCATTCATAAAGGAGTTTAAAAGGGTGCTAAACAAATTCATATTTAAATTTATAAAACTTATTTATTTCCCCATCTAAAATTCAAAACTAAACCTTACTCCAAAAATTAAAACTTTGATTTAACTTTCAGTTTTAATCTTTCTTACAAATTTAAGTTCAGTTAAATTTAAACAGATAGGGTTTTCAAAACCTGGCAACCACTAAAAATACTCAAGACCACTCAAAATTCCTTCGAGTCGCCTCTCTAAATACTTCGAACATCACTCGAAATAACTCGAGAAAATCACGAGCACTCCTCTGCTAACAACCAGACTTCACCAGATACATTCTCGATCGCGTGCACGTGCACGATCACCTGCGGCGTCTCCGACCATCACCGAACATCCCCACACATCGACGATCAACCCTACACCAGATTACGATCCTCCAACCTTCGAACAACACTCGAAATCGTAATCGAGCATCAAAACCAAACCTGAACCCAAAACTGGAACCACCTCGAAAACCTGTCAACGGCCAAATCTCCGTCCTCCGACCACCGTTAGTGCTGCAACTCCTTCCATGTCCTCGTCAATGACCAAACTACCATCTCCCAGAGTTCTATTGAACTCGATCCATCCTAGACGTCGTGGTGAGTCTATTTCCGACCAATACCCAAACTAGGGCTACAAACTAAAACGACCATTATCCAACGCCACAGTGCCTTGATCATCTTCCTACCATTTTTCCTTCGATCTCCGACCACTCTACTATCCTCAGAAAGAAACTCGACCTCCCAAACCATCTAGATCACCAGTACTCACCAAAATACCATTTTCTGGTCAACTGAGAAATACAAACTCAAAACCCAACTAAAAATTGCAATTTCATTCCTAAAAATCATATTTTGGTTTAATAATTCAGATTAGATTCCTGAATTGATGAATTAAGAAGTTGGAATTTCAACATGACTTAAGACTTGCACTGTTCTTTAGTTTCCAGAGAAATTCTACATTTATTTTACCCTAAAAAAAATTTAAAACTTAAGTTTACGATGAAACAAACAAATCTTGTTTAAAGTCTAAGATCTAACAGAGATTAGATAAGAAGATAAGGAATTTTGTTTAAAATCTAAGCAAAAAAAACAAGAACAGAGAGTGTCACACATATAAACAGGCATACACATACATCTATACATCCATATATATATATATTTATATATATATATATACTCACATATTTATACACACAAAAACATACTTTCTTTCAGAAGTCAACATGCAAACAGATTTATTATATTTAAGCTCTTTTAAAAAAAATGTTACTCACCATTTAAAATAGAGACAGAGCCTGAAACAGGATCTTGAAGACTGGAATTGATAATATGCTTGAGTTTGTATATTTTAATACTTTTGATCTGGAAGTCCTTTGAAGGCTGAAGTTTGAAGAATTTCGAAATCCAAAGCTTTGATTTAAAAATTTCATGCTTGCTTCCAGTTTTGAGAAGAATGCAGACATGTTGTTCTGAGTTGTTTCCAGATTTGAAAAATGAAGGCAGGCTGGTTGCTTTAAGATGATTACAGATTTGCAAAGAAGGTTGCAGACAGAAGACTTGATTTTGAAATGTATTACAGGGTTTTATTTTCTTGAATTTCTGGTTTGAGGAATGGTTACAGATTTGTTTTTTTTTAGAGAAAAAGTTTTGAGAAATGGTTACTGATTTGTTTTTTTAGAGAAAAATCTGAGTTTATCTTGTTTTTGAGAAGAAAAATAGAAAGAATGAAATAAGGGAATGCATATGTATATATGTAAGTGAATTTATGATTTTATAAAAATAAAAGAAAATGAAAAATGAATAAAGACACTTGTCATTACATTAGCTAATTAAATTACACATGTTATAACAAAGGCTTTAGATAATGACACATGTCTTTTAAGTAATTATTCATAATCCTATTTATTTTAAAAGTAAATCAAAAGCCTTTTCTTATTTATAAAATGCTTATCTATATATATTTTACTTTTTAAAGAAACAAAAACAAATTATATTTTAAAATAAAAGTTTATACAAATATTCTAAAATCCAAAACAATTTAAATATTTATCCTATTGAATTTCGAAGCTTAAATTCAAATTCAATTAAATTAAATCCTAAGATTCAATTTAAAAAGTCAAGTTATATATATATATACATATATAACTATTTATTCAATTAAATAACAATTTCATATTCTTTAAAATCCATTCATATTAATAAAAATAATACATTATACTTATTATTTGAAATTAACATATTTGATATTTAAATAATTTATATAAGAGATTATATTATCAAGTGATATTTTAAAAAGAAACAAAACAAGCCTTTTTGTTAACTCTTATATAATTTTAAACTTAAGTAAAAATATCTTAAGCAATTAAAGTATTTTAAAACTATAAATTTACTAATTTAAATAACTTTGAAAAGTCATATTAAATTAAATCTAAATTCCCAATTTACCCAAAGCTTCTATTTACAATATATATAAATAAATATATATATTCAAATAGAAAATATCTTATTAACTTTTAAAAGATAAAATCACCAATTAATACTAATTTAATCAGATTATTAAATTAAATTCAAATCTTATTATCAAAGATCATCAATATCAATTTAATTATTTAACAGATTATTAAATTGATATTGTTAAAATTTCCGGGATATTACATTCCTTCCCCCTTAAAATAATTTCGTCCCCGAAATTTAAACAAAGGTAATTTAATAATCTTATTAAAGATTTTAAATTTTAAAACACAAGCATATACTATCATCCATATGCTAACAACCATAGCAACCAATTCATCCAATCAATCAAATCTAACTATCCAGACAAAATTCTAGATAGAATTCCTCGAGTTTCCCCAAGTATATATATACCGGGATACTTGCTTTACAACAATCTAAACTACTAAGCTATAGATCTCCTACTCATCTAGATCTATAGAACTAAACAGAATATCAGACTACAGACGAGTCTGACTCAACAACTAAATCTTCCAGAACTGCTGATTCTAAAACCAGAGATAGATCTTACACGTACCTCTCAGAGATACATAAAACTCAATGAATTCCAATTGTCCAAACTGACAATTCAATCCTGAAAACCCAATACTTATCCAAATCAGAACACAGAAGAGATCCAAACATAACTTTACTTCACAACATCAGTAGATTCCAAACTTACTTCTCCTATCCAGAGATATACTCCAAACTGCTTTCGCTGCTCAATTCTGATCTGAGGTAGAACACAAGCACAGACTGGACAACTCATTCCAGAAATAAGGTTCACTGATCCATAAATAAAACTCAGATACTTCATCAAAACTTGAGTTGCTGCACCAACTCCATCTCTAGGAAACATCCTTCAACTAGACTGAACTACCGGTACTACTCCTGGAATCCAGTCGATAAGAAAACTCAACCTTCAGATGCGGACAACTCCTGACTTCTCTGAAGACACTCAGAAAAACTCTGATAACCCAAGAGAACCCTCAAACTATCGCAAGTCACTTTTGCGATCAACCCAGCCTATTTCTAAAGAAAACTGTTCCTCTTAACAAATCAGAACAGCCCATACTTAACTATCCAATCCATCGAAGAAATGGATGCACCCTGCTGCTTTTGAATTTCACCTCCAGAAAAACTACTCAGCTTGACAACTTCCTGCCATCACAGAATACTCCGAGCTGCACTGCTGATACTGATGCCAAGGACTTTCTATCCAAAGATCTTTGAGAAACTCGAACTCCAAACCAAATAGAAATATCATGCTGAACTCAGCCATAACACTGAAACATACACACTTCCTTAAACTCGTTCCAAAGAAAACATCTTCGGGAACATCTATCGTCACTGCATCTCATCACACAGCTACTATTACCTGAGGTATCAAGATACCATCACTTGCTTCTGTTCAACCGATAGATCCAAACTCTACTCATCCAACTTTACAGATAAACTCCGAACCTTAACAGGTTTCCTTCAGAGATTCGATGAAATCCTTCATCACAGCAAAACTTACTCGAGACAGTATTGGGTCTACAGTCTCGATAAATACACTTCCAACCTTAATTCCAACCATTGGTAGTCGTGTTTCATACACTACTACCCTATCTACCTTTATATCTTATATTGGAGAACCTGTACGGGTAACCCAACAATATAGGTAGAATATATATATATAGTTATATAAAAATTACAAATACGCTCTCTCACGATAGATACCACTCCAGAGCTAGGTATTCACTCAACCAATAGCTCTGATATTCACTTAACCAAAAGCTTAGGCATTCGCTCAACCTAAGCTCTGATACCACGTGTGACGACCCGGCTTTCCACTCCCGGAAAATCGCATCGACAGAAAGAAAGAAAGGGGTGAGAAATAGAAAAGAGAAGAAGAGAAAAGAAAACAACAACAGATACTCACAGCGGAAACGAAACGAAATATAATATATCACATAAATATTACATAGTATCATATACATCATCTATCAGAGTTACACAGATTACACATCACATACTAGACAGTTATAAACATCTGTCTAGTTATTACATCTCAACACAATACAGATCAATACAAAGATCAACACAGCGGAAAACTACTATCTATATCTACAACGCCGAAGCCTCCTGCTCCATTGCTCCTCCAGATTACTCGTCAAAGCTAAACCTGAATCCCTTGGCTACTCGTAAAAATTTGAGTACCCAAGAGTTTATAAAACAGAAATAAACAACTTGGGTCAGACATGGGTCTGGTGTGAGTAACAGGTTAAACTTGTTTAACTTCAAAACCTTTTGAAAGAAAAAGGTATCACGTAAGACTCCCCACCAATAAATATGGGTAAGTTTTTACCTTACGCTAACCAAAACATTTGATAGGAAATTCGATTGTATTATAATAGGTCTAGGGTTTTCAAATAAATATGAAATAGCTGGAATGCTTACATCTCACGTTCCAACATAGTTGGGCACAACTAAAACGTACGGCACTTATTGGAGTTTGGATTCCATCAATGGCAGGGCTACCGGGGTACCGCCCGTCACAGTACGCGGCCTAGATCACCGTACCGAGGATCACTCCCAATCCCCTGCAACACAAGGCCGGAACATCCCTTACTGGATAATTCCCGCACAAGATACCTCACGGTTGTCATGATTCAACCGCACACACTAAGTCGAAAATAGAAAGGGACATCTAGACAGAGGTAATCTTGTCCTACTTGGGTGCTACCCACTAACCTTGCTGCACCTCCCCTGTTTTAGCCATTCCCGGTTTGTGAGGCTTGAGGTCACGATTACCTTTAAAAAGAACACATCTATCTTAGAATGCTCATCGCCCACCTGACGATGTGCTGAAAGCATTCAATCCATACAAGTTCGTTCCGGGTTCGAACGAAACCGAAGGCATTATCTCGTTACACTCGTATTGGAATCACCCTCAGAGTTAACGACAATAACCCTTGCACTCTAAATCTTTATCTCGAATCTGAAAGTACTATCTCCGTCAACTCATTACGGAATCACCCACAGAGTTATACTGACAAAGAATCGTTCTTACACCTCGAGTCTTCACTTGCTCCATTTGGATTTCACGACCTAACGTAAATTTGGATCGATGTGGTATTCGGGTCTCCAGACCTGGAAATCTGGTATACGGAAACCCGATCCCGGTCTCATCGAAATCCAAAACGTATCTTTTAAGGCCAAGTTGTTTTAAAGGTTAAAACAATTTAATTCAATTATCTTTATACACTTAGAAAGATAATTCACAATAGATAATCAACATTATCAATATCATCAGATAATCCATATTATCACAATTCAACTAAACATCCATATCACATAGCATATATCTCATCAGAGATATCAATCAAATGCAAAGCATTCAGTATTATCATCCATCTATAAGTAATGATCTATATCATCTCTAATTAATTTAAAGTTAATTAAATTAATTACTTTTATTTTATAAATCCTTCTTACTTAAACATTAATTAATTACAAATTAATTAATTATCCTCTAATTACCTTTTTCAATTAATCATCTTTGATTAATTATCTTTTAATTACCTTCAAGTTATTTATCTTTAATTAATTACTCAAATTAATTAACCTTAACCACTTATAGTAATTAACCTTTAATTACTTCATTAATTAATTAACTATAATTAATTAAATTAATCACTATAATTAATTATATTAAACCTTAATTAATTACATTAATTAATCACTTCATTTATTAATTATACTTAATTAATCAATCTTAATTACATCATTAATTATATTAATTAATGATCCTTAATTACAACTTAATTATTAATTACTTTAATTAAATTAATTACATTAAGTAATTAACTTTAAATTAAACAACATTTATTAATCACCTTGATTAATCTTCAATCAGTAATTAACTACCCTTAATTACTTTCATTTACTAAATTAATTCTCCTTAATTAATTCCTTAATTAATCCCTTGATTAATTATTCAAAGTAATTAAACTTAAATTACTTTCCTTAATACATCACTATCCACTTAATTACTTCCAGTAATTATCTATTATTTACTTCCCTAAATAATTATACCTTACTAATTACATTAAGTAATTATTTATCAAATCATCCATTGATTATTCTAAATTAATTAAACTTAATTAATTTACTTAAACTAAATCAAATTAACTTAATTAATTACAATAAGTAATTAATTTCTTAATTACTTCCATTTAGTAATTATATTTAAACAATTTCATAAATGATTATCCTTAATTAATTAATCAAATTAATTATCAAAATTAATCACATTAATTAATTATTAAATAATCTCAAATTAATGACCTTCATTAACAATTATTTAATTACTTTTCTTATGTAATTAACTTAGATTAACCATTATTAATTTCAAATTAATAAATATTAATAACCAAATAATTAATCTCTAATTATTTAATTAATTAAGTGTTAACCATAACTTAATTAATATTTAATTACTTTATTAATTAATTCTTAATCATTAATTAATATTCTAATTATAAAATCCTTAATTACAAATTAATTAATCTTAATCACTAATTAATTAGTTTAAACCATTAATTACCTATTTAATTAATCCAAATGATTAATTAATCAATTAAATTAATTATCCATTAAATTTCCTAATAAATTTAATGAACACAAATCTCTAATTACTTTAAGATAAAACTTGTTCTTATTAATAATCAAGTTATCATTTACAAAGTATTTTAAATCAATTTACTTTAATTTTTCCTTCAAAATTTCTTTTAAATTTAAAGATTTAAAATGAAACAAATTATCTTTAACCACGTTTTAAACGACATTTCTAAAACTCTTTTAATTTATAAGTTAAAGATATACTCATTCATAAAGGAGTTTAAAAGGGTGCTAAACAAATTCATATTTAAATTTATAAAACTTATTTATTTCTCCATCTAAAATTCAAAACTAAACCTTACTCCAAAAATTAAAACTTTGATTTAACTTTCAGTTTTAATCTTTCTTACAAATTTAAGTTCAGTTAAATTTAAACAGATAGGGTTTTCAAAACCTGGCAACCACTAAAAATACTCAAGACCACTCAAAATTCCTTCGAGTCGCCTCTCTAAATACTTCGAACATCACTCGAAATAACTCGAGAAAATCACGAGCACTCCTCTGCTAACAACCAGACTTCACCAGATACATTCTCGATCGCGTGCACGTGCACGATCACCTGCGGCGTCTCCGACCATCACCGAACATCCCCACACATCGACGATCAACCCTACACCAGATTACGATCCTCCAACCTTCGAACAACACTCGAAATCGTAATCGAGCATCAAAACCAAACCTGAACCCAAAACTGGAACCACCTCGAAAACCTGTCAACGGCCAAATCTCCGTCCTCCGACCACCGTTAGTGCTGCAACTCCTTCCATGTCCTCGTCAATGACCAAACTACCATCTCCCAGAGTTCTATTGAACTCGATCCATCCTAGACGTCGTGGTGAGTCTATTTCCGACCAATACCCAAACTAGGGCTACAAACTAAAACGACCATTATCCAATGCCACAGTGCCTTGATCATCTTCCTACCATTTTTCCTTCGATCTCCGACCACTCTACTATCCTCAGAAAGAAACTCGACCTCCCAAACCATCTAGATCACCAGTACTCACCAAAATACCATTTTCTGGTCAACTGAGAAATACAAACTCAAAACCCAACTAAAAATTGCAATTTCATTCCTAAAAATCATATTTTGGTTTAATAATTTAGATTAGATTCCTGAATTGATGAATTAAGAAGTTGGAATTTCAACATGACTTAAGACTTGCACTGTTCTTTAGTTTCCAGAGAAATTCTACATTTATTTTACCCTAAAACAAATTTAAAACTTAAGTTTACGATGAAACAAACAAATCTTGTTTAAAGTCTAAGATCTAACAGAGATTAGATAAGAAGATAAGGAATTTTGTTTAAAATCTAAGCAAAAAAAACAAGAACAGAGAGTGTCACACATATAAACAGGCATACACATACATCTATACATCCATATATATATATTTATATATATATATATATACTCACATATTTATACACACAAAAACATACTTTCTTTCAGAAGTCAACATGCAAACAGATTTATTATATTTAAGCTCTTTTAAAAAAAATGTTACTCACCATTTAAAATAGAGACAGAGCCTGAAACAGGATCTTGAAGACTGGAATTGATAATATGCTTGAGTTTGTATATTTTAATACTTTTGATCTGGAAGTCCTTTGAAGGCTGAAGTTTGAAGAATTTCGAAATCCAAAGCTTTGATTTAAAAATTTCATGCTTGCTTCCAGTTTTGAGAAGAATGCAGACATGTTGTTCTGAGTTGTTTCCAGATTTGAAAAATGAAGGCAGGCTGGTTGCTTTAAGATGATTACAGATTTGCAAAGAAGGTTGCAGACAGAAGACTTGATTTTGAAATGTATTACAGGGTTTTATTTTCTTGAATTTCTGGTTTGAGGAATGGTTACAAATTTGTTTTTTTTTAGAGAAAAAGTTTTGAGAAATGGTTACTGATTTGTTTTTTTAGAGAAAAATCTGAGTTTATCTTGTTTTTGAGAAGAAAAATAGAAAGAATGAAATAAGGGAATGCATATGTATATATGTAAGTGAATTTATGATTTTATAAAAATAAAAGAAAATGAAAAATGAATAAAGACACTTGTCATTACATTAGCTAATTAAATTACACATGTTATAACAATGGCTTTAGATAATGACACATGTCTTTTAAGTAATTATTCATAATCCTATTTATTTTAAAAGTAAATCAAAAGCCTTTTCTTATTTATAAAATGCTTATCTATATATATTTTACTTTTTAAAGAAACAAAAACAAATTATATTTTAAAATAAAAGTTTATACAAATATTCTAAAATCCAAAACAATTTAAATATTTATCCTATTGAATTTCGAAGCTTAAATTCAAATTCAATTAAATTAAATCCTAAGATTCAATTTAAAAAGTCAAGTTATATATATATATACATATATAACTATTTATTCAATTAAATAACAATTTCATATTCTTTAAAATCCATTCATATTAATAAAAATAATACATTATACTTATTATTTGAAATTAACATATTTGATATTTAAATAATTTATATAAGAGATTATATTATCAAGTGATATTTTAAAAAGAAACAAAACAAGCCTTTTTGTTAACTCTTATATAATTTTAAACTTAAGTAAAAATATCTTAAGCAATTAAAGTATTTTAAAACTATAAATTTACTAATTTAAATAACTTTGAAAAGTCATATTAAATTAAATCTAAATTCCCAATTTACCCAAAGCTTCTATTTACAATATATATAAATAAATATATATATTCAAATAGAAAATATCTTATTAACTTTTAAAAGATAAAATCACCAATTAATACTAATTTAATCAGATTATTAAATTAAATTCAAATCTTATTATCAAAGATCATCAATATCAATTTAATTATTTAACAGATTATTAAATTGATATTGTTAAAATTTTCGGGATATTACAGTTAGAGTTTGGAATAGCAAAAGATATTAGCATCTAAACCAAGGATAGATATAAATCTCTGGTGAATCGATGCTGATTGTAAAGGAATTTCACCCTTTTACAATTCAAATTTTGAGATTGGTGGGATCGCCAATTCGCTATAAAGATCATTTAAAGCGGAGTTATGGGATACTCCAGAATCAAGAAGATGAATAGTGAGGGACATGAATGGATTTTGGAACTGCAGAGGAAAGTTCCAAAATTCAAAGGAAACCGAATTGAAGAAGAAGGAATTCAAGCTCGAATGAAAGTGATTCTGAAATTAAATTTACTCTATATACTGAGTTTTGCCTAAAACCAGAGCTCTGATACCAACTGTAACGACCCGATATTTTTAGCCATTCGCATCCGCACATGTCGGACTTGAATTGCTCAAAATACCGCGTTGTAAATAAAATTTGGCAAATCTCAGAATATACAGTAAATAAATAATCACAGATCACAGACACAGAGTACAATAATGCAGCGGAAGTAAAAGAAATAGTAGTTCATGAAGCTACTATATAAATATATCAGAGTTACATAAGATGTAATAGAAGAAATAGAGTACAACAGAAGTCTTAATAAAATAACCAAGTACTGAAATAGATAGGACAAGACAAGCAGATAATCTCCAGCGATTCCAATCTCCAGAAGGTGGAATCCAAATCTGTGAATACTCAGGCTGACCCGAGCATAAATAAAAATACAAACACTCGAGTCAGGACATACATACTTATACAATGTAAACTAACTCAAGTGAACTGTAGTAAAAGTACAAGTAACTTAGAAGATGCTTGGGACCGCCCATCCTCTAAGGATCCGTTAAACTATTTACTATATAGTAATATACGCTATATACAGTAGTGTCTAATTAGTAAAGTATAATCATATAGAAAATAGCGTTAAGGGGATGGTGAACCTTAACGCGGTCGGATCTTTGAACCAAAATTGTAACATCCCGAAAATTTTCGACTTTCGAAAATTCAACATCGATACTCACTTTATCGACTGCTGAGCCATCGAATGCCGGAAACCCGAAAAGTTATGGTTTTAAGAAAGAAGAAAAGGTAGAAGAAGAAGATAGAAGAAAAAGAAAGAAGAACAACAACATCAACATCAGAAACAGAGACAATATCAGAATCTCACATATCGCAGCGGAACAATATATATTAGATAAACACTAGTCTTTTAAAACAAAGAACTATATCAGTTTATACATACATCAATCATCAGAGTCAATATACAACAATGGACAGTTATATAAACTCGTCCTCATACAGAATACACAGCGGAATAAAATAATATCAGATACAAATACTACGTCTCGAACTCCAGCTTATCTCCAAGCTCCAGAATATCCAGAATATCCTGATAATATAACTCTAGGCTGCCCGTGTGGAAATTGGTGGGCACCCAGAGTTTAGAAGGGAACAATAAACTCCGAGTCAGTCATGGTGACTGGTGTGAGATCGTAAAACAGTTATTCTTTAAAATAAAACTAGATAATTTTCAAAGTCAATTCGAAATGCTTTTGGAAAATGAAACTACCATAAGACCTCCCACCACACACACAATGCAAACGCAGACTTGGAGGAGATTTCTTCTTATGATAGTCAAAGATGCTTACTACGCAAAATCAAATCATTTTTGATATTATTATTAGTGCATAGTGGAAAACATTTCGAAAGTATAATATAAATCTTAGCCAGCATAGGTACCATTATATTATGCCTGCTATAGCTGCCTCCTGAGGAGACAGGTTATACAATTGAAATCGTAAAGGCTCGTATTGTTTCTTTGGATTTCCAACAAATGGTCAGGCTAAGGAACTTCCTTTTCCACGATGGGTCCGTCCCTGGAATAGACGACCCGAGAAATAACCTAACATTACGGTTAGATCTCTGCCAACACAAGGCCGGGTTACCTCTGCAAAAGTAGGTAACTACTGACACGCGTATGCCATCCCCCGATCGTCACCGATCTTCCCGAGGATCCCCGATTCGCAACAACCACAAAGAAATAAATTTTGCAGCAACCACAGAGGTTAAGTATCTGGGCTCCATACCATGATACCACCTTTATCCAGAAGGAATGACATACACTAAGGGGCGCTACTCCCTAGAACCTTGCCGCATCCTTCCTGTTTCGACCATTTCCGGGGTGTGAGGCTCGACGAAGTCTCGTCCACAAAGCTACGCTTTCTCAAAAAGCCCTGCTTCGGGTCAACAAAATGATCAACCTATGATCACAAAGATATAAGATCAAACAAATGATCATATCACAAATGATCAAACACTGATCATTTCACAGCAACACTCAGTATGCCACGTTACCAAATTGGGATATATCGCTGATAAATTTCAACTACATAACCTCTGAGCTCGTACGTCTCAGAGAAGGGTGTTAAGCTAAGAGAATAAATTCTCCGCCACCAACAGAAATGTATTTGAAAGGAATCAGCTTTATATCTCAAATTGTAACGTCAGAGACACAATCCATACAAGTCTGTTCCGGGATCGAACAGAACCGAAGGCACTTCTCACGAAGCCCTTGCGTTTCCGGATAATTTTCTAATCACGTCCGGACTTCCCGTCACTAAGGGTGATAAAACCTCTAAATCGAAGATCAGTCGATGTAGAGTAACTCGACGGTAATCCTTCCGTTTTCAAAAATATCCGGTCTTCAACACCGGTCTTCAAATGCGATCCATAACGACGTATCACATATTCGGAATGGGTTATACGACCCCATGGTCCTTTCCCGGTTAACCCGAATAGTGAGCGATTATTTAAAAATAAGTGTGGCATTCAAATTCATCCAATTCACAACAAATACCTATCTAAAGGTAATTATTGATAGTCGGTTATTTAACTATCAATAAAGATGCGCAACATCATCAGATTCCAAATAATTTCCCAAATTATTTTATCCTCCAAAATATCTTTTACTAGATATATAATTTCCACACTTTAAAAATAAATCAATATTTATTTTTAAACAGTCTCCCTTTTATAAATTCCATAGTGAATTTATATTTTTCAAATATCTACAGATATACGATTCTCAATTCGATTTCAAATATTCAATTTCATTTTATCTTTAAGAAGATAAAATCTCAAAACGTTTCATTTCATTTTGGAAATGCATTTCCATACTTATTTAATAATAAGTATTTCACAAATCATTTATTTTCAACATTTGAAAATATTCGATATACTTAAATCAAATTAAGTATACATTCATTCTTTTAAGGAAATCATAAATTTGACATCTATTTGAGTCAAAACGAATGTTGCGTAAAACATCGTTACGACGACTCAAAATCACTAGTATAGGGATTCAAAATTTTAGATAGATATATAAATCCCAATACTATATAAAACATTTCCTTTCGGAAATCATTTACTATAACAACAGTGTTATAGTCCACCATTTCCTTATATTTTTTCGAAACGTCTATTTCAACAATAATTGTTGAAATCTATGTTTCGATACTTAACACGTTTTAAAACATCTTTTAAAACAACTTCATTTAACAATATTCCTTTTCTCAAAATATATTGATTTTATTCAATAATATATATTCACTGTCCAAAATCGTGAATATAATTACTATCCCAATTTTAACAATTTCTACACATTTAACTTAAAGGATAATTCGCTGTTCAAAATCACGAATATATCTCCTTTAATAACTTCAATGTTAATTTATCAAATTCTATTGATTTTTAATTTATAAAACAATGTTTATAAATCCCATTTCTATTTATAAAACTTCGATTTCTAAGTTATCCAATTCAACTTATATATCTCAATTTTATACCGGAAGTCTATATTATAAGTTAAGAACTTATAATTCATTTATTTACAACATCTATTCATTTCTCATCTAAATGTCAAAATCCGATTTATAAGATAATTGCTTATAAATCTTTTTGTTTTACAAAATCTATTTATTTAATAACTTCACAATTTATAAATCTATAAATTTCTATCCACTTATGGAATCCATTTTTATTTGACTTTAACACTTAATAAAACTCATTTCAAAATTCCAATATTCTTAATTTATAAAAATATCAATTTTTATAAATCTTTTTATATGAATTGTTTAAAATACTTCAACAGTTCCAATTTAAACTATTTCATAATCTTTATCAATTATTTATTTCAAAAATAACATTTTTGTCGTATTTCACAAAAATCACAAATTTACTAACATTAAAATTTTAACATTTATTTATTTAAAATAAACCAATTCAAAAATTTCAATAAAACGTATATTTCTACAAATCACTTTAAAACCCCTTTTTAAAATAAAAGTCGTTATTTTTACATTTCAAAACTGAATCCGATGATGCAACAGCATCGATTAGTCCATCACAACAGTCAATATCATATCTCAACATATGATAACAGAATACATCACAATATCTGTAAATAAATAACTACTGGTGAGGAATCCAGTTGGATCCCTCCAACCTGTTTCCCTGCATCCAAAAACGTCAGCACAATACCAATTCCGCTCCAGTACGGAATTATCGCGGTATATAGGTTTTTATAAATCCGCTTACTAACGGCGCAATAGGGTCTCATCCGCTATACGAGGCGGGAAATCATCAATCCAATATATACATATGCCAATATGTATATATTGCTATATATATAATAGATATATCCTATCATATCTAATATCACAATCAATAGCAATCATCAATAACTGCAAAAATTCCACTTCGAAATTTTGAGTGAGAAAAATCTCACCTTAGCCTTTAAATTTTCCATCCATTTCCCATTCCAGTTCGTTTCCTTGATTTTTAACCTTGTATAATAATTTATACAATTTATTAAAATTCGAAATAATCGAATAACAAATTTCCGTTTTGTAATTTTAATTATCCAACGAATTTATAAATTTAATTTTAAACCAAAAATTACCTTTAATAATCATTTCACCTAATAGATTGAACTTCTAACAATTTCCCTTTATAAATAATATTTTTCATTTGATAATTAAATTAACTTAAAATTTTATCTAAACCAATTTCTTAAATTAACTAAAATAGGCATGAGTATATTTTTCTTTTATTACATATATATATTTAACATAGAAATCTGATTTTGTATAACTTTCAAACCTCATTAAAAATCCATATATATATACATATATATTTACTGTGAAGATATATATTTATATACACATATTCATAGGTGCACTGTCTTCAAATTATTTATAACCTCACTAACAATTTTCTTCTTTCAATAAAAATACGAATTAAGTGGAAAAAAACAGAAGAAGCCCATACCAAAGATGAACTCGACCGCAAGCTACAGGGATCATCTTCCCCAAATCATATACTGCTCGCATCCCTTCCTTGTCGTCGACTGTGCCCAACAACACGGCCACCTTCGAATCCACGAACCCATCGACACGCGCCTTCAATTGACTCGCCTCCATCACTTGCTCGAAATCGAGCTTCACGCTGACCCTCTCCAGATTGCATGGCCTAACCCCTTACGCGACTCGCCACCCATACGAATCGCGAACCCTAAACCCAACCGTACTCGAGTCGAACTCGATTTCGTGCCTCCTCGAATCGCGATCCACCAAACGAACGTCGCCACTCGCGATTTGATCGCGTGCGAACCCATCATCTTGCAGCCCTATCTTCGCTACTACTGCCTCGCGTAACAACCCCATTCCAATCGACCGAGTATTAAGCGATTTTGATACGAATAGGAAGAGGGTGACCATTCACGCACTCACGAACTGATGAACGAAAACGAATCTCGTTTTCAGTTTGTATTGGAAGTTCGAAGTCAGATACGAAATGATGTAGAGCTGCCGCCATTATATTTTTGTTTTCGTTCGATTTTTGATTTTTGAACTGGGAGTAAGAGGACGTATTTAAAATTGGGAAGTAGCATGCTCTCACGTTCTCAGGCGCGATATTAGGCGTGATTAAAGGGATAACGTGGTGAAGTTGACTAAGTTAAATAATTTAAATTTAGATTTAAATTGAAATTCAATTTAAATTTCAAGGTGTTTAACCGCCGTACGGTTACATATCAACCCCGAAAAATACAAAATTGGAAATCCGACAATAATTCAATATTACGGACCCAACGGAACTGGTTTCGTCGAATTCCGAGACTGTTTGAAAATTGACTATTTTATAAATATCGGTTCGAGTGATTATTTTCAAAACTGAACAAAACAGTTCGAAATTAAATTCTGAAGCTTCTACCATCTTCAGTATTATCAATACGAATTTTAAAAGCTTTCGAAATATTTTTCTTCAACTTTAAATTGAATATTCAAATTTTTATTCAGCATTCAATCGATTAAATTATATAATTTAATCGCCAAATTCAAATTTAAATTGGGGATTCAAATTAAATCATCGTTCAAATATTTAAAATTAATTAAATATTTCCAATTTAATTCGTTCAAAATTCTGGGTCGTTACAAACTTCCCTCCTTAAAAGAATTTCGTCCTCGAAATTACAAGTTAGAAAGAAAGGTCTTTAACTCGTCTACTATCTTTCACAATCCAAATAGTTTTATCCATTTTTCAAAACAAATCTCTCTACTAAAGATTCGTTATGATCTCAACTAACTTTCCAACTTCAATTTTTAAGTTTCAACAACATTGTTTGCTTAACAATTCAAATTTAAGTTTAAATTCAAATTTAAACTTTCAAAAATTTCTCAAAAATTTTCTAACACTCGAAATTTTCGAAAAATTTCGCCAGCGTCTCCTTTGCGCGGCTAATACGGTACGACTACAAAACGTCCCTACGGACTCTCAGATTTCAAAAAGAAAAAGAAAAAGCCAAGCGGCTAGAGAGAAATCATCAAAAACTCATATTGTAATTCAAATACGTACCTTTTCAAGCAAATTCAAATTCATCTTTGAAGATCAAATCCAATTTATAACACCTGTATATCTACTAGCCATTATATCTAGTTACAGCATTCAATCCAATTTGCAAATTCTATTACAAAATTTTCAATATATGCTTATATATTTACGGTTGAAGTTACATTCGTTTTTAAACAAAATGAATTCATATCCATTCTAGTTTATAACTAATTCAAATTGATACAAATTCAATTTATTTTAATTCTACTTCATTTGCAATTGATTCCATTCAATTAAATTTGCATTTCATATTTTCATTCGGTTTATTCTATTAACCAAACAACTTTCATTCCTAATTGCTCTTTTAGCTTAGTTTCAATTACTAACTCATTACAAATTCCAATTCACTTACAATTTCAAATTTGTCTTCAATTTCATTTACAACTGCAAATTATTCATTCATCCACTAATTCATTCATTTCCAATTTGAATCTCATTTCATTTAATTGATTCACTTGCAAATTTATTCGTTCATTCACAATTCCAGAGTCTTTTCAACCTTTTCAAAACCATTTTGAAAACAATTCAAATTACCCTTTGAATTTCTAAAACAAATTTCAAATTTTTCAAACAACTTTCGTTTTTAAAACAATTTGGCAGCAATTCCTCTTCTGGAAACCCGAAAATGAACACCGGTGATGTCGCGATCATCATCGGAATTATTTTCCAGCGACCGAAAAGAGTTTAGAGCTTTCATCTTTCCAAAATACTTTTCAAAACCTTTGAAATTCATTTTTCAAATCAAAAGATTTAAATTTTCCAAATCTCCAAAATTTTCAAATTCTTTTCAAAACATTTCCAAATACTTCTCTGGAATTCCGTTTCAAATTATAAGTTACGTTTATAATTTACATTCCTTAATTTCATTTGTATGTAAATTTATTTCTTAACTTTGGAGTTATGATTTGAATTTCTTATTCAACTTCAGTGATGATAATTCACTATTATTACTTCCTAACATCCATGCAATCATATACTATGATAATTCATAGAAAATCATTTCTTTTATATACAAAAATAGTTTTGGGTAAAATTATTTCATTTACCCAATTTAAAACAATACTGTGCCGAATTGTTCTATTCGAGTGTTTAGAGATTCCTATCAATGATCGTTAATTACTCGTATTGACCAGAATCCATATACCACTCAACAAATCAATCATCACAATATAAAACAATTTTTATATTCACTAACAAATACGCGCTCATATCTATTATTACACTCAACTCATTCTAGAGTACTGCTGACTCTATCTCTAATGAGTAACACCCAACAGAGCAGGGTTGTCGCTTAACCATATGCTCCGATACCAAATGTAACATCCCGAAAATTTTCGACTTTCGAAAATTCAACATCGATACTCACTTTATCGACTGCTGAGCCATCGAATGCCGGAAACCCGAAAAGTTATGGTTTTAAGAAAGAAGAAAAGGTAGAAGAAGAAGATAGAAGAAAAAGAAAGAAGAACAACAACATCAACATCAGAAACAGAGACAATATCAGAATCTCACATATCGCAGCGGAACAATATATATTAGATAAACACTAGTCTTTTAAAACAAAGAACTATATCAGTTTATACATACATCAATCATCAGAGTCAATATACAACAATGGACAGTTATATAAACTCGTCCTCATACAGAATACACAGCGGAATAAAATAATATCAGATACAAATACTACGTCTCAAACTCCAGCTTATCTCCAAGCTCCAGAATATCCAGAATATCCTGATAATATAACTCTAGGCTGCCCGTGTGGAAATTGGTGGGCACCCAGAGTTTAGAAGGGAACAATAAACTCCGAGTCAGTCATGGTGACTGGTGTGAGATCGTAAAACAGTTATTCTTTAAAATAAAACTAGATAATTTTCAAAGTCAATTCGAAATGCTTTTGGAAAATGAAACTACCATAAGACCTCCCACCACACACACAATGCAAACGCAGACTTGGAGGAGATTTCTTCTTATGATAGTCAAAGATGCTTACTACGCAAAATCAAATCATTTTTGATATTATTATTAGTGCATAGTGGAAAACATTTCGAAAGTATAATATAAATCTTAGCCAGCATAGGTACCATTATATTATGCCTGCTATAGCTGCCTCCTGAGGAGACAGGTTATACAATTGAAATCGTAAAGGCTCGTATTGTTTCTTTGGATTTCCAACAAATGGTCAGGCTAAGGAACTTCCTTTTCCACGATGGGTCCGTCCCTGGAATAGACGACCCGAGAAATAACCTAACATTACGGTTAGATCTCTGCCAACACAAGGCCGGGTTACCTCTGCAAAAGTAGGTAACTACTGACACGCGTATGCCATCCCCCGATCGTCACCGATCTTCCCGAGGATCCCCGATTCGCAACAACCACAAAGAAATAAATTTTGCAGCAACCACAGAGGTTAAGTATCTGGGCTCCATACCATGATACCACCTTTATCCAGAAGGAATGACATACACTAAGGGGCGCTACTCCCTAGAACCTTGCCGCATCCTTCCTGTTTCGACCATTTCCGGGGTGTGAGGCTCGACGAAGTCTCGTCCACAAAGCTACGCTTTCTCAAAAAGCCCTGCTTCGGGTCAACAAAATGATCAACCTATGATCACAAAGATATAAGATCAAACAAATGATCATATCACAAATGATCAAACACTGATCATTTCACAGCAACACTCAGTATGCCACGTTACCAAATTGGGATATATCGCTGATAAATTTCAACTACATAACCTCTGAGCTCGTACGTCTCAGAGAAGGGTGTTAAGCTAAGAGAATAAATTCTCCGCCACCAACAGAAATGTATTTGAAAGGAATCAGCTTTATATCTCAAATTGTAACGTCAGACACACAATCCATACAAGTCTGTTCCGGGATCGAACAGAACCGAAGGCACTTCTCACGAAGCCCTTGCGTTTCCGGATAATTTTCTAATCACGTCCGGACTTCCCGTCACTAAGGGTGATAAAACCTCTAAATCGAAGATCAGTCGATGTAGAGTAACTCGACGGTAATCCTTCCGTTTTCAAAAATATCCGGTCTTCAACACCGGTCTTCAAATGCGATCCATAACGACGTATCACATATTCGGAATGGGTTATACGACCCCATGGTCCTTTCCCGGTTAACCCGAATAGTGAGCGATTATTTAAAAATAAGTGTGGCATTCAAATTCATCCAATTCACAACAAATACCTATCTAAAGGTAATTATTGATAGTCGGTTATTTAACTATCAATAAAGATGCGCAACATCATCAGATTCCAAATAATTTCCCAAATTATTTTATCCTCCAAAATATCTTTTACTAGATATATAATTTCCACACTTTAAAAATAAATCAATATTTATTTTTAAACAGTCTCCCTTTTATAAATTCCATAGTGAATTTATATTTTTCAAATATCTACAGATATACGATTCTCAATTCGATTTCAAATATTCAATTTCATTTTATCTTTAAGAAGATAAAATCTCAAAACGTTTCATTTCATTTTGGAAATGCATTTCCATACTTATTTAATAATAAGTATTTCACAAATCATTTATTTTCAACATTTGAAAATATTCGATATACTTAAATCAAATTAAGTATACATTCATTCTTTTAAGGAAATCATAAATTTGACATCTATTTGAGTCAAAACGAATGTTGCGTAAAACATCGTTACGACGACTCAAAATCACTAGTATAGGGATTCAAAATTTTAGATAGATATATAAATCCCAATACTATATAAAACATTTCCTTTCGGAAATCATTTACTATAACAACAGTGTTATAGTCCACCATTTCCTTATATTTTTTCGAAACGTCTATTTCAACAATAATTGTTGAAATCTATGTTTCGATACTTAACACGTTTTAAAACATCTTTTAAAACAACTTCATTTAACAATATTCCTTTTCTCAAAATATATTGATTTTATTCAATAATATATATTCACTGTCCAAAATCGTGAATATAATTACTATCCCAATTTTAACAATTTCTACACATTTAACTTAAAGGATAATTCGCTGTTCAAAATCACGAATATATCTCCTTTAATAACTTCAATGTTAATTTATCAAATTCTATTGATTTTTAATTTATAAAACAATGTTTATAAATCCCATTTCTATTTATAAAACTTCGATTTCTAAGTTATCCAATTCAACTTATATATCTCAATTTTATACCGGAAGTCTATATTATAAGTTAAGAACTTATAATTCATTTATTTACAACATCTATTCATTTCTCATCTAAATGTCAAAATCCGATTTATAAGATAATTGCTTATAAATCTTTTTGTTTTACAAAATCTATTTATTTAATAACTTCACAATTTATAAATCTATAAATTTCTATCCACTTATGGAATCCATTTTTATTTGACTTTAACACTTAATAAAACTCATTTCAAAATTCCAATATTCTTAATTTATAAAAATATCAATTTTTATAAATCTTTTTATATGAATTGTTTAAAATACTTCAACAGTTCCAATTTAAACTATTTCATAATCTTTATCAATTATTTATTTCAAAAATAACATTTTTGTCGTATTTCACAAAAATCACAAATTTACTAACATTAAAATTTTAACATTTATTTATTTAAAATAAACCAATTCAAAAATTTCAATAAAACGTATATTTCTACAAATCACTTTAAAACCCCTTTTTAAAATAAAAGTCGTTATTTTTACATTTCAAAACTGAATCCGATGATGCAACAGCATCGATTAGTCCATCACAACAGTCAATATCATATCTCAACATATGATAACAGAATACATCACAATATCTGTAAATAAATAACTACTGGTGAGGAATCCAGTTGGATCCCTCCAACCTGTTTCCCTGCATCCAAAAACGTCAGCACAATACCAATTCCGCTCCAGTACGGAATTATCGCGGTATATAGGTTTTTATAAATCCGCTTACTAACGGCGCAATAGGGTCTCATCCGCTATACGAGGCGGGAAATCATCAATCCAATATATACATATGCCAATATGTATATATTGCTATATATATAATAGATATATCCTATCATATCTAATATCACAATCAATAGCAATCATCAATAACTGCAAAAATTCCACTTCGAAATTTTGAGTGAGAAAAATCTCACCTTAGCCTTTAAATTTTCCATCCATTTCCCATTCCAGTTCGTTTCCTTGATTTTTAACCTTGTATAATAATTTATACAATTTATTAAAATTCGAAATAATCGAATAACAAATTTCCGTTTTGTAATTTTAATTATCCAACGAATTTATAAATTTAATTTTAAACCAAAAATTACCTTTAATAATCATTTCACCTAATAGATTGAACTTCTAACAATTTCCCTTTATAAATAATATTTTTCATTTGATAATTAAATTAACTTAAAATTTTATCTAAACCAATTTCTTAAATTAACTAAAATAGGCATGAGTATATTTTTCTTTTATTACATATATATATTTAACATAGAAATCTGATTTTGTATAACTTTCAAACCTCATTAAAAATCCATATATATATACATATATATTTACTGTGAAGATATATATTTATATACACATATTCATAGGTGCACTGTCTTCAAATTATTTATAACCTCACTAACAATTTTCTTCTTTCAATAAAAATACGAATTAAGTGGAAAAAAACAGAAGAAGCCCATACCAAAGATGAACTCGACCGCAAGCTACAGGGATCATCTTCCCCAAATCATATACTGCTCGCATCCCTTCCTTGTCGTCGACTGTGCCCAACAACACGGCCACCTTCGAATCCACGAACCCATCGACACGCGCCTTCAATTGACTCGCCTCCATCACTTGCTCGAAATCGAGCTTCACGCTGACCCTCTCCAGATTGCATGGCCTAACCCCTTACGCGACTCGCCACCCATACGAATCGCGAACCCTAAACCCAACCGTACTCGAGTCGAACTCGATTTCGTGCCTCCTCGAATCGCGATCCACCAAACGAACGTCGCCACTCGCGATTTGATCGCGTGCGAACCCATCATCTTGCAGCCCTATCTTCGCTACTACTGCCTCGCGTAACAACCCCATTCCAATCGACCGAGTATTAAGCGATTTTGATACGAATAGGAAGAGGGCGACCATTCACGCACTCACGAACTGATGAACGAAAACGAATCTCGTTTTCAGTTTGTATTGGAAGTTCGAAGTCAGATACGAAATGATGTAGAGCTGCCGCCATTATATTTTTGTTTTCGTTCGATTTTTGATTTCTGAACTGGGAGTAAGAGGACGTATTTAAAATTGGGAAGAAGCATGCTCTCACGTTCTCAGGCGCGATATTAGGCGTGATTAAAGGGATAACGTGGTGAAGTTGACTAAGTTAAATAATTTAAATTTAGATTTAAATTGAAATTCAATTTAAATTTCAAGGCGTTTAACCGCCGTACGGTTACATATCAACCCCGAAAAATACAAAATTGGAAATCCGACAATAATTCAATATTACGGACCCAACGGAACTGGTTTCGTCGAATTCCGAGACTGTTTGAAAATTGACTATTTTATAAATATCGGTTCGAGTGATTATTTTCAAAACTGAACAAAACAGTTCGAAATTAAATTCTAAAGCTTCTACCATCTTCAGTATTATCAATACGAATTTTAAAAGCTTTCGAAATATTTTTCTTCAACTTTAAATTGAATATTCAAATTTTTATTCAGCATTCAATCGATTAAATTATATAATTTAATCGCCAAATTCAAATTTAAATTGGGGATTCAAATTAAATCATCGTTCAAATATTTAAAATTAATTAAATATTTCCAATTTAATTCGTTCAAAATTCTGGGTCGTTACAAAAATCGTAGTGGGCTCGATATGGTAGGTGACACGGCTCACAAGGCAATGCCAGGGTAGATATACCAATTACGCACACGGACTGATGGAACGCATAGCAGCCACTACCGTCCACCTCGAACAACACTCCCAAATCAAGGGTGGCCACCAAAAATCACAAAGTAATAGAATGGTATCGAAGAAGTGCGTCCGATAAGAGGTGCTACCTCACTGGTCCGGGATCGTTCCTGTTTTAGCCACCTTATGCCAACTCACGGGAGTCGGGTCTACGTATATACCTTAGGATCGTCGCCACCATCCTACTTCATTCTGGAAACTCCACCGCGTACACAATTTTCAAAGTGGTTTTCGGTATCGACAGAGAGTATGTCCATATCCGATCCCGGTCTCTTTAACAACCAATCGTTATTATAACCCGTGGTTATATTTTAAAATAGTTTATACTTCAAAATAGAATATCATTTCAAATCCAAATCTTTATCAAAATAAAGATTAAATCAATTTCAAACCATTTCAATATATTTAAAATATCATATCATTTCAAAACTTCATTTCAAATCATTTCAATATATCAAAATATCATATCTTTCCAAAACTTCATTTCAAATCATTTTAATATATCAAAATATCATATCTTTTCAAAACTTCATTTCAAATCATTTAATATATCAAAATATAATATCCTTTTAAACCTTCATTATCAAATCATCATTAGAGTTCAAATCCAACTTTAGATACCCTTTTAAATTCAGATATATCATTCATTTATTATCATTTCTAGTCATCTTTTGAATAGTTTATATTTCAACAAATTAATTCATTTAAAAGTGTAAGTATTATATTTCAAATCAAGTATTCAATTTCCAAAGTTTCAATTCAATTCAATCATTTATTTCAATTAAATTTCCATAGACCATTTCAAATCTTATAAATTTCAAATATAGATTTAATCCACAAAATAACTATTCAAATTATAAAATAAATTCCAAAGCTTTATTATCCTATATTTCATAAGTCCAATATCTTTTAAATAGATTCAGATTACAAGTAAACCAAATATTTTTCATACTAATATAAACTTCAATTATTTATTCCAAGATTTAATATCACTTCAAATTCATTTCAAAATATCATTTCAAAACATCATCTATTTAAATTAAATTTAAATACCATTTAATCACATTTCAAAATAGTTGTATTTCCCAAATCAACTATTCCATTTAAATCATTTAAAGTCAATTCATTATATTTAATAATTAAATATTTAATTTCCAAATTTAATCTTTTTCAAAGATCATTTATTCATTTGAATTTATTAAACAAAGAAAATTCAACTTTTGCAGCACTTAGAGAATGCTACGAAATGTTATGTTTAAAAACAGTTCATTAACAAAAGACGACATTTTAAATGCTGTAATATCTTAATTTAGTTTCAATTAAAATTTTAGTTAAATTTAACAACTATAGCACTAACAAAGTTCTATAATAACCCTTAGTTCAAATTTGCTATTTGGTTCATTTAAAACAACTACATCATTTTCCAGTGCTGTAATATCTTTACATTACATTTCAAAAATGCTGTCAAATCAAATTCAGAGTTTTATTTACAATTTCACACATAATTAACTTTTAATATAAATCATTTTAACTTATAAAATCATATATTTTCACATTTAAAAATAATCATTTAAATACCTTTATTTCTATGATTTTATAAAGTCAAATTTCCATACAAAAATCAAATTAAATAACAATTAAATTTTCATTTCTTTAATTAAATTCTTAACTTAACAAATAAGTTTAAATTTCAAAATATAACTTATTTCCATTTATTTTACTTAATTAAAAATTCACTTTTAAACAAATTTCACAAAATTCAATTTTAGTTATATTTCCAAATTCAGCTTAAATATTCATTTATTTCATATTTTAATTTATACAAAATCATTAACACTTTTCACAATTATTATTACTTAATAAAATCAATAAAATCATTTTTTAAATCAAATTTGTCATATTTTCCTACTTTACATAAATTCCATTTATAAACAAAATCATAAATTCCAAAATTAACTTATATTTCAAATTCTACTTCACCATTTACTTAATTCACTTATTTAATTTGTAGAAAATCACTAATATTTTATAGAAATCATTTTAAATAAAATTTAAATCAAAATATCATAATATTTACATTTTTAAAATATTTTATACATTTCAGAAAAATATATAAACCACGGGTCTGTATAAAATTTTCTAGCCTAGGTCAAGTGATACAGATATGTATCATTTCAATCCGCTGTTTACAAAAAAAAACCGGGTTCTATCATTTCAAACCCGCAATCCCAAGTTAAATAAAATAAATAAAAAGTCACTCAGGCTTATCATTTCAGCCCATAACGATCTTTCCCTATTTTAAAGTCCGTTCAGGTATGTATCATTTCAACCCATAGTGATTTCTATACTAACAGGGAACTTGCAGTGTGATAAACTGATATAAATAAATAGTATACAATATATAACAGTAACAGATGATATAACATGTGTATAAACAAGGATGAACATCATATAATCATAATATAACAGTTATAACAGGATGATATAAATTTACAGATTCAAATGGTGCCAGTTTACTAGTTATATAAGTACACATCGTCTGGTGAGAATTACTCACTTTTTTTGTGCTGGAGATATCAACTCAAATGACACAACGGATTCCAGAAGGCACGATGACACAAAAATAGGCTCAAGTGGGAAGAGATCCAAGCTTAGAACTTGTGTTACAACCCAAAACAAAACAAAATAAAAGCACAATTCAATACAACATTAAATTGAAACAACTTTGAAGTAAAAAGAGATACGAATACACAGTCTTTTGCCTTGCTTCCTACATTTGATTGCAAGACCTAGTGAATGTTTTGGCTCAGGTTTGGACATACTTTGGTTCAGGTTTGGGTCCTATAAGGCATGGCTACAAGGTATTGAAGTGGTGGAGGAGTTACTACGCATGAATATGAAGAGGCTTATGCAAAATAGTGGTTTTGGTTCAACTTTGGCTCGGTCTACAAGGTCATTGGGCTCGGCTATGACATGTTTCAGATCTGGACAGAGGATGAAGGTGATGGTTATGGGTGTGTCAAGGTGGTGGTGGCGGCTAGAGGTGGTGGTGGAAAAAGAGGTGGTGAAGCAACAAGGCTCAAACTAGCATGTTTTCAAGGCATAGGTTGTATTTTTTTGGATTTTAGTATCATGGTGGGTTCGACCATGGTTCAGATCTGAGGAGTAGGTGGTGATGATGATAGGGAAGAGGTGTAGGATGTGGTGGCCATGGCTATGGAGTGGAGGCCGAGCAAAAGAGTGGAGAGAACAAGGCAAAAATACATAAGAAAATATGAAGAAAAGGAAGAAAATAAGAGGAAGACACTACCCAAAATGTTTGAAGCCATGAATAAAATGAAAGAATGGTTTCTTGAGTGAGAAATAGGATGAAAGTCACGGCTAGAAAACTGAAAATGGGCAGCCAAAATGAATAAATGAGATGGTTATGACATTTGAAACGTTTCTAGACAATGAAACGTCTAGAAATGAAACACCTTAAACTCTTCACGTTTCCATTCTTTAAAGATCAAATAAAAAAAACAATAAATCAGAAAATACCTTTAAAAACCGAAACCAAGTGAAATAATATGAAAATAAATAATTAATTTTAAAGAAAATATAAAAAGGATGAAAGAAATTGCTTAAAAATACAAAACAGTGTCCAGAAATTACAAACAAATCACTACTAGTCTTGGGAAAATATCCACTTCATTTTAAAAATATTATGAAGTGAAAATTTGAAATAAAATAATTTAGTTATAATTTCCAAAATAAAATAAATAATTACATTGGAGAAAAATAGAAAAAGGACTAAAGAAAATGTTTAAAATTTGTAAACAGGGCATGGAAATTACAAGAAAAATACTACTAGCTCTAGAAAAATTCCTACCTCACTTTAAAAATATTAAAAGACAAAAATATACATAAAATAACATATTAATACATATAAAAATAAAATATGATAAAGAAAATATAATTTATACAATTTAAAATAACAAAATTGTAGAATAAACAAATTGCACTCAATATTGAAATATACATAACTTTCACTGTTTAACTCCATTTTCAACGAAACGAAAAGCAGTGTTCAAGTTATTACATCTATTTTCATAATAAAAGATAAAATTTAAGATTTTAAAATAATTTAAATTTGAAGTTTAAAAGTCAAAGTTTGAATGGTTTGACCAGAAATTCACTTTACAGTAAAATATTCAAATTATACTAATTTGAACTATAAATCACTTAATAATCATCATTTATATTTAAAAATGAAATGTTTGAAATAAAACAAATTAAAAATAATTTTAAAAATAAAAGAAAGTCCAATTTAAATATTATACAAAATCTAGGGTTGTTACAACTTCCCTTTTTAAAGCCATTTTCCAAAAGATATGTACAAAGGCAGTCATACCAAGCTCTAGGAGCTTGCTTAAGACCATATAATGCTTTTTCTAGTTTATACACATGATTTGGAAAAACTTGATTTTCAAAACCGGGGGGTTGTTCAACAAAAACTTCCTTTTCATTTTGAACAAGTTTTGCAAATTTTGAAAAATAATCAAAAGATTCAGACTTTTTGGCTAAGAAATAAACCCATGTAAATCTAGAATAATCATCAACCAATACATAACAATAACGTTTTCCATTCAAGCTTGCAATTTTATTTGGTCCAAATAAGTCCATGTGAATTAATTCAAGGACCCTTGATTTTCTAACAATGTTTTTAGAAGATTTATCAATGATTTTGCAAGTATCACTATCAAAAACCACATTCATACCTTTGTCACATAGTTGGCTAATAGAAATGAGATTGTGATGCAAATTATCGACGTATAAAACATTAGTCAAGGAGAAATTACCGTTACCTACTTCACCTTTACCAATAATCTTACACTTGCTATTGTCTCCCATGATCACATTTCCACCTTTAAAATTCTCTAGGCTAAGGAACTTCGATCTGTCACCTGTCATATGTCTAGAACAACCTGAATCTAGAAACCATTCTTGTTGTTCCTTAGCCCGCCAACAAGCCTACATAGAGAGAGAGGAGGATGGCATAGAGAAACTCCTAGGTCCAATGATATTAGTGACTGAAGCATTGTGAATAAACAATCCCTTTGGAACCCAAACTTGTTTTGTCTTTTCATTCTTGTTCCAATAGACATGAAATTTGTTTGTAGAATTCTTAGGAACCCAAACTTGTATAAATTTTGTGTTCTTGTTCCTATGACTACAATTTTCAACACGATGTCCAATTATTTCACATTTAGTAAAGACACTCTTACCTTTTGCATTATCATCAACTTGTGTTTTCCCAAAGCCTAGTCCTTTTCTGTTGTTAGCAAAAAGTTGATTTCCCAATAACATGTTGAATGATTTTTCTCCTCTTGAAAAGTTATTCAGAGTTTTCTCAAGATTTTGGACTTTGGTTTTTAGTGTTGTGTTTTTAGTCACAAGTGAGGTGCATCTATTTATAAAATCCTTTTTCCTAGTGTCAATGGTTTCCTTAAGACTCAAGTTTTCTTTTTCAAGATTCTCAAAGCTATTCTTAAGTTTTGATAATTCTGAATCTAAAATTTTGCATTTTTTACAGTCTAGGTTTTGAATATTTTCAAGTTCAGTTTCTAACCTAGTATTTTCATGGACAAGTTCTCTCTTATCAGATTTCAGTTTTTCAATTTTAGATTCAAGAGTATCAACTGTTTTAGTAAGATCATAACACATCAAAACAAGTTCTTTATAAGAATAGTCACTTACCTCACTAGATTCCTCTGAGCTTGCTTCTGAATCTGATTTTGCCATAAGACACAAATTAACCTCCTCTGAGCTATTATTCGAAACTTCCTCTCCTTCTTCATCATCCCAAGTCGCTGCAAAGGCCTTCTTCTTCTTTTTCTTTCCTTTGTTGTTTTTGAGAAGTGGGCATTTTTGTTTGAAGTGGCCAGGCTTCTTGTAGTTATAACAAGTCAATTCATTATCGGAATTGTCAGAATCTTTTGACCTATTACCACTTGTTTTCTTTTTGCGTGGCCCGAATCTTGACCATTTTCTAAGATTATTGACAGCCATTGCAAGCTCTTCCATTGGATCTTCTTCTTCTTCATCGTTTTCTTCTTTGCTTTTTAAGGCAATCGTCTTCTTCTTTGATTCGGAGTTGTTGCGTTCCTCCCTTTTTTTAGCTCAAGCTCATATGTCATCAAGTTGCCGATCAACTCCTCCATGCTTAGTTTACTCAGATCTTTCGATTCTTGTATTGCCATGACCTTTGCCTCAAAGCTCATCGGTAAGACTCGTAGCACCTTCCTCACAAGCTCTACCTCAGTGAATACCTTCCCAAGCGCTCTAGCATTGTACACCAAAGTTGAAAAGCGTCCAAACATGTCCTTTATGCTCTCGCCTTTGTCCATCACAAAGTTCTCGTATTCATTGTTGAATAGGGCTAGACGAGACTCCTTGACTTGAGAAGTTCCTTCATGTGTCACCTCCAAGGTATGCCAAATTTCCTGCGCAGTTTTACAATGAGAAATTCTATTAAATTCATTCTTATCAAGAGCACAGATCAAAGCATTCATGGCTTTAGCATAAAAGAAAAATATCGGGCTCTGATACCACTTGTAGGATCTAGATTAACCCTAGAGGGGGGGGGGGTGAATAGGGTTATAGCAAATTTTCTCAAATTTAAACAAATTGCAGAAAAGTAAATATGCTGAAAAGTAAATCACACATAAAATTTACCCAGCTTCGGCAACCCCTGCCTACTGCTGCATTCCCAGATTTCTATTAGAATTAAACAGTCTCCCGCTTACAAACACTCTAACAGACTCGCAAACTCTGCTACCACCTATAGAGTTTTGAAAACTCGCAAACCCTGCTTACTGAACTAATCCTAACTAGACAATCTGACACAACCTAAATCCTAGGTGGTGATTTACCAAGATTTGATTTGAAAAATTCAGAATTCAAATTTAAAAACAAATTAAAATAAAACCCTAATTTAAACTAAAGCCCAAACAAAATAAAAAGAAGGCTGGCCCTATTATAAGTTAAAAATGAATTCCCCTTTTCCTCTTTATTAAACAGGCCGACTCTTTTTCTTTTGTCTCTGAAAAAAATGTCTTCGTGAGAATGAATTAGGGCTATGGATAAATTGAAGCTGCCGGCTTCAATTTCTCGATCGAATGATGACTCCAAGTTGTTTTCTCTGTCGGTCGACTTCTCTTCTTAGCTTGGCTTCGGCTGCTTCTATTTGTTCGTTCGTTGCTCTGAAATTAGGGCTTGTGAAATTTGGTGAAGTTGGCTGGTTGCTTCGAGTTGATCGAATTCGACTTTTCTCTGGTATGTTATTTGTTCTTTTTGCTTTCTGGATTGATTGCTTGAATTCGATAATAAAAAATTGCCGATGATGATTGGTTTCTGGTAGCACTTTCGACCTTGTTCGATCCACTGGTCCTTGTATTAGTACATTTGTTGCTTCCCTGACCTGCGCATTCTATTCACATGTGTTCATCCCTTAGTGTAGTTGTTGTTGCCTCTGTCCAATTGCCTCTGGTTTCTTTGGTTACTGGTTATACTTCACTTGCTTGTAGTTGTGTAGTTGATTCATTACTTTTTCATTGTTGTTTGGATATTGAACTGCTTCATGCTTCATTGTAACTGTTGTAGCTTGATAATCATGTCTGCACTCTCTGACTTTTGTCTGGGTTCACTACTGACCTGTAGTATTCATTAGTTCATATTGTATTTGAGCATTCTAGTCTGATAAGGTTGTTGTACTGTGAAGCATCTTGATCATTATATATTGATACTTGTGCATTTGCATTCTTGCTTTCATATGCATTGAGCTCTTATCCTTAGCTGTTCATCTGTGCACATTGTAGCCTTGGTCAAAAACAGGTCACTACCCCATGTATATTTGAACTGGTGCATGTTGTATCTGTATGTGGTACTGATGCACTTGAGCTTGTTTTTGAGCCTAGGCAGTGTGAACCAATTCTTTGTAGTATGTATTGTGCACTAGCATGCATACAGTCTGGTTGATTTTGTAGTTGTGCATGTTGCTTTTGTTGACTGTGCACACGAGTTGGCGAGGCAGTGCACACGTGTATAAATGTACACGTGTGTATTGCAGCCACTCATGATTACCTGTCCCTGATAAGAATACTGATATGCACAGATATTACACAATTGAAAATGATGACAATAACCCATATATCTGAGGCACCAATAAAACCACATTTATATTTTTGCAAATTCAAATTTGTTTATTTTCAGATTACTGCTGTAGTTGCTAATTATACAGGTACACAAGAGACAGGACAAGAACTGAAGCTGGACAATGTAGATAGATGCAGATGTGCAAACAGAGTGAAAAACTAAGTGTTGAGTGTTGTAGTGAGAAAAAAAATGTAAATGTGAAATGTATGAAACCGGTGTATGTATATAGAGAGAGCTGAAAACTTTGTACTGTAAAAGTGTTGAAATAAAATATTATGTTGAATAAAAAATACTGATTGAATTATATAAATTCTGTGCAATAGTATTATTATTCAATATGAATATTTATTCCTATATGTGTATAGTACAATCTGCAAACACATTTATAAATTGATATATGTTTGTTATCATCAAACAAAAAATCACATCAAACATTTACTCGGGTAAATCGAGTAGTTTACTCGAAGCAAAGAAGGTGGAGTCTCAGGTTAAAATTTTGTTCCAGTTTTACCTGAACCTGTTTCTGTTTTGGAATTTAAAACTAAATTTAAATTTATAAATCAAGGTTTAAAATGAGTTTTAAATCAAAATGTAAAAATAAATTCAAGTTTGGATTGGAACTTAGTTTGGGAATAAATAAAGTTTTAAATTCAATTGTTTTAATAAAAAGTGTTTAAGCAATTAAAAGTGTACTTTGAAGAATTTGAATTTAAAATGGAATTCAAAAGTAAGTTTAAAGGTAAATTGTTTTTAAAATGCTTTTGATAATGATAATTTAATCATTCATGAGAATAATGTTTATCTTAAAGTTAATTAGATTTTAATGATTTGTGACTCATTAAATTATTAAGATAATTAAAAAAATGGATAATTAATTAATTAATGATATGGATGATTAATTAAGTAATTAAGAGTTTTAAATAAATTAATTAAAGTTTAAGACTAGTTATTTAAGGAATAATTAACTTATAATTAAGAATCATTAATTATGTCAGATTTCAATTTAAATTAATGATTAAGAATTAATTAATGAAGTAATTAAGGATTAATTGAGTTACAGTTAAAAAAACTTAATTAAATAGTTAGAGATTAATTAATTGGTAATTAAGATTTATTAATTTGAAATTAATAATGATTAATCTAATTTAAAATTCTTAAGAAAAGAAATTAAGAATAGATTAGAATAAATAATTAAAGATTAATTATTTAATGATTTATTCATTTATTAATTTAGGTTAATTAATTTAAAGTTAATTAACTATTATAGGTCAATTAATTAAAATAATTGTAATTAACCTGGGTTAGTGATTAATCTGATTTCAATTAATTAACCTTACTTCTGGATGACTGTATTCCATTGAATGCTGTGAATTGTTTGATATCCCTACTATGTGATGATGTGTGATACGAATTGTTTAATTCAAGCTGTGATGACTATAGTTTATTATCTAAAATTTATATATATCTGTGATCTGTGAATGAACGATAAGCATTATGGTTTATACCGCTTATCAACTATATTTCTGTATTTTGATATGTGATGATTTATTGATGTTGCACTACTGTGTGAAACCTCTGGACCACACTCTTACACACACAAATATGGATTACACGAGTAAATCGGTTAAGTCACAGATGATTTAAATTTAATATTTTTGAAATTGAAATTTTAATTTCAATTGATTTTGAAAATGGATTTAGGGTTAAATGTTAAAGCTTTTGAAAAGGAGTTTTAAGATAAAAGTTATTTTGAATCACTTGGTGAAGTTTCCAATTTAAATAATTTAATTTGGATTTGAATTCAAATTTGGAATTGAATTCCATAATTGAAATCATGGTTAAAGATGTTATAAATGTGTTTACATTTCAATTTCATTTGAACTTAATTCACATTTTCAATTCTATTTGAATTCAATTTATCTTCAATTCCGAAATATTGAATTTTATCTTTCAATTATAGCTGATTCATATCACTGTTTTTCCACTTAGTTTCGCTTACTAATTTTCTTATTTCAATACTTCACTTTGTTTATTACAAATCAAATTCAATTCAGTCTCATTTACTTACAAATTCAAAATGAATTTTAACATTCCATTTCAAATTCTAATTCACTTACAAATTCAGATTTGCTTTCAACATTAAATTTCAATTCCAGTTTTTATTCACTTTCATTGCACTTACAGTTGCAATTTATTCATTCATTCTGAAACTCCTTCACTGATTCTTTCATTTCCAATTGGAATCTCATTTCCAAATCAAATTTTAAATATTTTATAAGTTATCAATTTCGTAATATTTCATAAATATCGTTATATAGTATTCTAGAGTCTTTTCAACTTTTCAAAACCATTTTGAAAACAATTCAAATTCCATTCGAATTTTCTAAAACAAAATCCAACTTTTCCAAACAACTTTCATTTAAAACAATCGGCAGCAATTTCCTCTTTTGGAAACCCGAAAATGAACACCGGTGATGTCGCGATCATCATCGGAATTATTTTCCAGCGACCGAAAAGAGTTTAGAGCTTTTCATTTCTTCAAAACATTTTTCAAACCTTTAAAATTCATTTTCAAATCAAAAATGGTTTAAACTTTCCAAATCTCCAAAATTTTCAAATTCCTTTCAAAACATTTCCAAAAACTTTTCTGGAACTCCGTTTTAAATTATAAGTTACGTTTATAATTTACATTCTTAAATTTCATTTATATGTGAATTAATTTCTTAACTTTGGAGTTACGATTTTTTTTATTTCTTATTCAATTTCAATGATAATAGATTAATATTATCACTTCTAACAACCATGCAACCATATACTATAGTAATTTACGGAAAATCATTTCTTTTATATACAAAAATAGTTTTGGGTAGAATTATTTCATTTACCCTATTTAAAACAATACTGTGTCGGTTTATCTTGTTTAAGAGTTTAGAAACCCCTATCGATTACAGTTAGCTAGACTGCACCGACCAGAATCCATAAACAATCAACCGATAAGTCAACACAATACAAAACAATTTCATATTCACTAACAAATACGCACTCGTATCTATTAATACACTCAACTCATTCTAGAGTACTGCTGACTCCATCTCTAATGAGTAACACCCAACAGAGCAGGGTTGTCGCTTAACCATATGCTCTGATACCAAATGTAAAGACCCGCAAATCCGTCTTCCGAAAACCCGACACTGCTACGTCCACTGTAGCAATTGCCGAACAATCGGATGGCGAAAACGCGAAACTTTAATATTTAAAAGAAGAGGAGGAAGAGAAGATAGAAGAAAACGAGAAGAAGAAAAGAAGAACAACAGAACAACGACAGAAACAGATTACAATATCAGAATCTCACATATCGCAGCGGAACAATATATAATAGATAAATGAATATCATTTAAAAACAAAAGAATTATATCTGTTATTACATTACATCACATCATATCATCAGAGTTAATATACAACTCAGTACCACAATACAGAATACACAGCGGAATAAATACTATCAGATACATATACTACGTCTCGAACTCCAGCTTATCTCCAAGCTCCAGAATATCCAGAATATCCTGATAACATAACTCTAGGCTGCCCGTGTGGAAATTGGTGGGCACCCAGAGTTTAGAAAGGGAACAATAAACTCCGAGTCAGTCATGGTGACTGGTGTGAGATCGTAAAACAGTTATTTATCTTTAAAATAAACAACAGAAAAACTTTAATGTCAATTCGCAATGCTTTTGGAAAATGAAACTACCATAAGACCTCCCGCCACACACACAATGCAAACGCAGACTTGGAGGAGATTTCTTCTTATGATAGTCAAAGATGCTTACTACGCAAAATCAAATCATTTTTGATATTATTATTAGTGCATAGTGTAGAAAACATTTCGAAAGTAGAATATAAATCTTAGCCAGCATAGACATTTCGAACTATGCCTACTATAGCTACCATCCAAACAGTGGGGCGCCACCATAAGTGAATGATAGGTTCTACAACTAAAACCGTACAAGTCACGTATTGTTTCTTTGGATTTCCAACAAATGGTCAGGCTAAGGAACTTCCTATCCACGATGGGTACGTCCCTGGAATAGACGACCCGAGAACCTAACCGGATCTCTGCCAACACAAGGCCGGGTTACCTCTGCAAAAATAGGTAACTACTGACACGCGTATGCCATCCCCCGATCGTCACCGATCTTCCCGAGGATCCCCGATTCGCAACAAACCACATAGAAAAAATAATGCAGTAACCACAGAGGTTAAGTATCTGGGCTCCATACCATGATACCACCTTTATCCAGAAGGAATGACATACACTAAGGGGCGCTACTCCCTAGAACCTTGTTGCATCCTTCCTGTTTCGACCATTTCCGGGGTGTGAGGCTCGACGAAGTCTCGTCCACAAAGCTACGCTTTCTCAAAAAGCCCTGCTTCGGGTCAACAAAAATGATCAACCTATGATCACCAAGATATAAGATCAAACAAATGATCATATCACAAATGATCAAACACTGATCATTTCACAGCAACACTCAGTATGCCACGTTACCAAATTGGGATATATCGCTGATAAATTTCAACTACATAACCTCTGAGCTCGTACGTCTCAGAGAAGGGTGTTAAGCTAAGAGAATAAATTCTCCGCCACCAACAGAAATGTATTTGAAAGAAATCAGCTTTATATCTCAAATTGTAACGTCAGACACACAATCCATACAAGTCTGTTCCGGGATCGAACAGAACCGAAGGCACTTCTCACGAAGCCCTTGCATTTCCGGATAAATTTCTAATCACGTCAGGACTTCCCGTCACTAAGGGTGATAAAACCTCTAAACCGAAGATCAGTCGGTGTAGAGTAACTCGACGGTAATCCTTCCGTTTTCAAAAATATCCGGTCTTCAACACCGGTCTTCGAATGCGATTCATAACGACGTATCACATATTCGGAATGGGTTATACGACCCCATGGTCCTTTCCCGGTTAACCCGAATAGTGAGCGTTTATTCAAAAATAAGTGTGGCATTCAAATTCATCCAATTCACAACAAATACCTACTCAAGGTAATTATTGATAGTCGGTTATTTAACTATCAATAAAGATGCGCAACATCATCAGATTCCAAATAATTTTCCAAATTATTTCATCTTCAAAAATATATTTACTAGATATAAAATTCCCACACTTAACCATTTGAAAACAATTTCAAATCAAATTTCCACACTTCAAAAATAAATCAATATTTATTTTTAAACAACTTCGCTTTCTTTTATAAATTCCGTATTGAATTTATACTTTCGAATATCTACTGATATTCGATTTTTCAAATCGGTTTCAATATTCAATTTCAATTTATCTTTAAGAAGATAAATTCTCAAAACATTTCATTTCATTTTGGAAAACATTTCCATACTTATTTAAAAATAAGTCAGCAATTCACAATCCATTTGTTTTCAACACTTAGAAAATATTCGATATACTTAAAATCAAAATTAAGTATATATCTCATTCTTTAAGGAAATCATTCTTAAATCACATTTATTTGAGTCAAAACGAATGTTGCGTAAAACATCGTTACGACGACTCGAAATCACTAGTATAGGGATTCGAATTTAAGATAGATATATAAATCCCAATACCACATAAAACATTTTCTTTTCGAAAATCATTTACTATAACAACAGTGTTATAGTCCATCATTTCCTTATATTTCTCGAAAACGTCTTTTTCAACAACAAGTGTTGAAATCTATGCTTTCGATTCATAACACATTTTAAAACATCTTTAAAATGTTTAACTTCATTTTTAAAATATTACTTCTTCAAAAATGAATCCATTTTACTTAACAATATATTCACTGTCCAAAATCGTGAATAAAATTTACTTAACCCCATTTCAATCATTCCTACACATTTTTATTTCAATAAAAAATCGCTATTCAAAATCGTGAATATATCTTCTAAAATAATCTTCTATTAAATTTATCACATTCAATCTATTTTCGAATTTATAAGCACGTTTATAAATTCTATTTCTCTTTTTAATAACAACTTCGTCTTATAAACCTTCTTTTATCAACTTCTATATTTAACTTATCAAAATAAGTGACTTTGGGTTTATAAACAACTTTTATAAATTTTAATTCTATTTATAAAAGCTTCAATACCAAATCAATTTCAATATTGATTTCTAATTTTATTTATCTCTACTAAAATAAATTCCTTTATCTTTTTTTTTCAAACTATTTAGAAATCAAATTTTAATTAAATTCTTCAATTTAAAAATCACTATTATACGAAATTCATTTATTTAACATCTTCACTTTATTCTGGAATTTATTCAATAAGATTATAAAAATTAACTTTTTATACTTTAAAATTCCTTTCTTCGAATTTATTAAATTTCTAAAATCAAATTCACTTAGAAATTTCTATTTCTGATTTCCAAAAATCCAATTTCGTATATTTTGGAATCCAATGATATCAAACATCCATTCGGCCAATTTTCATTTTCAAACAATTCCCAATCATCAATATCATCGATCGTATCAATATAATCATTCACAGAATTATCATATCACAATAAAATAAATTCACAACAATATTGAGGGGTCTAGTTGGATCCCTCCAACCTGTTTCCCTGCATCCAAAGACGTTAGCACAATACCAATTCCGCTCCAGTACGGAATTATCGCGGTATATAGGTTTTTATAAATCCGCTTACTAACGGCGCAATAGGGTCTCATCCGCTATACGAGGCGGGAAATCATCAATCCAATATATACATATGCCAATATGTATATACTGCTATATATATAGATATATCCTATCATATCTAATAGCACATCCAAAAGTCAATCAATCAATCAATAACTGTAAAATAAATTTTCCTTCGAGTGAGAAAATCTCACCTTAGCTTTTATATTTGCCATCCCAATTTCCATTTCAATTTGGCTTGATTTCTCGATTTATAGACCTTGTATAAATATTATACAAATTCATTAATATTTGAACAGATCAAATAATAAATTTTCTTTTGATAATTTTCGATTCACGAGTGATTTTATTTTGACTAACGAATTCCTTGAATAGATTTAATTAAATTTCCTTTTCTTACCTGAAATTAAAACTTAACCAAGTTCCCCTTTTAAAAATAAATTTGGTAACTAACAATTGAAATAAATTCATAAATCTCATAAGTTATCTTAATAAAATTATTTTTAATAAAAGAAGTAATTTATTTAACTAAAATTTTAACTTTACTGTTTTCTTTTAAAAAGAAAATAAACCTTACTGTCAATCTCTTGTTTATTTAAATCTGTATATACTAAATTTAAATAAAATAGAATTAGCTATTTCCTTCTTCTCTGTTTATATTTTAAAACTACAGATGAATATTGTATAAATTTCTTTTCATCATTTTTTTTTTAAAACTGTATATAAAATTCAACCCATAATTAAAATGAATTAAAAATATGTATACCTCACTGTCGATTTTGAAACTCATGAAGCCCTAGCTGAAATCGTGAGCCCTACCTACTCGCCGCTGTAGCCCTACCTATCAGATCGTCACCTCTGCCGGTCCTCGAGTTCGACCACCCACGATTGCCACTCCAAACTACCCAGTCGTGACTTCGACCCTAACTCGAATATCACTACGACCCCACGCCAAAAATCATCACGACCAGATCACGATCCTTGCGAAACCCTATGCCTCGACTTTGCGACAACACACGGTGCCATCTCGAGAACTCAGAACCACCAACACGAACGCGGCGCTCATCGCGAGCCCCTGCCCATCGATCGACGTAAACCACTGTCGTGCGCGAGACCACCCACTTCGATCGCGAGCCGTTGCCGTGACCAATCGTGCCATCGCGAATCGCCTGCCTCACGCGAGCTGAACGCGACCTCGAGCTCGCGATTTGATTTTGAGAAGGGGTTGTTTGATTTTTTTTTTTCGATCTGAATGACAGGAAGATGTTTTTTTTTTCTTTGGCCATTGTTTTAAACGTGAGTCGTTTTGTTGAGAGGGAGAACGAAATAAGTTTAGATTAAATGAAGGAGGACAGGATTTAATTTTCGAACGAAAGAATAACTTCGGCCATTATTTTCTTTGAACTGAGATTTTTATTTTTAAACGAGATGAAACTGCTTGCGTGATAGAAGAAACAAAAGGGGACAAGAGTAGACGTTTGCGTGCTGAAGTTAACAGGCTACAGTGTTTTGAGTTGAGGCCAAAAGTGCTGATGTTGACCAAATACAAATTTAAATTTAAATTGAACTCCCTAAAATTTTCAACGCGTTTACCTACCGTATGGTCACACAACAACTCCGATCAATACGAAATTTGAAATCCGGTAATAATACAATATTACGGACCCAATGGAACTGGTTTCGTCGAATTCCGAGACTGCGCCTCGGACGACTATTTTTTTAAATATCGGTTAAACGATATAAATTTCAAAATTGATCAAATCAATTCGGAATTGGATTCTGAAGCTTCTGTTATCTTCAGAATCATCAATACGAATTTTAAAAGCTTTCGAAATATTAATCTTCAACTTAAAGTTGAAGATTCAAAGTTTTATTCAACATTCAACCGATTAAATTTTATAATTTAATCGCAAATTTCAAATGATATCGGGGATTCAAATTAAATCATCGTTCGAATATTTAAAATCAATTAAATATTCTCAATTTAATTTGTTCAAAATTCTGGGTCGTTACGGACTTCCCTCCTTAAAAGAATTTCGTCCTCGAAATTACAAGTTAGGAAAAATTGTCCTTAACTCGTCTACTATCTTTCAACATCTAATAGTTTTATCGATTTATCAAAACAAATCTTTCTAGTAAAGATTCGTTATGACTCAACTCATTTTCCAACTTCAACTCTAAGTTTCAAACAACATTGTTTAACTTCTCAATTCAAATTCGAGTTTAAATTCAAATTTTAAACTTTCAAAATTTCTCAAAAATTTCTAACGCTCTAAATTTCCGAAAAATTTCGCCAGCGTCTCCTTTGCGCGGCTGATACGGTACGACTACAAAACGTCCCTACGGACTCTCAGATTTCAAAAAGAAAAAGAAAAAGCCAAGCGGCTAGAGAGAAATCATCAAAAACTCATATTAAAACTCAAATACATACCTTTTTCGAGCAATTCAAATTTATCTTCGAAATAAATTTTCCAATCCCTTTATACACCTGTATATCCTACTAGCCATTATATCTAGTTACAGAATTCAAATCATTTTGCAAACTCTATTACAAAAATTTCCAATGTCAACTGCCTATACATCTTTACTTCACTGTTGAAGTTATATATATTCAATTTCGTTCAATCTTTACATTTCAATTTCATTTGAACTTAATTCACATTTTCAATTCTATTTGAATTCAATTTATCTTCAATTCCGAAATATTGAATTTTATCTTTCAATTATAGCTGATTCATATCACTGTTTTTCCACTTAGTTTCGCTTACTAATTTTCTTATTTCAATACTTCACTTTGTTTATTACAAATCAAATTCAATTCAGTCTCATTTACTTACAAATTCAAAATGAATTTTAACATTCCATTTCAAATTCTAATTCACTTACAAATTCAGATTTGCTTTCAACATTAAATTTCAATTCCAGTTTTTATTCACTTTCATTGCACTTACAGTTGCAATTTATTCATTCATTCTGAAACTCCTTCACTGATTCTTTCATTTCCAATTGGAATCTCATTTCCAAATCAAATTTTAAATATTTTATAAGTTATCAATTTCGTAATATTTCATAAATATCGTTATATAGTATTCTAGAGTCTTTTCAACTTTTCAAAACCATTTTGAAAACAATTCAAATTCCATTCGAATTTTCTAAAACAAAATCCAACTTTTCCAAACAACTTTCATTTAAAACAATCGGCAGCAATTTCCTCTTTTGGAAACCCGAAAATGAACACCGGTGATGTCGCGATCATCATCGGAATTATTTTCCAGCGACCGAAAAGAGTTTAGAGCTTTTCATTTCTTCAAAACATTTTTCAAACCTTTAAAATTCATTTTCAAATCAAAAATGGTTTAAACTTTCCAAATCTCCAAAATTTTCAAATTCCTTTCAAAACATTTCCAAAAACTTTTCTGGAACTCCGTTTTAAATTATAAGTTACGTTTATAATTTACATTCTTAAATTTCATTTATATGTGAATTAATTTCTTAACTTTGGAGTTACGATTTTTTTTATTTCTTATTCAATTTCAATGATAATAGATTAATATTATCACTTCTAACAACCATGCAACCATATACTATAGTAATTTACGGAAAATCATTTCTTTTATATACAAAAATAGTTTTGGGTAGAATTATTTCATTTACCCTATTTAAAACAATACTGTGTCGGTTTATCTTGTTTAAGAGTTTAGAAACCCCTATCGATTACAGTTAGCTAGACTGCACCGACCAGAATCCATAAACAATCAACCGATAAGTCAACACAATACAAAACAATTTCATATTCACTAACAAATACGCACTCGTATCTATTAATACACTCAACTCATTCTAGAGTACTGCTGACTCCATCTCTAATGAGTAACACCCAACAGAGCAGGGTTGTCGCTTAACCATATGCTCTGATACCAAATGTAAAGACCCGCAAATCCGTCTTCCGAAAACCCGACACTGCTACGTCCACTGTAGCAATTGCCGAACAATCGGATGGCGAAAACGCGAAACTTTAATATTTAAAAGAAGAGGAGGAAGAGAAGATAGAAGAAAACGAGAAGAAGAAAAGAAGAACAACAGAACAACGACAGAAACAGATTACAATATCAGAATCTCACATATCGCAGCGGAACAATATATAATAGATAAATGAATATCATTTAAAAACAAAAGAATTATATCTGTTATTACATTACATCACATCATATCATCAGAGTTAATATACAACTCAGTACCACAATACAGAATACACAGCGGAATAAATACTATCAGATACATATACTACGTCTCGAACTCCAGCTTATCTCCAAGCTCCAGAATATCCAGAATATCCTGATAACATAACTCTAGGCTGCCCGTGTGGAAATTGGTGGGCACCCAGAGTTTAGAAAGGGAACAATAAACTCCGAGTCAGTCATGGTGACTGGTGTGAGATCGTAAAACAGTTATTTATCTTTAAAATAAACAACAGAAAAACTTTAATGTCAATTCGCAATGCTTTTGGAAAATGAAACTACCATAAGACCTCCCGCCACACACACAATGCAAACGCAGACTTGGAGGAGATTTCTTCTTATGATAGTCAAAGATGCTTACTACGCAAAATCAAATCATTTTTGATATTATTATTAGTGCATAGTGTAGAAAACATTTCGAAAGTAGAATATAAATCTTAGCCAGCATAGACATTTCGAACTATGCCTACTATAGCTACCATCCAAACAGTGGGGCGCCACCATAAGTGAATGATAGGTTCTACAACTAAAACCGTACAAGTCACGTATTGTTTCTTTGGATTTCCAACAAATGGTCAGGCTAAGGAACTTCCTATCCACGATGGGTACGTCCCTGGAATAGACGACCCGAGAACCTAACCGGATCTCTGCCAACACAAGGCCGGGTTACCTCTGCAAAAATAGGTAACTACTGACACGCGTATGCCATCCCCCGATCGTCACCGATCTTCCCGAGGATCCCCGATTCGCAACAAACCACATAGAAAAAATAATGCAGTAACCACAGAGGTTAAGTATCTGGGCTCCATACCATGATACCACCTTTATCCAGAAGGAATGACATACACTAAGGGGCGCTACTCCCTAGAACCTTGCTGCATCCTTCCTGTTTCGACCATTTCCGGGGTGTGAGGCTCGACGAAGTCTCGTCCACAAAGCTACGCTTTCTCAAAAAGCCCTGCTTCGGGTCAACAAAAATGATCAACCTATGATCACCAAGATATAAGATCAAACAAATGATCATATCACAAATGATCAAACACTGATCATTTCACAGCAACACTCAGTATGCCACGTTACCAAATTGGGATATATCGCTGATAAATTTCAACTACATAACCTCTGAGCTCGTACGTCTCAGAGAAGGGTGTTAAGCTAAGAGAATAAATTCTCCGCCACCAACAGAAATGTATTTGAAAGAAATCAGCTTTATATCTCAAATTGTAACGTCAGACACACAATCCATACAAGTCTGTTCCGGGATCGAACAGAACCGAAGGCACTTCTCACGAAGCCCTTGCATTTCCGGATAAATTTCTAATCACGTCAGGACTTCCCGTCACTAAGGGTGATAAAACCTCTAAACCGAAGATCAGTCGGTGTAGAGTAACTCGACGGTAATCCTTCCGTTTTCAAAAATATCCGGTCTTCAACACCGGTCTTCGAATGCGATTCATAACGACGTATCACATATTCGGAATGGGTTATACGACCCCATGGTCCTTTCCCGGTTAACCCGAATAGTGAGCGTTTATTCAAAAATAAGTGTGGCATTCAAATTCATCCAATTCACAACAAATACCTACTCAAGGTAATTATTGATAGTCGGTTATTTAACTATCAATAAAGATGCGCAACATCATCAGATTCCAAATAATTTTCCAAATTATTTCATCTTCAAAAATATATTTACTAGATATAAAATTCCCACACTTAACCATTTGAAAACAATTTCAAATCAAATTTCCACACTTCAAAAATAAATCAATATTTATTTTTAAACAACTTCGCTTTCTTTTATAAATTCCGTATTGAATTTATACTTTCGAATATCTACTGATATTCGATTTTTCAAATCGGTTTCAATATTCAATTTCAATTTATCTTTAAGAAGATAAATTCTCAAAACATTTCATTTCATTTTGGAAAACATTTCCATACTTATTTAAAAATAAGTCAGCAATTCACAATCCATTTGTTTTCAACACTTAGAAAATATTCGATATACTTAAAATCAAAATTAAGTATATATCTCATTCTTTAAGGAAATCATTCTTAAATCACATTTATTTGAGTCAAAACGAATGTTGCGTAAAACATCGTTACGACGACTCGAAATCACTAGTATAGGGATTCGAATTTAAGATAGATATATAAATCCCAATACCACATAAAACATTTTCTTTTCGAAAATCATTTACTATAACAACAGTGTTATAGTCCATCATTTCCTTATATTTCTCGAAAACGTCTTTTTCAACAACAAGTGTTGAAATCTATGCTTTCGATTCATAACACATTTTAAAACATCTTTAAAATGTTTAACTTCATTTTTAAAATATTACTTCTTCAAAAATGAATCCATTTTACTTAACAATATATTCACTGTCCAAAATCGTGAATAAAATTTACTTAACCCCATTTCAATCATTCCTACACATTTTTATTTCAATAAAAATTCGCTATTCAAAATCGTGAATATATCTTCTAAAATAATCTTCTATTAAATTTATCACATTCAATCTATTTTCGAATTTATAAGCACGTTTATAAATTCTATTTCTCTTTTTAATAACAACTTCGTCTTATAAACCTTCTTTTATCAACTTCTATATTTAACTTATCAAAATAAGTGACTTTGGGTTTATAAACAACTTTTATAAATTTTAATTCTATTTATAAAAGCTTCAATACCAAATCAATTTCAATATTGATTTCTAATTTTATTTATCTCTACTAAAATAAATTCCTTTATCTTTTTTTTTTCAAACTATTTAGAAATCAAATTTTAATTAAATTCTTCAATTTAAAAATCACTATTATACGAAATTCATTTATTTAACATCTTCACTTTATTCTGGAATTTATTCAATAAGATTATAAAAATTAACTTTTTATACTTTAAAATTCCTTTCTTCGAATTTATTAAATTTCTAAAATCAAATTCACTTAGAAATTTCTATTTCTGATTTCCAAAAATCCAATTTCGTATATTTTGGAATCCAATGATATCAAACATCCATTCGGCCAATTTTCATTTTCAAACAATTCCCAATCATCAATATCATCGATCGTATCAATATAATCATTCACAGAATTATCATATCACAATAAAATAAATTCACAACAATATTGAGGGGTCCAGTTGGATCCCTCCAACCTGTTTCCCTGCATCCAAAGACGTTAGCACAATACCAATTCCGCTCCAGTACGGAATTATCGCGGTATATAGGTTTTTATAAATCCGCTTACTAACGGCGCAATAGGGTCTCATCCGCTATACGAGGCGGGAAATCATCAATCCAATATATACATATGCCAATATGTATATACTGCTATATATATAGATATATCCTATCATATCTAATAGCACATCCAAAAGTCAATCAATCAATCAATAACTGTAAAATAAATTTTCCTTCGAGTGAGAAAATCTCACCTTAGCTTTTATATTTGCCATCCCAATTTCCATTTCAATTTGGCTTGATTTCTCGATTTATAGACCTTGTATAAATATTATACAAATTCATTAATATTTGAACAGATCAAATAATAAATTTTCTTTTGATAATTTTCGATTCACGAGTGATTTTATTTTGACTAACGAATTCCTTGAATAGATTTAATTAAATTTCCTTTTCTTACCTGAAATTAAAACTTAACCAAGTTCCCCTTTTAAAAATAAATTTGGTAACTAACAATTGAAATAAATTCATAAATCTCATAAGTTATCTTAATAAAATTATTTTTAATAAAAGAAGTAATTTATTTAACTAAAATTTTAACTTTACTGTTTTCTTTTAAAAAGAAAATAAACCTTACTGTCAATCTCTTGTTTATTTAAATCTGTATATACTAAATTTAAATAAAATAGAATTAGCTATTTCCTTCTTCTCTGTTTATATTTTAAAACTACAGATGAATATTGTATAAATTTATTTTCATCATTTTTTTTTAAAACTGTATATAAAATTTAACCCATAATTAAAATGAATTAAAAATATGTATACCTCACTGTCGATTTTGAAACTCATGAAGCCCTAGCTGAAATCGTGAGCCCTACCTACTCGCCGCTGTAGCCCTACCTATCAGATCGTCACCTCTGCCGGTCCTCGAGTTCGACCACCCACGATTGCCACTCCAAACTACCCAGTCGTGACTTCGACCCTAACTCGAATATCACTACGACCCCACGCCAAAAATCATCACGACCAGATCACGATCCTTGCGAAACCCTATGCCTCGACTTTGCGACAACACACGGTGCCATCTCGAGAACTCAGAACCACCAACACGAACGCGGCGCTCATCGCGAGCCCCTGCCCATCGATCGACGTAAACCACTGTCGTGCGCGAGACCACCCACTTCGATCGCGAGCCGTTGCCGTGACCAATCGTGCCATCGCGAATCGCCTACCTCACGCGAGCTGAACGCGACCTCGAGCTCGCGATTTGATTTTGAGAAGGGGTTGTTTGATTTTTTTTTTCGATCTGAATGACAGGAAGATGTTTTTTTTTTCTTTGGCCATTGTTTTAAACGTGAGTCGTTTTGTTGAGAGGGAGAACGAAATAAGTTTAGATTAAATGAAGGAGGACAGGATTTAATTTTCGAACGAAAGAATAACTTCGGCCATTATTTTCTTTGAACTGAGATTTTTATTTTTAAACGAGATGAAACTGCTTGCGTGATAGAAGAAACAAAAGGGGACAAGAGTAGACGTTTGCGTGCTGAAGTTAACAGGCTACAGTGTTTTGAGTTGAGGCCAAAAGTGCTGATGTTGACCAAATACAAATTTAAATTTAAATTGAACTCCCTAAAATTTTCAACGCGTTTACCTACCGTATGGTCACACAACAACTCCGATCAATACGAAATTTGAAATCCGGTAATAATACAATATTACGGACCCAATGGAACTGGTTTCGTCGAATTCCGAGACTGCGCCTCGGACGACTATTTTTTTAAATATCGGTTAAACGATATAAATTTCAAAATTGATCAAATCAATTCGGAATTGGATTCTGAAGCTTCTGTTATCTTCAGAATCATCAATACGAATTTTAAAAGCTTTCGAAATATTAATCTTCAACTTAAAGTTGAAGATTCAAAGTTTTATTCAACATTCAACCGATTAAATTTTATAATTTAATCGCAAATTTCAAATGATATCGGGGATTCAAATTAAATCATCGTTCGAATATTTAAAATCAATTAAATATTCTCAATTTAATTTTTTCAAAATTCTGGGTCGTTACAAGAGAGCTAGTTAGTTCTCGGGACGTCCCGCCAGAGGCGTACCCATGTGGCAGTAGGAAGTTCCTTAGCTTGACCATTTGTTGGAAAATCCAAAGAAACAATACGACCCATTTACGATTACAATTTGTATAACCTGTCTCCTCAGGCGGCAGCTATAGCAGGCATAATATAATGGTACCTATGCTGGCTATGATTAATATTGTATTTTCGAAATGATTTTGTACACTATGCACTAGTAATAATATCAAAAGAGTTTATTGCGTAGTAAGCATATTTGACTATCATAAGAAGAAATCTCCTCCAAGTCTACGATTGCATTTTGTGTGTGGTGGGAGGTCTTATGGTAGTTTCATTTTCCAAAAGCATTGTGGATTTCAATGTTGAAGAATTCTTTTGTTGTTTGTTTTAAAGATAAACTGTTTTTGTTACTCACACCAGTCCCATGACTGACCTGGAGTTTATTGTTCCCTTCCTAAACTCTGGGTGCCCACAATTTTCTACACAGGCAGTCTAGAGTTGGGTTTTTTTCTTCAGATAGTCAGGTTTAGTAGATTATTTGGAGCTAGTTTAGTTTTTGGAGATCACGACTGACCTTGCTTCTCTTGGTGAAACGTGATGGTAGTTCGAGCTTGATGTTGGAGTTATTGGCCTCATTCTCTTTGTCGGATCACTTGGAGTATCACTTCTGTTTTCTGTTGTAGCATCTTTATTTATCTCTGGTATTGTTGTATCATATTGATATCATTGTTGTATATCATATTCTGGATATTGTATTCATTGGAGTTGTATATGATATATTGATTTCTTTCTTCCACTATGTTGTTATACTTAATGGTGTTATAAGCTCCGACACGAGTCGAATCTCAACGTTTGAATCTGCGACATTCGAGTACAAGTGAAGTATGGGTGTCGATTTTCGAATGCTGGATTTCGGATCGTGATAGCAAACAAATTATCTAAAGATCTAAGTATATTTAAATCTCTGTGTATGATTTAAGAATAATATTATGCTTTGCTTGAGTATTTTCTTTTCGGTTTTAACTCTCTATATATATAGATATATAAATGTCTGAGCTGTGTATTTCTTTCTCTTCTCTGTTTTTGGTCACAGGATGGACAAACAAGAAAAATTCAATTTCTCTTCGTCCAACCATTATTAGGCTTAAAGTTTAAAATAAAACAAGTTGTTTAAAACATTGATAGATCAAAAATATTGTTTTAAACATGTTGGTGAACTATCACAACAGGAATCTTGGTTTTACAGAGCAAAATGTAAATTTATGTTAAACTCAAATGTTATAGATTATTAATTCAACTATATAACATGAATCAGCATCAGAAAATAGGTTTTTAAGACCTAAATGGTAATTTTTAGTTGTGTATACTAGGAGCAGTTCATAGTTGAACTGGAAATGGATTTTAATCAAATTCCGACGATGGGTGAAGCGTTGGATGTCGGGTTTTCGACTGGAGGAGGAGGATGGCACGACGCAGTCGGGAAAAATGGGGGCAAGCGTTCCAGTTCGTCGTAGCGTTGGCAATAGGCAAATTTTGTTTTTAACCCTAGTTTTGTCAATGGTCGAGAATTCAATCGCCGGGGCTACGCTAGTGCATCGAGCTGCACGTGGCTAGGGGAAATGATAGCGTGTAGGCTAGAGGTGGCATGGCCGAAGTTTCGAGGCTTCTAGAGGATGGCATCGCCTGAACGAGGAGATCAATGGTTGGAGTATTATTTTGTTTGGAAGCTCGAACTGTTGTTTTCGTCCTCGTGTTTCATCAAGTTTTTGGGATGCTGTGATCGAATGAATAGTCGATAGTCGACTTGTTGGTTATCGTGTCAGGTGACTGAAGTTCATCGGTGGTGTATGCAAGTGCACGGTGGATCACGTGCACGATTTGATGTTCTGGGATTTGGGTTTTCGAGGGGATGCACGGGGAAATGATGGGTTTACTCGAGTTTTCCTATGGGTTTACTCGGGTCTTGTTTTCAAATGTTAAGCCTAACAAAAATTTAAGTTAATTTATCTTAGACAATTTAAGTTAACATTTAAGCTTTTAAGTTAATAACTGACTTATTTAAAGTTATTAAGAAAGATTTTAAATGTAAGATAAATGATCTTTATTTAATTAATTTATATTGTAAGTTAATTAAGAACGTTAATTAATTTATAATCGTAATTAACTAAGTAATTTAAGATTAATCAATTTGTAATTAAAGATCGGTATTAATAATTAAGTGTTCAATTAATTTGTATTTAAGAATTTTTAAATTAACTAATTAAAGTTAATTAATGATTAACGGTTAACTAATTAAGTAATTTAACTAAGAATTAAACATTGATAAATTAAGTAATTAATTAGTGATTAATAAATGGATAATTAAGTTTTACTAATTAATAATTAAGGTTAGTAATTGATAATTAAAAGATTTATTTAATTGATTTTTAAAAGTAAGTAAGAAGTGAATAATTAATTTAATGTTTTGAAATAACTTACTTTATGATTTATTAAATGGGATTAGTGATTACTTCTTAAGTACTTAATTTAATGTAAGTTAATTAAACTATTTATGATATGAATTGAAATTCCTGTTTGGATGATTGGATGAGTAGATTTTCTGGATGTATGATATCTATTGGGTGATATTATGTGGTACTCTGTGATATGTTCTGATTGTGTATGATGTATCTGTAATAAATGCTATGTGAAATTAAAGTGTTGAATTAAATTGTTTAAACTATTAAACAACTTGGTCTTTAAAACACGTTTGGATTTCGATGAGACCGGGATCGGGTATCAGTTATGATTATCCGAAAACCACATCGATCCAAGTTAAACGATAGGTCATGATATCTCAAGTGAAGATCGAGATGGAGTCTTCAGAGTGCAAGGGTTATTGTCGTTAACTCTGAGGGTGATTCCAAAACGAGTGTAACGAGATAATGCCTTCGGTTTCGTTCGAACCCGGAACGAACTTGTATGGATTGAATGCTTTTAAAATATCGTCAGGTGGACGATGAGCATTCTAAGAGATGCGTTCTCTAAAGGTATCGTAGCCTCAAGCCTCATCAACGGGGAATGGCTAAAACATGGGAGGTGCAGTAAGGTTAAGTGGGTAGCACCTAAGTAGGACGAGATATACCCCTGTCTAGATGTCCCTTTTATTTCGGCTGTGTGGGCAGTTGTTGGCCACAATTGCGGGGTTGTGTTGTTCAGGACTGTCCAGTAAGGGATGGTTCCGGCCTTGTGTTGCAGGGGATTTAGGGTGGATCCTCGGTACGTTGATCTAGGCTACGTACTGTGACGGGCGGTACTCCAGTAGCCCTGCCATTGTATGGAATCAAATCTCTAATAAGCGCCGTACGTTTTGATTGTGCCCAACTACGTTGGAATGTGAGATGTAAGCATTTCAGCTATTTTCTAATTTTACTTGAAAACCCTAGACACTATTATAATATCACTGGATTTTCTAAAAATGTTTTGGTTAGCGTAAGATAAAAACTTACTCGTGTTTATGTGTGGGAAGTCTTACGTGATACCTTTGTTTCAAATGGTTTTCAAAGTTAAGCAACTTTAACCCGTTTACTCACACCAGACCCATGTCTGACTCGGAGTTTATTTCTGTTTTCCTAAACTCTTGGGTACTCAAATTTTTATGAGTAGCCAAGTGATCAGGTCGTGGATTGTTGAAGTCTGGAGGAGCTTGAAGCAGAAATCCAGACATATATATCTATCTATCTAGTTCCGCTGTGTTAGTGATGTATGTTGTATTTTGGGATGTATGAAATGACAGATATATATATATATATATATATATGACTATCTTGTTTGAATGATGTTGTGTAACTCTGATATATGTAAGACTATGTAATAGTTATGTGATGTATTATATCTTGTTCCGTTTCCGCTGTGAGATTCTGAATTGTGTTGTTCTTTCTTCTTTCTTTCTATTTCTATCTATTTCTTTCTTAACGATGACACGTCTTTCTATATATGAAAGGCGGGTCGTCACAGTTGGTATCAGAGCATAGGTTGAGATAATACCTAGGCTCTGGAATAAATCTATCTTGAGGGCGCGTAGTTGTAATTTTTATATATAACTATATACCTATCTAAATTTGTTGGGTTACCTGTCTAGGTTGTCAACATGAGTACCAGGGGAAGGAGAGGCAAAGGTACGAGTGGCACAACAACCACAAATGCAAGGGGCCCAAATTTTGATGGTGGTAGAGTAACTGTCGAGGCTGTGACCCCAATACCGCCTCAGGTGAACTTTGCAACGCTATGCAAAGACTTTTCAAATCTCGGGGGAAAGCCTTTTAAAGGATCAGAGTCCATAATTGAGGTTCAAGCTTGGCTACGCTCATGCAAGCGGATCTTTAAGAGTCTTGAATTGTCTGATGAACAGAAGAGGGCAATGGCATCGTGGCAATTACAAGGAGGTGCCGCAGCTTAGTGGGATGTAGTTACAGCGAATGTTTCAGAAGACGATATTTCTTGGAGTAGATTTAAGGAACTATTTGAGGGACAATTTATGCCAACAGCTGGGAAGTCTCGTCTGTACCGGGATTTTCTAGAATTGAAGCAGGGAAGCATGACTATAGCTGAATATGAGACCAAATTCAATGAGCTATCTCGCTATGGCCCAGGACTCTTTGACACTTCCCTTAAAAAGAATGAGATGTTTGTGCTGGGAATGAGGCCATAATTTCACGAAAGGATGACAACACATCTGAAGGAATTTTTTGTGGAGTTAATTGATATGGCTCTGAGATATGAGGATTTGATGAAAAAGAAACTAGTGGCACCTGTAGCAGCATCAGGAGGGAATTCTGCTAATCCAAATAAGAGAAAATTCAATCCACATTGGAAAAAGCAAGGCAAAGGGAAGAAACCAGGAGGGAGCAACGGATCTCGAAAATGTTATAATTGTCAGCAAGTTGGACATTTGGCTAATCAGTGTCCTCAAGGAAGATCAGCAGCAGCGTTAAAATGGACCAGGATCAGCAATGGTTCAAAAATCTTTGTGCTTTAATTGCCATCAACCGGGACACATGGTAAAGGATTGCCCACTCATACAGAAGGCACAGTTGAATAAAGTGTTTGCTATTCAGAGTGGACCTTCAGCTTCTACTGATGGAAAGGGCAAAGGCGTCCTCGAAGGTCCTTTGCTTATAAATGGCGTTTATGTTAAAGTATTATTTGATTCTGGCGCTTCTCTTAGCTTTATTTCTTTGGAGACGGTATTAAAATTTCACCTTATCCCTAGTGTCGTGGAAAATTCTATTGGCATCTCTAATCCCATAGGGGGAGTAACCCGACTTAATATGATTTGTAAAGGCTTGCAAATTACTTATCTTTCCCATAGTTTTTCGTGCGAGCCTTATGTATTAGATTTTAAAGGATTTGACCTTATTCTTGGAATGGATTGGTTAACAAAACATAAAGCTGTTCTCGACTGTGAGGAAAGAACCGTATCCTTGGAAACTGAGTTGGGAAGAATTGCAAAGGTAACTTACGATAATTCAGAAATCCACTTGGGTAGTCTTTTGCATGGAATCGAGGCACCTCTAAAAGGCGTAGGATCCATCGTAGTGGTCCAAGATTTTCCTGATGTCTTTGAGGAAGTCAAGTGTTTACCTCCACATCGAGAGATAGAGTTTCAGATTGATCTGATTCCGGGGGCAGTACCTGTTGTTCAGCCCAATAGGAGGATGGCTTATCCGGATTTGTGTCCGGATAGCTAGTGATGTTTGTTTGGATGAATTGTTGCTTGGTTGTTAATGTATGCATGATATGTATGCTTGGGTTGTTAATATAAAAGCTTTTGGATTATCTTTTGCTTTAAATTTCGGGGACGAAATTCTTTTAAGCGGGGAGGAATGTAACGACCCAGGATTTTTGCAATATTATTTTAATAAGCATCTAATCTAATTTATTAAAATACAAACTGATCATTTTAAAAAATAGATAAGATTTTAGCCTTTACCATTTATTTATATATATTCATTTTTGAAAGAAGTTATGATTTAGAAATTGAAAATAAAAACTCTCAATATAATTAAATTTAAGATCTACCTTATTAACATTTGATCTAAATATATATGAATGTAATCTAGATAATAATGCTTGAAATAAAATCAATCTTATCAACACTAAATATAAGTATAAAAATATATGAATATAAATTAAGTGTTTGATAGTTAAGCTTAAAATAGAAATAAAAATAAGGATTTATGTTAGTAATAAATTATATGGTTATATAAAAACATAAAGTAAACATTTAAGATCATTCTAGTAAAATATATTAACTATAGGAATACATGTATATGCAAGAAAAAAAATATATATGTTCATACAAAAATCAAAGGGGATAAGTATGTAAACATATAAAGGGACAATTGCATTTAATGCTATCATTTCTAGCACAAAACCAGGTCATTTCGAAATACTTAAAAATCATTTCATTGCCACAAAAAATCTAGTCTGGTCAAAAGAAGAAAGATAAAAAAATCTCTGACCAAAAGAAAATGTTTGTACCAGAAAATACCTATCTCCTGTAAACTTTGTTCTATATATATCAATCTTCTTATTTCATTTCGTTCATCAAACTTAGCATTCTAGGAAATAAGAAATCATGTCATATTACAACTGAAACTTAAAACAACAACTAAACCAACAAGAAAACAAGCAAGAAGATTTAGGGAGAGGATCAAGCTAGCAGCTGTTCAACACAAAAGTGTTCTCTGTTCAAAGTTTCTCAAGTGAGTAAACAAATTATCTTAAGATCTAAGTATATTTAAATCTCTATGTATGATTTAAGAATAATATTGTGCTTTGCTTGAGTATTTTCTTTTCGGTTTTAACTCTGTATATATATAGATATATAAATGTCTGAGCTGTGTACGTCTTTCTCTTCTCTGTTTTTGGTCACAGGGTGGACAAACAAGAAAAATTCAATTTCTCTTCGTCCAACCATTATTAGGCTTAGAGTTTAAAATAAAACAAGTTGTTTAAAACATAGATAGATCAAAAATATTGTTTTAAACATGTTGGTGAACTATCACAGCAGGAATCTTGGTTTTACAGAGCAAAATGTAAATTTATGTTAAACTCAAATGTTATAGATTATTAATTCAACTATATAACTTGAATCAGCATCAGAAAATATGATTTTTAAGACCTAAATGGTAATTTTTAGTTGTGTATACTAGGAGTAGTTCATAGTTGAACTGGAAATGGATTTTAATCAAATTCCGACGATGGGTGAAGCGTTGGATGTCGGGTTTTCGACTGGAGGAGGAGGATGGCACGACGCAGTCGGGAAAAATGGGGGCAAGCGTTCCAGTTCATCGTAGCGTTGGCAATAGGCAAATTTTGTTTTTAACCCTAGTTTTGTCAATGGTCGAGAATTCGATCGCCGGGGCTACGCTAGTGCATCGAGCTGCACGTGGCTGGGGGAAATGATTGCATGGAGGCTAGAGGTGGCGTGGCCGGAGTTTTGAGGCTTCTGGAGGATGGCATCGCCTGAATGAGGAGATCAATGGTCGGAGTATTGTTTTGTTTGGAAGCTCGAACTGTCATTTTCGTCCTCGTGTTTCATCAAGGTTTTGGGATGCTGTGATCGAATGAATAGTCGATAGTCGACTTGTTGGTTATCGTCTCAGGTGACTGAAGTTCATCGGCAGTGTATGCAAGTGCACGGTGGATCGCGTGCACGATTTGATGTTCTGGGATTTGGGTTTTCGAGGGGATGCGCGGGGAAATGATGGGTTTACTCGAGTTTTCCTATGGGTTTACTCGAGTCTTGTTTTCAAATGTTAAGCCTAACAAAAATTTAAGTTAACATTTAAGCTTTTAAGTTAATAACTGACTTATTTAAAGTTATTAAGAAAGATTTTAAATGTAAGATAAATGATCTTTATTTAATTAATTTATATTGTAAGTTAATTAAGAACGTTAATTAATTTATAATCGTAATTAACTAAGTAATTTAAGATTAATCAATTTGTAATTAAAGATCGGTATTAATAATTAAGTGTTCAATTAATTTGTATTTAAGAATTTTTAAATTAACTAATTAAAGTTAATTAATGATTAATGGTTAACTAATTAAGTAATTTAACTAAGAATTAAACATTGATAAATTAAGTAATTAATTAGTGATTAATAAATGGATAATTAAGTTTTACTAATTAATAATTAAGGTTAGTAATTGATAATTAAAAGATTTATTTAATTGATTTTTAAAAGTAAGTAAGAAGTGAATAATTAATTTAATGTTTTGAAATAACTTACTTTATGATTTATTTAATAGGATTAGTGATTACTTCTTAAGTACTTAATTTAATGTAAGTTAATTAAACTATTTATGATATGCATTGAAATTCCTGGTTGGATGATTGGATGAGTAGATTTTCTGGATGTATGATATCTATGGGGTGATATTATGTGGTACTCTGTGATATGTTCTGATTGTGTATGATGTATCTGTAATAAATGCTATGTGAAATTAAAGTATTGAATTAAATTGTTTAAACTATTAAACAACTTGGCCTTTTAACACGTTTGGATTTCGATGACCGGGATCGGGTATCAGTTATGATTATCCGAAAACCACATCGATCCAAGTTAAACAATAGGTCGTGATATCTCAAGTGAAGATCGAGATGGGGTCTTCAGAGTGCAAGGGTTATTGTCGTTAACTCTGAGGGTGATTCCAAAACGAGTGTAACGAGATAGTGCCTTCGGTTTCGTTCGAACCCAGAACGAACTTGTATGGATTGAATGCTTTCAGAACATCGTCAGGTGGACGATGAGCATTCTAAGAGATGTGTTCTCTAAAGGTAATCGTAGCCTCAAGCCTCATCAACCGGGAATGGCTAAAACAGGGGAGGTGCAGCAAGGTTAAGTGGGTAGCACCCAAGTAGGACGAGATATACCCCTGTCTAGATGTCCCTTTTATTTCGGCTGTGTGGGCAGTTGTTGGCCACAACTGCGGGGTTGTCTTGTTTGGGACTATCCAGTAAGGGATGGTTCCGGCCTTGTGTTGCAGGGGATTTAGGGTGGATCCTCGATACGTTGATCTAGGCCACGTACTGTGACGGGCGGTACTCCAGTAGCCCTGCCATTGTATGGAATCCAATCTCCAATAAGAGCCGTACGTTTTGATTGTGCCCAACTATGTTGGAATGTAAGATGTAAGCATTTCAGCTATTTTCTAATTTTACTTGAAAACCCAAGACACTATTATAATATCACTGGATTTTCTAAAAATGTTTTGGTTAGCGTAAGATAAAAACTTACCCGTGTTTATGTGTGGGAAGTCCTACGTGATATCTTTGTTTCAAATGGTTTTCAAAGTTAAGCAACTTTACCCTGTTTACTCACACCAGATCCATGTCTGACCCGGAGTTTATTTCTGTTTTCCTAAACTCTTGGGTACTCTAATTTTTATGAGTAGCTAAGTGATCAGGTCTTGGATTGTTGAAGTTTGGAGGAGCTTGAAGCAGAAATCTAGACGTATATATCTATCTATCTAGTTCCGCTGTGTTAGTGATGTATGTTGTATTTTGGGATGTATGAAATGGCAGATATATATATGACTATCTTGTTTGAATGATGTTGTGTAACTCTGATATATGTAAGACTATGTAATAGTTATGTGATGTATTATATCTTGTCCCATTTCCGTTGTGAGATTCTGAATTGTGTTGTTATTTCTTCTTTCTTTCTATTTCTATCTATTTCTTTCTTAACGGTGATATGTCTTTCTGTATATGAAAGGCGGGTCGTCACAGTCTGACCCGAGTATTATTTTAGAAGAAAATAATAAACAGATCAGTCTTGCTATAAATAACATATAAAATAAGATAGGATAAGAGATATCACAAAAACGTATGATAACAATAATGTCATACTGTGACAAGTAAGAATTAGATAACAACAAAAATCATAAAATATCTCAAATATTCTCAAACACTAAAAAGAATGTCATATTCTTTAAATTATTTACCAAAACACAAATATTGACAAAACATATCAATTCCAATCGCATAAAAATCGATGAGACACAAATGCTAGAAATCATCAACTAGAAATCCAGAAATCACAAAAGGGGAAGGCCTATCACAAACGAGAGCATGAAAACTCCCCAACACGTGTATCACAAATGGGTCGCTATCCCATGGTCGCAAACCATAGAGTCAGTGCCACGACGTAGTACAGCGAAACACCCAAAAAACCTGAAACTCAAATACTCCGGAACATCGACGTAGTACAGCATTACGTCCGATGAACCAAACTCAAATAACCCGGAACAACGACATAGTACATCGAACGTCCGATGAACCTGAAACTTAAATAATCCGGAACGTCGACGTTGTACAGCGTTACGCCCGATCAACCAAACTCAAATAATCCGGAACAACGACGTAGTATAGCAAACACCCGATGAACCAAACTCCATAAAAACCATAGGTCGTTAGCTTATAAAAATTGAGACGAAGCTCCATAGAACGGGGTACAGTCCCCCACGCGGACAAAGAAACATCGCATATCGCTAGCCTAAACCATAAAATGATCATCGTTGATCAATAAGAAGTGTCAATTACACTAAGTTAGTAAATAGATGAGTTTAGCTTCATGTCCCATAACCACTGGCTTAACTTAATTATTTACGAACATATTGTAGATTTCCACTCGAAAATTGTCACAAGATTTTAATCGAAAAGTTGAAGAATTAACCGATGAAGTTAACGCAAGCGTTTCATACCACTTCTTTTGCTAAGCCGTTTAATTAGATTTCTCATACGAGTGAGGTAAAGGTTTGTATATACTAATAGATTGGAAAACGGTTTTAAAAACGAGCTTTATATTTAAAAGCAGTGTTGAAATCGTTTTTCTGAAAGAGTTTGAGTATTTACTACTAGTATAAAAACCTTTGTATTTTAAAGTGACAAACCACAAAAATGATTGTAGAAACAATCAATCACCAAAAATTTACATACGAAAATGTGAATTAAATCTATAAAAATAGATATCAAATCCATCAAACGGATATTCTCAAAAATCCAAAGAAAGAAGTTATCAAAGTCGATAATAAGTGATAACAGCTAACCGGATCGACAAGAATCGATTAAAAACCGGATACCCATACAAAACTGCCTCAAATAGGCAAAAATGTAGATTTTCCAGATTAAGTCGACTGGACTGTATGGTCAGTCGATTGATACATGCCTGGAAACTCTCAGTTTCCAGCTTCAGTCGACTGACTTTACAGTTCAGTCGACTGATACAGGGACAAGAACATTTCTGTTTCTAGTTCAGTCGACTGAACTGTATGGTCAGTCGACTAACACAGGGGCAGGAAATTTTCTGCTCCTAGATTCAGTCTACTGACCTTACAGTTCAGTCGACTGAACTGCCATTTGTAGTATTTTCAGTTTAGCCCAAGAAAGGGAAAGAAACCAAACGGAAGTGATCGGACAAGCAACGAAGACTAGGGATTTATGCCAAGTGACAACCCAGCCTTATAGGCTCTTTGATACACCCCAACAACATGTTCAAACATCAAAGATTTGACTTCAAAACACCAAAAATTGGAATATTCATCAAACCAATTCAATTCAAAGGCAAATAGTGAAGGAATAGATGTTAGGAATTACTACCTAACAACTATCAAAGATATAGACATAGATGTGAGTTCAAAAACTCACCTTTTAAACCCAAAACAACAAATGAGAAGCTCTAGAACAAGTAAAGATTGATTTCTCTTCAACAACACCTCTAGAATCTTCAATCTATTATCAAAGGTGAAGTTTTTCCTAAGTTAGGTTATAGGATTTCCCAAAATTAAAGAGGAATCGAGATGGAGAAGATGAAGAGGATGCTTACCTAAGCTTCTCTTGGATTTTCGACTTGAATTTGAGTTTCCAAATCAAAACTAGTGTTTAGGAATTTCTATTTCCCATTCTTTCCCCCATTTTTACTTTAGCTTGAGTGTTAGAAAATAGAATGAGTGAATGGATGAAGAGTTGAGGAGTTAGGGTATTATGTTGGGTTAGTGGGCTGAAACCCAAACCCAAAGCCCAAAATAGAAAAATAGCAAAATTCTACTCACCTCCAAACATATCGATCTTTATATTCAAAAAAGGTGTAAACACCATTTTGAACTCAATGGAAGTGGTCTCGAGTCCCAATTCGACTGTTTACAAAAAGTAACATTTCGGACCTTAATCCGATTAACGATCCTATATTTAAATAAAATATTTAAATATACAATCATAAAATATGCGGATTGTTACACTCCCACTCTCCTATGCTTGAACGGGTTCCTCCTCTAGCCGACCCACGTGCTCCCTCACCACCACGCCTAAACTCTGACCGTTGGCCCCACCAACCAGCCCAGAAACCCGTAGCCAGCAATCACTACCCCACGTCTACCATTCAGCCACACTTGAAGCCAACCCGCAAGAGACCACCTTCTTCCCAAGCATGACCCAGAGCGACACGCGTGCGTCTCCTCCCTAGTTGAGGCCGAAACCCTTTATATATTTACATTATAATATCTTGCGTGAAGCTTGTCTGTTGTTGAGAATATACATGGCTGTGACTATATATACACACTGTTACTATAAAATATTAATGCATATTGTAGTGGATGTATATATATGCGGTTATATATACTGTGCCCTGACTTTGTATTGCTCTACATGTATATGCTGCATATCCAAATGAGTGACATTGTGTCCCTTGCTGTGTATACAAAAGAGAGCTGCAGTATGTGATATATTAATATTAATACATATGTATTGTATGCACGTGTGTTGCTCCAAAGAGTGCATGTATATGTTATGTCATATCTCCGATCAGACACATTTCGTCGAAACTATTCTATTACTTTGTGATTTGATTGGTGCGCACCTTTGATTATGAGAATGTTGTTCGAGGTGGGCGGTAGAAGTTTCTATGCGTTACCACAAGCCTGGTTCTGTAGAACGATAGAATCCGCATTCTGAAAAGAGTTGGTCCTTTGGCTTATAGAGTCGATTTACCGGAGAAGCTGGCAGGTGTGCACAACGTGTTTCACGTATCGCACCTTCACAAGTATCTCCATGATCCATTCTTGATTGTCCAACCAGCTTTGTTTGAGAATTTGGACTTCGAGCCAAACCTCACTATCGAGAGGAAGCCACTTCGTATTGTCGATAGAGGTACGAAGCAGCTTCGAAGGAAATCTGTCAGTTTGGTCAAGATACAGTGGAGTACAGATGATCGGGATTGCACCTGGGAGACTGAGGAATCCATGCTGCTTCAAATCCTGAATTGTTTGACTTAGGTATCATTTGTTTGAATTTATCTTATCTTCGGTTGTTTCTATTTCTCCTATCTCGTTTCTTTTCGAGGATGAAAAGTTCTAAGTGGGGGAGAGTGTAATGATCCGAGAATTTTTAACGATTTTTATGATGCACCACCTCTATACTCACACTAGCCAAGGACACTACGGTGTAATGCCGTCGACTAGTGCGAAGAATAAGGCTGTTGAGGAGCGACCATCTGTGTAATTGCTTTGTGCGAGTACCGGTATGTCAGATAATATAACTTACATCTCATTTCAAAAGGGAACTCGACATATCAAATACAAACTCAAAGCTACCACACAGTGGCTATGAGGACTTTAGAAACAAATATAGAAATAAACATAACACAAATTAGTCACAAACATTCATATCACAAAGGCGGAATAAGATACGAATATATGTCATAAAAGTGTACATCAAAATAGTGGTCATATAAGATCCACTACATTACAAAAGAATAGATACAAGTGCTAGAAAAAAAGATAAGTATACATCAAGGAGCTCTATCTCGAATGTATAATAACAAAAAAACTACTAACCTAAAGTAGTTAGCCAAAAGAATAAGATGACAATCCCTGATAAGAAGTCAAGCAGGAGCACCTGAAATACCTTGGTCTGACCCGAGTATTATTTTAAGAAGAAAATAATAAACAGATCAGTCTAGCTATAAATATCAGATAAAATGATATAGGATAAGAGATATGACCAAAAACGTATGATAACATAAATGTCATACTATGTCAAGTATACATCAAATAACAACAAAAATCATACAATATCTCAAATCATCTCGAAGCACCAAAAAGAATCACATTCTTTAAATAATTCACCAAAACACAAATATTGGCAAAACATATCAATGCCAATCCACGAAAATTGGTGAAACACAAATTCTAGAAATCACAACCAGAAATCCAGAAATCTCAAAAGGGGGAAGGCCTATCATAAACGGGAGCATGAAAACTCACCAACACGTGTATCACAAACAAAACGCTATTCCATGGGTTGCTAACCCAATAAATGAACCGAACATCGACGCACCCTAAAAGATACGCCTCATGCACAGATTCTGTCGTGGTACAGTTCCCCACGTGGATAAATGAGCCGAACATCGACGCACCCTAAAAGATACGACTCATGCACATACTCATTTAGCTGATTGCTCCACGAACGGTCCAAAGACCATGGGTCGCTATCCCACCAAATTGAACCGAAGTTCCACAAACGGGGTTATAAGTCCCCACACAAACAAAGAGACATCGCACATTGCTAGTCTAAATCACAAAATGATCATCAATGATCGACAAGTGTAAATTACACTAAGTTAGTAAATATAAGAGTTTAGCTTCATGTCCCATAATCACTAGCTTAACTCAAATATTTACGAACAGACCGTAGACTTCCACTCGAAAATAAGTGTAAATTACACTAAGCTAGTAAATATATGAGTTTAGCTTCATGTCCCATAACCACTAGCTTAACTTAAATATTTACGAACAAATTGTAGATTCCCACTCGAAAATTGTCACAAGAATTTCAATCGAACAAGTCCAAAAATTAACCGACGAAGTAAACGCAAGCATTTCATACCACTTGTTTTGCTAAGCCGTTTAATTAGATTTTCTCATACGAATGAGGTAAAGGTTTGTATATACTAATAGATTAGAAAACAGTTTTATAAACGAGCTTTGTATTAAAAATAGAGTTGAAATCATCTTTGTAAAAGAGTTTGAATATTTACTACTAGTATAGAAACCTTTGTAATTTAAAGTGACAAAGCACAAAATGATTGTAGAAACAACCAATCACAAAAATCCACATTTGAAGACGTGAATTAAATCCAAAGAAATCGATACCAAATCCATCAAAATGGATAATTCCCAAAAATTCCGAAGAAGAAGTCATCAAAGTCGATAATAAATGATAACAACAAATCAGATCAACACGAATCGATTAAAAATTGGAAATCCAAGCAAAATAGGCAAATTGGGCTGAGACAAGCAGATTCAAACGTCTGAATTGGATATTTCAGATGTCTGAACCTGAAGCTCCGACATTATTTTGCCTAGGCCAATGATGGCCAAATCGTATCGGAAGCAATCGGATGAGTGACGATTGCTAGAGATTTACGCCAAACGACTACCCAACCTTGAAGACTCACCAATACACTCCGACCAACATGTCCAAACATCCATATAAGGATTTTCATAGATTTTGATTTCAAACACCAAAAATTGGAATATTCATCAAACCAATTCAATTCAAAGGCAATGGAGAAGAAATAGATGTTAGGAATTCATACCCAACGACTATCAAAGATATAGACATAGATGTGAGTTCCAAAAACTCACCTTTAGACCCAAAAACAATGAATGAGAAGCTTAATCACAAAGGGGAGATCAACCACTCTTCACTTCAACCCAAGAAGCTTGAACCTAAGCACAAAAGAAGAACATTTCCTAAGTTAGGTTTAGGAAATTTCTGAAATTAAAGAGAGAATGAGTTAGAGAAGATGAAGATGATGCTTACCTAAGCTTCTCTTTGATTTTGGAGCTAACACTTGGATTTGTAAAAGAAACTAGGGCTTAGGAATTTCTATTTCCTTTTCTCTTCCCCCATTTTTGCTAAAAAGGTATTAGGGAATGAAAGTGAATGCAGAGAAGAGGGGGTGAAGCTAGGGTCTTATGTTAGGTTATTGGGCTGAAACCCAAACCCAAAGCCCTAAGTGAAAAATCCCGAAGAAGTCATCAAAGTCGATAATAAATGATAACAACAAATCGGATCAACACGAATCTATTAAAAATTGGAAATCCAAGCAAAATAGGCAAATTGGGCTGAGATAAGCAGATTCAGACGTCTGAATTAGATATTTCAGACGTCTGAATATGAAGCTCCGGCTGTATTTTGCCTAGGCCAATGATGGCCAAATCGTATCGGAAGCGATCAAATGAGTGACGATTGCTAGGGGTTTACGCCAAACGACTACCCAACCTTAAAGACTCACCAATACACTCCGACCAACATGTCCAAACATCCATATAAGGATTTTCATAGATTTTGATTTCAAACACCAAAAATTGGAATATTCATCAAACCAATTCAATTCAAAGGCAATGGAGAAGAAATAGATGTTAGGAATTTATACCCAACGACTATCAAAGATATTAACATAGATGTGAGTTCCAAAAACTCACCTTTAAACTCAAAAACAATGAATGAAAAGCTTAATCACAAAGGGGAGATCAACCACTCTTCACTTCAACCCAAGAAGCTTGAATCTAAGCTCAAAAGAAGAACATTTCCTAAGTTAGGTTTAGGAAATTTCTGAAATTAAAGAGAGAATGAGTTGGAGAAGATGAAGAGGATGCTTACCTAAGCTTCTCTTTGATTTTGGAGCTAACACTTGGATTTGTAAAAGAAACTAGGGCTTAGGAATTTCTATTTCCTTTTCTCTTCCCCCATTTTTGCTAAAACTTGAAGGTATTAGGAAATGAAAGTGAATGAAGAGAAGAGGGGGTGAAGCTAGGGTCTTATGTTAGGTTATTAGGCTAAAACTCAAACCTAAAGCCCTAAGTGAAAAATAGCAAAATTCACTCAACTCCAAACATATCGATGTTTATACTCAAAAAGGTCGCAAACAACATTTTGAACTCAATGGAAGTGGTCTCGAGTCCAAATTGGTGATTCTCAACTTCCTTCTTCATTCAGACGTCTGAAAATTTCAAACCAGACGTCTGAATCTGGAAAGATATGAGTTTTCTTACTTCATTCATACGTCTGAAATGAACGATTCAGACGTCTAAATCTGGAAAAATAGAAGTTGTCTAAAACAATATTCAGACGTCTGAATCGTTTATTTCAGACGTCTGAAAATGGCGATTTTAACCTATTTCCTTTCTGGATTGACTCGAACAATTTCAGACGTCTGAATCGTCCATTTCAGACGTCTGAATTTCTGTTTGAATGTGTTTTCAAATAGGCACTTCCAAATAGCACTATCCACATAGACTTTTCACTAATTCGACTGTTCTTCCCCGAATAGTGACTTTTTTGGACTAAAATCCGACTAACGATACTATATTTAAATTAAAAATTTAAATGTACGAATCGTAAAATATGCGGGTTGTTACAGACTCCCCTTCTTAAAGAAATTGCGTCCTCGCAATAATTAAGAAGAAGATAAAGAGTAACAACCATGTAAGCATATCAACACAAAAGAAAATTTTGAAATAAGAAGTTTACCATAAAGAGCACGAAAGAGTAAACCCGAACATGTTCGCTCGATGAATTCTCAGGATTCCTAAGAGCAATCCTTGGTATTTGAGAACCATTGAACTTTCACAAAAAGGGAAATCTTTATTTCGAAGGTGCTCAACCTCCGAAGCAATGATGCGAATAGGATGTTGCTCATAAGTCAAATCTGGTGAAACCTCAATTTCTTCAACAACCCCAGGCTCAAGAATAAAATCGGAATCCCTAAGGCATTTCCCATAGATGAGTGACGTGGAAAACGTCATGAATAGCAGAAAAATTGAGCCGGTAATAAAAGGCGATAAGCCATGGAACCAACGCGTTCGGTGATGGGAAATGAACCCATATATCGAGGTGCTAATTTTCCCGATCAACTGAAACGCACAACACCCATCATAGGTGAAACACAAATAAAATCTGGACCTAAAACCAGCTTCTCACCGGCTTCAAGCCAACACAAAGGAGATCGGCACGGCCTTCCGAAGAGTGCCTCGAAATGTACCATACCAATACAAGATTGGAAGCTATTATTGGAAGAAAACTCAACAAGAGAAATATGATCTTCCCAACTTCCACAAAAATCAAGAACACATGCACGAAGAAGATCTTCAAGAATTTGACTCACACGCTCTATTTGTCCATCGGATTGAGGGCGAAAAGCGGTGCAAAAATTAAGCTTTGTTCCCAAAGCTTTTGAAGACCTTACCAAAATCCACTCGTAAAATAATGGATCACGATTTCTAACAATAGAAGTAGGAACTCCATGCAATTTAGTTTGACATAGAGTTTAGCCAAAAGAGGTATGGTCCAAAAGAGAAGGACGAGCCTCGAGGCTACACAAAATAAGAGATGAACATGAATTGGATTCACGATCTCGAATCTCACAAGGGGATAAAGTCTCGAGATCATTCCATTCAGATATCATCAAAGAAACAACTGCTTGTTGCTTACGGCTAAGGGCATCGGCAACACGATTACCCTTTTCCGGAGTACAAAGAATATCAAGATCATAAGATGCAAGGAACTCGAGTCAACGTTGTTGACGCAAATTAAGTTCCTTTTGAGAAAATAAATACTTCAAAGATTTATAATCGGAGTAGAGAACAAATTTCTCTCCCAATAGATAACGATTCCAAATTCTATAGGCGAAAACAATGGCCGCGAGCACCAGATCATGAATGGCATATCTAGTCTCGGCAGGCTTTAATTGCCTAGAAGCATAAGCGATAACACGTTCCCATTTTCATGAGAACGCACCCAAACCAATACGACTAGTATAAGTACAAACAATAAAGTCTTGGTTCCCTTCGGGAATCACAAGAATAAAAGCATCAGAAAAGAGTTCTTTTAATTGATCCTCTTTCCCAAAAAGCTAAGGGCCCGTTTGGTTTGCTGTTTTTAGTTTTGTGTTTTCGTCTAAACAAAATGCGCATTTCTTATGCATTGTTGGAAAACACACAATTTTGAAAAATGAAATTAACATAGAAAATAGAAAACAAGTTTATTTGATTTTTCGTGTTTTGAGACAGAACAAAAGGACGGAAAACAATTCCTCCCTTCCATTTCCCGTCCATCGTTGTAACGGCTAAGAATTGTAAAAAAATTTCTCATGTTTTCTTGTATTTTGTAGTGTATGTTGAAAACACAAAACACAAAACTCAAAACGAAACCAAACGGGCCCTAAGACATCCAAAATTATAATTAACTTTATGTAATCATCTTTTTAGAAAAATTTACTTATTATAAGTCAATTTACTATGTCTGATTGTCTCATCATAGCGTTTAGGAAATTCCTATCGATAACGTTGATCAAGCGCATCGACCAGAATTCTTAAAGCACTCAATGGACAAAACAACACAAAATCATCTTCTTTATGATAAAAACATCTCTTAAATTTTTTACAAATATTCTTTGCTCGTTTTATGAACAAAATGCAATCATACTTGTAAATATCTTATTAAAAAGATTTGTAAATTTTAAATTGTTTTTCATCCATAATCAATTAATACAAGGATAAACTCATCGAGATATTCGTAGAATACTCGATTCATAAGATGGATGAAATAAGGTAGAAGGTTTGTCAAACCGAATGACATAACGAACCACTCGTAAGAATCATAATGAGTGCAAAATGCGGTAAGTGGAATGCTATCCTCCGCAACTCGTAGCTGATGAAAACCGGTGGCAAGGTGGAACTGAAAAGACCTTAGCACCACTCAATAGATTGCTCAGGTAGTAACCCTAAGACAAGCTCAAAAATACCGGGAAATTTACAAACTACATGAATGAGAGAAATAACATTTTCCTCATCATGTAGGTTTAAAGAATAAAATGATGCCACCAAATTAGGAATCAAAATCAATAAGAAAAATAGAAATCTGCTTAACAGATTGAAGATGTCGAAGATAGATAGTCCGCTCAGGACATAGGATATGGGCTTCATAATGATTAAGCCAATCCTTTCCCAAAAATCAATTCCGAAGCCTAAGTAACGCATAACATGCAAATCGGCTCGGAAAGAATAATTACATAAAATAATCTTGACATATTTACAAAGTAAACTGACTGTTGCAGATCCATCAATCGAATTCGCAATTCTCAATGAAGTCATCAAGTTCATTTGATATAAAATAATGAGATGAACCCAAATCAAAAAGAACTCGAATAAGATAATCACAAAACAAATATCGTCAAGGATAGAATGAGAAATACCTTGACCAAGAGAAGTGTCACTAGGAGCTTGAACAACATTTAGCTTTCCCTCTCTCTTGTTTGGAAGTTTGGGGCATGAAGATAAAAGATGTCCCGAACCTTTGCAATAACAACAAAAAATGGTTTCGGACACTCATTTGCATAGTGGTCCGTAGAACCACAATTATAGCATCGTCCACGACTAGTGGTAGGATTCTTTGCTACTGAAATTGTCCGCCTCCCTTTCTAGTTGGGATTAGGGTTTTTGAACTTAATACGCCTCTTCTTGTTGATGTTGAAGTTTTGTTTGGCATCCATAACTTCAACATCACTTTCTTTATCGGCCTCTTCAAGTCGAAGAGTGATATCTACAGGCTGATCGAAAGGAACTTCTAGTTTCAGAGGCAAAATCTTTTTGGGATCCTTACTCAAAGCACATATAAACTTTTGATTCTTTACAAGATCCAAAAGTTGTTGGGTAGACATAAATACGCCATCCAGAGAAGGACTACTGGATTGACCGACGCTGAGACTGCCAGATCTAACCATCTCTTCCTCTTTAAGAAAGAAAGAAAAGAGGAAAAAGGTTATTCACAAAATGAATATCAAACAAATTTGATTGATAAAACAAGGCATCACAAAAGAAAATAGGATAAAATGGTACGAAGACTCGAATTAAATCCTATGGCACGATTCCTAAGAAAGACTTAGGACAATGATCCTTGCTAGACTATTCTACATTGTTCTGAAGTTTGGCTCTGATACCAAGCTGTGATGCACCAACTCTATACTCACACTAGCCAAGGACACTACGGTGTAATGCCGTCGACTAGCGCGAAGAATAAGGCTGTTGAGGAGCGACCATCTGTGTAATTGCTTTGTGCGAGTACCGGTATGTCAGATAATATAACTTACATCTCATTTCAAAAGGGAACCCAACATATCAAATACAAACTCAAAGCTACCACACAGTGGCTATGAGGACTTTAGAAACAAATATAGAAATAAACATAACACAAATTAGTCACAAACATTCATATCACAAAGGCGGAATAAGATACGAATATATGTCATAAAAGTGTACATCAAAATAGTGGTCATATAAGATCCACTACATTACAAAAGAATAGATACAAGTGCTAGACAAAAGGATAAGTATACATCAAGGAGTCTCTATCTCGAATGTATAATAACAAAAAAACTACTAATCTAAAGTAGTTAGCCAAAAGAATCAGATGACAATCCCTGATAAGAAGTCAAGCAGGAGCACCTGAAATACCTTGGCCTGACCCAAGTATTATTTTAAGAAGAAAATAATAAATGGATCAGTCTAGCTATAAATATCAGATAAAATGATATAGGATAAGAGATATGACCAAAAACATATGATAACATAAATGTCATACTGTGTCAAGTATACATCAAATAACAACAAAAATCATACAATATCTTAAATCATCACGAAGCACCAAAAAGAATCACATTCTTTAAATAATTCACCAAAACACAAATATTGGCAAAACATATCAATGCCAATCCACGAAAATTGGTGAAACACAAATTCTAGAAATCACAACCAGAAATCCAGAAATCTCAAAAGGGGGAAGGCCTATCACAAACGGGAGCATGAAATCTCACCAACACGTGTATCACAAACGGAACGCTATTCCATGGGTCGCTAACCCAATAAATGAACCGAACATCGACGCACCCTAAAAGATACACCTCATGCACAGATTCGGTCGTGGTACAGTTCCCCACGTGGATAAATGAGCCGAACATCGACGCACCCTAAAAGATACGACTCATGCACAGACTCATTGAGCCGATTGCTCCACGAACGGTCCAAAGACCATGGGTCGCTACCCCACCAAATTGAACCGAAGTTCCACAAACGAGGTTATAAGTCCCCACACAAACAAAGAGACATCGCACATTGCTAGTCTAAATCACAAAATGATCATCAATGATCGACAAGTGTAAATTACACTAAGTTAGTAAATATAAGAGTTTAGCTTCATGTCCCATAACCACTAGCTTAACTCAAATATTAACGAACAGACTGTAGACTTCCACTCGAAAATAAGTGTAAATTACACTAAGCTAGTAAATATATGAGTTTAGCTTCATGTCCCATAACCACTAGCTTAACTTAAATATTTACGAACAAATTGAAGATTCCCACTCGAAAATTGTCACAAGAATTTCAATCGAACAAGTCCAAAAATTAACCGACAAAGTAAACGCAAGCGTTTCATACCACTTGTTTTGCTAAGCCGTTTAATTAGATTTTCTCATACGAATGAGGTAAAGGTTTGTATATACTAATAGATTAGAAAACGGTTTTATAAACAAGCTTTGTATTAAAAATAGAGTTGAAATCATCTTTGTAAAAGAGTTTGAATATTTACTACTAGTATAGAAATCTTTGTAATTTAAAGTGACAAAGCACAAAATGATTGTAGAAACAATCAATCACAAAAATCCACATTCGAAGACGTGAATTAAATCCAAAGAAATCGATACCAAATCCATCAAAATGGATAATTCCCAAAAATCCCGAAGAAGTCATCAAAGTCGATAATAAATGATAACAACAAATCGGATCAACACGAATCGATTAAAAATTGGAAATCCAAGCAAAATAGGCAAATTGGGCTGAGATAAGCAGATTCAGACGTCTGAATTAGATATTTCAGACGTCTGAATATGAAGCTCCGGCTGTATTTTGCCTAGGCCAATGATGGCCAAATCGTATCGGAAGCGATCAAATGAGTGACGATTGCTAGGGGTTTACGCCAAACGACTACCCAACCTTAAAGACTCACCAATACACTCCGACCAACATGTCCAAACATCCATATAAGGATTTTCATAGATTTTGATTTCAAACACCAAAAATTGGAATATTCATCAAACCAATTCAATTCAAAGGCAATGGAGAAGAAATAGATGTTAGGAATTTATACCCAACGACTATCAAAGATATTAACATAGATGTGAGTTCCAAAAACTCACCTTTAAACTCAAAAACAATGAATGAAAAGCTTAATCACAAAGGGGAGATCAACCACTCTTCACTTCAACCCAAGAAGCTTGAATCTAAGCTCAAAAGAAGAACATTTCCTAAGTTAGGTTTAGGAAATTTCTGAAATTAAAGAGAGAATGAGTTGGAGAAGATGAAGAGGATGCTTACCTAAGCTTCTCTTTGATTTTGGAGCTAACACTTGGATTTGTAAAAGAAACTAGGGCTTAGGAATTTCTATTTCCTTTTCTCTTCCCCCATTTTTGCTAAAAAGGTATTAGGGAATGAAAGTGAATGCAGAGAAGAGGGGGTGAAGCTAGGGTCTTATGTTAGGTTATTGGGCTGAAACCCAAACCCAAAGCCCTAAGTGAAAAATAGCAAAATTCACTCAACTCCAAACATATCGATGTTTATACTCAAAAAGGTTGCAAACGGCATTTTGAACTCAATGGAAGTGGTCTCGAGTCCAAATTGGTGATTCTCAACTTCCTTCTTCATTCAAACGTCTGAAATTTTCAAACTAGACGTTTGAATCTGGAAAGATATGAGTTTTCTAACTTCATTCAGACGTCTGAAATGAACGATTCCAACGTCTGAATCTGGAAAAATAGAAGTTGTCTAAAACAATATTCAGACGTCTGAATCGTTTATTTCAGACGTCTGAAAATTGCAATTTTAGCCTATTTCCTTTCTGGATTGACTCGAACAATTTTAGACGTCTGAATCGTCCATTTCAGACGTCTGAATTTCTGTTTGAATGTGTTTTCAAATAGGCACATCCAAATAGCACTATCCACATAGACTTTTCACTAATTCGACTGTTCTTCCACGAATAGTGACTTTTTCGGACTAAAATCCGACTAACGATGCTATGTTTAAATTAAACATTTAAATACACGAATCGTAAAATATGTGGGTTGTTACAATTTTATATAACGAATTTAACTAATTTTCTTAAAATTTAAACACCAAATTTTTTAAATAGAAATTTGATATTTGAAATGCGTTTATTTAATTATAGTAAACGATAAAATTTTATTGAAAAATATGAAAATTAATTTATGTGTGAAATTTCAAAATATAAATTTAATTAGTTTATTGTTGAAAATTAATATTTTTGAAATCTGAATATTTTATATATTAAAAATGTAAATCATTTTCTGAGAAAGACGTCGTAATTCGTTTCGTCAAATTTGGACTTATATAGCTCCGTTTTTCTTATTTTCTGCGTTTTAGCAGCATTTTCGGTAGTGGAAAAATTAAGTTTTATAACTTGATCATATCGCTGATATCTGTGTACCATTCTATTCGCCTCGTCGTGCTGATCTCCACAGTATAATTATTTATGTATTTTAAGATCCGATACTCGATGGAAACGATAAAACAGTTCGTCATATCGGTACCATAATTGTGACTTTTGATTTCCCTTGCTTTTCAAAATTTGAACCGTGCAACCCAATCCACCACTCCAACCCGCACCCAGCGCCACCACGAACGACCCAAACCAACGTTGAGCCTCGACTGACCCAGATCCACCGCGTGCAAAACCTACGTCTAACCTAAAGCCGAACCCCAAGCGCTGCTCCCCCTTCCACTCTACTATGCCTGACTGGGTTCCTCCTCTAGCCGAGCCACGTGCTCCCCTCACCTCCCATGCCTAAACTCTGGCTGCTGGCCCCACCAACCAGCTCAGAAACCCGTAGCCAGCAACCACTACCCCATGCCGGCCCCACGTCCACCCTTCAGCCACACCTAAAGCCAACCCGCAAGCGACCACCTTCTTCCTCAAACACGACCCAGAGCGACACGCGTGCGTCTCCTCCCTAACTGATGCTGAAACCCTTCATATATATTTACATTATAATATTTTGCGTGAAGCTTGTCTGTTGTTGAGAATATATATGGTTGTGACTATATATATACACTATTACTCTAAAATATGAATGCATATTGTAGTGGATATATATATATGTGGTTATATATAGTGTGTGCCCTGACTTTGTATTGCTCTACATGTATATGCTGCATATCCAAATGAGTGACATCATGTCTCTTACTGTGTATACAAAAGAGAGCTGCAATATGATATATATATATATATATTTGTATGCACACCTATTGCTCCATAGAGTGCACATATATACATTCTGTACCCATATTATTGCAGAAGCTATATGTGTCCAAATATGAACCTATGCATGTTCTGTAATACGTATATAAATTGTCGATAAAATTATATACGTTGTGTATATATATTTGTTCTTTCTAAAATTTTATAATATATATATATATATATATATATATATATATATTGCGTATATTTATTGTTTGACCATGTTATATGTCATTTTCTCTCAATTGCCGACAAATTACATATGTTGTATATATTGCACGTGTACGCTTTGACGAAAAATTATACGTGTTGTATATAATTGTTCTTTCAAATATTTTAAAACAAGTATACATGTATATCACTCTATGTATATATTTGTTTTATTTAATTTTCGTGCTAAAAATCCTCTTTCGTATTTGTCATAGCTAATTGACTTGTCGTGCCATGTCTGTGTCAGTATCCGTATCAGTTGTTTTCAATTCCATCGTTCTCTAGCCACGAAAGGTGAGCAATCCCTCACGATTAATGTTCTTATGCTTATTAAATTGATTTCATAGGAGATGATAATTTAAATGTGATGTTAAATTATAATTGTTAATTATTAACTGTTAAATATGTCATATTGTTATTTTAAATTGACCACTTATGTAAATCGACACCATTATATGTTAACTAATTATTTAATTAAATTGTTATTGATCACATATGTTAGAATTGTTATGTTATTGTTATTTATCGTTATCACTCTGCAAGTTCCCTTAGTTCTAGAAATCATTATGGGTTGAAATGATACATACCCGAACATACTTTAGAATAGGAGAAAATTCATTATGGGTTGAAATGATAAACTCAAGCGATTTTCATTTATTTTTGAAATTTGTGGGATTACGGGTTTAAAGATAGAAACCTGTAAATTTAAACTATTACGGATTAAAACAACAAATATCCGTATCACTTGACCGTAAGGTAGAAAATTATATACAGACACCGTTGGTCTATTTTGAAATGATTTCCAAGTATTTTGAAAGGAAATAAACAAGTTATTATTTTCTTTGAATATCATAGGTATTATATTTTATTTTTGAGAAATTTTAGAAATTTAAATGTTGATCTTGGAAATGAAAATTTTTTATGGGTTTAGTTTAAAGGTAATTTATAGAAATTTTACTTATAGTTATTCTCTAAATTATATAAAACAAGATTTTAAATAGATAAGTAAAAAGTTTAATTTATTTTGAAATTGTATAAATTAAATTTTTCTTTAATATATATATATTATTTTTAAAGGGTTTATTTAATTTATATTTACATAGATTTTTAACTTTAATAAATAAAAAAGGGGTTGGAAAGAGAAATTTGAATTCACTTGTGACTTAATCTGATTAATAATTGAATTTAAATAAGGATCCATTCGGAACTTAATGACTTTTGGAAACGATTTATAACTTGATTTAATAAGCTGATTAAATGAACACTTTAACATTTAAATAAAATTAAAATTTGAATATTTTATTTTGATCAAAATCTATAATTGAGGTTTTATTTAAATATTTTATAAAGTAATATTATAAAAGACCATGATGTGAAATAAGCGTTTGGTTGTTAAAAAGACCAGGATCGGATATTGTCATACTCTCTGCCAATACCGAAACCACTTTAACAACTGTGTACGTGGTGGAGATTTCAGAATGAAGTAGGATGGTTTGACAAACGATTCTATATGGTATTTACATAGTCCTGACTCCCGTGAGTCAGCTTAGATGTGACTAAAACATGAGCTATACCTAGGCCAAGTGAGGTCATACCTCCGATCAGACACATTTCTTCAAAACCATTCTATTACTTTGTGATTTGATTGGTGCGCACCTTTGATTATGGGAATGTTGTTCGAGGTGGGCGGTAGTAGCTGCTATGCGTTACCATCAGCCCAGTTCTGCAAAACGGTAGAATCCTACCCAGGCATTGCTTCGAGTGCCGTGTTCACATGCCCTATCGCGCCTTCTACGAGTTTGTTTTGTACCATACCTATGGAGTGCCCTCTGATAGCCCTCCAGTTTACAGAGGAATTACGGTACTGTATAGACTATAAGAAAATATAAAAATGTGTTAAGGGGGATATGGGTAACGCCTTAACGCTATTTCAATATTTTACTTTACTATTGACATTATATATGTAGCGTATTGTACTATGTACGTAGATAGTTTATCAGATCCTTAGAGGATGGAATCCCAACATCCTTTAAGTTACTTTGCATTTATTTGACATTTCACTTGAGTTGATTTATCTGCATAAGAATGTTAACCCTGATTCGAGTGTTTTGTATTTTGCTTTACGTTCTGGTCTGCCCGAGTGTCACAACTTTTAAGACTCACCTTTCGGAGCTTGGAGTTCACTTGGATTTCTATCTGTCATCTATTTCAGTTTTCAGTTTATTTCTGTGATTTCTAGTTGTATGTTTCAGACTTGTCATTTGCTTTTGTACTAGAGACTTCTGTGTATTGGAATTTCTGATGTACTCTGTTTGAACTATGTTATTTCTGTAGTAGTTTCATAAACTACTATTTCTTTATTCCGCTATTTTTGGTTGTAAAACTCCGTGTCTGAGATTCTGAGATTGATTTATTTACTGTATATGCTAAGTTATGCCAAATATATCTTTATTAATAGTTGGCTTGAAAGCGCAATCTTTTGGTCCGACCGTGAACTTTCCAAAATACCCTTCACTCATGCATAATTCAACTATTATCGATATTATTTTCTTTACAACCACCTAAAACAAAAATAATTTCTGTTATTTCTAATCTATTATTTCTATGCTAGACTGAAACAATTCAAACTAAGTTAAAACTTGAATATTTCAATAAATATATTTTTAGGTTTGCATATCCACTGAAATGAGAATAGGTTAAATACGCACGTCAGATAATAAAAGATTTTTCTACATAGTTCAACACATATTTAATAATAGCTGTAATAACTTTGGTATCACACTTTTTTTGGTATCAATGTGAACTACCAAAAATGTCCTTCTATCTTAATATCACTTGAAAATTGAATCTAAATTCTTTTACAAATTCAAAACACCTTACAAATATTACCAAATTTTAATATCACTACCTAGAATCTAACAAATAAACATTTACAAATATTATCAAATCTTAGGGTCACTTAAATATAGGATCCAACAAATAAACTTTGTTTACAAATCCAAAATTTTCCTCTACAAATTTAACCAAATCTTTAATATCGCTTAAAAATAAGATCTGACAAATAAACTTCTTTTACAAATTAATAGAAAAAACTTCAAACTAACAACAAATTAGATGTTGCAACTAAGAAATAAAAATTCAAATAAACTACACATAATTTCGACGCAAAAATATGGCTTAACTTTTATGCAAATTATTTCTTTTGAATATATTAACCATGTTCAATTTATAGAAAAACAATTCATGTCTAAAGCACGTGACATTATCACGCACGAAGTGCGTGCCGTAGCGTTCATATATATTAACAATCTGTTGTTTTGGGCGATTCAAGTTTGACATGTGTAGATTATTGTCGATTTGAAGGGTTCAAAATAGTGGGTCGTTACCTCGTCAAACGATAAATTTAAATATTTTCTAAATTAAAAATTAAGAAAAATCAACTAAACCCAATTAAATATACGTCATCAGAAATTAAGTCATTTTATTAAAATTAATTATTCTATTATTTATTAAATTTGAATCAAAATATCTAAATAAATTAAATATTCCTATTTAAAGCGTTAAAAATTCCAAGTCGTTACATTCTACCCTGCCCCTTAAAAGAATTACGTCCCCGAAATTCCCAAAGGAAGAAAAGTGCCTTCAATACACTTAGTTTGAAAACTTCTTACTTTTAAAATTAAAAATAATAATTATACAAATGGATTCTTTAAAATTATAAAATCCCTTAAGCTTTCACAATAAATTAGTTGAAATGTTATTAAAATTTTAAAGTCTCAAATATTACGAAAAATTTCGGTGGCTCCTCTTTTGCGCGGCTCGATCTGGAAAACTACAACTCACCACAACGGCCCAACCCTACAAAAGAAAACAAATTTCCAAAGTAGCCTCCCATATCTAGGGCATAAATTTATGAACAATAATATAAACGTGTACCTATTAGTTGAGCAAACAAAATTTTACTCATGAAACTAAAAGCAGCAAACTAGCCTTTGCTTCCATGAACATGTATCTCACTTACAATTGCCATCAAATATTGTAACTTGCATTTTCTAATTTCAAAAGCATATAATTATATTAAAGCCCGTACGATGTACATATGTTGTAACGATAACGACTTTTCGACGCTCGAAAGTCAACATTAATACATCCACTGTATCAAATGCTGTGCAATCGAATGCCGGAAAACCGAACCATTAGGGTTAAAAAGAAGAGGTAGAAGTAGAAGAAGAAAGAACAAAAAAACAGAAACAATCATCAGAATCTCACATTCGCAGTGGAACAATATATAATAGATGAATCAATAATCTTTAAAACAAAAGACTATATCAGTTTATACATACATCAATCAGAGTCAATATACAACTCAATACAACAATGGACAGTTATATAAACTTGTCCTCATACAGAATACACAGCGGAATAAATAAACAAGTACGGAAGTACGTCTCGCCATCCAGCTTATCTCCAAAGCTCCAAAATATCCAGAATATCCTGATAACATAACTCTAGGCTGCCCGTGTGGAAAATTATGGGCACCCAGAGTTTAGAAAGGGAAAAATAAACTCCAGGTCAGTCATGGTGACTGGTGTGAGATCGTAAAATTATTTTCACAAAGAAAATAAAACAAATTCGCAATGCTTTTGGAAAATGAAACTACCATAGGACCTCCCGCCACACACACAATGCAAACGCAGAATTGGAGGAGATTTCTTCTTATGATAGTCAAAAATGCTTACTACGAAAGATCAGTTGATATTATTATTAATGTCTAGTGTGGAAAACATTTCGAAAGTATAATATCAATCTTAGCCAACATACAACCATTATTGTATGCCTACTATAGCTACTATGTTCAATAGCAGGTTACCGCCACATTCCATAGCAGGTAATACAACTAAAACCGTACAGGGTTCGTATTGTTTCTTTGGATTTTCCAACAAATGGTTAGGCAAAGGAACTTCCTTACACTGAAATGGAAACGCCTCTGGAAAGACGCCCCGAGAACCTAACCGGATCTCTGCAAACACAAGGCCGATGCTACCTCACGCTATACAGCTGTAACTAGGTAGCTAACACACGAGCTATGCCATCCCCCGGTCGTTACCGACCTTTATTCGAGGATCCTCAACCACAAAGCAACAACCACAAAGTATAATAAATTTGTAGCATCCACATAGGTAAAATATCTGGGCTCCATACCATGATATCACCTTTTATCCAGAAGGAAATGACATACCCTAGGGGCGCGACCCCTAACTAGATATTTGTAGTTTTGCGATTTGCAAATTTTGTTTTCTAATTATCTTTGTTGATAATTAGATATTGCTGTTTTGTGATTTCTGTATTCTAATTATCTAATTGATCATTGAATATTGCGGATAATTGCATTTCTTCAGTGTTGTTGTTTCCTGATTATTTATTTGATGATTAGATTTTCTGAGAATTTGTGAATTTCTTTTATGGAATTAAAAGTTTTCTTCGGTGTTGGTATTCTCGATCTTTATTTTTCCTGCTTAACCAGTTTATGTTAGAAAAATAATTGTTATTGACAACCATAATTATGAAAATTGCGGGGATGCAATTTCTATAAGGAGGGGAGTCTGTAACAACCGGGGTTTTTCCCCAGTCAGTTATCGACATTAGTCGATTAGAATTGTTATCAAATACATATTGGAAATTTTAAATTGGGTTGTGATTTTTGAGAATTGGATGAAGGGATTGTGTGGGCTTTTAGATGCAAATTGGCCCATTTTATTTGTTTATTTTGACGTGATTATTACCTAGGGCAGAATCGTTTTTCCCCTTATTTCATTTTTCTCAATCACATAACGAAACGAAAAGAAAAAAAATGGTGGCCGCTTCTTTGCTCGTTCCTTCGATCTGAAAATTAGGGCTTGTGAGATTTGCTAGGGTTTGTTCGATGCTCTTTAATTTGGTTTGTGCTCGATCTTCGTTGCTTTGGAATTCACGGCTTCGCTTTCTCGGGGTACTGTGATTTAGGGTTTATGGATTTGGGGCTTCGAGATTTTCTAGTCGCGGCCATGGTTATTCGATCGAAAAGCGGTCGATCGATACCCTCTACAATTCGTGCTTGCCTCGTAGAAAATGGTGAGTAATTTGCTCACATCTAATTCAACTTTATATACGTGATTTTGTGGTAATCTTTGTCTTCGGTCTCCTTTTGCTTTGCGAATTCGAATTGGGTTTTACTAATGAGTGATCTTTTTCACTCACATCTATTCATTCTATCGTTTGAACTTAATTCGAGGTTCTTGATTTATCTTTGCCATTCGATTTGTTTTGCTATGATTATGTGATTATTGTTCGATGTTGAGGATTTCACTGATTTTCGTTCTTTTCATGTTACTGGGTTGACACGATTTTATTTTGTGAATTCATTTTTCTGATGACATGAATTTCTGCTACCAACTGCCTTGGCTTGAGATTTCATTTAACTGATCTTGATTATTTGCGACTACCCGTTGCTGTGTAGTACCATTGATGTTCTGTTGCTCCATGTTACATTGAGCACCTCATTTGATCTACCTGCATTATTTCATTTAGTCTTCATGTATATGCTATGTTTGTTGGTTCTGTTGTTTCATTTGATACAGATATATATGTGTGTACATGTATATATTTATATTGCTTGGCCTTGAAGTTGATATCACTGACTTTGGGCATTTAATGATTTGGAATTGCAGTTGTTTTCGGCCTTGACGATGTTTTGCCTTAGTTTATTTGTTGCCCTGTTACTTCAACCACTGTCCAGTTTTACAAGTACATTGCATATACATGTTTCTTCTCTTTGCTTACCTCTGCACATTCCTGGCATACTTGTTGTCCAGTTGCATTTCTTTGACTTCACTACACTCGTATCTTACCGTTGCTAGCTGCTGTGCACATTTGTATATCCCTTGTTGTTTCATTTGATTGAGTCTGGACACTGTGACTTGGTGGCATCCGTATGTCATTACTTTGTTATGGCAGTTGTCCACTGGTAGCCATAGTTGCCAGCACGTGTGCACTTCTACTTGATTCATATGCATAGTTTTGGGATTTATCCTGCAGTCTGTTTGACATACCTCAAGTGGTCTTCATATATATACTTATTTATGTCTTCATTGCATAGCTTTTAACTTAAATGGCATTTCTTGATTCCAGTTGCACTTGGTCATTTGAGGCGTTGAGTCTGCATTTTATGGTACCTGTACTTGTAGTTGTTCAACCCGATTCTTCTGAAGTTTCAGCTTGTATATCTGTGGTTCGTATGGTACATACATTGCAGTTGAGTCGCTTTGTTATATCACTTGATATTTGTGGTATTTGCAGTTATATCACTTCGAGCTGCATGTTTAGTTGTTTATAGGTTGGCAACTGGTATTTGTAGTTCATGTTTCATTAAGTTTGATGTGCTCGTGATCACTATAGTCTGTCCCTGCAGTCTATCTGATCACTGTAGTTGCATTCCATTCGTTTGCAGATATCAGTGCTCGTCCCTTAGTTGTTCACTTGTAGTTGCATTCACTTCATGTTGTATTATGTTGGTCTGGCCCTGTTGCACTTCTGGTTTCATTGTAGTTTTCACTGTTGTATAGTCTACACATGTATTGATGGCTGAGGCAGTTCTGGCTTGTTTCAGTTGTCTTTAGCATTGTTGCATCCATTCTTTTGATATTGCAGTCTAATAATCTTCACTCTGGCCATACTGCATCGTTCCAGTTGAGTCTGGCATTTGTATTTAGACTGGATTCTTTTGTTTCAGTTTGATCTTGTTTATATTTCCTTGTAATGTTCATTTGAAGCTGTGCAGTTCCTTTGTCTTTGCTTGCATATTGTTTTTGTGATGCTTTGACTTGTTGCACTCAGTTGATTGTTTGGTGCCTTCTTGAATTTCAGGTCTTGTTCATTAACCTTGTGCTTATGACGAGACTCTGAATATATTGCACCTGAGTTGAACCGGTCTGTATATTCGGGTTTGACCTTGTGCACGTGTTCTGACTCTATTTGTGCTGCACTTAAGTAGAACCCGATTTCGGGGTTCGACCTTGTGATCATTTGTGACTTTCACTGAGCTTTTGAGTATCTCATGCGATAGTGGCGAGGCAGTACACGCGTGCGTGTACTGCAGCCCTATCAGATTTGGCAGTTTTTAAATTGATGTTTCGATTTGTTGAATTGTTTCGTTGGTAAAATTCAATGCTTTGGAGTTGTATTCTGATTTGGGTTGTTGATTTGTCGTTTAACATTGCTTAGTGTTATATATGCCGTTATCCAATTCTCGTATCGAGAGTTGGATATACGAGATTTCTGTGACCGTCATCTATTTGAGATTGATTATTATTGCTTCTATGCACTAATAACTGAGTTTGAATTAGACTGACCCGTGTATTATTTTCTTTTGAATGTAATACTCGGGTCAGACCCGAGTTATTTCAGGTTGTAGATTTCCTGCTTTGAGTTGCTGTTTGAGCTATGAAGACTTTTCACATCTTTTGGAGTAATCGTGTCATAGTATAGGTTGATATGTATTCATGTATATCAGTTGATAATGTACGTGTATATATAACTTCCAGAGTCGACAATTGTAGTTGTATCATATGTATTGTGTCAAATGTATTGTAACTGACATCAGTTATATATATATATGAGACTTTTGTTATCTGTGTTCCGCATCTTTTTGTATCTGTGTTAGTATTATATATATTGTCCTAAACCATTATGAACCATCGTAGTTCGTTTTATACTGGAATTGGGTATGTCGATGGGAGTGAATAAATAAGAGATGAAAATTTTAAAATATATACCACTCTTATCGAGGTAACCAATACTAGTGTAAGGCCAACTACGGATGGCTGCTCCTATCCAGCCTTATTCTTCATAATAACAGACAGTATTTCTTTTAATACTCTTTGTTATTGTGAGTATAGAGGTGGGGCGTTACAGTTGGTATCAGAGCTTGGGGTTTATGGACATAATATAAAACATAACTTAGATGGAACATGTGTTACAACTATTGGTCGATGTTTTATTTGTGATTTGAGTCCAAACTAAAGTTTTGAAATTATGATGAAATTTTTAAATATCTTTATTTAAAAATAAAAGTGAAACTTGTTTTGTTGATTTGATTAAATTGTGTTCTGTTCATCAGAATGCGCAGCGGAAACAGTGAAACTGTCTTTGCTGAGTACAACTGATAATCTTTTTTTTTTGATTTAAAAATCAAAATATGAAATTGAAATAAATTTCGTTTGCTGTTGACATAGCTGTGTTTATTTTGTTTCTTTGAGAATTTCGAATCCGAATTTTGGATTCGAAACGATTGCAGTTATGTGATTCTTGTTGAGATTTTTGCTGATTTTCTTTTATGCTAATCACATGTTGATTAGATTTTTACTGTTTTGAATTATCTTCATTGAAGATATATTCGAATGATTTCTTTGTTCATTTTAAAGTACGTGCAAATTTGAGTTGCACGTTACTGCATTAATTTAACGTTGAACCGATGCTTGGTTATGAAACGTATTTTGTTGTCGTTACCTTTATAACGGGATTTTTACACTAGTGCTATATTTTGAAGCACGGTGTTTAGTTGAAAATTTTAATGAATGAAAATTCACTGGTGTTACATTGTGGTGTAAATTATTTTGATGAGATTTTGACGTTTAAAAATTACTGTCGCTTTGGCTTCAGTAACCGCCAAATTTTAAAAGTGGATTTTCAAGCGGTTATACCGCAATGCTGATTTGTGACCCGTTTTTACTGTATTTTGAGAAGTACAGTTTCCTTATCGAAATTGTTACTAATATTGCTGCTTTAATCACGTGATTGGAAATCGTTTTAAAATGAAAATTGTTTTATAAAATTTTTAACAGTTTGCACTTTCAAAAGAAGAGGAAGGTGAGTGATAATCACTTATGAGATTTATGGCATTAAGATCCAAGTAAGAGCAGCCAATTATTTTATATGAAAATCATATTACGATTTCTGTTAATCTTTATTTCTCTGAATAAATATATGATGATCATGAATAACATTTTGGTTGAATTTTTGGTTGCTGTTTTGATTTGTTTTTGGCATTGACTAATTTTGTTTTGAAAATTGTTTAATCAATCATATAACCTGATTACAGAAATGAGTTTATGACTCAATTTTTATAAGAAAATAATTTGATTAATTTACTGAGAAATAGGGTATTAAATAATAATAATGGATTAGGCAGTATGAATAAAGAGGTTTATGCTCATGTCTAGTTCAAGAAAAAAAAATTGATATGAACAAAGCAATATTGAAAAAATGTGATCAAGCAGAAATGACTTTGATATGGGTTGTGAAATTTGGCATGAATGTTGGTATGTTTAGATATGATTTTTAAGGAAATTAAATTCCCTACTTATGAAATGAAGAAAGGATTACAAGATTATTTCTGGAGTTAAAAAGGAAAATTCCTTAAATGAATAAATATGTATGGTCTCTAAATTACCAAGTAATTTAGGAGAGGTACCTTGATCTACTCATCATCAGGTGGATGATGGGTATGTGCATGACTTGTTCAAGTCCTGAAGGCCTCTGTGCAAAGGTTAACAGAATTGAGTCCTTTGCAATGCACACTTTGTGTTCAAAGGCAAGAGTTTAGACCATATAAAAATGTAAGATGGAACTGGAAAATAAGCTAGGTAGTGTGAACAAAGGAGGTTCATGCTTATGTCTGACTGTTTTAAATTGGAAATGAACAATGCAATAAATTATTTATGTGCTGATTTGTTCAGATCTAAAGCTAAAATGTTTTATGGGTTTTTCTCTAAAACCTTACCCTATGTTCACAATAGAATTGAGTATAAGAATTTTTATAGAGTTCTACTGGATTTGTTTAAGAGATCATGACATTCTTGAATCTAGGAGATATGCAAGTGATAAAACAAATTTTGAATGAGACAACTGGAAAAATGAAATAAAGCATTATTTTCATGAATGAAAGTATGAATAGTTGAAATTTTCTGAAATAAGAAATGAGACTGGTCACTAGATTATAAAACTAATCTAGGAGAGAAGCCTTGATCTATTCATCATAAGGAGTATGATGGGTATGTGCATGACTTGTTTAAGTCCTATAGGCCTTTGTGCAGGGGTTAACAGAATTGAGTCCCTTGCAATGCATACATGGTGTTCAATGGCAAAGAGATATGACCAAATTAAATTGATAAATCGAGATTTAGAGCTGAACTATGGAATTAAAATGAGTTAATTCCATAAGAGTATGTGTACATGTATAGTGTATTGAATAATTGTTGATTTGAGATTCGATTATCGTTTTTGATAATTGAATAATTGTTGATTTGAGATTCGATTATCATTTTTGATAATTGAATATTTGTTGATTTGAGATTCGATTATCGTTTTTGATAATTGAATATTTGTTGATTTGAGATTCGATTATCGTTTTTGATAATTGAATAATTGTTGATTTGAGATTCGATTATCGTTTTTGATAATTGAATATTTGTTGATTTGAGATTCGATTATCGTTTTTGATAATTGAATATTTGTTGATTTGAGATTCGATTATCGTTTTTGATAATTGAATATTTGTTGATTTGAGATTCGATTATTGTTTTTGATAATTGAATATTTGTTGATTTGGGATTTCTGATTATCGTTTTGATAATTAAAGATTATCGTTTTGATAATTAGACAATTGCTAATTTTACTGATTGTAAGATTTTCTAGTCTCTAATTGATTCTAGATTATGGTGATTATATTAAACTGCTGTTTTCTATCTATCTCTGTTGATAGTTATAATTTGCTGATTATGAAGTTCGTGTTTTCTATTTATCTGTTGGATAACTAGATATTTGCAGTTTTGCGATTTGCAAATTTTGTTTTCTAATTATCTTTGTTGATAATTAGATATTGCTGTTTTGTGATTTCTGTATTCTAATTATCTAATTGATCATTGAATATTGCGGATAATTGCATTTCTTCAGTGTTGTTGTTTCCTGATTATTTATTTGATGATTAGATTTTCTGAGAATTTGTGAATTTCTTTTATGGAATTAAAAGTTTTCTTCGATGTTGGTATTCTCGATCTTTATTTTTCCTGCTTAACCAGTTTATGTTAGAAAAATAATTGTTATTGACAACCATAATTATGAAAATTGCGGGGATGCAATTTCTATAAGGAGGGGAGTCTGTAACAACCGGGGTTTTTCCCCAGTCAGTTATCGACATTAGTCGATTAGAATTGTTATCAAATACATATTGGAAATTTTAAATTGGGTTGTGATTTTTGAGAATTGGATGAAGGGATTGTGTGGGCTTTTAGATGCAAATTGGCCCATTTTATTTGTTTGTTTTGACGTGATTATTACCTAGGGCAGAATCGTTTTTCCCCTTATTTCATTTTTCTCAACCACATAACGAAACGAAAAGAAAAAAAAATGGTGGCCGCTTCTTTGCTCGTTCCTTCGATCTGAAAATTAGGGCTTGTGAGATTTGCAAGGGTTTGTTCCATGCTCTTTAATTTGGTTTGTGCTCGATCTTCGTTGCTCTGGAATTCACGGCTTCGCTTTCTCGGGGTACTGTGATTTAGGGTTTATGGATTTGGGGCTTCGAGATTTTCTAGTCGCGGCCATGGTTATTCGATCGAAAAGCGGTCGATCGATACCCTCTACAATTCGTGCTTGCCTCGTCGAAAATGGTGAGTAATTTGCTCACATCTAATTCAACTTTATATACGTGATTTTGTGGTAATCTTTGTCTTCGGTCTCCTTTTGCTTTGCGAATTCGAATTGGGTTTTACTGATGAGTGATCTTTTTCACTCACATCTATTCATTCTATTGTTTGAACTTAATTCGAGGTTCTTGATTTATCTCTGCCATTCGATTTGTTTTGCTATGATTATGTGATTATTGTTCGATGTTGAGGATTTCACTGATTTTCATTCTTTTCATGTTACTGGGTTGACACGATTTTATTTTGTGAATTCATTTTTCTGATGACATGAATTTCTGCTACCAACTGCCTTGGCTTGAGATTTCATTTAACTGATCTTGATTATTTGCGACTACCCGTTGCTGTGTAGTACCATTGATGTTCTGTTGCTCCATGTTACATTGAGCACCTCATTTGATCTACCTGCATTATTTCATTTAGTCTTCATGTATATGCTATGTTTGTTGGTTCTGTTGTTTCATTTGATATAGATATATATGTGTGTACATGTATATATTTGTATTGCTTGGCCTTGAAGTTGATATCACTGACTTTGGGCATTTAATGATTTGGAATTGCAGTTGTTTTCGGCCTTGAAGATGTTTTGCCTTGGTTTATTTGTTGCCCTGTTACTTCAACCACTGTCTAGTTTTACAAGTACATTGCATATACATGTTTCTTCTCTTTGCTTACCTCTGCACATTCCTGGCATACTTGTTGTCCAGTTGCATTTCTTTGACTTCACTACACTCGTATCTTACCGTTGCTAGCTGCTGTGCACATTTGTATATCCCTTGTTGTTTCATTTGATTGAGTCTGGACACTGTGACTTGGTGGCATCCATATGTCATTACTTTGTTATGGCAGTTGTCCACTGGTAGCCATAGTTGCCAGCACGTGTGCACTTCTACTTGATTCATATGCATAGTTTTGGGATTTATCCTGTAGTCTGTTTGACATACCTCAAGTGGTCTTCATATATATACTTATTTATGTCTTCATTCCATAGCTTTTAACTTAAGTGGCATTTCTTGATTCCAGTTGCACTTGGTCATTTGAGGCGTTGAGTCTGCATTTTATGGTACCTGTACTTGTAGTTGTTCAACCCGATTCTTTTGAAGTTTCAGCTTGTATATCTGTGGTTCGTATGGTACATACATTGCAGTTGAGTCGCTTTGTTATATCACGTGATATTTGTGGTATTTGCAGTTATATCACTTCGAGCTGCATGTTTAGTTGTTTATAGGTTGGCAACTGGTATTTGTAGTTCATGTTTCATTAAGTTTGATGTGCTCGTGATCACTATAGTCTGTCCCTGCAGTCTATCTGATCACTGTAGTTGCATTCCATTCGTTTGCAGATATCAGTGCTCGTCCCTTAGTTGTTCACTTGTAGTTGCATTCACTTCATGTTGTATTATGTTGGTCTGGCCCTTTTGCACTTCTGGTTTCATTGTAGTTTTCACTGTTGTATAGTCTGCACATGTATTGATGGCTGAGGCAGTTCTGGCTTGTTTCAGTTGTCTTTAGCATTGTTGCATCCATTCTTTTGATATTGCAGTCTAATAATCTTCACTCTGGCCATACTGCATCGTTCCAGTTGAGTCTGGCATTTGTATTTAGACTGGATTCTTTTGTTTCAGTTTGATCTTGTTTATATTTCCTTGTAATGTTCATTTGAAGCTGTGCAGTTCCTTTGTCTTTGCTTGCACATTGTTTTTGTGATGCTTTGACTTGTTGCACTCAGTTGATTGTTTGGTGCCTTCTTGAATTTCAGGTCTTGTTCATTAACCTTGTGCTTATGACGAGACTCTGAATATATTGCACCTGAGTTGAACCGGTCTGTATATTCGGGTTTGACCTTGTGCACGTGTTCTGACTCTATTTGTGCTGCACTTAAGTAGAACCCGATTTCGGGGTTCGACCTTGTGATCATTTGTGACTTTCACTGAGCTTTTGAGTATCTCATGCGATAGTGGCGAGGCAGTACACGCGTGCGTGTACTGCAGCCCTATCAGATTTGGCAGTTTTTAAATTGATGTTTCGATTTGTTGAATTGTTTCGTTGGTAAAATTCAATGCTTTGGAGTTGTATTCTGATTTGGGTTGTTGATTTGTCGTTTAACACTGCTTAGTGTTATATATGCCGTTATCCAATTCTCGTATCGAGAGTTGGATATACGAGATTTCTGTGACCGTCATCTATTTGAGATTGATTATTATTGCTTCTATGCACTAATAACTGAGTTTGAATTAGACTGACCCGTGTATTATTTTCTTTTGAATGTAATACTCGGGTCAGACCCGAGTTATTTCAGGTTGTAGATTTCCTGCTTTGAGTTGCTGTTTGAGCTATGAAGACTTTTCACATCTTTTGGAGTAATCGTGTCATAGTATAGGTTGATATGTATTCATGTATATCAGTTGATAATGTACGTGTATATATAACTTCCAGAGTCGACAATTGTAGTTGTATCATATGTATTGTGTCAAATGTATTGTAACTGACATCAGTTATATATATATATATATGAGACTTTTGTTATCTGTGTTCCGCATCTTTTTGTATTTGTGTTAGTATTATATATATTGTCCTAAACTATTATGAACCATCGTAGTTCGTTTTATACTGGAATTGGGTATGTCGATGGGAGTGAATAAATAAGAGATGAAAAATTTAAAATATATACCACTCTTATCGAGGTAACCAATACTAGTGTAAGGCCAACTACGGATGGCCGCTCCTATCCAGCCTTATTCTTCATAATAACAGACAGTATTTCTTTTAATACTCTTTGTTATTGTGAGTATAGAGGTGGGGCATTACACGCGACCCCTAACAACCTTGCCGCAACATTCCTGTTTCGACCATTATCGGGTTGTGAGGCTCGACGAAGTCTCGTCCATAAAGCTACGCTTTTTCACAAAGCACGCTTTTTCACAAAGCCATGCTTTGATCAACAAATGATCAACAACACTTCGTATGCCACATTACCAAATTGGGAATGTATCACTAGTAACCATCAACTACATAACCTCTGAGCTCGTACGTCTCAGAGAAGGGTGTTAAGCTAAGAGAATAAATTCTCCGCCACCAACAGAAATGTATTTGATAGAAACCAGCTTTACATCTCAAAGTGTAACGTCAGACACACATCCATACAAGTCCGTTCCGGGATCGAACGAAACCGAAGGCACTTCCAAAGAAGCCCCTGCAATCCGGGTATTCACTAATCACGTCCGGACTTCCCATCACAAGAAGAGTGATATAAATCTCTATACCGGAGCAACTCGGTGCAGAGACATTCAACAGGTTGTCCTTTCATTTTCGAAAATACCCAGTCTTCACACCGGTCTTCAAATAATGTCCATTCACAACGTATCACTATTCGGAATGGGTTATATGACACAAAGGTCTTTTCCCGACTAACCCGAATAGTGAGCGTTTGTTTTAAAAACAAATTCAAGTGCCATTTCAAAGGTAAATATTGATAGTTGGTTATTTAACTATCAACAACATTCACAACAATCAACCAATTTAAATAATTTTTTCCAAATTATTAAATTTCAAAATATCTTCACAAGATATATATTTTTCCACACTTCATCACTTTGAAAACCAATTTCAAATCATATTCATTTAAACCAATTAAATAAATCCTTATCGATTTATTTCAAATTTACATCCCAAATTTGTAAATTTATTTCCACACTTCATCACTTTAAAAACAATTTTCAAATCATATTTTCATTCGCGGAATAAAATTTTCGAATGTTATTTATTTTCACTTTTCCTTTACAAATTCCATTGTGAATGTAAATTTCCAAATATTCACTTATACACAATTTTCAAATCGTTTTCCAAATATTCACTTTCAACTCCAAATCAACTCTCAAATTGATTTCCACATTTAGTTCAAATGTAAATTTCTTAGTTTATTTCCCAAATATCAAATCATTTGCAAATCGATTTCTAAATTCATTTCAACACAAAAATCCATTTTTAATTCAACACCAAATAAAATTTCATATCGATTTCCCAAAGATTTAATTTCAAATACCAAATCAAATATCAATTTGATTTTAAACAAATTTATCACTTTTTAAAAATAAATTCCTTTATTCTTTTCCAAACCATTTAAAATTCCATTTTTAATAAATTCTTCAACTTCTGAATAATACTATTCAAAATCCATTTATAAAAATCTTTTCCCATATTTTGGAAATATTTTGATAAGATTACAAAAATCAATTTTTAATACTTTAATTCCTTCTTTTAAATTCATTCAATTCTTAAAAATAAATTCACTTAAAGTTTTCCACTTTAATTTCAAAATCCAATTTAGATTCATTTTTGGTATCCAACGATACCAAAGATACATTCGGCTAAATTTTATCCTTCAACAATTCCAATCACAAATATAATCATACACAGATTATAAATAATCAACACACAATATATGAAACAAATTCACATAATTTGAGGAATCCAGTTGGATCCCTCCAACCTGTTTCCCTACATCCACAGATGTTAGCACAATACCAATTCCACTTCGAGGTGGAATATCGCGGTATATGAGATTTATAAAATATCATCCGCTATTATGCGGCGCAATAGGGTCTCATCCGCTATATAATGCGGGAAATCACAACTCCAGTATATACATATTCCAATATATATATATATATTGCTATATATACTATCATATATACTATCATTCAAGCACACAATCAACACAATCAATAATTTTAAATATAACTATTTAAAATTAAACAAACCCTTTGTTTGAGTGAGAAGATCTCACCTATAATTTGCAATCCATTTTCCATTTCCGACTTGATTTCACAGTTTTAGACCTTGTATGAATAATTATACAATTCATTAAAATTCGAAATAATCGAATAACAAATTTTTGTAATTCTAATTATTTAATGATTTTATTTTAAACCAATTACTTTTAAATAAATTTATCTAACAGAAGAATTAAATCTTAAACTAGAATTCCTTTAATAAATTTACTTTCGGTGGTTAAAATAATTAGATAGGTTAATAAAACAAATAGCTCACCGAAATCAATATTTTCAAAATAAATTAGTAAATAAAATCAATATTTCCAAGATCTCATATATATACAATTTGAAAACTGCTTATGTATATTTTTACTGTATATACATTTATCACTGTAAAAATAGAATTTTCCTTTACTGCAAAAATTATATTTTTTTTTCTTTGAAAACAAAAATATAAATAGTAATTAACTTTGCTGTATATATAAATATATAAATTGAGAAATAAAAAGTTTCATAAACTTACTGTTATTGTATTCCTAATCTATATGTACATATCAAATTCCAATAGAATTCCTTCCAATTTATACATATATTAAAATCGAATAAAAAAAATTAACCAAAATCATCACCTGCAATACCTTATAGGGCACTGCGAAGATGAACCCTACCTTCCCCCTTCCACGCACTCGCGAGCTCGAGTGTACTCCTCCGATCGATAAAACCTTCCAGATTGCCTGAGTCGCATGATTTCCCTTCCCAAATGCCACGACCTCGCACAGCTGTCCACCAGACTATCGTCGCAACCACTCCTCGACAATTGCGAATCGATCGCGAGTCTCACCTCCATTACTTGCGAACCCCACTCGGCACGACCCACCATGAATCTCGAATGTACCACTGGCGAGCCACATCGGTCGCCGCCCCAGTCTCCACAAATCGTGACGTCGTTCACCGATCCCCTATTCGAGCCTCTCGATCGACTTCAACCCTCGAGCTCGCCTCGATTTTCCTTTGTTTCCGTCTCCACTCGGCATTTGTTTGATTTCAATTGGGTTCGAATAAATTTAAAATGATGAAGGGGGATTTTGTTCGAACTGTCTTTAATTTGAATGAAGGAAGAAGCCTCGTCTTCGAATTGTAAAGGGAAGATAACTGTTCGGCCATTATTTCGTTTTTTTTTCTGAACGAACTGATCTCGTATGAGATTTGTAAAGAAATGGGGAGACAAGAGAACACGTTCACGTGCTCAATTGACAGGCTACACTACTTCTGATGTGAAAGAAATACCGCTGAAGCTGACCAGTATATAAAAATATATATTTTAAATTCAAATCACCTCGATTTTACAACTTAAAATCTCGACCTCCTATCGAGGCATGCCGCTAGGCGTTCGTAATGTTATACGCCTATTCCGAACGCACTGGAAAAGGTTTCGAGTCCAAATTCGATCGTATGGAGAAGATAGCCTTTTGGACCAGTTATAATATTAAATTTTCGATTTAATTTCAGCGCGTTTACTTATCGTACGGCCAAACGATCACTCCAAACATTACGAAAATTGAAATCCGATAATAATACAATATTACGGATCCAATGGAACTGGTTTCGTCGAATTTCGAGACTGTGCCCCGGAACGCTATTTTTAAATATCGATTAAACGATAAAATTCAAAACTTGAACAAAACAGTTTCAAATTCAATTCTGAAGCTTTTATTATCTTCAGTATTATTAATATGAAGTTTCCAAGCCTTTATATTATTTTTAACAGGCTTAAAATTGAAGATTCAAATTTTTACCCAACTTTAACAAATTAAATTCAAAAACTAAATCGCCAAATTCATTCTGATATTTGAATTTCAAATTGAACTATCATTTGAATATTTAAACTCAATTAAATATTCACATTTCAAATGTCAAAAATTTAGGGTCATTACATATGTCATTCGTACGCAATACCATACTCGATCACTCACCCAATTAAACAATTTTACCTCCGGACTAGTATTGCTCACTCGACTTTCTAGTGCGGACTTCGATCGAGTTCCTTGATTAGAAACCTCAGTTCTCATTACATAGCCATATACTATGATAGAAAACTTCAAAATCAAATCAAAAATTCGTATCAAGTGTTCGCCATCAAGAATCGATCCTAACTCGGACCAGTGTAAATCACCTTCAAATTGTGTACTCGAATGTGGATCAAAAACAGTTATGCAAATAAATGATTGACGTACAACTTACTTATTTGTCCATTGGTTTCTTAACTACACCAAATTCTTTTTGCTTGATTTCATTTTAAACCACAATTAATTACATAATTAGTATTTCATTTAACACTAAAACCATTTATAAACCACTATACATTAATCAACGAAAATCAGTTATTACTTATTCAATAAATTAATTACGTCAAATACTACTTAAGTGTCCTATACTCTCAAAACTAGTATCACGTCAAACTAGTATTTAAGTAGTATGGTAGCTCTGGTCAATTCTATGACGTGATACTAGTTCCATTGCTACAATAATGAGATTAATGGACAACAATGCTTAGGTACCTAAAACCATTTACAAACCACTATATATTGAATAAGTAATGCTAATCTAGAAAATCACCATTCGATACATCCACTTGTGAATTAAATAACTAATTTTTATTCATCTTCACCTTATGTAGAACGATAAATATATAACATTTTAGGTGCAAAGTCCAATAGTATGTTTTTTATATTTGAAATGAACGTTTGACGTAGCAATAGCCGATTCGAAAACCATGCTTCCTCGAAGGCAAGGACGCCTCAAAGACCCTGCTATCAAACTCCACAAATAGGACCCTAGGGGTCTGTTTCAAAGGCTGATTCTTTAGTTGTACTCAGAATTATTCTCTAACAAACCCAAAATTCAATTGAATTGGGGAAATTGCATATTGTAATATTGAAACATTGTGGATATCCATGCATCAATGATTAAATAAAAACCGGCTGACTTTGCCAAAAAATATTAGTCTTTTAAGTTGGAAATTATCATCGTCTTTTCATTTACTTGTTTGATCCCTATTAATGAAGATAACCAACAGAAAATATTTCAAGCATGAGAACTTACTATACCACCATTGCGAAAGACCAGAATAAATGATGTAACGACCCAGAATTTTGACCAAATTAAATTGAGAATATTTAATTAATTTTAAATATTTAAACGATGATTTAATTTGTGTCCCCGATATAATTTTGAAATCCGCAATTAAATGATAAAATTTAATCGATTGAAACTGGATAAAAATTTGAATCTTTAATTTTAAGCCGAAGAAAAATATTTCAAACGCTTGTAAAATTTATATTGATAACACTGAAGATAACCGCAGCTTCAGAAATTGATTTGGAAATAATTTGTTCAGTTTTGGAATTTATATCGTTCAATCGATAGTTAAAAATAGCGTTCCGAGGCGCAGTCTCGGAATTCGACGAAACCAGTCCCATTGGGTCCGTAATATTGAATTATTGTCGGACTTCAAATTTCGTAGCATTCGGATTCATTGTGTGATCGTACGAGATTAAAATGCCTGGACAATAATTTATCGATTTAATTTAAAATATAAAATTTATACACAAATCAACAGACAGCCTATTATCTGATTTGCGTCGACCTATTCCCTAAAACATCGCGTACTCTTGTCCCCTTCTTCTCTGATAAACACACGAGAGGAAATCATTTCGTTTAAAGTTAAAACTCTCGTTCACAAATTCAAAGCAATGGCCGAAGCCCCTCTTTCTCGTTCTAAAAACGAAAATCAAAGAGATACCTCCCAGTTCAAAATCAAATAAACAACCGCGTATCCCTCATATTCTAAATCGAAGAAAACAAAAGGGGGAAAATCATCCCGTTCGTTTGCAAATGAAAACAAAGTCGCGACTCCCTGTAGCGATGGCGACGATGGTTCTCTCGAGCAGGCGCGCGTGGGGGGGTTACGATTTTGGGATTGGCGATGGTCGAAGGCGACGGCAGCAGTTTAGGGTTCGCGGTGGCAACTCGCGAGGTTGGGCAGTCGCGAGTGTGTGGGTGGCTCGATGAAGTGGGGATGTTCAAAAACGACGTCGCGATGGAAGGATGGGGCCGCAGTTGATCGCGTGGCGAGGCGCGTGGGTGAAGTTGTGGGCATCGAAGTCTGGCTCGCATACGAGAGCTCGAGCACGCGTTCGATTTAGGGATTCGCATACGTGATTTCCAGGGGGCTAGGCAGTAAGGTATTGGTTTAAAATTTGTTTAAGTTCATTTTGTTGGAGATTATAAATTCGATATTAACAAACAATAAAGTGAAAATTCCCTGATAGGCAATTTTCAAAATGTCTGATTTAATTTGGTTAATAAATCGATTTGATTTATTTATTTATAAAAAAAAGGGATATTTCTAAAACCATTTATGTAAACATTTTGGTTTAATAAATTGTTTTAAAATAATGTATTAAAAGGCTCTGACTAGTTCAATAAACCTATTTGATTGTTTTTTTTGTTACCAAAGGAATTAGTTTTAAAAATTTAAACTGTAGTTAGATAAATTTATTAAAGGAGAATAAATTTTGAAATTAAATTTTCTTATGAAATCAATTTATTGAAAGGAAATAGTAATGAAGTGTTCAGTATATTTAAATAGTTAATAGAGAATTTGTTTAAAATGAATCATTTGATAAAAAAATTAAAGAATTGGTTTGAAGAAAATTAACAGACGATAATTTATTGTCAATTTATTCGAATATTAATAAATTGTAAAATTGTTTATACAAGGTTAAAAATCAAGAAAAACAATCTGGATCGGAAATGGATTGCAAAATAAAAAGCTAAGGTGAGATCTTCTCACTCAAAATTGAAAAGTGGAATTTTCAGTTATTTATTGATTGACTGATTGCTATGTTGAATGTGCTATTAGATATGATAGGATATATCTATATATATATAGCAGTTTATACATATTGGCATATGTATATATTGGATTGATTGATTTCCCGCCTCGTATAGCGGATGAGACCCTATTGTGCCGTTAGTAAGCGGATTTATAAAAACCTATATACCACGATAATTCCGTACTGGAGCGGAATTGGTATTGTGCTAACATCTTTGGATGCAGGGAAACAGGTTGGAGGGATCCAACTGGACCCCTCACATTGATCGAATTTATTTCTATTGTGATGTGATAATCTGTGAATGATTATTGTTGTTATTGAATTGATATCTGGAAAATTGTTTGAAAAGCTAAAATTTAGCTGAATGGATGTTTTGACATCATTGGATTCCAAAGATAAACGAAATGGAATTTTTGAAATTCAAGTAGAAAATTTCTAAATGAATCAATTTTTGAAAGTGAAGAAATTTTGAAGAAAGAAATTTTCTTTTTAAAGTATAAAAAGTAAATTTTTATAATCGTATTGAATAAATTCCAGAATCAAGTGAAAACGTTAAATAAATGAATTTCGTATAATAGTGATTTTTAATTGAAGAATTTAATAAAAATTTGGATTTCTAAATAGTTGGAAAAAGATAAAGGAATTTATTTTCTTTAAGAGGAATTTGTTTAAAATGAAATAAGTTGGAAGTCCAATTTTAAATTTAATTGGCAAATTGAAACAAGTTTAGGAAAAATCAATATAAAATGATTTGGGATGGGAAATTAATTTAGAAATGAATATTGAAATTGATGTGGTATTGAAGTAAAATTAGAAATCAATTTGGGATTTGATTTTGGGGTTAAAAGTGAATATTTGGGAATGTGGATTTAAAAATGGAAATGATGTTAAAATGGGTTTATTTACAGTTTGTAAAGTTTAAAAGAACGATTTCTTTTAAGATAAATAAATTATAAGTATTTAACTTATAATATGGATTTTTGATGTATACGTTGAGTTATAAAATTGAATGGGTCATTAAAGGAAATTTATAAATCGAAGTTGTTAGAAAATATAAAGTTGAATTTATAAACGTTGTTTTATAAATTCGAAATCAATTGGATTTGATAAATTGAATATAGAAGGTTGTTAAAGGAGATATATTCACGATTTTGGATAGTGAATAGATCGTTAAGTAAAATGGATAGTTTTGGGAAAAGTGACATTGAAATTGAAGTTAAACATTTTAGAGATGTTTTTAAAATGTATTATGATATCGAATACATAGATTTCAACATTCATTGTTGAAATAGACGTTTTCGAAAAATAAGGAAATGGTGGACTATAACACTGCTGTTATAGTAAATGATTCCCGAAAGGAAATGTTTTATATAGTATTGGGATTTATATATCTATTTTAATTTCGAATCCCTATACTAGTGATTTTGAGTTGTCGTAACGATGTTTTACGCAACATTCGTTTTGACTCAAATAAAATTTATGAAAGAGAATGATTTCCTTAAAGAATGAATATATATACTTAATTTGATTTAAGTATATCGAATATTTTCAAAATGTTGAAAATAAATAGACTTGTGAAATTCTTATTATTAATAAGAATGGAAATGCTTTTCCAAAATAAAATGAAATGTTTTTGAGAATTTATCTTTGAAAAGATAAATTGAAAATTTAATATTGAAAACGATTTGAAATCGTATATCAGGAGATATTTTTGAAATATAAATTCACTATGGAATTTATAAAGGAAAGGGAAACTGTTTAGAAAAATAAATATTGACTTATTTTTGAAGTGTGGAAATTTTATATCTAGTAAAGATATTTTTGAAGATAAAATAATTTGGGAAAACTATTTGGAATCTGATGATGTTGCGCATCTTTATTGATAGTTAAATAACCGACTATCAATAATTACCTTTAGATAGGTATTTGTTGTGAATTGGATGAATTTGAATGCCACACTTATTTTTGAATAAGCGCTCACTATTCGGGTTAACCGGGAAAGGACCATGGGGTCGTATAACCCATTCCGAATATGTGATACGTCGTTATGAATCGCATTTGAAGACCGGTGTTGAAGACCGGATATTTTTGAAAACGGAAGGATTACCGTCGAGTTACTCTACATCGGCTGATCTCCGATCTAAAGGTTTTATCACCCTTAGTGACGGGAAGTCCTGACGTGATTGAAAATTATCCGGAATTGCAAGGGCTTCGTGAGAAGTGCCTTCGGTTCTGTTCGATCCCGGAACAGACTTGTATGGATTGTGTGTCTGACATTACAATTTGAGATATAAAGCTGATTTCTTTCAAATACATTTCTGTTGGTGGCGGAGAATTTATTCTCTTAGCTTAACACCCTTCTCTGAGACGTACGAGCTCAGAGGTTATGTAGTTGAAATTCATCAGCGATATATCCCAATTTGGTAACGTGGCATACTGAGTGTTGCTGTGAGATGATCAGTGTTTGATCATTTGCGATATGATCATTTATTTGATCTTATATCTTTGTGATCATAGGTTGATCATTTTGTTTGACCCGAAGCAGGGCTTTTTGTAGAAAGCGTAGCTTTGTGGACGAGACTTCATCGAGCCTCACACCCCGGAAATGGTCGAAACAGGAAGAATGCAGCAAGGTTCTAGGGAGTAGCGCCCCTTAGTGTATGTCATTCCTTCTGGATAAAGGTGGTATCATGGTATGGAGCCCAGATACTTAACCTCTGTGGTTACTGCATTAGTATTATCTATGTGGTTTGTTGCGAATCGGGGATCCTCGGGAAGATCGGTGACGATCGGGGGATGGCATACGCGTGTCAGTAGTTACCTATTTTTGCAGAGGTAACCCGGCCTTGTGTTGGCAGAGATCCGGTTAGGTTCTCGGGTCGTCTATTCCAGGGACGTACCCATCGTGGAAAGGAAGTTCCTTAGCCTGACCATTTGTTGGAAATCCAAAGAAACAATACGTGACTTGTACGGTTTTAGTTGTATTACCTGCTATGGAATGTGGCGGTAACCTGCTATTGAACATAGTAGCTATAGTAGGCATACGATACTGGTCGTATGTTGGCTAAGATTAATATTATACTTTCGAAATGTTTTCTACACTATGCACTAATAATAATATCAAAAATGATTTGATTTTGCGTAGTAAGCATCTTTGACTATCATAAGAAGAAATCTCCTCCAATTCTGCGTTTGCATTGTGTGTATGGTGGGAGGTCTTATGGTAGTTTCATTTTCCAAAAGCATTTCGAATTGACTTTAAAATTATTTTGTTGTTATAAAGAATAACTGTTTTACGATCTCACACCAGTCACCATGACTGACTCGGAGTTTATTGTTTCCCTTCTAAACTCTGGGTGCCCACCAATTTCCACACGGGCTGCCTAGAGTTATATTATCAGGATATTCTGGATATTCTGGAGCTTTGGAAGCAAGCTGGATGACGAGACGTAGTATTTGTATCTGATAGTATTTATTCCGCTGTGTATTCTGTATAAGGACAAGTTTATATAACTGTCCATTGTTGTATATTGACTCTAATGACTGATGTATGTATAAACTGATAAAATTCTTTGTTTTAAAGATTAATCATTTATCTATTATATATTATTCCGCTGCGATATGTGAGATTCTGATATTGTCTCTGTTCTGTATCTGTTGTTGTTTTGTCGTTCTTCTCTTTTTCTTCTATCTTCTTCTTCTTCTACTTTTTCTTTTTCTTAAAACCATAACTTTTCGGGTTTCCGGCATTCGATGGCTCGGCAGTCGATAAAGTGAGTATCGATGTTGAATTTTCGAAAGTCGAAAATTTTTGGGACGTTACATTTGGTATCAGAGCATATGGTTAAGCGACAACCCTGCTCTGTTGGGTGATACTCATTAGAGATAGAGTCAGTAGTACTCTAGAATGAGTTGAGTGTAATAATAGATATGAGCGCGTATTTGTTATTGAATATAAAATTGTTTTATATTGTGATGATTGGTTTATTGAGTGGCATATGAACCTTCGTCGGCACAGTCTTGCAAAACTGTATCGAAGGGGTTTCTAAACACTTAAATAGAACAATTCGGCACAGTATTGTTTTAAATAGGGTAAATGAAATAATTTTACCCAAAACTATTTTTGTATATAAAAGAAATGATTTTTCTATGAATTATCATAGTATATGGATGTTTGGATGTTAGGAAGTAATCATAGTGAATTATCATCACTAAAATTGAATAAGAAATTCAAATCGTAACTCCAAAGTTAAGAAATAAATTCACATACAAATGAAATTTAAAGGATGTAAATTATAAATGTGATTTGTAATTTGAAACGGAATTCCAGAGAAGTATTTGGAAATGTTTTGAAAAGAATTTGAAAATTTTGGTGATTTGGAAGTTTAAATCATTTTTGATTTGGAAATGGATTTCGAAGGTTTTGAAAATTGTTTTGAAGGAATGAAAAGCTCTAAACTCTTTTCGGTCGCTGGAAAATAACTTCGGTAATGACTGCAGTATCACTGATGTTCATTTTCGGGTTTCCAAAAGAGGAATTGCTGCCAAATTATTTTAAATGGAAAGTTGTTTGAAATTTGGGTTTTGTTTGGAAATTCAAAAGGATAATTTGAATTGTTTTCAAAATGGTTTTGAAAAGGTTGAAAAGACTCTGGAATTGAGTACTGAATTATGAAAATTGTGAATGAACGAATAAATTTGCAAGTGAATCAATTAAATAAAATGAGATTGAAAATTGAAATTCGTTTCAAATTTGTAAGAAATGAATTGAATTGAATAATTATAAATGAAAGATGAATAAAAGATAAAATTCATAATGGAATGTAAATAAGTTAATAACTTATAGAATATTTGGTAATTTGATAGAAATGAGATTCAAATTGAAAATGAATGAATTAGTGGATGAATGAATAATTTGCAATTGTAAATGAAATGGAAGACAAATTTGAAATTGTAAGTGAATTGGAATTTGTAATGAGTTAGTAATTGAAACTAAGCTAAAAGAGCAATTATGAATGAAGGTTGTTTGGTTTATAGAATAAACCGCATGAAAATATGAAATGCAAATTAAATTGAATGGAATCAATTGCAAATGAAGTAGAATTAAAATAAATTGAATTTGTATCAATTTAAATTGGTTATAAACTAGAATGGATATGAATTCATTTTGTTTAAAAACGAATGTAACTTCAACCGTAAATATATAAGCATATATTGAAAATTTTGTAATAGAATTTGCAAATTGGATTGAATGCTGTAACTAGATGTAATGGCTAGTAGATATACAGGTGTTATAAATTGGATTTGATCTTCAAAGATGAATTTGAATTTGCTCGAAAAGGTACGTATTTGAATTTTAATATGAGTTTTTGATGATTTCTTGTCTAGCCGTTTGGCTTTTTCTTTTTCTTTTTGAAATCTGAGAGTCCGTAGGGACGTTTTGTAGTCATACCGTATTAGCCGCGCAAAGGAGACGCTGGCGAAATTTTTCGGAAATTTAGGGTGTTAGAAAATTTTTGAGAAATTTTGGAAATTTAAAGTTTGAATTTGAATTTAAATTTGAATTGTTAAAGAAACAATATTGTTTAAACTTATGATTGAAGTTGGAAATTTAGTTGAATAAATAACGAATCTCTAGTAGAGAGATTTGTTTTGAAAATTTGATAAAACTATTGATTGTGAAAAATGATAGACGAGTTAAGGACCACTTTTCCTAACTTGTAATTTCGAGGACGAAATTCTTTTAAGGAGGGAAGTCTGTAACGACCCAGAATTTTGACCAAATTAAATTGAGAATATTTAATTAATTTTAAATATTTAAACGATGATTTAATTTGTGTCCCCGATATAATTTTGAAATCCGCAATTAAATGATAAAATTTAATCGATTGAAACTGGATAAAAATTTGAATCTTTAATTTTAAGCCGAAGAAAAATATTTCAAACGCTTGTAAAATTTATATTGATAACACTGAAGATAACCGCAGCTTCAGAAATTGATTTGGAAATAATTTGTTCAGTTTTGGAATTTATATCGTTCAATCGATAGTTAAAAATAGCGTTCCGAGGCGCAGTCTCGGAATTCGACGAAACCAGTCCCATTGGGTCCGTAATATTGAATTATTGTCGGACTTCAAATTTCGTAGCATTCGGATTCATTGTGTGATCGTACGAGATTAAAATGCCTGGACAATAATTTATCGATTTAATTTAAAATATAAAATTTATACACAAATCAACAGAAAACCTATTATCTGATTTGCGTCGACCTATTCCCTGAAACATCGCGTACTCTTGTCCCCTTCTTCTCTGATAAACACACGAGAGGAAATCATTTCGTTTAAAGTTAAAACTCTCGTTCACAAATTCAAAGCAATGGCCGAAGCCCCTCTTTCTCGTTCTAAAAACGAAAATCAAAGAGATACCTCCCAGTTCAAAATCAAATAAACAACCGCGTATCCCTCATATTCTAAATCGAAGAAAACAAAAGGGGGAAAATCATCCCGTTCGTTTGCAAATGAAAACAAAGTCGCGACTCCCTGTAGCGATGGCGACGATGGTTCTCTCGAGCAGGCGCGCGTGGGGGGGTTACGATTTTGGGATTGGCGATGGTCGAAGGCGACGGCAGCAGTTTAGGGTTCGCGGTGGCAACTCGCGAGGTTGGACAGTCGCGAGTGTGTGGGTGGCTCGATGAAGTGGGGATGTTCAAAAACGACGTCGTGATGGAAGGATGGGGCCGCAGTTGATCGCGTGGCGAGGCGCGTGGGTGAAGTTGTGGGCATCGAAGTCTGGCTCGCGTACGAGAGCTCGAGCACGCGTTCGATTTAGGGATTCGCATACGTGATTTCCAGGGGGCTAGGCAGTAAGGTATTGGTTTAAAATTTGTTTAAGTTCATTTTGTTGGAGATTATAAATTCGATATTAACAAACAATAAAGTGAAAATTCCCTGATAAGCAATTTTCAAAATGTCTGATTTAATTTGGTTAATAAATCGATTTGATTTATTTATTTATAAAAAAAAAGGGATATTTCTAAAACCATTTATGTAAACATTTTGGTTTAATAAATTGTTTTAAAATAATGTATTAAAAGGCTCTGACTAGTTCAATAAACCTATTTGATTGTTTTTTTTGTTACCAAAGGAATTAGTTTTAAAAATTTAAACTGTAGTTAGATAAATTTATTAAAGGAGAATAAATTTTGAAATTAAATTTTCTTATGAAATCAATTTATTGAAAGGAAATAGTAATGAAGTGTTCAGTATATTTAAATAGTTAATAGAGAATTTGTTTAAAATGAATCATTTGATAAAAAAATTAAAGAATTGGTTTGAAGAAAATTAACAGACGATAATTTATTGTCAATTTATTCGAATATTAATAAATTGTAAAATTGTTTATACAAGGTTAAAAATCAAGAAAAACAATCTGGATCGGAAATGGATTGCAAAATAAAAAGCTAAGGTGAGATCTTCTCACTCAAAATTGAAAAGTGGAATTTTCAGTTATTTATTGATTGACTGATTGCTATGTTGAATGTGCTATTAGATATGATAGGATATATCTATATATATATAGCAGTATATACATATTGGCATATGTATATATTGGATTGATTGATTTCCCGCCTCGTATAGCGGATGAGACCCTATTGCGCCGTTAGTAAGCGGATTTATAAAAACCTATATACCGCGATAATTCCGTACTGGAGCGGAATTGGTATTGTGCTAACATCTTTGGATGCAGGGAAACAGGTTGGAGGGATCCAACTGGACCCCTCACATTGATCGAATTTATTTCTACTGTGATGTGATAATCTGTGAATGATTATTTTTGTTATTGAATTGATATCTGGAAAATTGTTTGAAAAGCTAAAATTTAGCTGAATGGATGTTTTGACATCATTGGATTCCAAAGATAAACGAAATGGAATTTTTGAAATTCAAGTAGAAAATTTCTAAATGAATCAATTTTTGAAAGTGAAGAAATTTTGAAGAAAGAAATTTTCTTTTTAAAGTATAAAAAGTAAATTTTTATAATCGTATTGAATAAATTCCAGAATCAAGTGAAAACGTTAAATAAATGAATTTCGTATAATAGTGATTTTTAATTGAAGAATTTAATAAAAATTTGGATTTCTAAATAGTTGGAAAAAGATAAAGGAATTTATTTTCTTTAAGAGGAATTTGTTTAAAATGAAATAAGTTGGAAGTCCAATTTTAAATTTAATTGGCAAATTGAAACAAGTTTAGGAAAAATCAATATAAAATGATTTGGGATGGGAAATTAATTTAGAAATGAATATTGAAATTGATGTGGTATTGAAGTAAAATTAGAAATCAATTTGGGATTTGATTTTGGGGTTAAAAGTGAATATTTGGGAATGTGGATTTAAAAATGGAAATGATGTTAAAATGGGTTTATTTACAGTTTGTAAAGTTTAAAAGAACGATTTCTTTTAAGATAAATAAATTATAAGTATTTAACTTATAATATGGATTTTTGATGTATACGTTGAGTTATAAAATTGAATGGGTCATTAAAGGAAATTTATAAATCGAAGTTGTTAGAAAATATAAAGTTGAATTTATAAACGTTGTTTTATAAATTCGAAATCAATTGGATTTGATAAATTGAATATAGAAGGTTGTTAAAGGAGATATATTCACGATTTTGGATAGTGAATAGATCGTTAAGTAAAATGGATAGTTTTGGGAAAAGTGACATTGAAATTGAAGTTAAACATTTTAGAGATGTTTTTAAAATGTATTATGATATCGAATACATAGATTTCAACATTCATTGTTGAAATAGACGTTTTCGAAAAATAAGGAAATGGTGGACTATAACACTGTTGTTATAGTAAATGATTCCCGAAAGGAAATGTTTTATATAGTATTGGGATTTATATATCTATTTTAATTTCGAATCCCTATACTAGTGATTTTGAGTTGTCGTAACGATGTTTTACGCAACATTCGTTTTGACTCAAATAAAATTTATGAAAGAGAATGATTTCCTTAAAGAATGAATATATATACTTAATTTGATTTAAGTATATCGAATATTTTCAAAATGTTGAAAATAAATAGACTTGTGAAATTCTTATTATTAATAAGAATGGAAATGCTTTTCCAAAATAAAATGAAATGTTTTTGAGAATTTATCTTTGAAAAGATAAATTGAAAATTTAATATTGAAAACGATTTGAAATCGTATATCAGGAGATATTTTTGAAATATAAATTCACTATGGAATTTATAAAGGAAAGGGAAACTGTTTAGAAAAATAAATATTGACTTATTTTTGAAGTGTGGAAATTTTATATCTAGTAAAGATATTTTTGAAGATAAAATAATTTGGGAAAATTATTTGGAATCTGATGATGTTGCGCATCTTTATTGATAGTTAAATAACCGACTATCAATAATTACCTTTAGATAGGTATTTGTTGTGAATTGGATGAATTTGAATGCCACACTTATTTTTGAATAAGCGCTCACTATTCGGGTTAACCGGGAAAGGACCATGGGGTCATATAACCCATTCCGAATATGTGATACGTCGTTATGAATCGCATTTGAAGACCGGTGTTGAAGACCGGATATTTTTGAAAACGGAAGGATTACCGTCGAGTTACTCTACATCGGCTGATCTCCGATCTAGAGGTTTTATCACCCTTAGTGACGGGAAGTCCTGACGTGATTGAAAATTATCCGGAATTGCAAGGGCTTCGTGAGAAGTGCCTTTGGTTCTGTTCGATCCCGGAACAGACTTGTATGGATTGTGTGTCTGACATTACAATTTGAGATATAAAGCTGATTTCTTTCAAATACATTTCTGTTGGTGGCGGAGAATTTATTCTCTTAGCTTAACACCCTTCTCTGAGACGTACGAGCTCAGAGGTTATGTAGTTGAAATTCATCAGCGATATATCTTAATTTGGTAACGTGGCATACTGAGTGTTGCTGTGAGATGATCAGTGTTTGATCATTTGCGATATGATCATTTATTTGATCTTATATCTTTGTGATCATAGGTTGATCATTTTGTTTGACCCGAAGCAGGGCTTTTTGTAGAAAGCGTAGCTTTGTGGACGAGACTTCATCGAGCCTCACACCCCAGAAATGGTCGAAACAGGAAGAATGCAGCAAGGTTCTAGGGAGTAGCGCCCCTTAGTGTATGTCATTCCTTCTGGATAAAGGTGGTATCATGGTATGGAGCCCAGATACTTAACCTCTGTGGTTACTGCATTAGTATTATCTATGTGGTTTGTTGCGAATCGGGGATCCTCGGGAAGATCGGTGACGATCGGGGGATGGCATACGCGTGTCAGTAGTTACCTATTTTTGCAGAGGTAACCCGGCCTTGTGTTGGCAGAGATCCGGTTAGGTTCTCGGGTCGTCTATTCCAGGTACGTACCCATCGTGGAAAGGAAGTTCCTTAGCCTGACCATTTGTTGGAAATCCAAAGAAACAATACGTGACTTGTACGGTTTTAGTTGTATTACCTGCTATGGAATGTGGCGGTAACCTACTATTGAACATAGTAGCTATAGTAGGCATACGATACTGGTCGTATGTTGGCTAAGATTAATATTATACTTTCGAAATGTTTTCTACACTATGCACTAATAATAATATCAAAAATGATTTGATTTTGCGTAGTAAGCATCTTTGACTATCATAAGAAGAAATCTCCTCCAATTCTGCGTTTGCATTGTGTGTGTGGTGGGAGGTCTTATGGTAGTTTCATTTTCCAAAAGCATTTCAAATTGACTTTAAAATTATTTTGTTGTTATAAAGAATAACTGTTTTACGATCTCACACCAGTCACCATGACTGACTCGGAGTTTATTGTTTCCCTTCTAAACTCTGGGTGCCCACCAATTTCCACACGGGCAGCCTAGAGTTATATTATCAGGATATTCTGGATATTCTAGAGCTTTGGAAGCAAGCTGGATGACGAGACGTAGTATTTGTATCTGATAGTATTTATTCCGCTGTGTATTCTGTATAAGGACAAGTTTATATAACTGTCCATTGTTGTATATTGACTCTGATGACTGATGTATGTATAAACTGATAAAATTCTTTGTTTTAAAGATTATTCATTTATCTATTATATATTGTTCCGCTGCGATATGTGAGATTCTGATATTGTCTCTGTTCTGTATCTGTTGTTGTTTTGTCGTTCTTCTCTTTTTCTTCTATCTTCTTCTTCTTCTACTTTTTCTTTTTCTTAAAACCATAACTTTTCGGGTTTCCGGCATTCGATGGCTCGGCAGTCGATAAAGTGAGTATCGATGTTGAATTTTCGAAAGTCGAAAATTTTTGGGACGTTACAAATGATATTTACTAGGTCGATAGCACCTCCTCGAGTAAAGGCTTCTACGGCCAGTTGACCAAAATGAGATCCCAAATTGCATGAGTAATAGGTTTTACATGTAAAGGGTCCGGTATCCTTGACTCAAAATTTCCTTGCTAAGCTACACTTACCCTATTACCAATAAGGGGCCGCCCACAGCCCTAGAGATTTCTAGTAGTCCCTCCTATAGGTATGCTAGGTAGGATGGATGGTACCGTGTCTAGCTTGAACTACCCCTATAGGCAGTAGGGTAGGATGGGTGGTACCACTCAGATTGTGGCAATCCAATGACTTGTTAATGACGGTAGTATCAGATCAGTGGATGCTGAATATAGGGGCGTCTTTCCATATGACGCATAATAAGAATTATTTTAGTTCTTTTGAAAGAAAAAGGGGAAAAAAGATTCTTATGGGAAATAATGCTAGTTGCAGAGTCATGGGTAAGGGTACCGAGCGGATTTGCATGTTTGACAGGGTGATACGCACCTTGACAGGTGCCTGTTATGTTCTAGGCCTTCGGAAGTCAGTAATATTTCTTGAAAAGCCATCGTCCGTGGGATGCAAGGTGACTATGCAGAAGAATTTTGGTTATTAATGATAATATAAAATTATTTCAATATAAATGATTTTTGTTATCATAAAGTAAAAACCCATCTAAATTTTGTGCAGCGTTACCCTTTCTTTCAAAAAGGTTTGTTTGACACTGAGCTATGACTCCATCATATGATAATGGTTCAAGTTTCTCACGCTGGTTTGCTAGACTGACCTTGATATTTTTAAAACTCGGATCAGATCCGAGTAGTTTCAGGTTTAGCTAAAGACGCTTGGAATTTCAAGAGAAGACCTGATGATTTTCATCGACCTGTGGATGTAGTTTAATTTTCCGCTGTGCTTATTGTTTTTCAGTATTTGTAAGGACAAGTGTTTATAACTGTCCAGGCCGAGCTCAATTTAAAATCTGATATATGTATTTTAAATTTTCCACTATATAGATTACTGATATTATAAGAAGCTATGAGGTGCTCCACAGGACTGCTTGATGAAGTCTTCATCCTACATCCCAGACAAGAGGGTCAAGCTATGCCAATCGATAATCAATTGGTTTAGGCTTTTCCCCTTTCGCTCGCTACTACTAAAGGAATCATTCTTTCTTTTCCTCCAATTACTATGATGTTTTAGTTCTCTGGATTCGCTTCTAAGTGATCAAATAATACATAGATATTATTGTTTTAAAAGTTTCCTACTTATGCTAATTGAAGTTATCTTGTATTGCTACTTGAGAAAATGCAATTAATTGTCATTACTTTGCTTTGAAAGTTTGGTTCTTGTTGTTTTTGTATATCATGACTACTGAAAACAATACTTAAACTGATTTACTGCTATTTATTTTCATTAAATAAATATCAGTAATCCTGGCAAAGATAAATGTTTTAAATTACTAATTGGATTGAAAAACTGATTACTCCGTCTATAATGCCGAGGCAGCCTATCGGTTTCTTTATAATGAATATATCTTTCAATTTAATAGTATTCATTATTCATCATGAAATATTAATAATTCAGAATTGTAATTTATTATTTTTTTAATCATTTTAATTGCTGGTTTGTAACTGACAGCGTCTTAATAATCCTTAGTAAAGAACCTCTTTTTCTTAATCATTTTAAGTCACGAGTGTTATGGCACATGCTTCGCACGTGAATTGTTTTTCTTATAAAAAACGATTTTTACTTTCAAACGATATTAAGATTTGTATATTTGTAAATAAGTATTTTGAATTTGTAAAGAAAGTTTAATTTTAGATCCTATTTTTAGACGCATTTTGAATTTGTAAAGCATGTTTAATTGTTAGATCCTACTTTTAGGGGCGTTTGAATTTGTTAAAAAAAAGTTTAATATTAGATCCTCTTTTGGTAGTTTTGGTAGTTCACGCTAACACAAAAAAAGTGTAACACCAAAGCTATTACAACTATTATTAAAGATTTTTATCCTCCAACTTTTGAGATCATTCCTCAATAATATACTTGAAAAAACCCATGAAAATAGTTTTAAAATAAACTAGAGGTTGACTCGAACAACTTTGTAGTTGATGGTGCGAGCTATTATGCTTTTGTTTAGAAGAATTTTATAGAGAATGCATACATCGAGGTTAAGACGCATTCATAACAATGCATACGAACTAATCAACATGCATTTCATACAATGTAGCTTGTATTATTTAGATGCATTATAGAGAATGAGTATAACAAAATTGAGATGCATTCCACATAATGAATTTGAAATAATTGAGTAGCACTCCTTAGAATTGTATATAGAATTGAGATGCATTCCTAAGAAATGATAGTTTAATATAGCATTTTATTTACAAATTCTAATAATATGTCTATTATATTTGAAATGATCGTTTGATGTAGCACTCTAGCTATGAAGTACGCTAGAATGTTTAAAATGATATTCTAGTGTTGCATTTTAGTTACAAGGTCCACCATAAAGTTTGTTATATTACTAAAATTATTTTCTATTTAAGTTTCCTAATGTTGTCAACCTAAAGGATGCCCGAGAAGGTTCGCTACAATATACTTGAGGTTGTCGAGGTTACGAGTTCAGGATAAACTCGAGGTAGAGCAAACAAGTGATCATGATCGATAATTGGAAATAATCACACTATTTTTATACGATTTAATTGAGTCTCTATTGATATTGTATGATCAATGTTACAATATTAAATTTCCCCAATTCAGCTGAATTATGGGTTTGCTAGAGAACAATTATGAGTACAACTAAAGAAATAAAGAATCTGCCTTTGAAACAGTACCCCTAACGTCCTATTTATAGAGTTTAATAGCAGGGTCTTCGAGGTGTCCTTGCCTTCGATGCAGCATGGTTTTCGAAGCGGCTAGTGCTACATTAAACGATCATTTCAAATATAATAAACGTACTAAAATAAACATGAGTCAACAAATTGCATACAAATGAATTTTTTTTTCAATATTTGTTTCCGTGTACATTAGAATAATATCTGCAAATTAAGTTTATACTTATGCAAAATCCCTGACGGCTTAGATAGTAAAAGCTATAATGCATGTAAACAGTAAAACACATTATACATGATACCTCATTAACAAAAATTAAACCAAGATCGTCAAGATAATGATAAACGAATCATATAAGAAGAAATTTTGGGTTGTGCTTCATTGGGCTATTAGGCTGCAGTAGAGGAAGAAATGACATGATTTTAGGTGAAGGGGGCAGCGTGGTCCAGTTATTGCCGAGGAAGTGGTGTAGGGGAGGTCTCTTTATTCATGTTGGGCGAAGAGTCTTGGTGTTCGAGCATGCATAAAGTGGGAAGTAGGCAAAGTTGGAAAGAAGCAGGTCGGGTGCATTCGAGAGTTAGAGAAAAGGAAGAATTGGATGTTATTGTTTTATACAAAGGAATTTGCACTATAGTCCCTAAAATTGTGTTCATTTGCAAATAATTGGGGGAAAATAAGGACGCAAGGCTTGTTGGCGGATTCGGGTTGTTGTTGGTGGGCTTGGCCTGTGGATGATGGTGAGAATAAATTGTTTATTTTGTTTAACCGTTTAAGTTAAACTAGTTAATATAAAAATGTTATATCTTGCTCGGTATAAACCTTAAAGATTACTACTGCTCAGTACCTTAGTCTATTCAAAAGAATCACTAAAGCAATGTCTAGTTGATCCAACAAGTTTTTATCACAAGCATGTCGGATAATTTTGATTAAATCTATAATATTGGCCATGACTAGTTATTGGTGTAAGACTTTTCTACTACTAATGAAACTGATATACATTCAAATATTGCACTTTGATACGTTCGGAATGTAAAAAACCGCATTTCATATGGACCACATTTGCACAAATGATTAATTTTAGAAATTTATAAAATTATAAATTTAATGATTAACATTATTAAAAATGCCAAACGTAGAAAATTTGTATGTTTAGTGCAATGAGCCAATTGCCCCATTACTGTCCCCACCACATTGTGTTGGAATAGACTTAAACTAATTTAGAAGTATTTTCGAGATCAAGATATGGAACCAGGTTGAAACCATGTCTCAATCCGAGTAACAGTTTGAAATTAAAATATATACATTCTTATCATTGTGCCCTTCTCACCGGAGAGTGGGTGGGGTACGGCAAGAGCCTGGAGAGGCTAGGGTTGTCCCAAAGAGGTCATGATTCATGCTAATCGGTCGTTGTTCCCCCTTTCGCTAGAGAGCGACTGGATGGGGCCCAACAGGAGCCTGAAGATGCTAAGGTCAGCCTAGGGCATAGGCCAGGATCACTTAATGTTCAGGAACACTGAACTGAAGGGCAAGAAGTAATGCCGCTTCGCCAGAGAGCGACAGGATTGGCTTACATGTTGTTGTTTCCCCTTCATCGGAGAATGAGAGAATAATATCCAGCAAGAGCTCGGAGAAGCTATGATCGGTCCGGAGAGATCATGAACCTGGCTATTGGTCCGGTGAGACCTTGGAATTAGATAATGATCTAGAGAGATCGCAGGTTTGAATAAAAGATTCAGAGAGATTGTGGATTTGGATAACGATTCGGTGAGATCGCGGATATGGCAAATGATCTGGTGAGATTGCAGTTATGACAAATGGTCCGATGAGATCACATATTTGGTTATCGATTTTGGATGGATACAGATTTGATTAAGGATTTGGAATGGATTCGGAATTGGCTAACGACCCGGAGTGGTCACGGATTTGGCAAGCGACCCGACGAGGTCAAGGATTCAGTTAATGGATTTAGATGGATACAGAATTGGATTGGCAATGGATTAGGTACTGGATTGGAAAATATGGCTATCGATGGATTTCGTACTTCGGACTAATAGCAATTCAAAGCACGCCTTCCAATTGTAAGGCATATTTTGGGGGGCAAATCTTATCCCGTCTTTTGGCGAGGTCGTGATATCATAGATTTTGCTAAAAGTGGGTGGTTACCAGGCTCGAGGATCAGTTATATACAAGACTATGGACGATGGTCGAGCAAATTCGAATCTAGCCCCAATCAAGGTGCAATCAGTACGAAGTAACAAGGAAGGCCCTATGAGGCTACATTTCAAATTTCAAGTCAACCGAAGTTCGTATGCTCGAGCTATGGACAAGGGAAAAAATCTATATAGATCGATCGAGAACGATCCATAAAACAACATAAATCAACATGATCGATCAACAACTCAAGATCTACAACCCCGAACCACTATAAAATTCGTGTGTTCCTTTACTTTTTCTTCTATCTATACTATGATCTGTGTGCCTATCTTTCTATTTGGATATTGCTATTGGAAATTGGTGCTTTCACATACAACTTGGTGTTTTTTATTGGAAATATTTAGAAGTATTTTACTTAAGTTTTCTTTGGCTAAGAGTTTTCAAAACTTATTATAAATATATACAAAATTGTTTTTACTTAAGTATTCTTTTTGCAAAAGGTTATAAAACTTATATTAAAGTGATTTAACTTAAGAATTCTTTTGGAAAGTGCTTGCCAAACTTATATTAAGAATTTTAAAACTATAATTAATTATTTAATTATTTATTTGACGATTATTTGATTGATTAATTAAGTAAAGTAATTAGTACCTAATCATTTATTAATAAAGGTAATTAATACTAAAGTGTAATTAAATAAATTAATTACAATTGGTTAATAAATTTAAGATTAATTTTAATTAATTATTATTAAAATCATTAACTAATATTTAATTATTATTTTAAAGGTTAATTATTATTTTAATAATTAAGAAAGGGTTTAAATATTTAATTAATTTTTAATCAAGTTAAGATTTAATTAAGTTTTGATTTTGGTTTATTTAATTATTAATGAAGGTTAAAATGATATTTAATTCTTGATTAAGGATTAATTATGCTTTAATTATTATTTAATAAAATCTTGAAGTTTGATTATTAAATTAATTAATTGACATTAATTAATATTAAATTATTATTTTTACTCAAGTATTATTTTTGCAAAGGGTTTCTAAATTTATATTAAAGTGTTTCTATGGGCTAGTTTTGAAAACTTATTGCAAAGTGTTCTCAAACCTCATATTATAATGTTTAACTAATTGTAAAGTATTTTTAAAACTTATATTAACATGTTTTTTGCAAAGTGATTTAACGAGCTAATTTGGAAAATCTAAAAAGTGTTTTTACTGAAGTATTCTTTTTGCAAAGGGTTCTCAAAACTTATTATAAGCACTTATAAGTGTTTTTACTTAAGTATTCTATTGCAAAGTGTTTTCAAAACTTATTATTATTATTTGCAAAATTTTTTTTACTTAAGTTTTCTTTTCGGTTAAAATTTATTTAATTCTTAATTAAGGATTAATTATGGTATAATTATTATTTAATAAAAGTTTAAGTTTCATTAAGGATTATTAAATTAATTAATTGAGATTAATTAATATTAAATTCTTATTTAAAGGTCTAAATTATTATTTTATAATTTATTGAAGATGAATAATGGCTTAAATAATTATTTTTAAAAGATTAACTATATTTAAATTATAATTATTATTTAATTATTTATTTAATAGTAATTAACTACTATAAGTGCAATTCGTAAAGCGAGCAAGTTTTGAAAATCTAAAAAGTGTTTTTACTTAAGTATTCTTTTGCAAAGCATTTTCAAAACTTATTATTAGTATTTACAAAAGTGTTTTAAGTATTCTCTTGCAAAAAGTTTTCCAAACCTATTATAAGTATCAAAAAAAATGTTTTTACTTAAGTATTATTTTTCATAATATTTTCAAAACTTATTATTAGTGTTTACCAAAGTGTTACTTATGTATTCTTTTTGCAAAGAGGTTTCAAACTTATTATACGTGTTTACAAAAGTGTTTTTACATGATTATTCTTTTTCCAAAGTGTTTCCAAAACTTATATTAAAGTGTTTTTACGAGCTAGTTTAGAGATCTTATTGGAACTTATTTCAAAACTTATATTATAGTTAGTTTGCAAAGTGTTTTTACGAGCTTGAGGTTGACTCGAACAACTTTGTAGTTGATGGTGCAAGATAATATGCTTTTGTTTTAGAATTTTATAGAGAATGCATACACCGGGGTTGAGATGCATTCATAACAATGCATACAAACTAATTGACATGCATTTCATACAATGCAATTTGTATTATTTAGATGCATTATAGAAAATAAATATAACGAAATTGAGATGCATTCCTCATAATGAATTTTGAAATAATTGAGTAGCACTCCTTATAATGGTATAACAGAATTGAGATGCATTCCTAAGAAATGATAGTCTAATGTAGCATTTTATTTACAAAGTCCAATACCATGTCTATTATATTTGAAATGATCGTTTGATGTAGCACTTTAGCTATGAATTACGCTAGAATGTTTAAAATATTCTAATGTTGCATTTTAGTTACAATGTCCACTGTAAAATTTATTATATTTCTATCATTATTTTCTATTTAAGTTTCCTAATGTTGTCAACCTCAAGGATGCTCGAGAAGGTTCGCTGCAGTATACTTGCGGTTGTCGAGGTGGAGCAAATAAGTGATAATGATAGATGAATTGGCAATATTCACACTATTTTCATACGATTTAATTGAATCTTTATTGATATTGTTTGATCAATGTTACAATATGAAAATTTCCCAATTCAGCGGAATTTTGTGTTTGCTAGAGAACAATTCTGAGTACAACTAAAGAAATAAAGAATTGGCCTTTGAAACAATACCCCTAACATCCTATTTATAGATTTTGATAGCATGGTCTTTGAGGCATCCTTGCCTTCGATGCAGCATGGTTTTCAAAGCGGCTAGTGCTATATCAAACAATCATTTCAAATATAATAAACGTACTATTGGACTTTGCAACTAAAGTGCTATATATTTAGCGTTTTACATAAGGAGAAAATGAAAAAAATTAGTTATTTAATCCACAAGTGGATGTACTGTATGGTTATTTGTGGATCAGCTCACAAAAATTCAAATGTGGATTAACTTGTAAAAGTTGTGAATATAAATAAAAGTTACCTTATATAAACTATTGTTGAAACCTATAACTTAATCCACCGTGGATTAACATCCAAATAATTTGGGGGATTAACTTGGAAAGTGGACGTGTTAACCAATCTGATGGATAAAAATAAAATTTTACCAAAAGTAATTTTTTATCAAGCCTAACTCAAGGCACAATCAAAGTTTGTATTAGATCTCGCTTAACTCTAGGCAAACTCTAGATGTGAGCTCTTGGGGTAAACCGTCCGCTTCAACTAATGTGGACTTGGGTATATATGCTTGTATATCCTCGGAAATAAGATGCCTCATATGTGATATGTATACATATCTTGTTGTTTTGGGATTATTTTGGACCTAGCCACGCAAAGTAGGTGTTGCCGTATTTTTTTGAAACTAGTGGGCCTTGGAAGCCTAAGACCCAGGAGACATTTTCTTCAATTTGGAAATTTCAGGATGAAATCCTTTTAAGTATAGGAGAATGTAATAGCCTCTATTTTTAATAATAACATATTTAAATAACTAATTTAACTATTGAATCATTGTTGAATTGAAGGTTTGCTGAACAGTTCTGTGTCCATACTACAAGGTTGAAAAATGTGACGTCTTTGGCTGATGTGAAGCAAAAGCCTGGCAAGACTATCAAGGCTTATCTACAGAGGTTCCATAAGGCAAGTACCGAAGTTAAGGACCCAAAGGACGATATGTTAGTCTTCGCTCTGGTCAATGGTATCGACCCATCATCCTAATTTGGAGAGTACCTGAAATTGAAGGTTCCATCTAGCTTGACTGAATTCTACCATAAGGCTCACCAATTGTAACGACCCACTATTTTGGACCATTCAAATCGACAATAAATCCACACATGTCGGACTTGAATAATACAAAACAATAGATTGCAAATAAATTTGGAGCAAATAAAACCAATCACAGACACAGAATGTCATAATAACTCGCAGTGAAAATAAAATACATAATGGTTCATGAAGCCACTACAATACATAGTCTCAAAACATATACAAAATACCATAGTCTGTAAAATAGATACAACAGAAGTCTGAATACATAAGTTCACAAATACATAAGCAAAGCTGAATGAAATAACTAAAATGGGAAGACAACTATATAGACAGATAAACTCCAGAAATCTCTAGCTCCAGAAGGTGAATCCAAAGCTGTAATACTCAGGCTGACCCGAGCGTAAAGCAAAACACAAACACTCGAGTCAGGACATACATACTTATACAATGTAAATCAACTCAAGTGAACTGTAATAGAAATGCATCAATAAGTTAAAGGATGCTTGGGATCGCCCATCCTTTAAGGATCCGTTAAACTATCTACTATGTAGTAAGATACGCTATTATAATAATGTCTACAGTAAAGTATACTATTTAAAAATAACGTTAAGGCTACATTTTCCACCTTAACACATTTTTAGGTGTGCCAATAGTCTATATAGTACCGTAATACCCCGTAAACTGGAGCTACCAGAGGATACTCCATAGGTACGACATAAATCAAACTCGTAGTAAAGCACGCTATGGTAGGTGACACGGCACAACGAGGCAATGCCAAGGTAGATATACCAATTATGCATCCGGACTGTTGGTAACGCAAAGCCGCAGCAATTGCCCAACTCGAGCCACACTCCTGAATCAAGGGGTGCACCCAATCAATCACAAAGTAATAGAATGGTATACGATGGAATGTGTCCGATAAGAGAAGCCACCTCATTAGCCCGGAATCGCTCTTGTTTTAGCCACCTTATGCCAACTCACGGGAGTTGGGTCCACGTTTATACCTCAGGGGATCGTCACCACCATCCTACTTCATTCTGGAATCTCCACCGCGTACACAGTTGTTAAAGTGGTTTTCGGTATCGACAGAGAGTATTTCCATATCCGATCCCGGTCTCTTTAACTACCAATCGTTATTATAACCCATGGTTATAAATTTCAAAAATGGTTTATATTCCAAATCAAAATAATCCATTTAAACCATTTAAAAGTGAAGTCATTATCCTTTCAAATCAAATATTCAATTCCTAAAATTATAGCATTTTCTAAGTTCATTCATTCAATTACAAAAATTTCAAAACATTGTATTTTCAGAAACTGCAGCACTTATAAAGTGTTACGGTAGATATAGTAGTATTTCAAAACATTGTCAATTTCAGAAACAGCAGCAGTTATAAAATGTTACGGTAGATATAGTAGTATTTCAAAACATTGTCAATTTCAGAAACAGCAGCACTTATAAACTGCTACATTAGGTATATTAGTTTCAAAACAGTTCAGCTCTAGAAACAACAGCACTTACAAGGTGCTACAGTAAGTATTTTAGTATTTCAGAACTTAGTTGAATTTCAGAAACAGCAGCACTTATAAACTGCTGCAGTAGATACAGTGTTAATTTTAAAAACCAATATATTTCAGAAACAATAGCACTAACAGAACGTTACTGTAAGTATAGTGGTAATTTGGAAAACACTACATTGAAACCACAACATTTTTGAAATGCTACAATTGCTGTTATAAGTTTATTATAACAATTTAAAACAATAGATTTTCAAATTTTCTCATTTTTAACTTATCAAACTTATTCCACTTTTCCAAATTATTTATTTAGATATTACTTAACTTATAATTTTAATAAAATAACATTTTATTAAATAAATATTCAATTAAATTATAATTCATTCCCTAAGTCAAATTTACATTATAATTTACTTAACTTTTCATTTTAACAAACAAATCTTAATATTTCTTTCTTTTAAAATATCCATTTTATAACTAAATATTTTAATTACTAAGTTAAGTTTAAAATTCCATTTTTAATCAAATTTCCAATTATTAAGTTAAATCAAAATTTGAATTTCAATTAAAACCATTTATCAACTTATAACCTTTTTACTTATAGAAAAATCACTATTTAAAATCATTTAAATCCAGTTTAAGTTCAAATCTCATATAATTTAAATTCCAAATACTTACATTTTTCAGAAAATCTTTATATTTAAAATTAACCACGGGTCTGTATAATATTTTCTAACCTAGATCAAGTGATACAGATAATATATCATTTCAATCCGTAATGAATTAAAATCTCGGGTTTTATCATTTCAAACCCGCAATCCCAAGTCAAATAAAATAAAAATCGCTCGAGCCTATCATTTCAGCTCATAATGACTTTTCCTTATTCTAAAGTCCGTTCGGGTATGTATCATTTCAACCCATAGTGATTCTATTCTAACAGGGAACTTGCAATGTGAGAAACAAAAAATAAATAAACAGTAAAACATATCATATGATGTCAGGTGATGTAACAGGTATATAAACAGGTTATATCATTATATAATGTCAGATAACAGGCAGATGTGAACATATAACATATCATAAGAACTACTACAATTCAAATGACATTGTTTCACATTTATATAAGTACGATTTGTCGAGAGTGATAAACTCACCTTTTTAAAGCTAGAGATCAATTCAAACACAAAACAAACAACTCCGAAAAGCACGACAAAGAACGAATCAAATATGAGTGGATGGAGAGCCAAGAATCCAAGTCTTGCAACAACAAAATATACAACATATATAAGCATATATATTCAACACAAAAATAAATTAAAACAATGTAAATTATGAATCAACAATGGAATAAATGGGCTTAACCACACAAGTGGGCTCGGACACATCACCTATAGGCTCGGCCATCATCCTTTGTGCTCGGCCATGGCTGGATTTGCGGCATGTAGGCTCGGGTATGGGTCACAAGGCACGACTATGGGCAATGGAATGCGAATAGAGGCAAGTTACAAAGTATGGAAGGCTAAAGGTCAAGCAACTCAAGGGTTTTGGGTTCACATGGGTTCGGCCATAGTCTAGCATGGCTCGGCCATGTTTGTTTTGGGTCAAGCACATCAAGGCACGACTATGAAGTGCTGTAGATCACGACAAGGAAGAGAGGAGGTGGTGTTGTTGTTGTGGCCGAGGCAAGCAAATAGGAAGGGGATGGAATATATAGGCTCGGCTAGGGTTTGTAACAATTTGGTGATGGGGTTTTTGCATCTATGGGTCACGACAAGGGCTTGGTGGTGATGAGGAGGGGTGAAGGCCGATCATGGTGGCGGTGGTAAGGAGTTGTGGTTGGCTAGAAGAGGTGTGGCCGAGCATATCCTTGAGAACAAAGGAGAAAACAAATTGAAAACGAATAAAAGAAGAGAAGAGGAAGCCATAGAAACTTACTGTAAAATATTCTTTCAGGAAATAAAATGAGAAAGAGAAGGGAATGAGATGTTTTGTGTGTGAATTAGAAAGAGAAGTAGACGGCTAGGAAATGAAGAGACTAGGCAAAGGAAAAGTCATAAGTTAAAGAAAAAGAAACCAAGTCTTTCGAATTTCCAAGCCAAAAATCAAATAAAAGAAAAATAGAAAGTAGAGAAATGAAAAAAAATAAAATGAAAAATATAGAAAATAGAAATGAAATAGAAAATAAACAATGAGATACTGAAAATAATTGCGTGTAATTCGCTGAATTTATCAGATTTAAAAAGTAAAACAGAATTTGATAAAACGAAAAGCAGAACGCATATCAGAACAAATACTGTTTCAAAGAAAAAGATTAGAATAAAATTTTAAATTTACAAATTTCAACTGAAAATCAAAGTTTGACAAAAATTGAACAAAATATAAAATTTCCAGAAAATCATTATTTTATTATGTTTGGAAAATAAATTATTACAAAAATCCAAAATACATTGGAAAATTCCAATATTTCAAATTTTAATGATTTAAAAATCAAAGTTTTCAAATAAATAAATTTTAAAACATTTGTTAAAATATGGGTTGTTACACTCTCCCCCACTCAAAACTTTTTGTCCTCGAAAAGGAACGAAACACGGAAAGACAAAGAAAAAGAGAATAAGATAGAATAACGAATAGTACCTGAAACAAACAATTCTGGATTCGTAGGACGCATGCTCTCCTCCGTCTCCCAGGTACAATCCCGGTCATCAGTACTCCACTGCACTTTGACCAGATTGACAGATTTCCTTCTCAGCTACTTCATACCTCTATCGACAATACGAAGTGGCTTCGTCTCGACAGTCCGATTAGGCTCAATATCTAAACTCTCGAGAGCAGAAGGCTAAACAATAAGAGATGGATCATGAAGATACTGGCGAAGATGCGAAACATGGAATACATTATGCACTCCAGAAAACTTCTCAGGCAAATCCAGACGATAAGCCAAAGAACCAATCCTCTCCAAGATGCGGAAAGGACCAATGAACCTAGGAGCAAGCTTCCCTCTACGACCAAAACGAATCACCTTCCTTAAGGGAGAGACCTTAAGGAAAACCACATCACCAACAGCAAACTCCAAACTCCTTCTACACCGATCAACGAACTTCTTCTACCTATCCTGAGCACTCCTCATCTTCCTCTTAATCTCCTCAACTCTCTCAAAAGCCTCAAGAATCATATCAGGACCAAGAACCAAACGATTACCAGATTCAATCCAGCAAGAAGGAGATCTGCAAGGTCGTCCGTAAAGAGTAGCAAACGCAGACATTTCAATACTAGCCTGAATTCAAAAGATGAAATGAGATAGATAAAAGATTAAGACAAGATTCAAATAAAAGATTGAGATTATACCTGATAACTATTGTTATTGGTGAATTCGACAAGATGGAGATGATCTTCCCAAGATCCTTCATAATCAAGAACACAAGCACGAAGAAGATCCTCTAGAATCTGGTTCACTCTTTCCGTTTGACCGTCGGTCTGTGGATGGTAAGCAGTGCTCAGATTCAAGTGAGTACCCAAAGATTCTTGAAAAGCTTTCCAAAACTGACTGGTAAAGATAGGATCAGGATCACAAATAATACTGATAGGAACACCATGGAGGCGAACAATCTCCCTCATATAAATCTCAGCCAAACTAGAAGCAGAACGAGTAGACTTGACCGGAATGAAATGAGCTGACTTGGTCCACAATAACCCAAATACTCTCATTACCCCTCCTAGTCCTCGTTAATCCATCAATAAAATCCATAGAAACTTGTTCCCATTTCCAATTGGGAACCTCAAGGGGCTGCAACAAACCAGGGGTCTTCTAATGATCGGCCTTGACTTGCTGACAAGTCGCACACCTACTAACAAAAATGGAGATATCTCGCCTCATACCTCTCCACCAATACAACTTCTTCATATCCTGATACATCTTCTTCACTCCTGGATGAATAGAAAGTCTGGATCGATGATTTTCCCGAAGTAACTCCTGTCTCAATCCATCAACATTCGGGACACAAATCCGATTATTAATCCTCAAAATACCTCTATCATCGATCTGAGCTCCACTACCATCAAGACTACTACCTCCAACCCTGCTACGAACATTCTCCTTAATAAGCCTAAGCATCCGATCCTCATCCTTCTTAGCCATGATACGATCCAAAAGAGGAGAAGAAACAACAAGCTGACACAACATCGCCTTCTTCCGACTCAAAGCGTCGGCCACAACATTAGCTTTCACAGGGGTATAGCTGATGTCGAGGTCATAAGAAGCAAGGAGCTCTAACCACCTAACTTGTCTCTGATTCAAATTCTTTTGGGTGAAAATATATCTCAAAGACTGATGATCCGTAAAGAGTTCAAACTTAGTTCCCAAAAGATGATGCCTCCAGAGCTTCAAAGCAAAAACCATAGCAAGCAATTCCAAATCATGAGCAGCATAATTGGATTCATGGGTCTTCAACTGACGACTGGCATAAGCAATAGCCTTCCCATCCTGCATCAGTACAGCTCCCAAACCTTCAAGACTAGCATCAATGTATACCGTTAATCCCTCATTTCCATTTGGAACGGTAAGAACTGGTGCGGAAGTAAGCTTACGCTTTAACTCATTGAATGCAGCTTTACACTTATCATCCCAAATAAACTTGGCATTCTTACAAGTCAAAGCAGTGAGAGGTGCAGCAATCCGAGCAAAATTCTCAATGAATCTCAGATAATAACCGGCAAGGCCCAGAAAGCTACGGATATCAGATGGAGTCCTAGGAGTTTCCCAATCCTGAAATAGAATTGGGAAAAATAAGAACTACAAAGAATGATAGAAAAATTGGATTACAAAAGAAAGATGAGAAAAGGTAGACTTACATTGATCCCAGCGATCTTGACTGGATCAACATAAACTCCATTACTAGAAACAATATGTCCAAGAAATCGGACTTCATCCTTCCAGAAATGGCATTTAGAGAACTTAGCTTTCAATTAGTGACTCCTAAGAGTCTCCAGAACAGAATTCAAATAGGCCTTGTGCTCCTCCTCAGACTTAGAGAAGACAAGAATATCATCAACAAAGGCCAGAACAAACTTATTAAGAACATCACGAAAAACACGATTCATCAAATCAACAAAGAAAGCTGGGGCATTAGTCAAACCAAAAGGCATAACTAACCACTCATAGAAACCATTCTCAGTATGGAAAGCAGTCTTGGGAATAATTTCCTCAGCAACTCTGAGCTGGTGGAAACCTGTGGCAAGATCAAGCTACGAGAAAACAGTAGCTCCATAAAGCTGATCGAACATATCATTGATACGAGGCATAGGATATCTATTCCTCCTAGTGAGCTTGTTCAGCTCTCTATAATCAACACACATCCTCAAAGATCCATCGGACTTAGTGACGAAAACCACTGCTGCTCCCCATTCGGAATGACTAGGTCTGATCAGAACCTTGGAGAACAAGTCCTCAATTTGATTCCTTAACTCTACCTTCTCACGGGGTGCCATTCTTCTGGGAGGAAGAACTACAGGTCGAGCTCCAGGAATAAGATCAATACGGAAATCAATTTCCCGCTTAGGAGGTAAAGAAGAAACTTCACCAAAAACATCGGGATAGAGCTTAACCATAGGAGTTGAATTAAGATCACCAGGAGAAGAATCCAAAGAGAAAATAAAGCTGCCAGCAAAATCTTGAGGCATACTGCACTGAATCACCAAAGGATTACCCCGATCATCAACAAGAGAAACAGTTTGGGATTTACAAGAGATAAAAGCATCATGCTTCTTAAGCCAATCACCTCCAAGCAACAAACCAAAAGCATCGAAACCAAGAACATAGAAATCACCAGAAAATTGATGATCAAAATAGAGAAGTTTCACTTGATTACAAATCCTACTAAGGTTCGCGGGACCCCCAATTGGATTAGTAACACAGAAAGGTACAATTGCAAACTTGGGTGAAAGGAGATGCTCAAACTTATCACAAAGATCCACAAAAATAAAACTATGCGAAGCTTCAGTATCAAATAAAATACGAACAGGAAAACCAAACAAAGTAAAGGTGCCCTGAAGAGTACCTTGGGAATCACTAGGAGTAGATGGAGTAGACGGAGCAGGAGTGGAAGACATGGAAAAGACTCCAGATGTCTTGCCCTTATGATACAATGGACAATCTTTCTTGAAATGACCAGGCTGCAGACAGACATGACAGAGGTTGTTCCTAGTATCCTGAGGTGGAAGAACAGCAGCACCAACTGAAGTAGGGCAACTATTCGCATAGTGTCCCCTCTGATCACACTTGAAGTAGGTGATGGAAGATAGGTCGATAGGATGCTTCCGAGGAGTAGATCCTAAACCAGGATTCTTGAGCCAATTAAAAGGACAAAGGTTATATCTGTGATTAACACAGCAAGCTGAACCAGATGGAGGACACGGAATTGCAAATGGACCCAATTTGGCGAATCGTCACACTTTGCATTCTGTTGGTTCCGTCGCGCACCGAACTCCAAAATACACCAATGAATATATCATGGTGATCAGTGCGATGAGATGGACAAGAGGAAACAGAAATATCTGTGTTAGAACCTTCCTATCAAAAGTCCATACGGACACTGTTATACGTTGCTATTCCGTACGGAATAATCCAAACGGAGCTAGAAACGTCCGAATTTCGTGAAACGGATTACGCAGTCTTATTCAAAGTGTTCTAAATAAATTTTCTCATGTTGACACATTTAGGTTTCGGAACACTTTTAAATTCAACTGTTATTAACAGATTTAAACTGAATTTCTAGCGACTGGTAGAACATCCATATTATTCGACGAAAATTTGCCATTTGCTATGTCTAGATGGACGCATAACAAATATCAAATTTCCGTCATAAAATACTATTGTTTGTTTAAAATGGTAGATTTCAGTTTATTATATTCAATAAAATTCACCTTTATTTAATTTCAAAATAAACTATATTTCAAATTAATATAATTGAATATTCATTGGTTTAGGATTTCTAGTTCCTTAATTAAAATGCTAATATTAACCAATGCAGTATTAAATTCTCAACTTTCTCAATTTCTGACTCATTTAACTAATTAAGCCATTAAATTAAAATTTACATTTCTTTCCTTTTTGTAAAATCCAATTATACTAAATTTTATTAACAATTTAATTTCAATAGGTTGATATGTAAGATGAGCAAAACCAATACTAAAATTCAAAATTGGTTTGAATATACAATTATACATTTATTTTTTACAAATAGATTAGACGCTAATTTACAATTAAAACCCAATTTCAGTTAATCATAAATTTATTTCATGCTTTACACAATATTAAATCTTTCCAATTAAACTTTTATTAAACCATACATTTGAAATCACATAAAATAGTTGTCACTTTATTAAATCAAAATCAGATGTTATAATTCAAAGTAAATTTTATTTAAAATCATAAATTTTTAGATTTCTTACTGAATTAAATTCTAAAATTTGAATTTTCTTCTCTCTCGAAAAATACGGGTCGTTACATTCTTCAAATTCAAACAAACCAGTTCCATGTTGTCCTTGAATTTTGATACGAACCCAACAGAATAAACCGCGCGTCAATCGGAGTTCGTATGCAAAAGTTATGCACGTTAGAAGATTGAAATTTTAAAATTAAATTAAAAATAAACAAGGGGAAAAAAGGTGATTACAACATCTTATCCCTCATGCTATAGCAACATCCGAACCCAACTTTCCACCTTTGACCGTGCCTTTGACCTCTAACCGCGCCACCTACAAGCCGTCACGCCACGATCGGAGACCACCACCGCGTGCGCCATCGCCTCCTCTACCCTCACCAAAAATTTCGTTGCCTCCGACGGCTCAATTTGCAGGCAAAAAGGGAAAAACCTTAGCTACTTCTTGGTCAGATTCCAGTGAACTCTGATGTAATTAGCTCGATCCAACCGGACATCTTGTAGATCTCGTCGAGCTCTACAACTTTCATTTTGGGGTCGAGCGATTTCGTTGAGAGATGAGAGAGATCCAAGGGAAAGAAGATGGAGCATTTTCGGCCATTGAAATGGGTGGCGGGTTCCATGACTAAAATTAGGGTTTCTCAATATTTTAATAATATTTCTGTTTCGATTTACATGCCAATTTTTAGCGTAAGGTCCAATACAGCCTGAACTCCAATCGAGGCGTGCTTACAGGCAATCTTAATGTAAAAAGGTCTTCTGAACGCAATGGAACTAGTTTCAAGGCCTTATGTCATCATATACAAAAGTTAACATTTTATTGTTCGATAAATTTAAATTAAATTATATTTAAATTATTTACCAATTCACAATTATGGACAAAAACAATATTCTAATTTATAACTAGATTATTACAAACTATGAAATTCATTAATAATTCGATTTTATTATTATTCCATATTTGAATCAATTTGAATAATTATATTTCAAAAATAACATTTTTCATTTGAATATAAACCAATTGGGTCAAAAAGGCCCGAAAAGCCCGTTTCGTTCCCGAAACGAAAATTGGTCATCCTGTATATCAAAATATAGGTTTTTAATATTTTTAAACTCAATGAAACTAATTTCAAACTCTAATTCTAATGTATGTAGAAGTTAGCTTTAGAAATAAAATTAATTAAATTAAATTCCTTTAATTTATTTCTACGCGTTTCAAGCTCACACGATCAAACAATAAGTCCGATCACTACGATACTTGAAATCCTATAATAATTTATTATTACGGATCCGATGAAACCAGTTTCGTTGAAATCCAAGATAGTGCCCAAAAAGACTAATTTTACACGTTGATTAAAACAATCTATTTTAAAAATCAATTTAATCACTTTTAAATTCTAAATTAAAAGTTTTCTATCATCATCCTTGATTAAACAGGAATTAATAATCTTTTAAAATCCAATTTTCCATGTTAAATACAAGATTTAAATATTAAATTAATTACAACGTTAAATTACAACAGTAATAAAACCCTAGTTTATTATATTTTACATTTCAATAAATTCTATTATTTTGATTTACATTCTTATTAGTAAATCAACAAATACCTTATGAATTTTAATAACATAAGTTTCTATTTTATTATACTCATTTTCTACAGTTAACGTCTTTTCTTATATTAACTGCGCTATTGCAATTACATTTAGTTTCCATCGAATTCCAAATTAATTTCAAATGGATTAAATAATAAGGTAATAATTAAAATTATTGTTTTACATTAATAATTCATATCTATTAACTTATTGTTTACAACCAAGGGTTATAAATTACTTACCAAAACTGATTTCATATTCTATATTAACCAATTTCAATTGAATAACATATTATTTCTATTTTTAATACAACATTTATTTTATTCCTCATTAACTTCCATTATTATCATTAATTGGAATTACACTAAACAGTTGTCAATTTCATTCAATCAACATTATTAAATTATATTCTAATAATTTTTTTCCATTTATAAACCATAAATTTTAATTTCTCACAATATTAAGTTCCAAAAATCTTATTAAATTTAATATTTTTAATTATAAAAAATACGGGTCGTTACAAATACCCTCGAAAGGTATAATAGGTTTCGAAAGGGAATGTTTACTAAGGGCTTCGAAAGGTATGTATACAATGTTTTGAAAAGAGGTCTTCGCTTTCGAAGGAGGCTATCTAAAGGTTTCGAATGAGATGTTTTTACGGTTTCAAAACATAAACCCAATCTCAATTTAAAGTAATAACCATGGCATAAATAAAGATTTTGAAATGTTATTCACATTGTTATTAACCCATAACTGTATTTTGAGGAAAGGGTAGAATAACCAGTTAGGTTGACCCAGTAGTGAATATAACTTAACATATGTTAAAATTTTAATTAAAGATATTGGCAAGGGCCAATAGGTTTATTGTAAGCCCATGAAAACTATATGATATCGGCAGGGGTCAATAGGTTCATAGTTAGCCCATTAAAACTATGATTTGATACTGGCAGCGACCAATAGGTTTGTAGTTAGCCCATGAAAACTATATCCGGATTAAGATATTGGCAGTCAGCCAATAGGTTCCTATTTAGCCCATGAAAACTAGGATAAGAAATAAGATATTGGAGTTACTAATAGATTCTTAGTGATCCCATAAAAACTAAGTAATTGGATAGATAGTCCATAAACATTCAACATGTTAATAGTAATCGTAGAAACTATAATTGAGATAGATAGTCTAAATGAATGGGGATGGGCAATCTAGAATTGATTTATTGGTTTGGCACATCATCATGATGTTTTGAAATACTATGTTTTAACCATTGTGGATGCATGAGCACAGTATATGGTTTTATAAATGTTTTAAGATACTAGTGAAGGAAAAACCCGTTCCGCTAAGCGGCGTGGTCTCACTAGATATCTAAATGGTTTGAGATGGTAAATTATTATTCATACTAGGCTTTATGTTTGACTCGAAGTTTTTGTTTTCCCCTTAAACTCTCGGGTACTCAATTGATTTTTAATAGGTTGAGAGATAAGGTTTCCAAGTGTTCTTTTAGGCGAATAAAAGCTTCCAAGGACATGCAAGAGGCAAGATTGTTATTAGAGTTCTTTTATTTCTGCCGTGTGTTTTGTTTGTAAAGGCAAATTGTTTTCTTGCCTATCTATGTACTCTGATCTACCAAGGGGGCATCTTCATATGTCGCTCTTGGCGTATTTCGTAATAATTATATGTTCTCCGAACGTAGTCTGTGAAATGGGATTATGCAGTCAATTTGGAATATTTTGAAATGGAATATGGAATTTGTTTTGCTGTTTAAATCTTTTTCCATATTTTTGTGTTTCTGTGTATCAATGTATCTAATATCGCCGTGTTTGGTCGCCGAGGATTAATAACTATGGATGACTGCAGCATCCATAGCAGTTAGTTTTGGGCCTTAAAATTGGGGGATGTTACAAATTAATTAAATATTAAAAAACAAATGACCAAAATTCTAGGTTGTTACAGTTGTATATTATATTGTGTTTTCTTCTGAATTAGATTAAACCATTGTGTTATAGTTTTGCGCCTGGATCAGATATGTCGAATTACCACTGGTCAGAAAAGAAAAATATAATCACATTATTCGACGTATTCAATACTCGTCAAAATCAATTTTATAGATGGTCGCGCCTAACTAGCCTTATTCTCTGCACTAATAGACAGTATTACAGTATTACCTAGAAATTTTGAATTACTTTATAAATTATTTTTATAAAATGATTTTATAAGTTAAGTGTTGTGTAGTAGTGTCCTGATCCGTTAGTGATCAGAGTTGCGCAGCAAAAGCCGATAGACTGTTTCCTTTGAGCTCAATAGTTAGATGTTTATTTATGTTTGATTGCATGATGTGCGCATTGATGAATGGATGTATTCTTAAATTTCTATTAATAGACTTTCAATTATATGAATATATATAGATTGATAAAAAATATTTGGAAATTAGTTTGTGTTAAACTTCTCGTTGAGTGCGATAAGGATTCTAATCGATGGGCTCAATCAACGTTATCAATAGGGAATCATAAACACTTCAATGAGACAGTCAGAAACAATGCTTTGAGTTTTAATGTTTTATAAATGTTTTACAAAAGATATAAATAATAATTAGAAAGAGGTTAAAGTTTTAATTGAATTAAATATTCCTTTGAAATGGGATAAATGTTTTGAAAAATATATTTATATGCATATGTAATGAATTTTGAAAATAGATAGGTATTTTTGAAAAAATGTTAATTTTAAAAGAAAGTATTTTCAAGATAAATAATATTTGCAAAAGAAGTATGTGAGCTTTATGTTTATTTTGGAAAAGGATATATTACATGGAGTTGTAATAATATTAGCACATTTTTGTGGAATGACACTTTTGAAAAAATATATAAAGAAGAGAAATTTATTTTCTTTGAATATATATGGTTAATAAATTTTAGTGGTTAAGAAAATTTTATTGAAAACTATAACGATGTATTATATGTAGTAATTTTGATGACGGTTGCAGCCACCGACCATTAGCGATAGCAAAGATCAGTGGCAAGGGAATGTTGATTTCATGATCAAGATCATAGCCATCTGACAAAGTGATTTGCTATAAATAAATGGCAGGGCAACGTCATTATATTATTTTTGGTAAATGTGAAATTGTGGATGTTCATTTTATTATGTGCTAAGAAGAAATTATGTGATAATTTTGGTTTGATTATTATATGCAACTTCTTAGTAGAAGTTAGTTTTTTAGTTTATAAACCTTAAATGAAGAAATTTGAATTTAATGGAATTAAAAATGTGTAATGGTTGAATACTTGTGATTTTCGTGTAATGCAAATAATTCCTTATGATGATGTTTGGTTGCAAATTATTACTTCTATGGAATAGGAACTATGATTAAACGATTTGATGATCCCAAGTGGTTATGGGACATTTAGGATCGCTTTATCGGTTAATTATATGACTTGTTATATAGAATATTTTAGTAAGTGGAGCTTACTGACTTGTAGTAAATGTTCAAGTTAACCCGAGTGGTTATGGGATGCACGGGCGTTACTCGGATGATACTATTAGAAGGTATTTGACACTTTTGTGACGATGTGTGAAGCGCGTGTCTTAGAATTACAAAGAGCAATCAATTATGATAGGCCTTGGTCCTAGACTTGCGAAATGCAATCATCTATGTTAGACTTGCGATGTGCAGGTAGACTTGCGAAGTGCAGTCATCTATGTTAGACTTGAGATGTGCAGGTAGACTTGCAAAGTGCATTCATCTATGTTAGACTTGTGATGTGCAGGTTGACTTGCAAAGAGCAGTTATTTATGTAGACATTGACCCTTAACTTACGAGGTGCGGTCATTTGTGTAGAAAAGTGAGGTGCTTGCCTTTAAATACTCAACAAGCGAAGTGCTATCTTTTATGTTGGCTTGCGAAGTGCATGCCATAGTTGATATGATAGATTTATAACTTGATTTCATGCTAGTTTCTTGTTATGATTTGAGTTGATTGCTACCTTGAGTGCGATGGATGATGATTGTGGTCATAATGCGATATTAAGTTTTGATAAATCCATCAGAATATATTAAATTGAAGTACAATTTGTGAGGTACAAATTTTTAGACAAATTAATCTTTACTTTAAAAATGGAACAATTTGTGAAGCACAAATTTTAGGGAGAAATTCATTTTTGAGGAAATCAGTTTTTGGAAAAGATTAAGCAAAGTTGAGATATTGATTTAAAAGAAGTGAATTTTTATAAAAATGAATAATTTAATTAGGAAATGGATTACAGAAATCTAATTCTTGAAATAACCTGGAAATATATGTCAATTTAATGTTTTAATCTTTTGAAAAGTAAGTCAAAGGATTTTATTTAAATATAGAAATAAAAGAATTTTCTTATATATTGCTTGATTATTGGTTTCTTGGATGTTTGGTTGTTCTAGAGTTAGTGTATATTCTTAAGAATAGAAATACTATTGTAGTACTATATTTCTATTAATTATAGACTTTTCTCTAAATTAGAAATTGCGTGGATGCAATTTCTTTAAAGGGGAAGTCTGTAACAACCTGGGTTTTTGTGTCACTCTAGTAAAATAAATAATGATGCAAAATAAAGATTTAAATAGGAGAAATTAGGATTTAAGTGTTTTATTTAAATAATATTTGAAATTAGAGTTTAGAATGAGAATTCTAAAATGTATATTTTATTTGAAAAGAAATATATGGAATTTTATGATATAAATTTCTTATTTAAAAACTTGTTAGAGTATAAGTTAGAGCTTTCTACAAATTGCATAAAAGTGTATTGGTGTTCTCTAAATAATGTGCAATTTTATTTAAAAGGGAAAATGGAAATTTTTTGAAGTAAAATAGATTTGTGTTTTATGTTGTCTTATTTTAGAAAATGCAAAATACCTTAGTTTCAATAATAAAAATAAGGGTTTGAAAATTATTAAAAAATATGTTTCATTAATTAATCATGTAGGAAATGAACTTAATTTTAGCGCATTAGTATGAAATTTTTTATGTTGAAATCAATTAGATATTAGTGTTTTAAAATGGCAGAAAGAGTGTAAAAGTTGATTTAATTAGTGAGGTTGGGCTTAAATTGATTTCAGCCCATTTGTTTGTAAAAGAGATAGTTTTCTCTTTTCTGAACTTGGCAAAATGAGAATGCTTTCATTCTCTCCTCGTTACAGTAAATAGAGAATCACCTTCTTCCTTGTTCTCAAAACCTAGCCTTAAGCAAATTCCCAATTTTAAAATCAAATAAAATTAGGAAAAATCTGGAAAAATTAAGTTAAGCTCCCTAACCCTAACTACATCTATATTTGAAATCGTTTGTGTAGTTATTGAATATAATTTCAGATTTTGGTATTTTTTTTTTAAACCGATTCAAAATTGAACAAATTGAGTTCTAGCTTTTAAATGAAGACATGGCAGGCATAAAGTAAGGCTATAAGGTGAGTTTAGAACTCACAACTATTTCTATTTTGAATTTATTTACTGAATTGGGCATCAGAAGAATTGTTATTGAATTAATTTCAATGTGGTTGTGATAATTACATATTTTGTTGCCATAACCTCTATAGTTGAAACCCTATTTTTAGTTTACTAAAACTCACCTCTTATGATCATGATTTGCATTAAATTTTTGATGTTTATATGCTTGCATGAATGATAAATCAGAACCCTAAGACTCAAGATGTAAATTGCTTGTTTACCTTGATGTTTTGCTATGATTTTAGCATAGTTTGAAGCTTGGTTGTGCTGAATTGCTTTTGCATTTTTGGGTGCTTGAATTCAACTTTGATGATCTTTTTTGCAAGGAATTCTTACTTATGCTTTGTTGCCAAATACACAATTTAATTGCATCAGTTTGTGAAGTTATTTATAAAGTAATTCTTTTTTTGGAAATAAATTGATTTCTACTATATATATAGGGAAAATATATGTAGTTTGGATAAGAAGGATTTTAGAGAATATATATATATATATATTTAAATACTTTAAATTTTAAAATGATTTCAAAGCAAGTTTTCTATAGGTATATATATGAATTAATTTGTAGTTTCTACTATGCATATACTATAAATATTTTTAAATCAATATTTCAAAGTAGCTTTTCAAAGTAAAACTATTTGATTATAAAAACACACTATCTCACTTGGATGAGAAATTGAATTAAACGGTCTAATAAAATAAGTGGTATGAAATGCTTGTGTTTATTTCACCGGTTAATTCTCGGACTTGTTCAAATGAATATTTGTTTGCACAAGTGGTGTTTACAAGCTTTTAGTAATCATTTGAGCACTGTCAAGTGGTTATAGGACATTAGTCTACACTCTTATGATTACTGATCGAAATTGGATAACAATTATTAATGGGTTTTTAGACTCGTTCTCGAGTGATCCGTTTAGGTGAATTAAATGGGCTCACAGGTCCATCATGTGATACTCCTTTTTCAATGAGTTATAATTTGCGAAGTGCAACCACTTGTGTTGGCGCGCGAAGTGTGTATATATTATGACGCCTTGCGAAGTACAAGTCTATTGCTTGCATATATTGATCGGATTATTTATGCTCTTATTGGTTGCTTTGACTTTGATGAATGTTATAAATGAGCATAAACTTAACTACAAATTGTGAATCATTAAATGAAGTGTAACATTCCCTATCTTGAGGCCTAAAGCTAAGCGCTACAGATACTGTAGTCATCTATAGTATTAACTTACGGTGACAAAATACGATAATGTTAATGGTATACATAATATCAGAAGCACATGATTATGAAACAAAATCACAGATTCCATAAACAATTTTACCGATTGCATTTCAAATCCATGTTTCATATTCCAATACACAATCCTAAAAGATTCCCAGGTTTCGATCATATATAATTATTACAATTTTACGCCAAGAGCGATATATGAAGATGCCCTATTGGAAAATCAGAGTAATAAATAGACACATCGGTCTTAAATACATCACAACGGAAGTAAAACTAATTGCTCTTATATAGCTAACATTGCCTCCTGCTCATCTCCAGAATCTTATTCGTCCACCTACTAAGCCTGTAAAACCTAACTCCCAATCTTCTCAAATTAAATTTGAGTACCTTATAATTTAAGGGGAAAAACATAAACTTCGAGTCAGACATAAAGCCTGGTGTGAATAATACTATTACATCTCAGTTTTTTGATATTAAGTGAGACCACGTCGCTTAGTGGAACGGGTTTCCCTTTACTAATATCCTTTTTTTTAAACATATCTTTTGCAAATCAGAATCCCGCAATCAAACTGATTAAAGCAATAGTAACAATATCATATATGCATATAAATCAGGTAATCAGTGGACTATCTGTCTGAACAATATAGTTCTGTTTGGCTAACTACTAACCATTGGCCGACTCGGGCCTACCAGACATAATAAATAATCTAACTTCTGTTAGACACACTCCTGGATGGTCTGTCCTTAACTTACTTCTCCCAGAGTCAACTGGTCCTAATGGTTTTGTAGGCTCACCAATAACCTATCTTTCTCTGTATATTCATTTCTGTGTATAACATCATTTAGTCTTACCTGTGACAAAGCCCTACACACTCGAATTTTGGACTTATATTAGCTAGGGGCTACTAGCTAAAGTATATGGTGTGACCCTATACCAATCTCATCTAGTATTCTAATATCTGAGTCATTTACTTAGGGTTAACTACCCCATCATATTTTCCTTGAAGACATTTCTTTCAAATTGATTTAACCTTTTTAAATCATACTTAAACAAGGAACATATACTCTTTGCTTTACTTAAATACTTTTGCTATGATATATGCTTTACACAAAACAATGTTGACGAAAATCTAAATCAATAGGGTTATCTATCACTTTAAAACAAGTTAAAGTCCTGCTTTAACTTAGAAAATATTAGATTTTAAATCCAAGATTTCACCTTTGAAACCTTTGTTTAAAGCCTTAAACAGTACCTTTTGAAATTAATGAAATCAACTTTTGCGAAAGCTTTATTAAAACCTTAGACATCCTCTTTCAAGACCCTTTAAAATTTTCCTTTTGAAATCATTGGAAACCTTCAACTCAAATACTCAAAGTAAACCTTTCAAAAACATCGGGGAGTCTCTCCTTCGAAACCTACAATAAATACCTTTCAAAAGCATTAAAATTCCATACTTAAAACATACATTTCGAAAGTATTGGGTTCAATTAAAAGTTTGTGGACCATAGCTGCGAAACCATATAAAAATATTCATTTCGTTACCTTTGGGTTTAACTCTAAATAGAACAAAAGGTCTTAAAAGAACTGAGGTGAAAGCATTTCTTTCGAAAGTATTATTCCTAAGAAAAAGAAAGTGGATTGTTTCGAAACCAACCTTTTCGAAAGCACGGAGAAGTGGCTTCAAAGTTTAAAGGAAAAAGCCCTCTTTCGAAAGCATTGATTTGAAGGGTTGAATGCGGCGGCATGGGTTTGAACCCTTTTGAAAGCTTTAGTTTAAAAAAAAGGTGAAAACACTTCGAAAGTCCTTTTTATGTAAACACAGGCATATTGACTAAGTCCAAAGCTACTATAACACCGTAGAAAGCATTCTTTATAAACATAAGTAATTTAAAGACAATACGAGTAGCATCTACCCTTTCGAAAGCATGATTTCGATACTATACTTTCCGCCTTTCTCCAATCCACTACGTATGTAATGACCCGTAATTTTCGATAATTAAAAATAGTTAGTTTAATAAAGTTTTGTGATTTAATGCTGGAAGAAATAAAATTTGTGGTTTAATAATAAGAATATAATTGGAATGAAATGTAATAGTATTAATTTAAGGTATTGATAACTGCTTTAAATGTAATTCCAATTAATTGAAATGATAAAGAGTTATAATTGGTAATAGATTGTAAATTAATTGTAATAATGTGTGTATTAATTGATAATTGGATTAAAAGAGTAATTGATAATTTAAATGTTGTATTGATTAATGAAATAGTAAGTAATAAATTGTAATTGAATAAAATTAGTGTTGTGTAAATAACTATAACATTTGTGTGTAGATAACAAACATACAAATGTGATTAAATATAGAAATGGCGACAATTGTTATTTGTTACCAATTTATTTAATCAATTTTAATTAAATGAAATTTATGTTACGTAAAATGAGTTAAGACGATAACTGTAAATGTGAATGTAATAAAATGTACAGAAATTTCAATTATATTCTTGAGGCAAGAATTGATTTAAATAAAAGATTGAAACCAAGATAAGTTAATTTTTTGAGATTTTAAATTTTAATAAAATCGAGAAAAATTCAATGAAATTGAAATATTGCAACTAATATGGTAAAAGATGATAATTGTAGTATATTAGTGTAATAAGATATAAACAAATGTTAATTATGTATATAGAGTAATAATTGATTGAAAAATAATTGATTTATTTAATTAACGTGAAAATAGCCATTTTGGCCACTGTCTCGGATTTCGACGAAACCAGTTTCATCGGATCCGTAATAGTGAATTATTGTAAGGTTTCAAGTTTCGTAGCGATCGGACTTGTCATTTGATCGTACGGACTTGAAACGCGTAGAAATCAATTTAATTTAATTTAATTGAAATCGATGTGAAATAAGCTGATTTTAAAGCAAACTTCTTTATACGATGGAATTAGGACTTGAAATCTGTTCCATTGGATTTAGAAATATCGAAAACATATATTTTGATATATGGGATGACCCTCTTTCGTTCGAGGACAGAATGGGCTTTTTGCATTGCATTATTGTTTTGATCTGTCCATTCAATTCTTGTCCATTCTATCCATATATATATATTTGTGTCTCAAACCCTAGAAGCTTTTCCCATTTGTCTGTATGTACATAAACTTCTGTCTGTTCCTATCCCCTCTCTGCAATGGCTGAAGCAAATTCCCAAAATCAAAAACCCTAAATTCAACTTCAAAATCCAAATCAAAACTCAAACTCCTCCAAACCCTGACATATTATATATCGTTTTGAAGCTCTCGACGAGGGTAATCCACTGGTGCAATTCATTTCTTGAATCTAATCACCATTTGTCCAGAAATCGCCGAATTAATTTCAGTCGTCCATTTGAACTCTTGACGATCCAATGGTGGATCGTCGTCCGATCGACGATCGGGAGGCTGCGTTGGGAAGGTTGTGCCGAACAGGTCACGAGTGTGACGACCCGGGATTTTGGATATTTGAAATTGGAATATTTAATTCATTTTAAATATTTAAAAGTTAAATATTAACTTGAATTTCAAATATCATTATTTATTTGGATAATTTAATTATTGAATTAAATAAGTGGGATTTGGGGAAAATATGGAATCTTGAGTTTTAAACCCGTTAAAAATAATTTGAAGGCTTATAAAATTAATATTAATAGTATTGAAGATAGTAGAACCTTTAAAATCGAATTTAAAAGTGATTTGTTCAGTTTTAAAAATATATCGTTTAAATTGACATTTAAAAATAGCCTTGCGGGGGCACAATCTCGAAATTCGACGAAACCAGTTCCATTGGATCCGTAATAGGGAATTATTATCAGATTTCAAAATTTCAAAGCATTTGGAGTTATCGTGTGATCATACGAGATATAAACGTGCTGAAATCTAAATCGAAAATTCAATATAATAACTGGGTCCTAAAATCTATCTTCTCCATACGATCGAATTAGGACTCGAAACCTTTTCCATTGCGTTCGAAATAGGGGTGTAACATTATAAACGCCTAGCGGCATGCCTCGATAGGAGGTTAAGATTTTAAGCTACGTATTCGAGACGTTTTAAAATTTTAAATAATATATATGTGAAAATTGATTTGATAAATTCTTCACACCAGACCTTTTCCACCTCCCCTCAAATCACTGTTCACCCACTCCTACATGCAAGACATAGTCTACATGAAATCTCTTCCTCTTTTAAAAACATCAACCGCGCATTACAAAAAAAATGGCGACAGTTCTTCATCCTCTCTCCCCTCTTCTTTATGTTAACAGCCGAACCTTTCTTAAATTTGAAAACAGAGAATACACACACACACACACACACATCACATGCTCATTTCCTCCTAGATTTTTCAAATCCCACTCCTCCTCTCTGTTATTCGAAACAAATCAAAAAATAATAATATATAATTGTCAAAGCCAATTTCGCGATTCGAAAATCGCGTTCGAATAGGCCGGGGTTTCATCGACTTCGGCAGAGGGATGGCGTTCGATCGATGAGGGCTTGGCCGCGACTTCGTTCAAGAGATTAGGGGCGTGGTATGTCGCGTTGTAGCGAGGAGTCGCGATGCTGGGAGCTTCAGGCGAGGTGATGGATGAAGGCACGATCGGTGAGGTGGCCATCGACGAGGAAGTGGGGCAGTGGTCTGGCGGGCTGTTGAGGGCAGGAGCAAGGATGTTTTCCTGTTCGAGTGGGATGTTGGCAGTGAGGTATTAACATTTGTTTAAAATTGTTGATTTCAAAACAGTAAATTTTAAATGTTTCCTAAGTTTAAACTCGTAAATGAATTTTTGATTATTTTTTTCACTGATCGGGAATTAACAGCAAGATATATTATTTCAGATACTAACTAAGTTTAATATATATACATATATATATATATTGGAAAGAATATATAAATATATATATATATATCTATATAAAACTATACATATTTTCACTTACTAGTTTATTTTAAAAATAATAGATTATGGTGATTTACTTGTTTTATTAACTTATTTAATTATTTTAGTTACTAAAAAAAAGGAAAAAATTATTTAAAGGAAAATTTGTTTAAATTAAATTATAAATGAAAATAGATTGTTCGATTGGTTCAAATATTAATAAACCACACAATGTTTGTACAAGGTCTGTTAGCGCCAAAATTGGTCACTAACCCCCAAATCCAGATGAAAGCACCAAATACCAATCACAGCTCAGAGATAGAATATATGTAGAGAGTAATAATGTGAAGAACAGTTAAAACTGAAATGAAAGCAGTAAAGAACAACAGATTTTATAGTGGTTCGGCTAACTCCAGCCTACGTCCACTCCAGAAGTTTGCTTTTTATTGCTGTAATAATCGATTACAGTTACAAAATGGCAGAGTTGCCTTAGCCTTAGAAAAGAGAAAGTGAGAGAGCAGAAAGAAGATCCCCTTTTACTGTGCCCCTGCCTCTCTATTTATAGGCAAAGATGGGTTGGACTTCCCTGGTGGGCCTGGTAGCCGAGTACCTCAGCCCAAATGGAGTGGTCTCCATATGCCGAACCATAGATGCCGAACGCTGAATGCCGAACAAGGCATGAATGCTGAACGATCTCCTCATGCCGAACGTTGGGAGGTGCGAGGTACCGAGGTATGGAGGTGCGAGGTACCGAAGTATGGAGGTGCGAGGTACCAAGATATGGAGGTGCGAGGTATGGAGGTGCGAGGTGCAATGCCGAGCGAGGTGAGGTATGCCGAACGACCCATCCAATGCCGAACGCTCCTTGATGCCGAACGATCCATCCAATGCCGAACGTCTCCAGATGCCGAACGAGATTTATATCGAGCGCTCCATCCAATGCCAAACAACGATCTCTCTATGCCGAACGCTCGTCCAGTGCCGAACGTTCCTCTATGCCGAACGATCCTTCTAATGCCGAGCACTCGTTCAGTGCCGAACGATCCCTCTAATGCCGAGCGCTTCCAAATGCCGAGCGCTCCTAGATGTCGAGCGCTACTGAATGCCGAGTGCTCCTGGAATGCCGAACGATCCCTCTATGTCGAACGACGATCTCTCTATGCCGAACAACCTCCAACGCCGAACCATCCCATTGCCGAGCGACATCTGCCAAACTGCCTAGGCCGAGCCATGTAATTTCTCCATTCCTTTTCCCAACGACACATTCAAGTGAACTTCATCATTTTAAACCGAGCCCATCATACTTTAGTATCGATAGTTGTGAAGTTGTTTAAGTTAAATCCGTCTGTCCGCGGCCTTGCCAAAAGGCGGGTTAACACTTGCCCCCCAAAACATGCCTTGCTGTGAAAGGTGTGTTTTGAATAGCCTCAAGTCCAATATCCCAAGTATGTATGTTATCCACATCCATACTTTCCGATTCATAATCCAATCCATTACCAAGCCATCTTATCCGAGTGCCACGGTCATATCCCGATCCATTTCCGCGACTGTTTCGAGTCATGTCTGATTCTTATCCTGTGACCAAGTCCTTATCCAATTCCACATCCATCGTAACCCGACTACCGAGTTCCAATCCATCCATATCCAATAACCTATAACCATATCCGTAACCTCTCCGGGTCGATATCCAAATCCGGGACCGCTCCGGGTCCTTGTCCGAATCCTTAGCTATTCATAGCCAATATCCAAATCCGTAACCTCTCCGGGTTCTTGCCAAGCGCAATCCACACTTGACGACCTACGTTAAGTAATTCCATGGTGTTCATGGTTCAGTGTCCCTGAACGTCGAATAATGCCGTGGCTTAAGTCCTAAGCCGAATCCTGGTCACTCCGGACCCTTGCCGAGCATAGTCCATACTCGACGATCTAAAATAGTAACTGATAATATATGGCCTAAGTCCTAGGCCGAATTCTGGTCTCTTCGGACCCTTGCCGAGCATAGTCCATACTCGACGACCTTTTAGCCAAAATCCAGAGAAAATCCAATCAAAATCCGATCCGAAATCCAAATCCAAAATAGAAAACCAGAAACCTATATCGAAAATCCATACCAAAAAACAAACATCCAAACCAGAATCCAAACCAGAAAATGAGAAAAACAGGGAGTTCAAACCAAACTCCAAAACCAAACCAGAAAAAGCAAATGTCCAAGTCAAAGGAAAAAACAGATTTCGCAAACCCGGGCGTTTCGGTAAGCCATCATCTCAGAGCATGCCTGAGGGTTATCTCCGACCCCGTACATGAGTAAGTGATTTAACCGTTTGCCCGGAGTTTGTTACTTATTCCAAACCATCAAGATTAGTTGATGACCAATCGGCCACCATTCCTGGGCCTCATGCCCTCGTCGTTCAAGGCAGGCGGTGGCTGCTCCTGTTCCACCGCCGCATTCCGAGTTCCGACATACTGTCGCAACTGACCATTCCTTATGTGCTCCTCGATTATGTCCTTCAAATGCCGACAACAGTTAGTGTCATGCCCGTCCAGGTCATGAAAAAGACAGTGCCTTCCTGACGCCCTTTCTCGTTCTGAGGTTCCCTCCTTGCTGGCCTTCGATAAGAAAGGCGATCTCGAGTATCTAAGAAAATCCGCTCCAACGTTGCGTTCAATCCTGTGTAAGTGGAGAACTTTGTTTCTCCCTAGCGCTTCCTTTTCCCTTTATCCTTGCCCCCACCCGAGCTTTCGTCGGGTAGTCCTCCATCCTTAGTCATGTTTACTTCCTTTGACCTCATGTCCAAACATGCATCCTCTTGTCGAAGAAATCTTTCAGCTTCATGAAAGAATTCCCCAAGATCCAACGGTGGGTCCCGTACCAATGATACTTTGAAATCCGAGTTATCTCTGACTCCTGATACCGCAGCCGTCAGAACCATTGATGGATCTGGCCAATCCACCGAAGCAACTGCTGCATTAAATCGAGTTAAGAATGTCCTGAGCGATTCATCTGCCCCCTGTTTGACTGACGTTAGCGTCATCACGTTCTTTGGCCTTTTTATGTGAACTCGAAACTGACTTAAGAACTTGTCCACCAGTTCTGTCCATGTTCCAATGGATCCATCCTCCAGCTGTCTAAACCACATAGCAGCAATTTCAGTCAAGTACAGGGGGAAACATCGGGCCATAACCTCCTCCGTTGCCCCCAGCACTTCCATATGCCTAGTGTACCTCATCAAGTGGTCGGTGGGATCCATCTTCCCGTTGTATACTTCCAGAGTGGGTAGTTTGAAATCGGACGGATTCCTAGCTGTCCTGATGTTTCGGGTAAACGGACTTTTGTTAACTCCCTCTGAATCCCTGTTCGTCAGACCTCCGCGAATAGTCCGCCTGATAATGTCAGCCAATCCAGTTTCCAATCAATCCAGACTGCCCCCCAAGTCCCCGAGGAAATTCTAGCACATATTCTTCATCACGTACTCCTGTATTCCTATCGATGTCAGGCCGCGTAGCGTTATCCGGTATCCCTCCATGAACTGGTCCAGCATCACCAGGTGGTGTGCCCCCGAGTCTAGGTCCATCTAGATTGTTAACTGTTTGTTGATTGGGAGCTGCCCCCTACTGATTCACTCCATCTGTCCGTTGGTTGACTTCCTCTGGTCCAGCTCCACGATCTTGAGCAACTGCAGTTCCTGGTTGTCCAAATTGCCTAAGATGAGCCTGCATCATCTCCTCTTGTCGTTTCATCATCTGCTCTTGCATAGAATTCATCATCACTTGCATCTCGTCCCGAGTTATGTAGACGGATGCATGACCCTCTCCAGCTCCAGAAGACGCCGCTTGACTTCCTTCCTGATTGCTCCTTTCCACTGCTTGCTTCTTCGTTGGTGGTCTTGCCATTACTTTCTAAGATCCAAGTTCCTAGCTCCAAAATTCCTGAGTGTTTCAATTTCTCAGTGGAAGCACCAAAGTGTTAGCGCCAAAATTGGTCACTAACACCCAAATCCAGATGAAAGCACCAAATACCAATCACAGCTCAGAGATAGAATATATGTAGAGAGTAATAATGTGAAGAACAGTTAAAACTGAAATGAAAGCAGTAAAGAACAACAGATTTTATAGTGGTTCGGCTAACTCCGGCCTACGTCCACTCCAGAAGTTTGCTTTTTATTGCTGTAATAATCGATTACAGTTACAAAATGGCAGAGTTGCCTTAGCCTTAGAAAAGAGAAAGTGAGAGAGCAGAAAGAAGATCCCCTTTTACTGTGCCCCTGCCTCTCTATTTATAGGCAAAGATGGGTTGGACTTCCCTGGTGGGCCTGGTAGCCGAGTACCTCAGCCCAAATGGAGTGATCTCCATATGCCGAACCATAGATGCCGAACGCTGAATGCCGAACAAGGCGTGAATGCCGAACGATCTCCTCATGCCGAACGTTGGGAGGTGCGAGGTACAGAGGTATCGAGGTGCGAGGTACCGAGGTATGGAGGTGCGAGGTACCGAAGTATGGAGGTGCGAGGTACCAAGATATGGAGGTGCAAGGTATGGAGGTGCGAGGTGCAATGCCGAGCGAGGTGAGGTATGCCGAACGACCCATCCAATGCCGAACGCTCCTTGATGCCGAACGATCCATCCAATGCCGAACGTCTCCAGATGCCGAACGATATTTATACCGAGCACTCCATCCAATGCCGAACAACGATCTCTCTATGCCGAACGCTCGTCCAGTGCCGAACGTTCCTCTATGCCGAACGATCCTTCTAATACCGAGCACTCGTTCAGTGCCGAACGATCCCTCTAATGCCGAGCGCTTCCAAATGCCGAGCGCTCCTGGATGTCGAGCGCTACTGAATGCCGAGTGCTCCTGGAATGCCGAACGATCCCTCTATGTCGAACGACGATCTCTCTATGCCGAACAACCTCCAACGCCGAACCATCCCAATGCCGAGCGACATCTGCCAAACTGCCTAGGCCGAGCCATGTAATTTCTCCATTCCTTTTCCCAACGACACATTCAAATGAACTTCATCATTTTAAACCGAGCTCATCATACTTTAGTCTCGATAGTTGTGAAGTTGTTTAAGTTAAATCCGTCTGTCCGCGGCCTTGCCAAAAGGCGGGTTAACAAGGTCCAAAATCGTGAAGAAATAGCCGGTTTGGATCGGATTTGCAAAACAAAAATCAAAGGTGAGTTAATCTCACTCAAATTGGATTACTAGTTAATTTAAAATTAAATTATTGGATTGATTGCTTGAATTGATAATTTATTATCAGTCTGGATGTGATATTATATATAGTAGTATATATATATATTGGAGTGATTGATATTTCCGCATTATATAGCGGACGAGACCCTATGCGCCCCGCATAACAGCGGATGACCCTTTATACCATGATATCCTCCTCGAAGTGGGATTGGTATTTTTATATTATGCTAACATCCATGGATGCAGGGAAACATGTTGGAGGGATCAAACTGGATTCCTAAAAAATATTGAATTTTTTTTTCATATTCAGTTATGTGATTTATTTGATAATCTGTGATAGATTATATTTAAAATTGAAAGTATTGAATGATATGGTTTGCTGGATATATTTTGATATTTTAAGATGTCAAAAATAATAAAGATTGGATTTTTGAAGAAATTAAAAAGAGAATTTTAAGCAAAATAATTATAGTGAATTTGGATAATTGAAGGAATGAATTTGGAAAAGAAATAAAAGTTTAATTTTAAAATCCTATTAAATAAATTCCGAGTATGGAAAGAGGGATTTTTGAATAAATGGAAATAAAGGAGTTTGTGGACTTAAGCGATATTGTTTAAAAATAAAAGGGTTTATTTTTAAATTCAAGATTTAAAATGAGTTGGAGAAAATAAAGGGAGAATTTTGAAATAAAGTATGAAATTGATATTTCAAATTTAAATGAGATTTTAAATCGTAATAAAGGACTGAATATGGAATTAATGGGTTTTGGAATAGATTTGGGAAAGTAAAGGAATTTATTTTAAAATGGAGTAAATTTTGAAAATCGATTTGGAAATCGATTAAGTGTTTTGAAACTGTGATTAAAGGAGAATGAGGCTATGGAATTTATAAACTGGTTTATAAATAAAGTGAATATTTGTCTATGGATAATTTGGATTTATAAATTCACGGTGAGAATTTATAAGGGAAAGGGTAATTCGTTTTTGAAAATAAATAGTGGTTTTATTTTTTAAGTGGGGAAAAGAAAATTTACGGAGTTTGGAACGTAAATTAAACTAGAGATAAATCGAGAAGGATTTATAAATGATTAAATGTGTTTTATTGGAGTGGAAATAGTATTTTCCTGAAAGCTAAGTATATTTTCAAAGGAATATTTTTAAGTATAAAGTAAAAATGTTTTAAAAGGATGTTTTAGGAAAATTTATTATTTAATCGTTTTAAAATTGTTAAAGTAAGTATTTATTTAAGATAATCATAGTAGTTATGTATTTTTAAAAGGTTAAATTAGTATTATAATTTAATGGATAATTATTTAATATTTATACTTTATATAAAGGTTTTATTTTAAAAGTAGATTTTGGCAAAAGTTTAACTTGGAAAATTATTACAGAATTTCATAACTATATATTTTGAATAAGGTGATTTAAGTAGCTTCATTTTAAATGTTTTAAGTGTATAATTTTGGATAGAGTGATATAATTTATTAAAAATCTAAATTAAATAAGACTTGATGTGTTTCAGTAAAAATAAAATATTTGGATGAATGATTATTTATTTGGTAGTTAAATAACCAACTATCAAATCTGGACCCGAATATAACTTTGGAAATATCTAGAGGAAACTCAGGAATTGTATGGTACAGTTACCGTTCGAGGTGCTATACTGTACGTATAAACTCGTTCGTTCTTTTAGGACGTTTATAAGGAAATCCATCCACTAACGGTTAGGAGGCGATCTCCGATCTTATTCTCGTCTGTTTATTTTCTAAAGAACCGGGGTTGAGTTTACCGGGAAATAGCGAACGTTGTTTCGAAGAGACCGGGATTAGATTTGTGATCCGAAAACCAGTTCGATCCAATGAATACGTTTTCGAGAGGAATACAAGAGCTTTGGAGTCGAAGATGGAGCAGTGAAGTGCAAGGGCTAATCGCTATTAATCCTGAGGATGATTCCAAAATGGATGTAGTAGGAGTAGTGCCTTCGGTTCCGTTCGGACTGGGAACAGACTTGTATGGATGAATGCTATCAGTACATTGTCATTGGAGGACAATGAGAATTCTAAGTGAATATTCCTAAAAACAAGGTAACGCTTAGCCTCGAGCCTCATCAACCGGGAATGACTGAAAATCAGGGGTTATGCAGCAAGGCTAAGTGGGTAGCTTCCAATTAGGGTAAGATTTCCCCTGTCTAGAGTCCCTTTATTTCGGCTATGTGGCGGTTGCTGATCCCAACCGTGGGGTGATCTTATTTGGGCTATCTAGTAAGGGGTAGTCCGGCCTTGTGTTGCAAGGGATCGGGAGTGGTCCTCGGTATACTGATCTAGACCAAGTACCGTGACAGGTGGTACCCCAGTGCCTAGTCATTCAGTTAGAAATCCATTCTCCCTACGTGCCTTTACGGTTTTGGTTGTAGGGCCTAGTATGCTGGAATTTAATTAATGTAACAATTTCAGCTATTTGAATAAGTATTTGTACTTAGACACTTTTATAATATTAGAGGATTTTGATAAGAAATGTTTTGGTTATCGTAAGGTAAAAACCCGACATATTTATTTGTGGCGTGGTCTTACGAGATACCTTTGATTTCAAAGGATTTTGAAACTTTAATAATTCAATTGAGTGTGTTTTCTCACGCTGGTTTTCTAGGATGACTCGGGTGTTATTTTATTATAATGCTCGGGTCAGACTGAGTATTACAGATATAGGATAAGATGCTATGGAGCTCAGGAGACGAGTTGGGTGACGAGACATATCACACGTACCTGATGTGAATTCCGTTGTGCAGTGTTAGCTCTATAGTCAGCTTTGGTAAGGACAAGTTTTATAACTGTCAGTGCTGTGTTATTGATTGTGTTGTACTCTAATGCTATAATGTATAAAAACAGTTATAGTTATCTTTTGTATAAAGATCTATTGTTATGTATTATATATTATTCCACTGCGATTGTGAGATTCTGATGTTGTTTTCTATTTTCTTCTTCTACCTCTTTCTTCTTTCCTGTAACGACCCGCTATTTTGGACCATTCAAATCGAAAATAAATACACACATGTCGGACTTGAATAATTCAAAATATCATATTGTTATTTAAATTTGGCAAACTCATCATATACAGTAAATAAATCAATCACAGAATCACAGACATAGAGTAATACAATAATACGCATCGGAATAGATAAAATAGTAGTTCATGAAGCTATTATATAAACATCAGAGTTAGAAATAAAATACAACAGAATATCTCAAATGCAGTGAAGTCTCCAGTACAACAGATGACTACTCTGAACAAATCAACTAGAAGAGCTGAAAGCTGAGGCGATAGTTGGATCTCCAAAGGAAGATCCAAACTCCAAGGGTGAGTCTCAAATGCTATTTCACTCGGTCTGACCCAAGCGTAAAGAAAAACACAAAACACTCGAGTCAGGATTAACATTCTTATATCAATAAATCCAAGTCAAGTGAAATATCAACTGAAATACAAGTAACTTAAAGGATGTTTGGGATAACCATCCTCTAAGGATCTTCGGAACTAACTACAAGGTGGAAATATACACTATAACACCGTGGTCATTCCAAATTAATTTATCCTTCAAAACCAAAATATCATTTCATTTCAAATATATCTATTTTCCAAAATAGTATATATATAGGTTAAATAATTTAAAAGTAAAGTATTTAAAATTTCCTCAAGTCTCACAAATCAATTCACATACACCCAAATTCCAAATTCAAATTTATTCAAAGCTCAATTCATCAATTCAATTCAGTTTTAAATATACCATTTAAATTTTCAATATATTTCAAAGCTTTAATACTCAATATTTTCAAAGTTAAATTTAACAGTTTAATATAGCTCTTGATTTAACTTTATTATTATTTAATCAGGGAATATTCACTTCATAAATTCAATATCAACTAACTAGCCTTAAATTTCATTTTACCAAATATTTCCTTAAATTTATTTAAACAAGAAATATTCATTAAATTATTTTAAATCAAACCCAAGTTATAAATCATATCTTAAATCTCAATTTCAATAAGTTTCAAATCGGTTTAATTAAATAAAATTCTTTAATGAATGCAATTTCAACTAAATTCAAATTATCTTCCCAACCTTAACTTATTCAAATTATTACTGAAATCTATTTTGAAACATAACTTTAAATACTTAACCATATTATATGTATTAAATAAATCTTAATTAAATTAAACATTATTATTAAATCTATATATATATATCATTACCATTTATATATACTAATTTAAGAATCAACATTTATTAAAACCATATATTTCTTCCCAAATCCATAGAATTTATTTTCAAAATATATATATATATATATATGGACCAACGGTGTCTGTATATATATATCCATCATATGGTTAAGTGATACAGATATTTATCATTTCAATCCGAAATTTAAATATATACGGGTAGATATCATTTCAACCTGTAATCCCAATTTCAATTCAAATGAAAATCGCTTGGGTTTATCATTTCAACCCATAACGATTTTCTCCTATTCTAAAGTCCGTTTGAGTATGTATCATTTCAACCCATAGTGAATTCTATACTAACAGGGAACATGCAGAGTGATAACAGATAATATAAAATACAACAACAAGCATATATCATAAATAACAATAAAATATAAACAACAGGATATGGTGTCATATCCCACAGGTGAACAGTTACAGATAATAGCATATATAACAATTTAAATAACTACAGCAGCATATTTCAATTGTCGTTTCCATTGAAATCAAATTTAATAAATATAAGAACGTAAATCGTGAGTGATTGCTCACCTTTCGAGGCTAGAGAAGATAGACAACACAACAAGCTACGAATTTCAAAGCAACGCTAGATTGGCACGAATTCAACAAAGCTGAGAGATAAGAATTTTGGTGAAAACGAATTAGAACCATCTTGATATGACAGAAAATGATGTATATAATTTTATTATTTATTATTAAAAATCAATTTAATCATATATCTCAAATTAAAATTTAATTCAACACTTCGAACAAAGTCTCCATATATTTATATCTTTTAAAACCAATTAATGTATACTCATATAGACATTTGCGAACAAAATTTTATATTATATATACACACATATATATATAAAGTTATATAAACTTAAATAGAAAATATACAACGCGATTGTATTACAAGTTTCCAATAATATATATTTTCCGTTTTAAAATATTAGGAATACTACAAACCATAATATATTATAACTAACATATAACTTAAAATATAATTAACAAATATATATATACAAACGTATATAAGGTATAAATATATACATATGTATACTCAGTGACCCTATGTGATGCAGCACAAGATAAGATAATCGATTTACCTTAAGTCGCGACCCTTAATTCGCGCGTCCCCAGGTCGCGAGGCGAAGAAACCCAAATCGTGAAGCCCTAGATTGCTCCAACAGCCTATGTCGCGATTCCTTTAGGTCGCTCTGCCAGTAAGTAGTGAAGCTACAGTAGGTCGCAAGATCTTTAATGTCGTGAATGACATATTCGCTCCTCCTTAAATCGCGAACGACCTAAAATCGCGAAGCTCCATCTTTTCTCCGACCTGTCGTAAGTCGCGAACTCCTGCCTATGTCGCGGATTCCTTAAGTCGAACGAAGTCGTAAGTTACTCCAGCAGCCTTATGTCGCGATCGAACATCTTCCTTAGGTCGCGAATTTCTCTTAGGTCGCTGCCCTATCTCCAGTTGAGTCGTGAGAATATAAGTCGCGAACGACCTACTTTAAGTCGAAGATTCCTTAGGTCGCTGGAAGCTTAAGTCGCTGAAGTTGCTTATATCGCTGCTGAAGTTGCCTAGATCGCTGACAGCCTTGTTTAGGTCGTTACTTGTTTAGGTCGAACTGTTGTTAAGTCGCTTTGTTTTGTAAGTCATTTGTTTGTATTTTTTTTGTTAAGTCATGTAATGTTGTAACTTTCTTATGTTGTGTATATCTGTTTGTAAGTCGTTTGTGTTGTAAACCCTATAAATAGGGATGTGATGTCATTGTAAAAGGTTGTTGAATTTGAAATAAAATTTGGTTTGTGCTTCTTGCCTCCATTAAAATTGGTAGTTGAGTGTTATCTCCTATCTCCACCTTCGGCATTCGAGTGCGCTCGAATCAACGATTGTTGAAGCCAATTCATGGAATCAAGTGCGCTTGATCAACGTTCGAAGAATTGTAGATCTTCTCTCACGGCATCGTGCGCGATCAACGCGTCGAAGATAGCTAAAGTCCGGTATCTTCGTGATCAACGGATTTGTGCGTTTGGTATCATTAATTTATCGATTCATATTGCTTCATCTAATCGTTTCATCGATTAGTTGGACACGAAATCTTCATTTCGTTGTCATCCGTTATTTCCGCTGAGTCATTTGGTATCAAATCTAGACTTAGCCAATCATAGCTAAGCCGAGCCTTGGAGCCAATTCTTATTGAAGTGTTTGAGCCGTGCATCATTTTGTAATTCAAGGCCGAAAGTTTGAAGTTAAAGTGTGAAGTTCAATTTGAAGTTTTGGAGTTCGAATTAAGTTGTTTGTTTATTTGGGGTGTTCGTGAGATTTCAAACAAGTGGGGGAGTTTGATTCGAAATTTTTGGATCAAAGAGAAGTTTGTGCTTAGATCTGTTGAAGATTTGATCATGCCTCCGAGATATGTTAACCATCATCATAGTGTTGCAGATTTGTATGGGAGTGAAGATCCTGAACAGATGGAACAACGTATCGATGAAAGGTTCAATAAGGGTTTCGAGACAATGGAGAGAATGAAGTCCGACATGAATCAAAATCAAAGGAGAGTGTCGCCAGGTTATGATAGAGAAAGAAGAGAATCGTCTTTGACGATAAATCGAGATCGTGGCGTTCGAGATAATCATAATTATCGGAATGAAGAAAGAAGAGCTTATCATGGTTACGAGCATGAGCCATATGGTGATTATGAAAGAAGAAGTAGAGAGGACATGCATGGTCATAGAAGAATCAATGATCAGAATCGACATCGAAGCTCATCTGATTTTGAAGAAGATAATTATGGTAATAGTGTTCACTTTCGATATCCAGGTCAAGGGCAAAATCGATATAGGAATATTGAAGGGGATGGGCATACAAGGAAATCAAGGAAGGATACGGAAATTCCAGAATTCCGAGGTGGTCTACAAGCAGAGGAATTCTTGGATTGGTTATCAAAGGTTGAAAATATTCTTGAACTCAACAACGTACCTGAAGATCATCAAGTTAAGTTAGTTGCTACAAGACTGGGAGGAAGAGCTATGGATTGGTGGCAACAAACTAAATCAACCAGAAAGAGAATGGGGAAATCCAAAGTTGTCACGTGGGATAAGATGAAAAGGATGATGAAGGCAAATTTCTTACCCTGCAATTATCAAACTCGTGTGAACCAACAGTTGCAGAAGTTGAGACAAGGGAGTCAAGGAAAGGGTGTGGTTACAAACTCCAACAATCAGAATAAAGGCGTTGATTGCAGTATAAATGTTTCTAAGAGAGTCAACAAACCAGTTAGACATGAAATCACAAAGACAAATGTTGATGACCGAATTAAGCGCTATCATTATCAGGAATCTGGCCATAGAAATATTGAATATACGGAGCCCAAGATGAAAGCATCAGTTGTCGAAGAATGTGAAAACGAGGATGTGGATGATTCTACCGAAAGCGAACCAGAAAAGGAAAAGGAACCGACTAGTCCGTTATCTGTCAGTGAGAGTGTTGAAGAAGCAGAAGGTAGTGTTGAAGCGTTGGTTAGGTATGAGGCAAGTGAAGAGCTTAAAACTCCTGAGGAGGTTAAACCAATGTTAGAAGAGTTTGAGGAGGTCGGTCCTACAGAATCGTTCGAAGAATTACCACCGAAAATTAACAACGATGAAGGAGTTTTGTCAGGAGATGAAGGATGTAACTTGTTGAGGAGGACTACTGAATTTGACTTTTATCAACCGCCGAAATTTGATGATGATGAAGAAATTGAGTCAAAGAATGTGGATGTAGAAGTTGAATATTCTTCACCGCCGAAGGTTGATGTCGATAGCATGGAAGAAGAAATTGTGTTCGGAGTTGAGGAAAATTACTTGATGATGGAGGATTCTTGTTTAACACCTGCGCTTATGGACGAGAGGCCGTTAAGTGTTAATTCCATAATCTCCGTGAAGCCCGAACAAAGTGAAAGTGAAACAGAAGAGAAGGCGGAATCAGAGAGTTTATTGTCTTTGAAAGAGCTCGTCAATAAAATGAAAGATAGTGATGAATTATCAATGTTGATTGAATCTGGAGAAAGTTCTGACTTTGAGAATTCCGAAGAGATTGAAATATTTGAGGAGTGTGAAGATGAGATTTCTGAGGAACTGCTTGAAGGGACTAATCTTTTATTTTTGGAAGAGTCTGTGAAAATTAGAAATGAATTGCTTGTGTTGACCGAGCAAGGAACGAGTAAAGATCTTGAGGTTTTCGAGGAAGTTGGGTCAGAATTCAATGAGTCTGAAGTCGAATATCCTGAGGAACTACCCGAAGAGTTACCACCACTACAGGACATTCAACCTCACACTGAACTGGTACTAGATACTATTCTACTATAGGGATCGTATGATCTTCAGAATCTGAAAGAACAAGAAGAGTTGAAAAGACAGGATAAAGAGAATGATTGTCAGTTGGAATTGCCTGATCATATCCGCATTGCTAACGTCATCAACGTTAGTTGCGTGGAATCGTTTCATGAGAATAAACATGTTGAAGGAGGAGTGAGAGGGAATTCATTTCAGTCAGGGAAAATTGATGCAACACATCAAGGGAATATTATAAATGATGACACACCTGAACGAGATCGGGAAAGACGAGAATCTGAGCATGAGTCCTCACACTTTTTCGGTCGTGATTTCCTAAGTCATTCCGTGATTTTAAACTTCCTTATATCGTCTCACATTTTCGACACGTTTTGGTTCTATATCACATCTTCCTATTGGCACAAGCAATATGGTATACGACACTATTCTTATGAAGTTCTGTGCTACATGAATTGGATCTGGCACCTAGTGCTTAGTTCATTCCACACTCTTTCATTTGTCATTTCCCTCAGATCACTTCCTTATGCCGCCTGCCTAATGCCACGTCTGTTTTACGCAATGCATTCCTTATGTCGAGCAACATCTTTAAAGTATCAAGACAAAATCAATCTTAAGAGTGGTTATCACCAGAGCCGCATCAGACCAGATAATGAATGGAAGACAACGTCTCGAAGAAGGAAAAAGTGTGAATTCGGGACGAATTCTTTTCAACCAGGGAAGGACGATGCAGCGCAAGATAAGATAATCGATTTACCTTAAGTCGCGACCCTTAATTCGCGTGTCCCCAGGTCGCGAGGCGAAGAAACCCAAATCGCGAAGCCCTAGATTACTCCAATAGCCTATGTCGCGATTCCTTTAGGTTGCTCTGCCAGTAAGTAGTGAAGCTACAGTAGGTCGCAAGATCTTTAATGTCGCGAACGACATATTCGCTCCTCCTTAAATCGCGAACGACCTAAAATCGCGAAGCTCCATCTTTTCTCCGACCTGTCGTAAGTCGCGAACTCCTGCCTATGTCGCGGATTCCTTAAGTCGAACGAAGTCGTAAGTTACTCCAGTAGCCTTATGTCGCGATCGAACATCTTCCTTAGGTCGTGAATTTCTCTTAGGTCGCTGCCCTATCTCCAGTTGAGTCGCGAGAAGATAAGTCGCGAACGACCTACTTTAAGTCGAAGATTCCTTAGGTCGTTGGAAGCTTAAGTCGCTGAAGTTGCTTATATCACTACTGAAGTTGCCTAGATCGCTGACAGCCTTGTTTAGGTCGTTACTTGTTTAGGTCGAACTGTTGTTAAGTCGCTTTGTTTCGTAAGTCATTTGTTTGTATTTTTTTTTGTTAAGTCGTGTACTGTTGTAACTTTCTTATGTCGTATATATCTGTTTGTAAGTCGTTTGTGTTGTGTTGTAAACCCTATAAATAGGGATGTGATGTCATTGTAAAAGGTTGTTGAATTTGAAATAAAATTTGGTTTGTGCTTATTGCCTCCATTAAAATTGGTAGTTGAGTGTTATCTCCTATCTCCACCTTCGGCATTCGAGTGCGCTCGAATCAACGATTGTTGAAGCCAATTCATAGAATCAAGTGCGCTTGATCAACGTTCGAAGAATTGTAGATCTTCTCTCACGGCATCGTGCGCGATCAACGTGTCGAAGATAGCTAAAGTCCGGTATCTTCGTGATCAACGGATTTGTGCGTTTGGTATCATTAATTCATCGATTCATATTGCTTCATCTAATCGTTTCATCGATTAGTTGGACACGAAATCTTCATTTCGTTGTCATCCGTTATTTCCGCTACGTCACTATGTCACCCAACAGGTAAAATCCAAACTAATATAACTTAATTTTTTTAAAAAAAAACTTATAAACTCTGTCTATATCATACTTAAACAAAATCAATATATATTACTGTAAATATATAAACAGTATAACATACATTCATTGTTGAACCAGATTTTCCAATTTCTATAATATATAAAAATAGATCATATAATTGTTTATATAAAATCAGTATTTACGTAATTATAATATCAATAAACCCATGCTTTATCTGTACAAATCCACTTATATTCTTATACAACATATAAAATTTATATATGTGTACCTTATACCCTATAACACTTATATATTTTAAAACAAAACAGAGAAAATAGTGTGTAATATATACATATTTTCTTTCATAAACATACAGCAACGTATATATATAAGCATATAAACTAACGTACACAGTATATATTATAATATACCATAGGTATAAAAAAAATATACTTACGCAAAAGAAGGAGTACACGGTCTAAGTGGCTACGGAGGAGCACGAGGGGTGGAAGATCAGGGAGGAGCTGCGGAGTGATGGTTTTGAGAAGCTAACAAAGGGGGGAAAAACAGAAGAAACAGAGAAGAGAAGTAAAGGCCACAGAGAAATATAAGGGAGGAGCTCAATATTTAAAAGCTGGAATAAGAAACGTAAAATTGAATGAGCGAAATGAATGCAAAAAGTATATAAGTTTGATATTCGAATGACGGTCATAAAAGTGGAAATTTGGGTATAGGTAACGGCTGGCTACAATCAAATATTCATGTTTTGATAGATTGCTTTCCTTTGAGCAATAAAGACAGGGAGAGAAAGAATAGATAAAGGCAACAAATCTATCAATCAAAGAAAATGGAAAAGTTTGAACTTGTACGTAAATAAATAGATAGAGAACGATGTAGGTGAGTTGGCTGCTCTGGGTAAAATGCTTAATAATTTTTATGAACCAAATAGGCATGAACAGACTATAACATACAATTAACTAATTGATTATTTGTAACCGTGCAAGCAAGAAATGAGATAATAATTAAAGGTTTTTTTTTCTTTTTTTTTTTGATTGCCGAAGGAAAGAAGGAAAGGCAGACCACTAGGCTGAGAATCATACCATAATTACCCTAGTGAACAGAGGAAAGAAATTTAAAACAAAAATATAGATAAAGGTTGAGTGAATGGAAACGGTCACCTGCTTGAATCATGTGAAATAATTAAAGCAAATGAAGTGGCTACAGGAAAGGAATGATTTCTTCCTATTTTTGAATTAATGTTTATGTAGCCAAATTTTAAGCAAAAAGGAAACGTACAACAAATGATAAATTGAAATGACCGTTGATTCAGCAACGTTATAAAGCAATTTATTATATTGCATGGGCTGCACGGTGAAGATTTGGAAGAGACGTGTTTCACAATGCAACCGTTTTTAAGAAATAAATATATTACTTTAAAACAGAAGAACTGACCAAAAATGAACGTAAACGTATACAATTTATATGTTTTGATATTAAAAATAATTATAGGATGGCAACAGTCACCCTAAGATTTAGTTGAGAAATTAATGCAATAAATCGCTGATTGGACAACACGTTCCATATTTGAAACGTAAAGGAAAAAGATAAGTATGGAATGGAAGGATACGTTATAAAGGCAAAATGAACCGTTTGAAAAAAAAATGATGGCAAATAAAACAGCTGTGCCTTGAATTTCCCAAAATAAATTATTAGAGCAATTGATGGGTTGATTGGATAGTGTGTTTCAAAACTTCAAGGAAATGAGTAATATATTTGAAAATACTAACATAACCTATATATACATACCTACTAGAACTCACATAAAAATAAATGGACCCTATACCCAAACTAAACTTTCCGTGTATATATGTATATTATGACCAAATTTTTCTTTGAATCAAAAATCCATACTTGCTTTCAAAACTAAATTTCAAAACCACCATTTGATGTATAAACAGAACATAATATTTTTCCTTTTTTTCTTCTTTTTATTAACAATAAATCAAACATTATTTAATAATTTCACATAACTCAACATATCCATTAGTTACCAATTTTAGTTCATTTGTTAGAGGTTAACTTATTTGAATTACAACAATACAATTAAACTATTGTTTCCTCTTAAATTTTATTCAATAGATCAATATTTACAATTAACAATAATTATTAAATTCTTTTTTTTTAAATGCAAGTGCTGATTTTTAACAGCTAAGATATGAAATAAAAGAGTGCGTACAATAGGTGCAATAACTAAAACGAACGTACGCCCAAATTAATTAACCAGTAACGTAATCTAAATTTATACGTTTTCTTATTTATTGACTACTTATATTTAATTATACGTAATCCAAACATTAAATTTTTTATTTCAAAATATTAATAATTAAAATTTCTCTAAAATTCAATTAAATACGTTATTAAAAACCGTTTAAAATTTATGGGTTGTTACACTCTCCCCCACTCAAATCTTTTCGTCCTCGAAAAGGAACGAGGTACGGAAAACACAGAAAAAAATAATAGAATGAAATAGGACTAAGGCAAGATTACAAGAAGATTAAAATTATACCTGATAACTGTTGCTATAGGTAAGTTTATCAAGGTGGAAAGTAGGAATGGCTAGAAGAGAAAATAGGTTGAAAGACAAGGATGAACCATTATTTTAAAATTATATAAATTTCAATTATTTAGAAAGGTAAAATAAATGATCAAAATATCCTTTATATGATACTTTATCAAAATACTTTTATAACTCGATGTCTTAACAAGTTTATCCTTGTTCCTGTAGACTCGGGCAGTGCGTTGATCAGGCGCAAAGCTAGAATTCTCCAGGTACTTAGTAGACCTGTTTCAACACCCAGTGAAAATACTGGAAAACTTTTAAAAACAGATATGGAACGTACAATCCAAACAAAAAAAAACAAACAAATCATGGATCGCAGATACACAATGGTTACGCCTGGGTCCCCCAGGAAACATCCGTACCTTTTAAGCATTCACTGCTGTCACATACCGAAATTTTCGACTTTCGAAAATTCGACATCGATACTCACTTTATCGACTGCCGAGAAATCGAGTGCCGGAAACTCCAATAGTGAGGGTTTTAGAAAGAAGAAATAGGTAGAAGAAGAAGAAAAGAAGAAAAGAGAAAGAAGAAACAACAGAGAACAAGAGCAGAACAGAAAACAATATCAGAATCTTACACATCGCAGCGGAACAATATATATAATAGATAAATCAGTAATCTTTAAAACAAAGAACTATATCATTTTATACATACATCAATCATAAGAGTCAATATACAACAATGGACAGTTATATAACTTGTCCTCATACAGAATACACAGCGGAATAAATACTATCAGATACAAATACTACGTCTCGCCATCCAGCTTATCTCCAAAGCTCCAGAATATCCAGAATATCCTGATAACATAACTCTAGGCTGCCCGTGTGGAAATTGGTGGGCACCCAGAGTTTAGAAGGGAACAATAAACTCCGAGTCAGTCATGGTGACTGGTGTGAGATCGTAAAACAGTTATTTTATCTTTAAAATAAACAACAGAAAATTTTTAAAGTAAATTCGCAATGCTTTTGGAAAATGAAACTACCATAAGACCTCCCACCACACACACAATGCAAACGCAGACTTGGAGGAGATTTCTTCTTATGATAGTCAAAGATGCTTACTACGCAAAATCAAATCATTTTGGATATTATTATTAGTGCATAGTGGAAAACATTTCGAAAGTAGAATATTAATCTTAGCCAGCATAGGTACCATTATATTATGCCTGCTATAGCTGCCTCCTGAGGAGACAGGTTATACAATTGAAATCGTAAAGGCTCGTATTGTTTCTTTGGATTTCCAACAAATGGTCAGGCTAAGGAACTTCCTATCCACGATGGGTACGTTCCTGGAATAGACGACCAGAGAACCTAACCGGATCTCTGCCAACACAAGGCCGGGTTACCTCTGCAAAAATAGGTAACTACTGACACGCGTATGCCATCCCTCGATCGTCACCGATCTTCCCGAGGATCCCCGATTCGCAACAACCACAAAGAAATAAATTTTGCAGCAACCACAGAGGTTAAGTATCTGGGCTCCATACCATGATACCACCTTTATCCAGAAGGAATGACATACACTAAGGGGCGCTACTCCCTAGAACCTTGCCGCATCCTTCCTGTTTCGACCATTTCCGGGGTGTGAGGCTCGACGAAGTCTTGTCCACAAAGCTACGCTTTCTCAAAAAGCCCTGCTTCGGGTCAAACAAAATGATCAACCTATGATCACAAAGATATAAGATCAAACAAATGATCATATCACAAATGATCAAACACTGATCATTTCACAGCAACACTCAGTATGCCACGTTACCAAATTGGGAGTATATCGCTGATAAATTTCAACTACATAACCTCTGAGCTCGTACGTCTCAGAGAAGGGTGTTAAGCTAAGAGAATAAATTCTCTGCCACCAACAGAAATGTATTTGAAAGAAATCAGCTTTATATCTCAAATTGTAACGTCAGACACACAATCCATACAAGTCTGTTCCGGGATCGAACAGAACCGAAGGCACTTCTCACGAAGCCCTTGCATTTCCGGATAATTTCTAATCACGTCCGGACTTCCCGTCACTAAGGGTGATAAAACCTCTAAATCGAAGATCAGTCGATGTAGAGTAACTCGACGGTAATCCTTCCGTTTTCAAAAATATCCGGTCTTCAACACCGGTCTTCGAATGCAATTCATAACGACGTATCACATATTCGGAATGGGTTATACGACCCCATGGTCCTTTCCCGGCTAACCCGAATAGTGAGCGTTTATTAAAAAACAAGTGTGGCATTCAAATTCATCCAATCACAACAAATACCATTCAAGGTAATTATTGATAGTCGGTTATTTAACTATCAATAAAGATGCGCAACATCATCAGATTCCAAATAATTTTCCAAATTATTCTTATCTTCCAAAATATCTTTTACTAGATATATAATTTCCACACTTCAAAAATAAATCAATATTCATTTTCGATTTATCTTTAAGAAGATAAAATCTCAAAACGTTTCATTTCATATTGGAAAAGCATTTCCCTACTTATTTAATAATAAGTATTTCACAAATCATTTATTTTCAACACTTGGAAAATATTCGATATACTTAAATCAAATTAAGTATATATCTCATTCTTTTAAGGAAAATATTCTTTTAACACATTTATTTGGGTCAAAACGAATGTTACGTAAAACATCGTTACGACGACCCAAAATCACTAGTATAGGGATTCGAATTTTAAGATAGATATATAAATCCCAATACTATATAAAACATTTCCTTTCGGAAATCATTTACTATAACAACAGTGTTATAGTCCACCATTTCCTTATTTTTTCTCGAAAACGTCTATTTCAACAATAAATGTTGAAATCTATGTATTCGATACTTAACACGTTTTAAAACAGTTACTTCATTTTTATAATATCGCTTTCCCAAAACCATATCCATTCTACTTCAAAAATATATTCACTGTCCAAAATCGTGAATATACTTCACTTAACCAAATTTCAAACTTTACTACACATTTATTTCAAATAAAAATTTGCTATCCAAAAACGTGAATATATCTTCTTTAAATAATCTTCTATATTTAATTTATCAATTTCAATTGATTTCGAATTTATAAAACAATGTTTATAAATTCTGTTTTTCTCTTATAACAACTTGCTTTATAAACTCTCTTAGATAACCTTCCATAATTCATTTATCAAAAATTGAGTGATTTTAGATTTATAAAAAATTTTTTATAAATTTCTTTTACGCTTTATAACAATTTCAGCTTCAAAAATCATTTTATCAGCAAGTTCTATTTATATTCCATCTAAGGGCAAAAAAATCAAATTTATAAGTAGATTTTCTTATAAATCTTTTATTCCACAATTTCATTCACATTTTATAACTTCATAATTTATCAATCTATAAATTTCATATCTTCACATTTTATAATTATAAAATTTCATATCTTCACATTTTATAATTATAAATTTTTAGGCGTTTATTTATTTGAAAATAAATCAACTCACAAATTAAATAAAACGTCTATTCCAACAAATCACTTTAAAAAAACCCTTTTAAAGTAAAAGATGTTATTTTTAAACTTCAAAACTGAATCCGATGATGCAACGCATCAATTAGTCCATCACAACATCAAACATCATATATCACCATATGATGACAGAATATATATCAACATCTATAAATAAATAAATACAGTTGAGGAATCCAGTTGGATCCCTCCAACCTGTTTCCCTGCATCCAAAGACGTTAGCACAATACCATTCCACTTCGAGGTGGAATATCGCGGTATATGGGTTTTTATAAAAATCCGCTTACTAACGGCGCAATAGGGTCTCATCCGCTATACGAGGCGGGAAATCAATCAATCCAATATATACATATGCCAATATGTATATATTGCTATATATATATATAGATATATATCCTACTATATCTAATATCACATCCAATAGCAATCAAATCAATCAATAAATAACTGAAAATTCCACTTTCATTTTTGAGTGAGAAAAATCTCACCTTTGCTTTTATTTTGCCATCCAATTTCCATCTTGACTCGATTTCTTGATTGTAAACCTTATATAAATAATTATACGAATTCATTAATATTTGAACAGACGAACAAATATTTTCCCATTTTAAACAGATTTAGTTAACAAATTATTAGACCATTTCATTAACTAACAATTTTTCTTCAAATTAATATCTTTAAATCAATTTTCTTTTAATAAAATTTGTTAAACTAAAATTTACTCTAAAATCCTAACGAAAGATTTTCTATTTCTCTTTTATAACAACTTTAATAATTTCAAACTCTTATAAAATTGTCTCTGTTTGACATAGACATATCATACTCGATTTTAAATTCAGATGAGCCAATAGTATATCTGATAGATAAAAAAAATGATCTCACATTAAATTAAAAGTTTTAAATCCATACACCTTAAACTAAGATGTCTAAAATTAAATTACCTTACTGTATTTTTTTTCTTTTCCCATATATAAATTTAAATTAAAACAGAGGTGTTCTTCTTTTTCTTACTGTATAAAAAAATAAGAGAAAGATACCTCATGCTATAGACTCGCGACCCCTCACCGAAGTTGCTGCCGTGAAATGCCAGTGTCGCGCCCGCCTGCTCGCATTTGTCGCCACACGAATGGTCGACCCCACAGTAATCGCCGAACCCATCCATCAATCGATCGCTCGAAATCACGAGCATCCCTAAAACTATCGAGAACCACGCGAAACCCCATATTGGCCACTCCCTCGTCATCGCATCGCTGCCGTAGTCGCGAATGTCCCCAGCCATGCTCGAACTCGAGCTCAAACCATCGCCAAACTCCGCCCCAAATCGAAGTCGATAATCCCCAAAGCCCCAGCCCTAGGCCACCGCTGCTTCATCGATAATCGCGCGACATCGCCTCCGCCGCCATCTCGCGATGTTCGAGATCGCCCCCACAACCCACAGCCACGCGAGCGCCGCGCCTACAAATGATCGCAACCTCCCCTTCGCAATCGCCTGCCCACGAACCCTCGCGTATCCACTTCTCGAGCTCGAATCCCCCACCTGCACGAATCGAAGACCACGACGGTGCTTGGAGATTTGGGATGCGAGGTGGGTTTAGGCATCGATTTGATTTTCGTATTTGAAACGTGGAGAGGGAAGAAAAAGATAAGAGGGAATTTTCGCTTTGAAACTGGCATTCGAAATGGAGATAGAAGATTTTAAGTTTCGGCCATGGATTTTAATTTCGAACGACAATTTTCTTTGTTTGCGATGTTTGTTTTTAAAAGAAGAGGGAAGGGACAGGAGATCGTGTCTTTGCAGAGGAATACGTGCTTACACGAATCCGTGATTCACTGCGTGATTAAAGGAGTGAGATAAGGGATGTTGTCCCTTGTTTAAATTTTTAAAATTTAAATTTAAATTCAATTTGTTTCGGTACAATTTTTAACGCGTTTATCTGTCGTATTCTCACCCAACAACTCCGAACGATACGAAATTTGAAATCCGGTAATAATTCAATATTACGGACCCAATGGAACTGGTTTCGTCGAATTCCGAGACTGTGCCTCGGACGGCTATTTTTAAATATCAGTTGAATGATATAAATTTCAAAACTGAACAATTTACTTCCAAATTCGATTCTGAAGCTTCTGTTACCTTCAGTATTATCAATACGAATTTTAAAAGTTTTTGAAATATTTTTCTTCAACTGTAAATTGAAGATTTAAATTCTTATTCAACTTTCAATCGATTAAATTTTAAAGTTTAATCGCAGATTTCAAAATTATATCGGGGATTCAAATTAAATCATCATTCAAATATTTAAAATTAATTAAATATTCTCAATTTAATTTGTTCAAAATTCTGGGTCGTTACAGACTTCCCTCCTTAAAAGAATTTCGTCCTCGAAATTACAAGTTAGAAAGAAAAGTCCTTAACTCGTCTACTATTTTTCACAATCCAATAGTTTTATCGAATTTATCAAACGAATCTTTCTACTAAAGATTCGTTATTAATTCAACTAACTTTCCAATTTCAATTATAAATTTTAAACAACATTGTTTACTTCAAAATTCAAATTTAAATTTAAATTCAAATTTAAACATTCAAAATTTCTCAAAAATTTTCTAACGCCCTAAATTTCCGAAAAATTTCGCCAGCGTCTCCTTTGCGCGGCTAATACGGCACGACTACAAAACGTCCCTACGGACTCTCAGATTTCAAAAAGAAAAAGAAAAAGCCAAGCGGCTAGAGAGAAATCATCTAATCTCATATTTGAAATTCAAATACGTACCTTTTCCGAGCAAATTCAAATTCATCTTTGAAATAAATTTTCCAATCCCTTTATACACCTGTATACTACTAGCCATAATATCTAGTTATAACATCCAAACCAATTTGGAAAGTCTATTACAAAATTTTCAATATAAACTGCTTATACATTTTTACTTCACTATTGAAGTTACACCTATTCCTTTTCATTAAAATTTTTTCATTTCAAATTACATTTGAATTCAATTCACAGTTTCAATTCTATTTGAATTCAGTTTATCTTCTGAATATTGAATTTATCAATTAACTTTCATTCATAACTGATTATTTTTTTAGATTAGTTTCAGTTACTAATTCATTACAAATCCAATTCTCTCTATTCAAATTTGTTTCAACATTCAGTTTGAATCTCATTCACTTCATTAAATTAGCTTCACTTACATTTATTTAACTTCATTCTTTTAAGTTAAATTTATTCTATCAAAATTAAATTTGTATAGGTTATCAACTTACAATATTTCATAGATATTTCTATATAGTATTCCAGAGTCTTACTAACATTTCAAAAATCATTTTTGAAAACAATTCAAATCATCCTTTGAATTTTCTAAAACAAAATCCAAACTTTTCGAACAAGTTCCATTTAAAACAATTTGGCAGCAATTCCTCTTTTGGAAACCCGAAAATGAACACCGGTGATGCCATGGTCATCATCGGAATTATTTTCCAGCGACCGAAAAGAGTTTAGAGCTTTTCATTTCTTCAAAACATTTTTCAAAACCCTTGAAATTCATTTTCAAATCAAAAAGAAATTTAAACTTTCCAAATCCCCAAAATTTTCAAATTCTTTTCAAAACATTTCCAAAAACTTCTCTGGAATCCTGTTTTAAATTACAATTCACATTTATAATTTACATTCTTTAAATTTAATTTGTATGTGAATTTATTTCTTAACTTTGTAGTTATGATTTCAATTTCTTACTTAATTCCAATGGGAATAATTTAATATTATTACTTCTAGCAACCATGCAACCATATACTGTAATAATTTACAGAAAATCATTTCTTTTATATACAAAAATAGTCTTGGGTAAAATTATTTCATTCACCCTATTTTAAAACAATACTGTGTCGAATTGTTCTATTCGGGTGTTTAGAAACCCCTTCGATACAGTTTTGCAAGACTGTGCCGAGGAAGGTTCATATACCACTCAATAAACCAATCATCACAATACAAAACAATTTTACATTCACTAACAAATACGCGCTCATATCTATTATTACACTCAACTCATTCTATAGTACTACTGACTCTATCTCTAATGAGTAACACCCAACAGAGCAGGGTTGTCGCTTAACCATATGCTCTGATACCACTTTGTCACATACCGAAATTTTCGACTTTCGAAAATTCGACATCGATACTCACTTTATCGACTGCCGAGAAATCGAGTGCCGGAAACTCCAATAGTGAGGGTTTTAGAAAGAAGAAATAGGTAGAAGAAGAAGAAAAGAAGAAAAGAGAAAGAAGAAACAAAAGAGAACAAGAGCAGAACAGAAAACAATATCAGAATCTTACACATCGCAGCGGAACAATATATATAATAGATAAATCAGTAATCTTTAAAACAAAGAACTATATCATTTTATACATACATCAATCATCAGAGTCAATATAAAACAATGGACAGTTATATAACTTGTCCTCATATAGAATACACAGCGGAATAAATACTATCAGATACAAATACTACGTCTCGCCATCCAGCTTATCTCCAAAGCTCTAGAATATCCAGAATATCCTGATAACATAACTCTAGGCTGCCCGTGTGGAAATTGGTGGGCACCCAGAGTTTAGAAGGGAACAATAAACTCCGAGTCAGTCATGGTGACTGGTGTGAGATCGTAAAACAGTTATTTTATCTTTAAAATAAACAACAGAAAATTTTTAAAGTAAATTCGCAATGCTTTTGGAAAATGAAACTACCATAAGACCTCCCACCACACACACAATGCAAACGCAGACTTGGAGGAGATTTCTTCTTATGATAGTCAAAGATGCTTACTACGCAAAATCAAATCATTTTGGATATTATTATTAGTGCATAGTGGAAAACATTTCGAAAGTAGAATATTAATCTTAGCCAGCATAGGTACCATTATATTATGCCTGCTATAGCTGCCTCCTGAGGAGACAGGTTATACAATTGAAATCGTAAAGGCTCGTATTGTTTCTTTGGATTTCCAACAAATGGTCAGGCTAAGGAACTTCCTATCCACGATGGGTACGTCCCGGGAATAGACGACCCGAGAACCTAACCGGATCTCTGCCAACACAAGGCCGGGTTACCTCTGCAAAAATAGGTAACTACTGACACGCGTATGCCATCCCCCGATCGTCACCGATCTTCCCGAGGATCCCCGATTCGCAACAACCACAAAGAAATAAATTTTGCAGCAACCACAGAGGTTAAGTATCTGGGCTCCATACCATGATACCACCTTTATCCAGAAGGAATGACATACACTAAGGGGCGCTACTCCCTAGAACCTTACCGCATCCTTCCTGTTTCGACCATTTCCGGGGTGTGAGGCTCGACGAAGTCTCGTCCACAAAGCTACGCTTTCTCAAAAAGCCCTGCTTCGGGTCAAACAAAATGATCAACCTATGATCACAAAGATATAAGATCAAACAAATGATCATATCACAAATGATCAAACACTGATCATTTCACAGCAACACTCAGTATGCCACGTTACCAAATTGGGAGTATATCGCTGATAAATTTCAACTACATAACCTCTGAGCTCGTACGTCTCAGAGAAGGGTGTTAAGCTAAGAGAATAAATTCTCCTCCACCAACAGAAATGTATTTGAAAGAAATCAGCTTTATATCTCAAATTGTAACGTCAGACACACAATCCATACAAGTCTGTTCCGGGATCGAACAGAACCGAAGGCACTTCTCACGAAGCCCTTGCATTTCCGGATAATTTCTAATCACGTCCGGACTTCCCGTCACTAAGGGTGATAAAACCTCTAAATCGAAGATCAGTCGATGTAGAGTAACTCGACGGTAATCCTTCCGTTTTCAAAAATATCCGGTCTTCAACACCGGTCTTCGAATGCAATTCATAACGACGTATCACATATTCGGAATGGGTTATACGACCCCATGGTCCTTTCCCAGCTAACCCGAATAGTGAGCGTTTATTTAAAAACAAGTGTGGCATTCAAATTCATCCAATCACAATAAATACCATTCAAGGTAATTATTGATAGTCGGTTATTTAACTATCAATAAAGATGCGCAACATCATCAGATTCCAAATAATTTTCCAAATTATTCTTATCTTCCAAAATATCTTTTACTAGATATATAATTTCCACACTTCAAAAATAAATCAATATTTATTTTTAAACGAATTCCCATTTCTTTTTATAAATTCCATCTTGAATTTACATTTTTCGAATATCTACTAATATTCGATTTACAATCGTTTTCAAATATTCATTTTCGATTTATCTTTAAGAAGATAAAATCTCAAAACGTTTCATTTCATATTGGAAAAGCATTTCCCTACTTATTTAATAATAAGTATTTCACAAATCATTTATTTTCAACACTTGGAAAATATTCGATATACTTAAATCAAATTAAGTATATATCTCATTCTTTTAAGGAAAATATTCTTTTAACACATTTATTTGGGTCAAAAAGAATGTTACGTAAAACATCGTTACGACGACCCAAAATCACTAGTATAGGGATTCGAATTTTAAGATAGATATATAAATCCCAATACTATATAAAACATTTCCTTTCGGAAATCATTTACTATAACAACAGTGTTATAGTCCACCATTTCCTTATTTTTTCTCGAAAACATCTATTTCAACAATAAATGTTGAAATCTATGTATTCGATACTTAACACGTTTTAAAACAGTTACTTCATTTTTATAATATCGCTTTCCCAAAACCATATCCATTCTACTTCAAAAATATATTCACTGTCCAAAATCGTGAATATACTTCACTTAACCAAATTTCAAACTTTACTACACATTTATTTCAAATAAAAATTCGCTATCCAAAAACGCGAATATATCTTCTTTAAATAATCTTCTATATTTAATTTATCAATTTCAATTGATTTCGAATTTATAAAACAATGTTTATAAATTCTGTTTTTCTCTTATAACAACTTGCTTTATAAACTATCTTAGATAACCTTCCATAATTCATTTATCAAAAATTGAGTGATTTTAGATTTATAAAACAATTTTTATAAATTTCTTTTACGCTTTATAACAATTTCAGCTTCAAAAATCATTTTATCAGCAAGTTCTATTTATATTCCATCTAAGGGCAATAAAATCAAATTTATAAGTAGATTTTCTTATAAATCTTTTATTCCACAATTTCATTCACATTTTATAACTTCATAATTTATCAATCTATAAATTTCATATCTTCACATTTTATAATTATAAAATTTCATATCTTCACATTTTATAATTAAAAATTTTTAGGCGTTTATTTATTTGAAAATAAATCAACTCACAAATTAAATAAAACGTCTATTCCAACAAATCACTTTAAAAAAACCCTTTTAAAGTAAAAGATGTTATTTTTAAACTTCAAAACTGAATCCGATGATGCAACGCATCAATTAGTCCATCACAACATCAAACATCATATATCACCATATGATGACAGAATATATATCAACATCTGTAAATAAATAAATACAGTTGAGGAATCCAGTTGGATCCCTCCAACCTGTTTCCCTGCATCCAAAGACGTTAGCACAATACCATTCCACTTCGAGGTGGAATATCGCGGTATATGGGTTTTTATAAAAATCCGCTTACTAACGGCGCAATAGGGTCTCATCCGCTATACGAGGCGGGAAATCAATCAATCCAATATATACATATGCCAATATGTATATATTGCTATATATATAGATATATATCCTACTATATCTAATATCACATCCAATAGCAATCAAATCAATCAATAAATAACTGAAAATTCCACTTTCATTTTTGAGTGAGAAAAATCTCACCTTTGCTTTTATTTTGCCATCCAATTTCCATCTTGACTCGATTTCTTGATTGTAAACCTTATATAAATAATTATACGAATTCATTAATATTTGAACAGACGAACAAATATTTTCCCATTTTAAACAGATTTAGTTAACAAATTATTAGACCATTTCATTAACTAACAATTTTTCTTCAAATTAATATCTTTAAATCAATTTTCTTTTAATAAAATTTGTTAAACTAAAATTTACTCTAAAATCCTAACGAAAGATTTTCTATTTCTCTTTTATAACAACTTTAATAATTTCAAACTCTTATAAAATTTTCTCTGTTTGACATAGACATATCATACTCGATTTTAAATTCAGATGAGCCAATAGTATATCTGATAGATAAAAAAAATGATCTCACATTAAATTAAAAGTTTTAAATCCATACACCTTAAACTAAGATGTCTAAAATTAAATTACCTTACTGTATTTTTTTTTTCTTTTCCCATATATAAATTTAAATTAAAACAGAGGTGTTCTTCTTTTTCTTACTATATAAAAAAATAAGAGAAAGATACCTCACGCTATAGACTCGCGACCCCTCACCGAAGTTGCTGCCGTGAAATGCCAGTGTCGCGCCCGCCTGCTCGCATTCGTCGCCACATGAATGGTCGACCCCACAGTAATCGCCGAACCCATCCATCAATCGGTCGCTCGAAATCACGAGCATCCCTAAAACTATCGAGAACCACGCGAAACCCCATTTTGGCCACTCCCTCGTCATCGCATCGCTGCCGTAGTCGCGAATGTCCCCAGCCATGCTCGAACTCGAGCTCAAACCATCGCCAAACTTCGCCCCAAATCGAAGTCGATAATCCCCAAAGCCCCAGCCCTAGGCCACCGTTGCTTCATCGATAATCGCGCGACATCGCCTCCGCCGCCATCTCGCGATGTTCGAGATCGCCCCCACAACCCACAGCCACGCGAGCGCCGCGCCTACAAATGATCGCAACCTCCCCTTCGCAATCGCCTGCCCACGAACCCTCGCGTATCCACTTCTCGAGCTCGAATCCCCCACCTGCACGAATCGAAGACCACGACAGTGCTTGGAGATTTGGGATGCGAGGTGGGTTTAGGCATCGATTTGATTTTCGTATTTGAAACGTGGAGAGGGAAGAAAAAGATAAGAGGGAATTTTCGCTTTGAAACTGGCATTCGAAATGGAGATAGAAGATTTTAAGTTTTGGCCATGGATTTTAATTTCGAACGACAATTTTCTTTGTTTGCGATGTTTGTTTTTAAAAGAAGAGGGAAGGGACAGGAGATCGTGTCTTTGCAGAGGAATACGTGCTTACACGAATCCGTGATTCACTGCGTGATTAAAGGAGTGAGATAAGGGATGTTGTCCCTTGTTTAAATTTTTAAAATTTAAATTTAAATTCAATTTGTTTCGGTACAATTTTTAACGCGTTTATCTGTCATATTCTCACCCAACAACTCCGAACGATACGAAATTTGAAATCCGGTAATAATTCAATATTACGGATCCAATGGAACTGGTTTCGTCGAATTCCGAGACTGTGCCTCGGACGGCTATTTTTAAATATCAGTTGAATGATATAAATTTCAAAACTGAACAATTTACTTCCAAATTCGATTCTGAAGCTTCTGTTACCTTCAGTATTATCAATACGAATTTTAAAAGTTTTTGAAATATTTTTGTTCAACTGTAAATTGAAGATTTAAATTCTTATTCAACTTTCAATCGATTAAATTTTAAAGTTTAATCGCAGATTTCAAAATTATATCGGGGATTCAAATTAAATCATTATTCAAATATTAAAAATTAATTAAATATTCTCAATTTAATTTGTTCAAAATTCTGGGTCGTTACAACTGCCTTGCGAATTTCGCCATGATAACAAAACTGTGGACCGCAATATACATAACATTGGTTACGCCTGGATCCCCCAGGAAACATCCATACCCTTTAAGCAATCTCTGCCTTGCGGATTACGCCACTAACACGACCATAGATCACAAATACACAATGGTTACGCCTGGATCCCCCAGGAAACATCCGTACCTTTTAAGCAATCACTGCCTTGCGAATTACGCTATGAAGTCGAGTTCGTAAGACCATGGGTAACGCCATGGAATTCGAAGGACACTCGAGTATCATATCCGGAAAACCAAAAATCAGAGAGAATAATATCGATAGAATGAATCCAAGATGTAGCCACAAATCGGATATCAAGCAGAAGGCACTTTCCATATCTTTACTTTGAAAATATGTATCATATAGTACATTTTGAAATCACTTTCAAATATCGTACTTATATAAAGTACATTATATATAAGATTTTATTTTCAAATCAAATACCTTTCCAAAATCAATAGTATATCAAATCACACTTATATAGACTTCAATTATATAAGATTTCACTTTTCAAATTGAGTACCTTTCCAAATCAATAGTTTTCGAATCAATTTCATACTTATACAAACCAATTTTATATAAGTTCGATAACTCCCAAATCAAGTATTTAGTAAAAATAAGGTTCTCAAATTTCAATTTGTTTCAATATCAGTTTAGTTTCAAAATCATATACAATCCCATCAAATTATTTCTTCTCAATTTAAATATCTTTAGTTTTAAAGTTTCCAACATAATAAATTTAGAAAATAAATCCAAATTTCCAAATCAATATAATTTAAGTCAACCAATTCATTTCCAAAATCAAATGTTTTCAAAATCATCTTATGCTTACATAAGGTCCATCTTATATAAGGATCAAATTTTACAAAATAAATTTCGCTGTATGAAGAGCCATATGGGATTGAATATCTTTGCTTTTATGGGTTATATATTTTTGTAATTTAAATTGAAAATTTTCTTTTAGTAAGCAAAGATATTCTAACCCAACAGCTTTCAATTTCAGCGTCAAAATATATCAATGATATTAGAATATAAGATGTACATACATCATCAATTCGCAAAATCACATTTGATCGCTCGCTCGATCACACAAGTTCGCTTTCGAACTAGTATTGTCCATTCGACTTCCCTAATGCGGATTTCGATATGGTTTCTCGACTAGAAGCCATCAGTCTCCTTGCATAGCCATATACTATGATAGAGAATTCTAGAATTGAGCCCAAAATCCATATCAAATATTCGCCATCAAGAATCGAATGAAAAATCCTAACACGAAATGGTGTAATTCACCTCGAACTTGTTTACTCAAACCTGGATCAAATTAATTATGCGAATAAAACAACATACGTACAACCTATATATTTATTCCAACTTGTTAAATATATAGTTTCACAAAGATGTTACTAATTTAAAACATTTAAAATTTATTCAAAATATTTTGAAGACCAAATTCTTTTCAAAACATTTCAAATCTAAATTTCATATTAGAAAATTTTAAAACTGCCTTATTCATTTACTTAACAAAACAGTTTCAACTTATTTAAATCATATTACTACATACTTTAACATACATACCAAACTTATATACTTTATATGTGACGCCCCACCTTTATACCCACGCTAACCAAGAACACTACGGTGTAGTGCTGTCAATTAGCACGGAGGATAAGGCTGTTGAGGAGCGACCATCTATGTAACTTCTTTGCGCGAGCACCGATATGTCAGATAGAATAGAATGCATATCTTTTAAGGAGGAAATCCGACATACCGAAACAAACACAAAGCTATCACACGGTGGCTATAAATGATCTTCGGAAACAAATATAGAAATAAACGTAGAACAAATCAGTCACAGACAATTCATATCACAAAGGCGGAATAAGATATGAATATTACACCTAAAAGTGTACATCAGAGTAGTGGTCAAATAAGATCCACAATAACACAAAAGAATAGATACAAGTGCAAGACAATAGAATACGTATACATCAAGGAGTCTCATCCCAAATTCATACAACAAAAACCTACTAAACTAGAGTAGTTAGCCAAAAGTCAGAAGATGGCTCCAGATAAGAAGTCATGAAGAAGCACCTGTAAAAACTCAGTCTGACCCGAGTATTATTTAAGAAGAAAATAATAAACGGATCAGTCTAGCTATAATTATCAGATAAAATGAGATAGAATATGAGATATGATAATAGAACGTATGATAACAAAAAGGTGTCATACTATGAAAAGTATACATTAGAAATCCCATAAAAGTCATACAATATCTCAATAATCTCAAAACAGAGAAAAGAATGTCATATTCTTAATTTAATTCACCAAGCCACAATAAAATGACATACTCATCAATGTCAATGGTAAAAGCTGGTGAAACATAAAATTCCAGAAATCAATCATTAGAAATCCAGAAATCACAAGAAAAGGATGGCCAATCCCAATCAGGAGCATGAAAGCCGGTACATTGACGCAGTGCAAACGGTACGTCCAATGAACCAGAAAGCCAAGACATCGATGTAGTACAAACGGTACATCAGATGAATCAAACATTGACGCAGTGCAAACGGTACGTCCAATGAATCGGAACGACAGAGACATCGATGTAGTACAAACGGTACATCAGATGAATCGAACATTGACGCAGTGCAAACGGTACGTCCAATGAATCAGAAAGCTAAGACATCGATGTAGTACAAACGGTACATCAGATGAATCAAACATTGACGCAGTGCAAACTGTACGTCCAATGAATCAGAAAGCTAAGACATCGATGTAGTACAAACGGTACATCAGATGAATCAAACATTGACGCAGTGCAAACGGTACGTCCAATGAATCAGAAAGCTAAGACATCGATGTAGTACAAACGGTACATCAGATGAATCAAACATTGACGCAGTGCAAACGGTACGTCCAATGAATCAGAAAGACAAGACATCGATGTAGTACAAACGGTACATCAGATGAATCAAACATTGACGCAGTGCAAACGGTACGTCCAATGAATCAGAAAGACAGAGACATCGATGTAGTACAAACGGTACATCAGATGAATCGAAACACATTAAAAGTACTTGGGTTGCCAGCCCACAAAGAAATGAGACGAAGCTCAATAAAATGAAGTACAGTCCTTCATATGGACAAAGAGACATCGCACAATTGCTAGTCTAAATCATAAAATTGATCATCATGATCAGCGAGAAGTGTCAATCACACCAAGCTAGTAAATATATGAGTTTAGCTTCATGTCCCATAACCACTTGCTTAACTTAAATATTTACGAACAAGCTGTAAATCTTCACTTAGGAAATTGTCACGAAAAGGGTTCAATCGAACAAGTCCAAGAGCTAACCGACGAAGTGAACGCAAGCGTTTCATACCACTCGTTTTACTAAGTCGTTTAAGTCGATTTCTCATTCGAGTGAAGTAAAGGCTTGTATATACTAGTAGATTGAAAATCGGTTTGAGGAAACGAACTTTTGATATTTAAAATAGTGTTGAAATCGCTTTGATGAAAGAGTTTTGATATTTACTATTAGTATTGAAACCTTCATATATCTTTAAAGTGACAAGTCATAAAACGATTGTAGAACAAATCAATTCACGTTCGAAGACGTGAGTAAAGTCCAAAGAAGTCAATCCCAAAGATATTAGTATTGGACTTTACTCACGTCTTCGAACGTGAATTGATTTGTTCTACAATCGTTTTATGACTTGTCACTTTAAAGATATATGAAGGTTTCAATACTAATAGTAAATATCAAAACTCTTTCATCAAAGCGATTTCAACACTATTTTAAATATCAAAAGTTCGTTTCCTCAAACCGATTTTCAATCTACTAGTATATACAAGCCTTTACTTCACTCGAATGAGAAATCGACTTAAACGACTTAGTAAAACGAGTGGTATGAAACGCTTGCGTTCACTTCGTCGGTTAGCTCTTGGACTTGTTCGATTGAACCCTTTTCGTGACAATTTCCTAAGTGAAGATTTACAGCTTGTTCGTAAATATTTAAGTTAAGCAAGTGGTTATGGGACATGAAGCTAAACTCATATATTTACTAGCTTGGTGTGATTGACACTTCTCGATGATCATGATGATCAATTTTATGATTTAGACTAGCAATTGTGCGATGTCTCTTTGTCCATATGAAGGACTGTACTTCATTTTATTGAGCTTCGTCTCATTTCTTTGTGGGCTGGCAACCCAAGTACTTTTAATGTGTTTCGATTCATCTGATGTACCGTTTGTACTACATCGATGTCTCTGTCTTTCTGATTCATTGGACGTACCGTTTGCACTGCGTCAATGTTTGATTCATCTGATGTACCGTTTGTACTACATCGATGTCTTGTCTTTCTGATTCATTGGACGTACCGTTTGCACTGCGTCAATGTTTGATTCATCTGATGTACCGTTTGTACTACATCGATGTCTTAGCTTTCTGATTCATTGGACGTACCGTTTGCACTGCGTCAATGTTTGATTCATCTGATGTACCGTTTGTACTACATCGATGTCTTAGCTTTCTGATTCATTGGACGTACCGTTTGCACTGCGTCAATGTTTGATTCATCTGATGTACCGTTTGTACTACATCGATGTCTTAGCTTTCTGATTCATTGGACGTACCGTTTGCACTGCGTCAATGTTCGATTCATCTGATGTACCGTTTGTACTACATCGATGTCTCTGTCGTTCCGATTCATTGGACGTACCGTTTGCACTGCGTCAATGTTTGATTCATCTGATGTACCGTTTGTACTACATCGATGTCTTGGCTTTCTGGTTCATTGGACGTACCGTTTGCACTGCGTCAATGTACCGGCTTTCATGCTCCTGATTGGGATTGGCCATCCTTTTCTTGTGATTTCTGGATTTCTAATGATTGATTTCTGGAATTTTATGTTTCACCAGCTTTTACCATTGACATTGATGAGTATGTCATTTTATTGTGGCTTGGTGAATTAAATTAAGAATATGACATTCTTTTCTCTGTTTTGAGATTATTGAGATATTGTATGACTTTTATGGGATTTCTAATGTATACTTTTCATAGTATGACACCTTTTTGTTATCATACGTTCTATTATCATATCTCATATTCTATCTCATTTTATCTGATAATTATAGCTAGACTGATCCGTTTATTATTTTCTTCTTAAATAATACTCGGGTCAGACTGAGTTTTTACAGGTGCTTCTTCATGACTTCTTATCTGGAGCCATCTTCTGACTTTTGGCTAACTACTCTAGTTTAGTAGGTTTTTGTTGTATGAATTTGGGATGAGACTCCTTGATGTATACGTATTCTATTGTCTTGCACTTGTATCTATTCTTTTGTGTTATTGTGGATCTTATTTGACCACTACTCTGATGTACACTTTTAGGTGTAATATTCATATCTTATTCCGCCTTTGTGATATGAATTGTCTGTGACTGATTTGTTCTACGTTTATTTCTATATTTGTTTCCGAAGATCATTTATAGCCACCGTGTGATAGCTTTGTGTTTGTTTCGGTATGTCGGATTTCCTCCTTAAAAGATATGCATTCTATTCTATCTGACATATCGGTGCTCGCGCAAAGAAGTTACATAGATGGTCGCTCCTCAACAGCCTTATCCTCCGTGCTAATTGACAGCACTACACCGTAGTGTTCTTGGTTAGCGTGGGTATAAAGGTGGGGCGTCACATTATACTTTTCAAAATTTCTTAGCTTTGAAAAGTTAACCTTGATTTGGAAGTGTTCGAACCTTCGAAATAGTTGAAGAAATCATTTTCAAATTCAAGAGTTGGAAATCAACAACAAATCAATAAATCAATTTCAAAAGATAGGTTTATATCAAATTTGAAACTCGAGGACTGAACACCAGCTTACTTCAAATCATTTCAAATATATATATACATATATCTTTCGAATATCAAATCTTACTTCGGAATTTGAAATCAAAATTGGTTTCGCAAAAAAAAATTACTAGCGTAGCATTGCTACTAAAGTGGCCTTTCCCTCACTTTGAAACTCGAAAATCAATGTCGATGATGCGTGCACTCATCACCGAAATTATTTTCCAACAACATAAGTGAGTTCTGGACTTCTATTTTCTCAAACTTCTTTTGAAATTTCTTCGAAACTCATTAAAATCATTTGAAACATTTCTTATTCGGAAAATATTTTTAAATCATATTATTATTGTATACTTCAAAATCTTAAAACCAATTTCAAAATACCGGAGTTCAATTCTCGAATTTCAAATTTAAAAATCCTTCAGTTATAAATCATTTTTAGATAAATCAAATTTCTTATATAGTTTTTTCAAAATTACAAATCCTTTCGAAACCTCAAATTCTTATTTTAAAAAGGGTAGATAATCTTTATCGAAAACATTTCACTTTTATATATAGAATATAATCATACTTATCAAAGTAATAATTTCGATATATAAAACAATTTCTAAAATATAAACAAGCCCGATTTTTCAAAGGATGGTTCAAGAATGGATTTCAAAACAAAGATAGAAATTCAAATTAGAGGGACTCTAATCAAATAGGATTCTGATTCGAAAATAAGTTCGAACGGAAATGAGATAATTAATTACAAAACAGTAGATGGATACACTTATATAAATCGCGGGCGACCTTAACTGGTCAACCGTGATTTCAAAATAAGATCGGTGCAGAATTCTGAGGCAAATCGACATTCGATCGCCAAAGATAGAATTCGGCATAACAAGAGATAGCAGCATCTAAACCGAGGGATATATAAATCTCCGGTGAATCAATGTCAATTGTAAAGGAGTTTCACCCCTTCACAATTCATTCAAAGATTGGTGGGATCGCCTATTCTTATAGAGATCATTCGAAGTGGAGTTATGGGATACTCCAGAATCAAAAGAATACAAATAGGGATGACAAGAATGAATTTTGGAACCGCAGGGAACGTCCAAAGTTCAAAGGAAGTCGAGTCAAAAGGAAGAGATTCAAACTCGAACGAAAATGATTCTGTAAATAAATTTACCAGATATGCTAATTTTTGCCTAGAGCCAAAGCTCTGATACCAACTGTAACGACCCGCTATTTTGGACCATTCAAATCGACAATAAATCCACACATGTCGGACTTGAATTATTCAAAATATCAGATTGTTATTTAAATTTGGCAAACTCATCATATACAGTAAATAAATCAATCATAGAATCATAGACACAGAGTAATACAATAATACACAGCGGAATAGATAAAATAGTAGTTCATGAAGCTACTATATAAACATCAGAGTTAGAAATAAAATACAACAGAATATCTCAAATGCAGTGAAGTCTCCAGTACAACAGATGACTACTCTGAACAAATCAACTAGAAGAGCTGAAAGCTGAGGCGATAGTTGGATCTCCAAAGGAAGCTCCAAACTCCAAGGGTGAGTCTCAAATGCTGTTTCACTCGGTCTGACCCGAGCGTAAAGCAAAACACAAAACACTCGAGTCAGGATTAACATTCTTATATCAATAAATCCAACTCAAGTGAAATATCAACTGAAATACAAGTAACTTAAAGGATGTTTGGGATAACCATCCTCTAAGGATCTTCGGAACTATCTACAAGGTGGAAATATACACTATAACACCGTGGTCATTCCAAATTAATTTATCCTTCAAAACCAAAATATCATTTCATTTCAAATATATCTATTTTCCAAAATAGTATATATATAGGTTAAATAATTTAAAAGTAAAGTATTTAAAATTTCCTCAAGTCTCACAAATCAATTCACATCCACCCAAATTCCAAATTCAAATTTATTCAAAGCTCAGTTCATCAATTCAATTCAGTTTTAAATATACCATTTAAATTTTCAATATATTTCAAAGCTTTAATACTCAACATTTTCAAAGTTAAATTTAACAGTTTAATATAGCTCTTGATTTAACTTTATTATTATTTAATCAGGGAATATTCACTTCATAAATTCAATATCATCTAACTAGCCTTAAATTTCATTTTACCAAATATTTCCTTAAATTTATTTAAACAAGAAATATTCATTAAATTATTTTAAATCAAACCCAAGTTATAAATCATATCTTAAATCTCAATTTCAATAAGTTTCAAATCGGTTTAATTAAATAAAATTCTTTAATGAATGCAATTTCAACTAAATTCAAATTATCTTCCCAACCTTAACTTATTCAAATTATTACTGAAATCTATTTTGAAACATAACTTTAAATACTTAACCATATTATATGTATTAAATAAATCTTAATTAAATTAAACATTATTATTAAATCTATATATATATATATCATTACCATTTATATATACTAATTTAAGAATCAACATTTATTAAAACCATATATTTCTTCCCAAATCCATAGAATTTATTTTCAAAAAAAATATATATATATGGACCAACGGTGTCTGTATATATATATCCATCATATGGTTAAGTGATACGGATATTTATCATTTCTGTGATATCCCGGGAATTTGGACAATATCAATTTAATAATCTATATTTAAAATTAAATTGATTTGATGATCTTTGTTAATAAAATTGAATAAATTTAATAATCTAATTAAAATAAATATTTAATTAGTGATTTATCTTTTAAAAAGTTTAATAAAATATTTTCTATTTATAATATATATGTATAATTGTATATATTATAAATAGATGAGTTGGTTTGAATTTAACAAATGAAATTATGTTTTCAAATTCTAATATATTTTGGGTAATTTGGAAATCATGATTTAATTTAATATTTAGCTTTTCAAAGATATTTGATAAATAACTATATAGTTTTAAATACATAAGATAAATGTTTAATTGTTTAAAATAGATTTTTAGCTTAAGTTCAAATTTAAATAAAAGATTTGTTTTATTTCTTTACTTGATATATATGATTTTAAAAATAAAAGTAATTTATAATCTCCTTTATAAATTATTTAAAATAGTCAAATTTGATATTTTCAAATAATAATTATAATACTTTGTTTTTATAAATTTGAATAGACTTTGATAAAATAGAATTGTTATTTTTAAATGGTAGTTATATATGCATATATATATAACTTGATTTTAAATTTGGATTTTTAAATTTAAATTGAATATGAATTTAGATTATAATAGAAATTAAAAGAATAAACATTTTAAAAATATTTAGATAAGCTTTTAATTTGTTTATTTACATTTTCTTTAAAAGAGAAATTCATTTATTTATACATAAGAAATAATAAATTAAGGTTTAAAAGCTTTTGTAAATAATTTAAATTAAAATTTAAATGAAATACTTAAATTACATGTGTAAGCCTCTTAACACCCTAAATTAACATGTGTCATTATATTAAGGCCTAATGTGACATGTGTTAACTAATTAATAATAAAATGAGACAAGTGTCATTTAATTTCCAATTTTCTTTTCTTTTATTTTACTAAATAATTTTCAGCCTATAAACACATATACTTCTCTTCTTCTATTCTTTATTAAATTCAAAAGCTAAGAAAAAAATCTGAAACTCAGTCCTATTCTCAAACACTCCTCAAAACAAAAATGCAAATCAAAACCTGGAAACCATTTTCTTCAATCTGAAACAAATCTGTAATCCATAACTCCACAAACCAAATTAAAATTCAAAACCTGTAATATCATCTTCAAAGTATCAGTTTCAGAAAAATCAAAGCCAGAGATCATCAAAATAATCCTCTCTGTTTTGAAAGAATATCTGTAACTAAGTTTCTTTTTAACCTGAAATCAAGAGCCTGTAACCTCTCTTCAATCTGAATGCATTTCAAAACCTGGAAGCAAGCAAACCTGCATCTTCTTCGAAGATTGAAAGCAAGTTCAAAAGAAAATTAAAGCAAATCAACTATATTTCAACATGCAAGATCCAATAACAGCAAGCAATTCAAGTTTTAATAGCTAAGGCTTTTCAAATGCAGTTTCAAAGAGCTCTGTTCTCTGCTTTTAAAATAAAAAGGTGAGTAACTTTATTTTTGAAGTTAAAGTATAAAGATTGGTTGCATGCTAATGTTGTCAAAATGAATATGTATTATGAAGTATGTTATACATATGAATGGTTGGTATGCATGTTTAATACCATAGGATTACTTTCTGTTTATAGTTCCAGTTTTTACTGTTTTGATTTAAATTCATTTATTCTGGAACCAATGGTTGTTAGGACTAAATTAACAAACAAAAGTTGTTTGATGTAACATAGGTTAATGTTTAAAAATTTAAGTAAGTTAAAAATAAAACCTATTTATCTCTGGAATTTAAAAACATCAGTGCATGCTCAATATAAAGCAAAACTCAAACTGTGAAATTTATAAATTCATTATTATAAATCGAATACATAAACAAAAACTTGATTTTTAAAACAAAAATCAAGAATTTTAGTCATAGGGGTTAAGAGCAGTTCGTATATGAACTGAAAAGGGAATTTTGGGAATTGTGGGTGATCTATGCGACTGGAGCTGGTCGGGTTGTGCGAGGAGGTGGAGGAGCTTACCGAGGTGATGGGAAAAATAGGTGATGGATGATCAGAGCAGGGTGGCGATGGTGGTTGAGATTTGAAATCTATAAACCTAGTTTTGGTATGGGTTGATGAATCTGGTCAGTTCGATCACTCTAGTTGATCGAGTTCGCTGGAACTCTGGAAGGTGGTAGCTGGATTGATGACGAGGGTATGCTCGAAGCTGTAGCGCTTACGGTGGTCGGAGTTGAAGCGCGGTGAAGTTTTCCAGGCTTTGGTGGTTCGAGACCTTCTGTTCCAGGTTTCATTTGAATGTTCGAATTTAAATTCGAGCTCGTATTGATGTTTGTGTAGATCGTGTTGGGACGTGAGTGTGATCGCCGATGTGAGAAGATCATCTCTGATGATCGGAGGCAACTAGCGGCAACGTGCATGTGCACGGTGCACAAATTTCTCTGGTGATGTCGATTTGGGTTACTCGAGTTAAATTATATTTGTCTCGAAGCAATACTCGTGATTATGGGTTGGGAACTCGAAGTAATTGTAGGAGTATCTCGGGGAAATTATTTGTAACAGGTTTTAACAGAGACCTGTTTTTCAGTTTTTAAATTTTAAAATAAAATTTAAAACTGATATTTAAATCTAAAGGTAAAGTTTAAATAAGTTTAGTTTTTAAATCTGGAGTTTAAGTTAAAATCTCAGTTTTTAAATAAGATAAAGTATTTGAATTTTGAATTGATTTAACAACATTAAAAAGGATTTAAATAGTTTTATAACTTTGTTAAAGTTAAACTTGTCTTCATTTTAAATCTTAAATTAAAATGAAATTTAAATGTAAATTTAAAGGTAATTTGGTTTAAATGCTTTATTAATGATATTTTAATCATTAATAGGAATAAAGTGTTATCTTAAAGATAATTAAGATTTAATGATATGGGATAAAATAAATTATTTAGGGTAATTAACAATAATTAATCAATTTAATTAATTTATGACTTGGGTTAATAAATTAGTAATTAAGGGTTTAAAACTTTATTGATGAAGGATTAATTAAATTAATTTAAAGGTTAATTAATTTGAATTAAGGATCATTAATTTTATAAGTTAATGGTTAGGAATAAATTAATCAAGTAATTAAGGTTTAATTAAGTTATAGTTAAGTACTTAATTAATTAAGTAATTAGAGATTAATTTATTGATAATTAGGATAAATTAAGTTGTAATTAATAATGGTTAATTAATGTTTAATAATTTTAGAAAGGTAATTAAAATAATTAATAGTTAATGTAGATCATTAACTAAGGATAATTAATTAATGTGATTAATTTTGATAATTAATTAAGTTTAATTAATTTAAAGGATAATCATTTGTGAAATTAATTATTTTTACTTAATGAAAGTAATTAAGAAATTAATTACTCATTGTAATTAATTGAGTTTAAATTGATAAGTTAAGTTAATTAATTTAGTTTAATTAATTTAAGATAATCATTTAATGATTTGTATAATTACTTAATGTAATTTAAGGAGGTATAATTACTTGGGAAAGTAATTAATGGATAATTACTGATGTAATTAATAAAGTAATTAAGGGTAGTTAATTACTTAATGGAAGTTAATCAAGGGATTAATTAAGAAATTAATTAAGGAATAATTTATTTATTTTAAGAAGTAATTAAGGTTAGTTAATTACTGAATGTGATTAATCAATAGTGATTAATAATTATGGTTTAATTAAAGATTAATTACTCAATGTAATTAATTTAAATAAAGTAATTAATGATAAAATGTAATTAAGGATCATTAATTTATATAATTATGATGTAATTAAGAATTGATTAATTAAGTAATAATTATAAATGAAGTGATTAATTAATGTAATTAATTAAGGAGTAATGTAATTAATTATAGTTAATTAATAAAAGAAGTAATTAAAGTTTAATTACTATAAGTGGTTAAGAATAATTAATTTGTATAATTAATTTAAGTACTAATTACTTGAATGTAATTAAATGTAATTAATCAAGGATGATTAATTAAAATGAATAATTGGATAAGGGTGGATTAATTAATTTATAATTAATTAATAGTGACTTAAGCAAGATTGTTAATGATGAAAGTAATTAATTTAATTTACTTTAAATTAATTAGAGATGAAGTATTTAATTTAATTCATTTTAAATTAACTATATATGTGATTAATAAATCATTGCTTAAGGATATTGAATGATATTGATTTACCTTGAATGGTTTGAGATCTCAGAGATGAGATAATTGATACTGTATGATTTGGATGCTTTGGTTGCATAATGCTGATGATATGGATTATCTGCTTTTAATGATAATGTTGGTTATCTATTATGAATATGTGAATTATCTATCTGTGTGTAAATAGATAGTATAATTGAATTGTTTAAACTTTAAAACAACTTGGCCTTAAAAGATACGTTTTGGATTTCGATGAGACCGGGATCGGGTTTCCGTATACCGGATTTCCAGGTCTGGAGACCCGAATACCACATCGATCCAAATTTACGTTAGGTCGTGAAATCAAATTGGAGCAAGTGAAGACTCGAGGTGTAAGAACGATTCTTTGTTAATATAACTCTGAGGGTGATTCCGTAATGAGTTGACGGAGATAGTACTTTCAGATTCGAGATGAAGATTCAGAGTGCAAGGGTTATGGTCGTTAACTCTGAGGGTGATTCCAATACGAGTGTAACGAGATAATGCCTTCGGTTTCGTTCGAACCCGGAACGAACTTGTATGGATTGAATGCTTTCAAAACATCGTCAGGTGGACGATGAGCATTCTAAGTGATGTCCTGATTAAAGGTAATCGTAGCCTCAAGCCTCATCAAACCGGGAATGGCTAAAACAGGGGAGGTGCAGCAAGGTTAGTGGGTAGCACCCAAGTAGGACAAGATTATCCCTGTCTAGAGGTCCCTTCTTATTATTCGATTGAGTGGGCAGTTGAATTGCAACAACTGCTGGGATATCTTGTGCGGGAATTATCCAGTAAGGGATGTTCCGGCCTTGTGTTGCAGGGGATTGGGAGTGATCCTCGGTACGGTGATCTAGGCCACGTACTGTGACGGGCGGTACCCCGGTAGCCCTGCCATTGTATGGAATCCAAAAATCCAATAAGTGCCGTACGTATTAGTTGTGCCCAACTATGTTAGAACGTGAGATGTAAGCATTCCAGCTATTTCTGTATTTTACTTGAAAACCCTAGACCCTATTATAATACAATCGAATTTCCTATCAAATGTTTTGGTTAGCGTAAGGTAAAAACTTACCCATGTTTATTTGTGGGGAGTCTTACGTGATACCTTTTCTTTCGAAATGGTTTTTGAAGTTAAACAAGTTTAACCTGTTACTCACACCAGACCCATGTCTGACCCAAGTGTTTATTTCTGTTTTATAAACTCTTGGGTACTCAAATTTTTACGAGTAGCCAAGGGATTCAGGTTTATCTTTGACGAATTATCTGGAGGAGCAATGGAGCAGGAGGCTTCAGCGTTCGTAGATATAGTATTCCGCTGTGTTAATCTCTGTGATAGAGTTTGTATTGTATTGAGTTGTAATAACTAGACAGATGTTTATAACTGTCTAGAATGTGTTGTATAATCTGTATAACTCTGATAATCATTATATATGATGTAATACTTTTGTTATTAATATAAATTATTCGTTCCGCTGTTGAGATTCTGTTGTTGTTCTTTCTTTCTTCTCTTCTTTTCTACTTTCTCACCTCTTTCTTTTCTTCAAAACGATGCGTCTTCCTTGTCGTAGGATGGCGGGTCGTTACAGTGGTATCAGAGCATTAGGTTGAGTGAATACCTAGGCTCTGGAGTGGCGTCTATCTTGAGAGAGCGTATTTGTAATTTTTATATAACTATATATATATTTATTCTACCTATTGTTGGATTACCTGCTCGGGTTTTCCAAAATTAAGTTATAAAGGTAGATGAGGTAGGCTGTGTGTAACATGACTACCATTGATTAGAGTTTGAATATTTGGAGTTAGAAGTGTATCTGATGAGACTGTAGACCCAAATACCGTCTCGAGTGAGCTTTGCTGTGGTGAAGGATTTCATTGATCTCCGAAAGAAACGATTAAGGTTCGGAGTCAATCTTTGAAGTGCAGTTGGATGAGTAGAGTTTGGATCTACCAGTTAAGCAGAAGCAAGTGATGTATCTTGGTAACTTCTGGAGGAAGTAGCTGTGTGATGAGATACAGTGATTATGGATGTTCCTGAAGATATTTTCTTTGGAACGAGTTTAAGGAGTAAGTCTGCTTCGGTGTTGTGGATAAGTTCAGCATGGCGTCTTTGTTTGAGATTCGAATTTCTCGAGAAGCTTTGGATTAGGAAGTCCTTGGCATCTGTGGCAGTAGTGCAGTTCGGAGTGTTCTGTGTGTTAGCAGGAAGTTTTCTGGCTGAGCAGTTTTTCTGAAGGTAAAGTTCAGAAGCAGCAAAGTGGATCCATTTCTTCGATGGATTGGATAGATAAGTGTGAGCTGTTCCGATAGGTAAAGAGAGAACAGTTTATCTTTGGATACTGGACTGGGTTGATCGCAAAAGTGACTTGCGATAGTTTGAGTGATCTTTGAGTTATTAAAGATTTTATGGATGTCTTCAGGGAAGTCAGAAGTTGTCTGCATCTGGAGATGAGTTTTCTTATCGACAGGATTCCAGGAGGGGTACTGGTGGTTCAGCCTAGTGGAAGGATGGTTCCTAGAGATAGAGTTTGGTGAAGCAGTTCAGGATTTGATGGAGTATCTGAGTTTTTTTTTTTTTGGATCTGTTGAATCATTTTTCTGGGATAAATTATCCAGTCTGTGCTTGTGTTCTTCATCAGCATTCTTATCTACTTCAGATCAGAGTTGTGCAGCAGAAGCAGTTTGGGAGTGTATCTGTTGTTTTTTTCCGGATAAGAGAAGTAAGTTCAGTCTTCTGATGTTTGAGGAGTAGAGTTGGTATACTTGGTTGTTGAGTCAGACTCGTTTGTAGTCTGATATCCTGTCTAGTCCTATAGATCTAGTTGAGTAGGAGTTCTATAGCTTCGTAGTTTAGATTGTTTGTAGAGCGAGTATTCCAGTATATATATATACTTGGGGAAACTCGAGGAAATTCTATCCAGAATTTTGTCTGGATAGTTAGAATTGTTTGATGATTGTTTGCTATGGTTGTTAGCATATGGTTGATAATATATGCTTGTTAAATATTGAATAGATTATTAAATTACCTTTGTTTAAATTTCGGGGACGAAATTATTTTAAGGGGGAAGGAATGTGATATCCCGGGAATTTGGACAATATCAATTTAATAATCTATATTTAAAATTAAATTGATTTGATGATCTTTGTTAATAAAATTGAATAAATTTAATAATCTAATTAAAATAAATATTTAATTAGTGATTTATCTTTTAAAAAGTTTAATAAAATATTTTCTATTTATAATATATATGTATAATTGTATATATTATAAATAGATGAGTTGGTTTGAATTTAACAAATGAAATTATGTTTTCAAATTCTAATATATTTTGGGTAATTTGGAAATCATGATTTAATTTAATATTTAGCTTTTCAAAGATATTTGATAAATAACTATATAGTTTTAAATACATAAGATAAATGTTTAATTGTTTAAAATAGATTTTTAGCTTAAGTTCAAATTTAAATAAAAGATTTGTTTTATTTCTTTACTTGATATATATGATTTTAAAAATAAAAGTAATTTATAATCTCCTTTATAAATTATTTAAAATAGTCAAATTTGATATTTTCAAATAATAATTATAATACTTTGTTTTTATAAATTTGAATAGACTTTGATAAAATAGAATTGTTATTTTTAAATGGTAGTTATATATGCATATATATATATAACTTGATTTTAAATTTGGATTTTTAAATTTAAATTGAATATGAATTTAGATTATAATAGAAATTAAAAGAATAAACATTTTAAAAATATTTAGATAAGCTTTTAATTTGTTTATTTACATTTTCTTTAAAAGAGAAATTCATTTATTTATACATAAGAAATAATAAATTAAGGTTTAAAAGCTTTTGTAAATAATTTAAATTAAAATTTAAATGAAATACTTAAATTACATGTGTAAGCCTCTTAACACCCTAAATTAACATGTGTCATTATATTAAGGCCTAATGTGACATGTGTTAACTAATTAATAATAAAATGAGACAAGTGTCATTTAATTTCCAATTTTCTTTTCTTTTATTTTACTAAATAATTTTCAGCCTATAAACACATATACTTCTCTTCTTCTATTCTTTATTAAATTCAAAAGCTAAGAAAAAAATCTGAAACTCAGTCCTATTCTCAAACACTCCTCAAAACAAAAATGCAAATCAAAACCTGGAAACCATTTTCTTCAATCTGAAACAAATCTGTAATCCATAACTCCACAAACCAAATTAAAATTCAAAACCTGTAATATCATCTTCAAAGTATCAGTTTCAGAAAAATCAAAGCCAGAGATCATCAAAATAATCCTCTCTGTTTTGAAAGAATATCTGTAACTAAGTTTCTTTTTAACCTGAAATCAAGAGCCTGTAACCTCTCTTCAATCTGAATGCATTTCAAAACCTGGAAGCAAGCAAACCTGCATCTTCTTCGAAGATTGAAAGCAAGTTCAAAAGAAAATTAAAGCAAATCAACTATATTTCAACATGCAAGATCCAATAACAGCAAGCAATTCAAGTTTTAATAGCTAAGGCTTTTCAAATGCAGTTTCAAAGAGCTCTGTTCTCTGCTTTTAAAATAAAAAGGTGAGTAACTTTATTTTTGAAGTTAAAGTATAAAGATTGGTTGCATGCTAATGTTGTCAAAATGAATATGTATTATGAAGTATGTTATACATATGAATGGTTGGTATGCATGTTTAATACCATAGGATTACTTTCTGTTTATAGTTCCAGTTTTTACTGTTTTGATTTAAATTCATTTATTCTGGAACCAATGGTTGTTAGGACTAAATTAACAAACAAAAGTTGTTTGATGTAACATAGGTTAATGTTTAAAAATTTAAGTAAGTTAAAAATAAAACCTATTTATCTCTGGAATTTAAAAACATCAGTGCATGCTCAATATAAAGCAAAACTCAAACTGTGAAATTTATAAATTCATTATTATAAATCGAATACATAAACAAAAACTTGATTTTTAAAACAAAAATCAAGAATTTTAGTCATAGGGGTTAAGAGCAGTTCGTATATGAACTGAAAAGGGAATTTTGGGAATTGTGGGTGATCTATGCGACTGGAGCTGGTCGGGTTGTGCGAGGAGGTGGAGGAGCTTACCGAGGTGATGGGAAAAATAGGTGATGGATGATCAGAGCAGGGTGGCGATGGTGGTTGAGATTTGAAATCTATAAACCTAGTTTTGGTATGGGTTGATGAATCTGGTCAGTTCGATCACTCTAGTTGATCGAGTTCGCTGGAACTCTGGAAGGTGGTAGCTGGATTGATGACGAGGGTATGCTCGAAGCTGTAGCGCTTACGGTGGTCGGAGTTGAAGCGCGGTGAAGTTTTCCAGGCTTTGGTGGTTCGAGACCTTCTGTTCCAGGTTTCATTTGAATGTTCGAATTTAAATTCGAGCTCGTATTGATGTTTGTGTAGATCGTGTTGGGACGTGAGTGTGATCGCCGATGTGAGAAGATCATCTCTGATGATCGGAGGCAACTAGCGGCAACGTGCATGTGCACGGTGCACAAATTTCTCTGGTGATGTCGATTTGGGTTACTCGAGTTAAATTATATTTGTCTCGAAGCAATACTCGTGATTATGGGTTGGGAACTCGAAGTAATTGTAGGAGTATCTCGGGGAAATTATTTGTAACAGGTTTTAACAGAGACCTGTTTTTCAGTTTTTAAATTTTAAAATAAAATTTAAAACTGATATTTAAATCTAAAGGTAAAGTTTAAATAAGTTTAGTTTTTAAATCTGGAGTTTAAGTTAAAATCTCAGTTTTTAAATAAGATAAAGTATTTGAATTTTGAATTGATTTAACAACATTAAAAAGGATTTAAATAGTTTTATAACTTTGTTAAAGTTAAACTTGTCTTCATTTTAAATCTTAAATTAAAATGAAATTTAAATGTAAATTTAAAGGTAATTTGGTTTAAATGCTTTATTAATGATATTTTAATCATTAATAGGAATAAAGTGTTATCTTAAAGATAATTAAGATTTAATGATATGGGATAAAATAAATTATTTAGGGTAATTAACAATAATTAATCAATTTAATTAATTTATGACTTGGGTTAATAAATTAGTAATTAAGGGTTTAAAACTTTATTGATGAAGGATTAATTAAATTAATTTAAAGGTTAATTAATTTGAATTAAGGATCATTAATTTTATAAGTTAATGGTTAGGAATAAATTAATCAAGTAATTAAGGTTTAATTAAGTTATAGTTAAGTACTTAATTAATTAAGTAATTAGAGATTAATTTATTGATAATTAGGATAAATTAAGTTGTAATTAATAATGGTTAATTAATGTTTAATAATTTTAGAAAGGTAATTAAAATAATTAATAGTTAATGTAGATCATTAACTAAGGATAATTAATTAATGTGATTAATTTTGATAATTAATTAAGTTTAATTAATTTAAAGGATAATCATTTGTGAAATTAATTATTTTTACTTAATGAAAGTAATTAAGAAATTAATTACTCATTGTAATTAATTGAGTTTAAATTGATAAGTTAAGTTAATTAATTTAGTTTAATTAATTTAAGATAATCATTTAATGATTTGTATAATTACTTAATGTAATTTAAGGAGGTATAATTACTTGGGAAAGTAATTAATGGATAATTACTGATGTAATTAATAAAGTAATTAAGGGTAGTTAATTACTTAATGGAAGTTAATCAAGGGATTAATTAAGAAATTAATTAAGGAATAATTAATTTATTTTAAGAAGTAATTAAGGTTAGTTAATTACTGAATGTGATTAATCAATAGTGATTAATAATTATGGTTTAATTAAAGATTAATTACTCAATGTAATTAATTTAAATAAAGTAATTAATGATAAAATGTAATTAAGGATCATTAATTTATATAATTATGATGTAATTAAGAATTGATTAATTAAGTAATAATTATAAATGAAGTGATTAATTAATGTAATTAATTAAGGAGTAATGTAATTAATTATAGTTAATTAATAAAAGAAGTAATTAAAGTTTAATTACTATAAGTGGTTAAGAATAATTAATTTGTATAATTAATTTAAGTACTAATTACTTGAATGTAATTAAATGTAATTAATCAAGGATGATTAATTAAAATGAATAATTGGATAAGGGTGGATTAATTAATTTATAATTAATTAATAGTGACTTAAGCAAGATTGTTAATGATGAAAGTAATTAATTTAATTTACTTTAAATTAATTAGAGATGAAGTATTTAATTTAATTCATTTTAAATTAACTATATATGTGATTAATAAATCATTGCTTAAGGATATTGAATGATATTGATTTACCTTGAATGGTTTGAGATCTCAGAGATGAGATAATTGATACTGTATGATTTGGATGCTTTGGTTGCATAATGCTGATGATATGGATTATCTGCTTTTAATGATAATGTTGGTTATCTATTATGAATATGTGAATTATCTATCTGTGTGTAAATAGATAGTATAATTGAATTGTTTAAACTTTAAAACAACTTGGCCTTAAAAGATACGTTTTGGATTTCGATGAGACCGGGATCGGGTTTCCGTATACCGGATTTCCAGGTCTGGAGACCCGAATACCACATCGATCCAAATTTACGTTAGGTCGTGAAATCAAATTGGAGCAAGTGAAGACTCGAGGTGTAAGAACGATTCTTTGTTAATATAACTCTGAGGGTGATTCCGTAATGAGTTGACGGAGATAGTACTTTCAGATTCGAGATGAAGATTCAGAGTGCAAGGGTTATGGTCGTTAACTCTGAGGGTGATTCCAATACGAGTGTAACGAGATAATGCCTTCGGTTTCGTTCGAACCCGGAACGAACTTGTATGGATTGAATGCTTTCAAAACATCGTCAGGTGGACGATGAGCATTCTAAGTGATGTCCTGATTAAAGGTAATCGTAGCCTCAAGCCTCATCAAACCGGGAATGGCTAAAACAGGGGAGGTGCAGCAAGGTTAGTGGGTAGCACCCAAGTAGGACAAGATTATCCCTGTCTAGAGGTCCCTTCTTATTATTCGATTGAGTGGGCAGTTGAATTGCAACAACTGCTGGGATATCTTGTGCGGGAATTATCCAGTAAGGGATGTTCCGGCCTTGTGTTGCAGGGGATTGGGAGTGATCCTCGGTACGGTGATCTAGGCCACGTACTGTGACGGGCGGTACCCCGGTAGCCCTGCCATTGTATGGAATCCAAAAATCCAATAAGTGCCGTACGTATTAGTTGTGCCCAACTATGTTGGAACGTGAGATGTAAGCATTCCAGCTATTTCTGTATTTTACTTGAAAACCCTAGACCCTATTATAATACAATCGAATTTCCTATCAAATGTTTTGGTTAGCGTAAGGTAAAAACTTACCCATGTTTATTTGTGGGGAGTCTTACGTGATACCTTTTCTTTCGAAATGGTTTTTGAAGTTAAACAAGTTTAACCTGTTACTCACACCAGACCCATGTCTGACCCAAGTGTTTATTTCTGTTTTATAAACTCTTGGGTACTCAAATTTTTACGAGTAGCCAAGGGATTCAGGTTTATCTTTGACGAATTATCTGGAGGAGCAATGGAGCAGGAGGCTTCAGCGTTCGTAGATATAGTATTCCGCTGTGTTAATCTCTGTGATAGAGTTTGTATTGTATTGAGTTGTAATAACTAGACAGATGTTTATAACTGTCTAGAATGTGTTGTATAATCTGTATAACTCTGATAATCATTATATATGATGTAATACTTTTGTTATTAATATAAATTATTCGTTCCGCTGTTGAGATTCTGTTGTTGTTCTTTCTTTCTTCTCTTCTTTTCTACTTTCTCACCTCTTTCTTTTCTTCAAAACGATGCGTCTTCCTTGTCGTAGGATGGCGGGTCGTTACAATTTCAATCCGAAATTTAAATATATACGGGTAGATATCATTTCAACCCGTAATCCCAATTTCAATTCAAATGAAAATCGCTTGGGTTTATCATTTCAACCCATAACGATTTTTTCCTATTCTAAAGTCCGTTCGGGTATGTATCATTTCAACCCATAGTGAATTCTATACTAACAGGGAACATGCAGAGTGATAACAGATAATATAAAATACAACAACATGCATATATCATAAATAACAATAAAATATAAACAACAGGATATGGTGTCATATCCCACAGGTGAACAGTTACAGATAATAGCATATATAACAATTTAAATAACTACAACATCATATTTCAATTGTCGTTTCCATTGAAATCAAATTTAATAAATATAAGAACGTAAATCGTGAGTGATTGCTCACCTTTCGAGGCTAGAGAAGATAGACAACACAACAAGCTACGAATTTCAAAGCAACGCTAGATTGGCACGAATTCAACAAAGCTGAGAGATAAGAATTTTGGTGAAAACGAATTAGAACCATCTTGATATGACAGAAAATGATGTATATAATTTTATTATTTATTATTAAAAATCAATTTAATCATATATCTCAAATTAAAATTTAATTCGACACTTCGAACAAAGTCTCCATATATTTATATCTTTTAAAACCAATTAATGTATACTCATATAGACATTTACGAACAAAACTTTATATTATATATACACACATATATATAAAGTTGATAAGAGTTAAGTCGACCTAATCAATGGCGTCTACCACTACCCTGCCCTCTGCCCTCAACACCCCTCCTCCCCTCATCCTCCTCCAATTTCCTTTGTTCCGCCAAGATATGCTCAACACTTCCGGCATCCTGCCTCTGCCCAACCCCCCATCCTCCCTACCCCACCATTGTTTGCCTCCCCCCCGACATCCTGATACCTGCCTCGCCAGAGGTGTCCCATCGCTATGCCAGCAAATACCCCACATACCAAAAAGGCGGCCCCAGCTTCGCCCAAGTTGTGTTATCCCATCAACCTCCGCCTCTCCTTCCCAAACTCAAACGTCCCAAACTCGTCCCAAAATTCAAATCCACGCGGGAAACGGTCAATTTCCTGTGTTCCAGAGGGCGGTGCCTGAAATGTGCAGGCATTGGACACGTGGCAAAATCATGCAGAAATGGAAAGATTTGCTATTATTGCGGATTCTTTGGTCACTTTTCATCCACCTGCCCCATGAAGATACAGGCTTCGTTCCCTGTGCAGCCCGTCCTCTCATCTTCCAAGACTAATAATGCCAAAAAACTCTCTCCTCCAAATAATTTTCCCCATTCTGCACCCAAAACCCGATTTCCCAGACCTAATCCTTCCCCTGGACCCACAGAAGCAAGGGCCCCACAACCTGATTCAAAATCGATTCACATCCCATCGTCATCATCAGCCCTTTCTCCACTTTCCAATATCAACCTAAGCCCTCCCTCTCCTAAATCCTCCCCACATAACCCACTAGCTCCTCTCTTCGCAAAAAAATTTCCAAGCCCTCAATTCCTCATGGAGAACTCAGCCCGCTACCTCATTGCCACAATAACCCAAGGTTTCTGGAGTATTCTTGACATCCAAGCTGCCCTTAACCAACATGGGCATCGAGAAAGACCAATTTGGATGTTGACCGATAACAGCTTTCTCATCTACTATGACTCTGAGATAGAGAGAAATGTCTTCGTCACGACTGGTTCCTTAGCCAAACCAGGTGGCACTGTCTTCCTGAGACCCTAGACTGATCATGATAACTTCTCCGCCCCCTCCCTCGAACCTGAATCATGGGCGAAAATTGAAGGTTTCCCCGAACTGCTCAAGGATAACCCAGATGCCATTGGAGAAGCCTTAAAACCCATGGGCAGACTCATTGCTTTGGATGACTACGACTGGGCCTTCATTGACCACAGGTTTCTCTATGCTAAATTCCAATTCTTCGAAGGCATCTCCACTCCCTGTTCCTTCGTGGCATCTCTCAACAACACCGACTTCCTCCTAACCATCAACCGCTGGCAACACTCTCACCCGAACCGTGCCCCTGATACCACCTACCTTGGCCTTGATTACAACCTTGAACAAAATTTCAACTTTCTTGACCAGAAATGGTCTACCCCTGAAATACTCTTAGACCAAGATGACTTCTTTGATGCCATGTTTCACGAAGCCACCTTGCCACCCCCTACCCTTCCTGTTTTGCCACTACAAGATATCTCCTTTGAAGTATCAGGTCCCTGAAGAGGGCTCCCAGCCCAATTCGATAGATGGGACCCAATGCTGGACCTCGATCTTTCCATCCCTCTCTACCAACAACCTATCCAGTCTCCCGAACCTGGTTTCGCCCCCTCCAACCTCATCCTCCCTGACTTCCCCATTATCACAGCCCCTGTCCTAGCCGACTCCCACCACGTTGACGTCTCCTCCCCCACAAATGTGGCCCCTCCACTTGAACTCAATCTGGACGCGGTTGTTCAGACACCCCAGCTCGACGCAGCAAAATTCCTCTCCCCAGCACTGGTTAGGCGTAGCTCCAGATTGGTTGGAGCAGCTTCAGATCCTGGACAACCTGGTAGTTTTTTTAAAGCCTGTTGTTTTTTCATCCGCAAATAAAAGGCTTAATAAAATTTTATCTCGTTGCGTGGGCGTGAGTTTGCACGATGAACACTTCACATGCATGCAAACTCTAGAACAAGAGCGTATTTCCCAATCCCAATGAAACTCATCACTTGGAATGTACGGGGGTTGGGGGACCCATCTAAGCGCTATGCTGTAAACACAATCCTGTCCCCCCACAAAATTGATATTATAATGCTTCAAGAAACTAAGTTAGCCGACCCCACACAATCTCACTTGACACAAACTGTTGGCACACTCTTATCTGGGTGGGCCCACATTGATGCTATTGGATCCTGTGGTGGGATCATAACAGCATGGAATGAAAATAAATGGTCCCTACATCAAATCATCAAATTCCCCTCAGTACTTAATGTCGCTCTGCGAAACTCTGAATCTGGCATAATCTACTTTTTCTCAAATGTGTATGGTCCCTCCGACTCACAAGGCAGGGCTGTCTTGTGGGACCATTGCATAGACTTCGCAGCCCGAATAAATGGCCCATGGATTATTGCCGGAGATTTTAACACCACTAGACACCCCTCTGAAAGAAACTCCGGTAACCTTTCCCATGACTCAACCGCCTTCAACAACTTCATCAATTCATGTGTGCTAATTGATCCTCCCATCAGTAACCGCCTCTTTACCTGGTCTAACCGTAGAGACAACCCATCCCTGGCCAAATTAGATAGATTTCTTTTCAACACAACCTGGGAAGACCAACATCCCCTCTCATCTGTCTCGGGCCTGGCAACCACGATCTCAGACCATTGCCCCCTCCTGTTTGACTCTGGCTCTCTGAACACCACCCACAAACCATTTAGATTCGAACAACTCTGGCTTCTAGAACCATCTTTTGATGACTTTGTCAAGTTGGCCTGGTCTCAACCCACCAATCTAGAATCTCCTACTGCTCGTATTGTGGCCAAGCTCCGTTCGCTCAGAAAATTGATAAGACCTTGGGCCAAATACATCTGGGGCTCCCTTAAATATCGGATCTCACATGTCCAAGACGAAATCCTCAACCTTAATATCCTAGCTGAATCCCAATCCCTAACTGAACCAGAAACACATCAGTTGAACCTCCTCGAAATGGAATTGGACAGGCTCCTTAAACAGGAAGAAATCGGTTGGAAACAACGCTCCAGAGCAAAGTGGTTGGAAGAAGGAGATAGAAACACGGCCTACTTCCACAGGTTAGCAAATGGACGACGCAGATCCTCGACCATCTCTAACATTCAACATAACAACATCACCTACTCTGACCAATCTGATCTCCTCCGCCTCTTCACCAACCATCACCGCAACATCCTTGGCAAACCTTCCCCCCCTCTACCAGACATAGACTGGAGTCTCCTTTACCCCGACCCCCATAGTCTGCAAGTAGATCACCCCTTCTCGGAACAAGAAATCTGGAATGCAGTTAAAGATATGTCAGACAATAAAGCTCCTGGACCTGATGGCTTTGGCCCCCTTTTCTTCAAACACTTCTGGAATACTGTGAAATCTGACATTATGGACATGTGCCTCGAATTTCAAAATGATCCCAGCTCGGTTACACGAATCAACTATGCCATCATTTCCCTCATCCCAAAATCTGATGACCCCTCCTCCATTGATTCCTTTCGACCTATCAGCCTCCTCAACACCACCTTCAAAATCATTACAAAAATCCTGGCAAACCGACTTCAAGCGGTAATATCTCCTCTAGTTGGCCTGGAGCAATCGGCCTTCATACTCGGGCGCAATATCCTAGACTGTGTGGCCGCCACTCAAGAAGTGGTGTCTTTCTGCCACAGAACCAACACCCCAGGAATCCTACTTAAACTTGACTTCTCCAAAGCCTTTGACTCAGTCAACTGGAACTTCATTCTCGCTCTACTACGACATAGAGGTTTCCCACCGAGATGGTGCTCCTGGATATCCTCTATCCTGAACTCCAGCATGTCTTCTGTATCAGTCAACGGAGAACTTGGCGGTCTGATCAAATCTATGAGAGGCCTACGTCAAGGAGACCCCCTCTCCCCCCTAATTTTTGTTCTTATTGCAGATGTCTTCAACCGCATGATTAAACTGTCCATTTCCAACAGTCACTTAGCCGGAATCAGCATCCCTACAGCCAACCTTCAAATTTCCAACCTACAATTTGCAGACGATACCATCCTCTTTGCCTCACCCAATCCTAATCACCTACACTGCCTCAAAGTTCTCCTCTACGTTTTCGAATTAATCTCTGGCCTTTCCATCAACTTCCACAAAAGCTCCCTTATCATGCTTGGCCATTCCAACCACCTTGGTCCCGCAACCGCTGACATTCTCAACTGCAAACTTTCCCAGTTTCCAATTTCCTACCTGGGCCTTCCTATTCGGCCCACCAGACTCACGCGTCCTGACTGGTTACCCCTCATCAACAAAATAGAATCCCGCCTCGCATCCTAGAAAGCCGCTTCCCTCTCGACAGCTGGTAGATTAATCCTAGTTAAATCGGTCCTCTCTGCCATCCCCTCCTACTGGATCTCCTTCCACAAACTCCCCTCTTGGGTCTCCAATAAAATTGACAAATCCCGCATGACCTTCTTATGGAATGGCTCCAAAGCAAAATGCCTTATCAACTGGCGCTCAGTCTGCCTCCCAAAATGCCATGGTGGCCTTGGTGTCCCGGATCTCTCCTCGCTCAACACTGCCCTATTAACAAAATGGCTCTGGCGTTTCCTCTCTCCCGAAAATTTCCTTTGGAAGGATTGGATCCTTCACTCATATCACTACTCTAATCCACACCTAGCTCTACACCTCCCCCCCAGTTGCAGACCTTCTCCATTCTGGTCCAATGTCCTCCACACCATCCCCCGAGTCAAATCCCTCTTTCATGTTTTAATAGGCAATGGCAACAACTGCCTTTTTTGGCATGACACGTGGGTAGCCTCTTTCCCCCTAGCCAAAACACTACCTAACCTCTTCTCCTCCACAAATCTACAACTGGCCACCACTTCTACCCTGTGTCACCTGGGCTCCAGTAGCCTTCATCCCCCCTCCCTTTTTTCCATCGAAACTTTCAATGAACTTCTCGTAGCCTCGAAAATCCTACAATCCCTTCGCCTGTCCCACTCACCAGACCGCTTCACCTGGGCTCTTAACCCATCCAAAGGCTTCTCTGTATCATCTTGCTACTCTTTCCTCATCCACCCTGGCCGCCTTTTCCCCTACAGCAGGATCTGGAACTGCCATTCACACCCTCGATTTCTCTTCTTCCAATGGTGCCTCATTCGTAATCGTATCAACACCAAAGACAGACTTATTCGCTTAAACATCCCCACTGACCCCCTCTGCGTTCTTTGCTCCTCTCAAGACGAAACAATTACCCACCTTTTCTTAGACTACGACTTCTCTTTTGCAATTTGGGCCCCAACCAGCGCACATCTTTTGGGTTACATTCCGGATTGCATTTCATTTTTTGAATACTGGCAGCAAGACGTTGGAAATCACAATCTCGACATCTTTATCACTATTTACTGCTGGTGCATCTAGAAAGAACGAAATGCTTTTGTCTTCAACAAACCTAGATCTTCATCCACGGCCATCTGTAGTAGAATCTCACAACTTTTCTACTACTGGACAGGTACCAGCTCGGCTCCCTTCAGATTTAGGCTGAGGTCCGCTCCTGCTGACTCGGCAGAATCAATGGCCAGTACTAGTGCCTCCCCGCGGTAGCAGCTCCGGCACGATTCTGTCTGCCCCCATTTTGTTTGCTGAATCATCGATGTCAGTGATTTTGTCCCATTCTGTACTCCATTAGCTCTTATGTACATTTTTATGTTAGCTAACTTAGCCTATTTTTTTGGCCACCGGTTGGGCTTGTCAACCGGTCTTTACTTCATATTATTCTAATATAATTATTAACCGGCTGTGTAGTCTATCACTACACAACCGTCTTTCTCAAAAACATATATATAAAGTTATATAAACTTAAATAGAAAATATACAACGCGATTGTATTACAAGTCTCCAACAATATATATTTTCCGTTTTAAAATATTAGGAATACTACAAACCATAATATATTATAACTAACATATAACTTAAAATATAATTAACAAATATATATATACAAACGTATATAAGGTATAAATATATACATATGTATACTCAGTGACCCTATGTCACCCAAGAGGTAAAATCCAAACTAATATAACTTAATTTTTTTTTAAAAACTTATAAACACTGTCTATATCATACTTAAACAAAATCAATATATATTACTGTAAATATATAAATAGTATAACATATATTCATTGTTGAACTAGATTTTCCAATTTCTATAATATATAAAAATAGATCATATAATTGTTTATATAAAATTAGTATTTACGTAATTATAATATCAATAAACCCATGCTTTATCTGTACAAATCCACTTATATTCTTATACAACATATGAACTTTATATATGTGTACCTTATACCCTATAACACTTATATATTTTAAAACAAAACAGAGAATATAATGTGTAATATATACATATTTTCTTTCATAAACATACAACAACGTATATATATAAGCATATAAACTAACGTACACAGTATATATTATAATATACCATAGGTATAAAAAAATATACTTAGGCAAAAGAAGGAGTACACGGTCTAAGTGGCTACGGAGGAGCACGAGGGGTGGAAGATCAGGGAGGAGCTGCGTAGTGATGGTTTTGAGAAGCTAACAAAGGGGAAAAAAAGAAGAAACAGAGAAGAGAAGTAAAGGCCACAGAGAAATATAAGAGAGGAGCTCAATATTTAAAAGCTGGAATAAGAAACGTAAAATTGAATGAGCGAAATGAATGCAAAAAGTATATAAGTTTGATATTCGAATGACGGTCATAAAAGTGGAAATTTGGGTATAGGTAACGGCTGGCTACAATCAAATATTCATGTTTTGATAGATTGCTTTCCTTTAAGCAATAAAGACAGGGAGAGAAAGAATAGATAAAGGCAACAAATCTATCAATCAAAGAAAATGGAAAAGTTTGAACTTGTACGCAAATAAATAGATAGAGAACGATGTAGGTGAGTTGGCTGCTCTGGGTAAAATGCTTAATAATTTTTATGAATCAAATAGGCATGAACAGACTACAACATGCAATTAACTAATTGATTATTTGTAACTGTGCAAGCAAGAAATGAGATAATAATTAAAGGTTTTTTTTTCTTTTTTTTTGATTGCCGAAGGAAAGAAGGAAAGGCAGACCAATAGGCTAAGAATCATACCTTAATTACCCTAGTGAACAGAGGAAAGAAATTTAAAACAAAAATATAGATAAAGGTTGAGTGAATGGAAACGGTCACCTGCTTGAATCATGTGAAATAATTAAAGCAAATGAAGTGGCTACAGGAAAGGAATGATTTCTTTCTATTTTTGAATTAATGTTTATGTAGCCAAATTTTAAGCAAAAAGGAAACGTACAACAAATGATAAATTGAAATGACCATTGATTCAGCAACGTTATAAAGCAATTTATTATATTGCTTGGGCTGCACGGTGAAGATTTGGAAGAGACGTGTTTCACAATGCAACCGTTTTTAAGAAATAAATATATTACTTTAAAACAGAAGAACTGACCAAAAATGAACGTAAACGTATACAATTTATATGTTTTGATATTCAAAATAATTATAGGATGGCAACAGTTACCCTAAGATTTAGTTGAGAAATTAAAGCAATAAATCGCTGATTGGACAACACGTTCCATATTTGAACATAAAGGAAAAAGATAAGTATGGAATGGAAGGATACGTTATAAAGGCAAAATGAACCGTTTGGAAAAAAAAATGATGGCAAATAAAACAGCTGTGCCTTGAATTTCCCAAAATAAATTATTAGAGCAATTGATGGGTTGATTGGACAATGTGTTTCAAAACTTCAAGGAAATGAGTAATATATTTGAAAATACTAACATAACCTATATATACATACCTACTAGAACTCACACAAAAATTAATGGACCCTATACCCAAACTAAACCTTCCGTGTATATATGTATATTATGACCAAATTTTTCTTTGAATCAAAAATCCATACTTGCTTTCAAAACTAAATTTCAAAACCACCATTTGATTTATAAACAGAACATAATATTTTTCCTTTTTTCCTTCTTTTTATTAACAATAAATCAAACATTATTTAATAATTACACATAACTCAACATATCCATTAGTTACCAATTTTAGTTCATTTGTTAGAGGTTAACTTATTTGAATTACAACAATACAATTAAACTATTGTTTCCTCTTAAATTTTATTCAATAGATCAATATTTACAATTAACAATTATTATTAAATTCTTTTTTTTAAATGCACGTGCTGATTTGATTTTTAACAGCTAAGATATGAAATAAAAGAGTGCGTACAATAAGTGCAATAATTAAAACGAACGTACACCCAAATTAATTAACCAGTAACGTAATCTAAATTTATATGTTTTCTTATTTATTGACTATTTATATTTAATTATACGTAATCCAAACATTAAATTTTTTATTTCAAAATATTAATAATTAAAATTTCTCTAAAATTCAATTAAATACGTTATTAAAAACCGTTTAAAATTTATGGGTTGTTACATTTCCCTTACGGTCTGGTAATTCCGGCATTCGATTGTTCGGCATGTAATACAGTAGACGTATTGATGTCGATTTTCGAAGGTCGAAATTCCAGGTCGTGACATTTTGGTATCAGAGTTGAAGGTTAGGCGAGAACCTTGGCTCTGGTGGAGATTACTCATTAGAGATGGGGTCAGTAGTGCCCTAGAATGTGTAACGACCCGTAAATTTCAACTGTTTTAATAACGTAATTAGTTGAAATTTCGTGAAATTTTAAACGATAAAATTTTGAAATAAAAATTTAATATTTGGAATACGTCTAGTTAAACATAGCAACTGGTAAATTTTCGTCCGAAAATATGAAAGTTTATTTCGCGCGTAAATTTACTTCAATTTAATCAGTAAAAAAGCGTTGAAAATAAAATGTTTTCGGAACCTAAATATTTTTATATAGAAAAATTCTAAACCATCTTCTGAGTAAACGCTATTTTTCGTTTTTCAAAATTTGGACATCTTTAGCTCCGTCGATCTTATTTTCTTACGTTTTTCTTGCATTTTCCGCCAGTAGAAAAATTCGAATTTTTATAATTCAATCATACCACTGATATCCATATACCGTTTTGATCGTCTCGTCGTGCTGATCTCTACGGTATATTCGATTGTCCAATTCGGAGTTTGGTTTGCGTTGCACTTCACGAAACGATTTCGTATCGGTAACGGTTTTAAAATCTTTTTGGTTTACTACCCTTGCATTCCTACTGTGCAAACTAATAGCTGTCAACCATTAATTTCTTCAGTTATTTTTTTTTCTATTCCCCATAAATTTAATATTGACCATTTCTTTTCCTAGATTGCTTCTAACCTTTTTCCATTCCCACCGGTTCAAAATTCACTTTCGTTTGTCTGCCTCTGTTGATTAGGAAGATATGCTGTAATACATAATTCATTTCTATTCAATTGCCTTTTTCTTTGCTCTTCCCAGTTCTCTCTCACTTCATCCCTCAGAAAAGAAAAAAAAACAACACAAATATAAGAATGGCTGCCATCTGAGCCATGCTCTCTCCTATCTCCCCTCCACGCCCTCCATCTCTCCGCCGTATCACCTTGCTCAGCCTCCTCCAGACCAATGGCCGAACCACTCCTCCACCCTTTCTATCCTCCACCTTGTTCCGCTCCGACACAACAACCGGCCACCCTCTAAAGCCACGCAACCGCCACGCACCAACTCCCACTCGCCACCACTCGACGCCGTAGCCGACTACCACAACTTTCGACCCCATCCACTTCCATCCTTTTCCTCCGCGCAACATACCCAGATCTTAAATCTGGCCTCACGGTTTGCTCCGCCACACTTTCAAGCAACGGCGAGATCGACCTCCCCTCCTCCCGAAGCTTGACCGTCGTCCACCCGTGCCTTCGACGTATGTTCCTTTTCTTTAGCCGAGCTACCTACCTTTGATTCTAAGGTATATAATATATTATGCTTTGGTATTATATGTATATTTTGTAAATTGGGTTGCTGTTGCTTATGTATAAGTCTTATATAATTGTAATATGTACTTGTATGCCTGTATGTTTATATACAAGTTATAATCTATTTTAAAATATATATGTTTAGATATCAAATCTGTATATATAAGTGGTTTAAAAGCCTGGAGGTTATGTATGATATATCTGTCTCATATAGGTATAGTATTATTATATTAGTTTTCATAGTTTTTTTTAGTTATATATGTTGGATCTGTTAGTATATACATAGGTTTATATTTGTTTATATTAGTTATATATGCTAGAGTGTATATATATCTCTTGTGGTTGTCACATTAATATGTACACCATTTTTGTCTATCACATTTATGTATGGGTTTGTCTGCATATTTGTTCATATACATAGTTTTATAGAAGTAATATATTTTGTAAATTAAATGTATGAGTTTGGGAGTTGTCTGCACTTATATGTGTTAATGTACGGTCTGCATATAGTGGGCTGCATGTTATATTATTTACACATATATAATCGATATTTTGTTTTAAATAAGTATGTTTTGTTAAGAGGTGTGTATCATTTATATATCTGGTTATTTGCAGTCCGCATATGCTTGCAAATTATATGTAGAAATGTGTTATGTTTATTTGCAGTCTACATATGTAAGCTGAATATTATTTCTATATATATATATATATATTATAAAATTTCAAGTGCTGTAGTAAAAACAAGTTTCGAAATATAAGTATTTGCTTTTAAAACAGGAGTATATATAAGTATAGATTTGATATGTGCTTTATTGATTCCATTTGTCCAAAAGTGTATGACAACTGTACTTTCAATATGATATGTATATTTTTCTAAATTGCTGTATAAGTTTGTTAATACAGTTTTATGTAAAATGTTGTTAGTTTGCTGTAAATGGCTTAGTAATGTATGTATAGATTTTTTTTAAATCATAAGTGTTTATTTCGAATATATTATGTATATATTTTAGTATATGTGTTTAAATTTAAAACAACGATTTTGAAATATACGTATATATTTAAATTTAATATTTTTGAATGTAGGATATGATTTTTATACATATAGTTATATACGGTCATATATACAAGTTCACTTTTATCAAATTATCTTCATCAACCCGGTTTTGATCTGATTAGTCTATTTCTATCTATCAGCTTAATTTGTTCGTCGATTCAAGTTCTATCTTGCTTTGTTTTGGGATTCGTACCTGGATTTCGTAACTCAATCTCATCGTTTATCTCTCTAGCCTCGAAAGGTGAGCACTCACTCACGATTAACGTTCTTTTATTTATTAAATTTGATTTCAATTGAAACGACAATTGAAATATGCTGCTATTAGTTAATTATACTATTATATATGCTATTATCTGTATCAGTTCACCTGTGACATCTAACACCATTATTTGTTAATTATTTATGCGATGATAATACAGTTTTGGCTGATAATTTATTGATTGTTGATGTTTATATTGGACGTTAAATTATTAATGTTAAAATGATAAATAGTATGCAATTGAACTTGTTATAGGATAGTTAAATGTTAAATTTGATTTAATGACATTGTATAATATGACCCCTTTAACTGTTGAATTTATTGACACATAGGATTTGTTTAATTACACCTTGAACCACTGAATGTATGTTGTTAAATTGATGATGTATGAAATTGTAAATAGATGACAAGTGAAGAACCGTAATGTAATAATCTTTAATCTACATGAAATGATAATGTAGATTCTAGAAATAATTATATTAATTCGCACAAACAACAATGCGAATTAATATGATTATTTCGGGATTATTTGAATTGATAATTGGATTGATATTGATTGTTGTTATTGTTTGTTTATTTACTTTGACACCATCCCTGTTATCACACTGCAAGTTCCCTTTGCTATGCTTTGATTTTGAATTGAATTGGAATCGGGTTGAAATGATAAATACCCAAATTAAACTTTGACCTAGGATAGAAAATTAAATAAAACTCGATTAGTCAATAATTTGATTTAAAAATAAAACGAAGATTTTATTTGAATAAATAATATGGTTTTGAAATGAAGTTGAAATTTGAATTTTAATGAAAGGAAAATGTTAATATTTAATAATCTGAAACAAAATATTAACAATGTAATTGATGAAAGAATGTTGTTTAATTTGAGAAATGATTGAATTAAGTTTGAAATTATTAAAGTTTGAAATGATTTAATAATCAAGTTTGAAATTATAATTAAGTTTGAAATTATTAAACTTTGAAATTATTAAATAATTAAGTTTTGAATTATTTAACAATGAATTATTTATTAAATAAAATTGAATTCTTTAATAAGAAAAAGTGAACCTTTGAATAAGTGAATTTTACTTCGTGAATAATTGAAATTGAGTTTTCTTTATTAATTAAGTTTTGAAAAATTATTTAAGTAAGTAAATAAGTGAAATTGAATTTCTTTAACAAGAAATAAAAATGCGATTTATTGAAATTAATGTAAGACTTCAAATTTAAAGAATTTGATTTGATGAATTTAATTTAATTAAATTTGTAAGTTTTGATATAATGAAGTTGAATTTAAGTAATTGATTTATTGAATTGGAAATTTAATAGAAATTGTTTTGAATGGCAAATTAATTTAACGAATAGTGAATGAAATCGATAAATGAATTCAAATTGATTTGAATGTTAAATAAAATTTATTTAAATGATTTCGGAATGAAACTTATATACGAACTTGAATCAATATTTGAATTGTTTTAAATAGAAATAGAAATTGAATTATAAGATTTTGAAATGGTAATTTGGAAGTTTTGAAACGTAAATTATGGAAATTGATTTGGAAAGACAAACGAAATGTTGATTTATAAACTCTGATTGAAATTGAAATTGATTTGGTTTTGAAATAAATAAACGACCAATCGGTGTAATAATTACGAAAGTTATTAAAGAGACCGGAATCGGTTATGGATATACTCTCTATCTAAACTGAAAACCACTTTAATAACTATACACGGAGTGATGATCCAGAATGAAGTGGTTGGAATGATGTACGTGATGACTGAAGAAAGTGAACGATAATAGATAGCCTTGACACTTGTGTCAAATTGGAAATGACTAAAACAGGAGCCGTGCCGGGACAATGGAGGATTAGCTTCCTCAAGTGGACACACTTCTTCGAACTACTCATTACTTGTTGTTGATTGGTGCACCCTTGATTTTGGGAGTGTTGTTTCACGGTGTTGTGGGCGCTGCGGCGTTGCGTTCTCACCAGTCCGGATCAGGCGAACGGTAGTGTCACTACCTTGGGTATTGCCTCATGTGCCTTGTCATACTTGTATTCCCTATTCGCGACCACTACGAATTTGTTTTGTACCTTTAGTATATGGATTGCCCTCTGGTGACTTCCGGTTTTGGGGAAACTACGGTCTTGAATATGCTTCTGGGAATAAAAATGTGTTAAGGGTGGAATGGGCCATGACTTAACACTATTTTGATATCTTTATATTACTGATAGACATTATCTACTTAGCGTACATTACAACCTAGTAGATAGTTTAACGGATCCTTAAAGGATGGTTATTCCAAACATCCTTTGAGTTACTTGTATTTCAATCGCTATTTCACTTGAGTTGGATTTATTAATATAAGAATGTTAATCCTGACTCGAGTGTCTTGTGTTTTGTTTTACGCTCGGGTCAGACTGAGTGTACCAGTATTCGAGACTCACTTTTGAAGTTGGAGCTTTGCTTGAAGATCCAGCCATCCATTCTGCTTCAGTATTCGATGATTCCAGTGATGTATTCTGATTTGTACCTGATGTATCGTATTACTCTTCCGCTGTATCTGGTTTAACTCTGATGTAACTTATACATTTATATAGTAGCTTCATGAACTACTATCTCTTTTATTTCCGCTGCACTTATTACTCTGTGTCTGTAACGACCCAATATTTTGGACCATTCAAATCGACAATAATCCACACATGTCAGACTTGAATAATGCAAAAAAACAGATTGTAATAAATTTGGAGCAAATAAAATCATTCACAGAATCACAGACACAGAAATATCAGAATAACTTGCAGCGGAATTTCAAAATAACCATAGCGGTTCATGAAGCCACTAAAATACATAGTCTCAAAACAAGTACAAATTACATAGTCTAAAACCAATACAGTTTGAATAACCATAGAAAATCCCAAATTCATTGTCTCAATTACATAAGCTAAAATAAAAGACTGAATAGCAAAATAGATAGCAGCTTGATAAAGATGATCTCCAGTAGTCCAAGCTCCGTGAAGATGAAGTCCAACTGATACTCAGGCTGACCCGAGCGTAAGATAAACATAAACACTCGAGTCAGGATATACATACTTATACAATGTAAACCAACTCAAGTGAACTGTAGTAAAGGTACAAGTAACTTAGAAGATGCTTGGGACCGCCCATCCTCTAAGGATCCGTTCAAATATCTACTATGTAGTAATATTCGCTATTATAATAGTGTCTACATAAGTAAAGTATAATCATATCAGAAAATAGCGTTAAGGGGATGGAGAACCTTAACGCGGTCGGATTTTAAAATCATAATCGTAGTAAAGCTCGATATGGTAGGTGACACGGCACAACTAGGCAATGCCAGGGTAGATATACCAATTACGCACACGGACTGATGGATACGCATAGCAGCCACTACCGTTCCACCTCGAACAACATTCCCAAATTGGAGGATGGCCGTCTAGTCAAATCACAAGTAAGAGTATAATATCGAAGAAATGTGTCCAAGAAGAGGTGCTACCTCACTGGTCCGAGATCGCTCCTGTTTTAGCCACCTTATGCCAACTCACGAGAGTTGGGTTCACGTAACATACCTTATGAACGTCGCCACCATCCTACTTCATTCTGGAATCTCCACCGCGTACACGGTTGTCAAAGTGGTTTTCGGTATCGACAGAGAGTATGTCCATATCCGATCCCGGTCTCTTTGCCAACCAATCGTTATTATAACCCGTGGTTATAGATTTAAAACAATTTATCAAATATACTTCGAATTAAACCATTTAAAACAAAGACATTATTCCTTTAAAATCAAATATTAAATTTCCAAAATCTAACCCTTTCAGAGTTCACTTATTCACTTAAAACAATAACGTTAAAATTTCCAACTTTCACGGCATTTATAAAGTGCGGCGGTAAATTATATTTGAAAACAATTTTATTCAACAAAACAACATTTATAAACTACTATAACAGTTCAGTTTTAAACAAAATCATATTTCAGCCTACTGCAGTCCTTAACAAGTGCTACAATAGCCCTTTTATTAGTTCAGGTTCAATTTTAGTTTCTGCTACAACAGCACTTACCAAGTACTATCATAGCCTTAGTTCATTTTAGTCTTTTGGTTCTCTTATATAATCCACAACACTTAACAAGTGCTACAGATTCTACCTAGTTCAGTACTTATAAAATCATACATTAAAATGTTCATTTAAATCCTTTAACTGATTTATTTTAAAGGGAAATTTTACAAATTAAAACCAAAACTTACAAATTCGCTTATTAAATTCAAGTGTGTAAATCTCATTTTCATTTAAACAATTCATTTCAACATTTTAAACTCAAACTCCAATTTCCACCATTTTAAAACTAAATTTTTATTTCAATTTAATTAACTTCAGTTTCCATCTTTCTTTTTGGTCAAACTTCCAAATTTAAGTTCCATTTCAAAATCAATATTTCCCATTAATTTATTTTTTTAACACATAGAAAAAAAATCATTTCTATTCTAAATAAATCATTTAAAATTTCGATTTAAATCAATTTAATATTATTACAATATTTAAATTATTTAAAGGTATCTAGAAAAATACAGAAAAAATAACCACGGGTCTGTATAATATTTTTCTAGCCTAAGTCAAGTGATACGGATACTATATCATTTCAATCCGTAATTTACAAAGAAAAATCCGGGTTTTATCATTTCAAACCCGCAATCCCAAGTAAATAAAATTTAATTGAAAATCGTTCAGGCCTATCATTTCAGCCCATAACGACCTTCCCTTATTCTAAAGTTCGTTCGGGTATGTATCATTTCAACCCATAGTGATTCTATTCTACAGGGAACTTGCAGGGTGATTTAACAGAATAGAATAACAGTAAAATAGGAACAAAATATAACAGATGATACGATATACAGTTTTAACAATTAACATCAACTATAAATAAATCACAGGTAATTATAACATCATTTATTTATTTATTTATTTCTACACATTCAGTTGCGGTCGTTTCACAATCATATAAGTATGAATATTCGTGTGAGATTTACTCACCTCTACGGAGCTGGAGATTCGGAAAAAGAAATACGATGCCTATCGAACGCACGCGGAAAGCACGATCAGTTGTTAGCGGATGCGCCAACTAGATTCAAACCAAAAGCACAATAAATAATCAAATCTAAGATTGCACGAATAACGAATTTTCAGATGAAGCAAACAACGAAAAAGAAACACGTTGAAATCGAAAACAATAGCACGACCACCTTTAAAATATAGATTATAACTTTAAATTTGCATAGTGACAAAAACATTTTTTTTTAAAACAGAGGTTTGGAAAATATATAACTACAAACTTACAAAGGTGCCAAAAACAAATTTTGTTTCTTTTCAAAACACGGTCAGTAAAACAGACTAGGCTATCAAACCCATGACCAAAAGCAACTTTCCTTATTCCCTTTTTTTTTCAAAGCTCTGTAGAAACAATATTACAAAGTATAGAGTGTCAGGCAGCTTTTCACTTCTTTTTTTTCTAAACAAAGTTCGATCTGGAATATCAAAAAAAAATATAACAGTGCAGAGATGATAAACGGAATGTACACTCAAATATCAAAAATACAAAGGTGACAGCATGGGGTTGGAGACGTGGTGGGGTTCGGTGGTGGGCTGTCATGGAGGTGGTGGTGATTCTCGTGGTGGTGGCGGGTCACGGCCTCGGTGGAGGAACGTGGGGTCGCTGGGTTCGGAGGTGTGGGGTTGGTTCGCATGGTGGTTGACCGGCACGGGTTCGGCGTGGGGATCTCGGCCTGGAGTTGTGGAGGTGGTGACGTGGGTTAGGGTTGCTGGCACGGTCTGGTGGAGGAAGGTGGGTGGTCGTGCATGGGGTTCAGGGGGTTCTCGGTGGGGTTGGGCGGGTCGTAGGGTGACAGGGTGGTGGGCATGGGCTGGTCTTGGTGTGAGGTTGGAGGCGGTGGTGGTCTGGGTTCAATCAGGCAAAGGGGTTTGGTCACGGTCTGGTGGGGCGTAGTGGTGTTTGGCGTGACTGGGTAGGAGCAAGGTGGAGTGGGAAATGGGATAGAGCAAAGCAAGACAACAAGTAGATCATGAAATATGAAACAAAAGTGAAAGCAGGTATGCTAACTGGCAAAAGAACAACAGCAAACAGGAAATACAAAAATGAAAGTGGAAGAAGGCATTTACCTTTTCGGATGTTCACGAGAATTATGATGGAGGCTAAAGTGAAAATTTCAGTCTGGAAATATGTTTGAACGTGGAAAGATAGACAGCCTTTTACTTGATTTAAGGAGAGAAGGCAATAAAGGTTTTGAACAGTAGGCTATAAAGGCAATTAAATTGGAGAAACGTATGGAAGGCAAAGGAAGAAGTAATCTTCACGTGCACGGTTTTAGGCTAGACTTTGGCAAGATTTTTGAAATTTTCAAACTGAAAATATACAGCTGAATTGTACTGCTAACGCAAGAAAATCAATGGACGAATAAAAAGCTAAAGGAAATTATAACAAAATGCCCAAAGTAACGTACCACTTTATGATTTGTTTCTTTTATTAAAAATAAAATTGAAAATGCTAACGGTTTCTTTTAAAAAAAATAACGTATCATTTTAAACCAAAATTAAAATAGCTATTATCATCATTAATAAAATTTGATTCTAATATAAAGTTAAGAACGAATGAAATTATACGTAAAATGTAAAGTTTAAATTTCCCGTTTTACACTACTTATTACAATTTTAATCCAATCAATATTTCAAAATGTTTTTTTTTATAAAATTTTTGTTAAAAATTTTGGGCTGTTACACTCTCCCCCACTTAAAACTTTTCGTCCCCGAAAAGGAACGAAAAAGGAAACAAAGAAAGATAGAAAGCAAAAGTACCTGAAATAAACAATTCTGGATTCGAAGCACGAATGCTCTCCTCCGTCTCCCAGGTGCAATCCCGTTCATCAGTGCTCCACTGCACTTTGACCAGGTTGACAGATTTTCTTCTTAGCTGCTTCGTACCTCGATCGACGATACGAAGTGGCTTCCTCTCAACAGTCAGATTTGGCTCAATATCCAAACTATCAAGAGCAGAAGGCTGAATAATAAGAGATGGATCATGCAGATAGCGACGAAGATGAGATACATGAAAGACATTGTGTATTCCAGAAAATTTCTCGGGTAAATCCAGACGATAAGCAAGAAAGCCAATTCTTTCCAAAATGTGGAAAGGACCTACAAATCTAGGAGAAAGCTTTCCTCTACGACCAAAACGAATAACATTCCTTAAGGGAGAGACTTTAAGGAAAACCAAATTACCAACAGCAAACTCTAAACTCCGTCTTCGACGATCAGCGTACGTCTTCTGTCTATCTTGAGCAATCCTCATCTTTCTCTTAATCTCTTCAACTCTCTCTGAAGCTTCCAAAACCATCTCAGGACCAAGAACCAAACGATTACCGGATTCAATCCAACAAGAAGGAGATCTACAAGGTCGTCCGTACAGAGCAGAAAATGGAGATGTCTCAATACTGGCCTGATAACTATTGTTATAAGTGAATTCGACAAGATGGAGATGATCTTCCCAAGATCCTCCATAATCAAGCACACAAGCACGAAGAAGATCTTCTAAAATCTGATTCACCCTTTCCGTTTGACCGTCGGTCTATGGATGGTAAGCAGTGCTCAGATTTAGATGAGTACCCAAAGAATCCTGAAAGGCTTTCCAAAACTTACTAGTAAAGATAGGATCACGATCACAAACGATACTGAGAGGAACACCATGGAGACGAACAATCTCCCTCATGTAAATCTTAGACAAACTAGAAGCTGAACGGGTAGACTTGACCGGAATGAAATGAGCTGATTTGGTCAATCTATCTACAATAACCCAGATACTCTCGTTACCCTTCCTAGTCCTCGGTAAACCATCGATGAAATCCATAGAAACTTGTTCCCAATTCCAATTGGGAATCTCAAGAGGCTGCAATAAACCAGGAGTCTTCTGATGATCCGCCTTGACTTGCTGACAAGTCACACACCTATTAACAAAAATGGAAATATCTCGCTTCATACCTTTCCACCAATATAACTTCTTCATGTCCTGATACATCTTGGTCACGCCTGGATGAATAGAAAGTCTGGACTGATGATTCTCTCGAAGTAACTCCTGTCTCAATCCATCAACATTCGGGACACAAATCCTATTATTAATCCTTAATACACCCTTATCATCAATCTGAGCTCCACTGCCATCAAGACTACTACCTCCAACTCTGCTTCGAACACTCTCCTTAATCACTCTAAGCATCTGATCCTCATCCTGTCTAGCCATAATACGATCCATAAGAGGTGAAGAAACAACAATCTAACACAGCAAAGCTTTCTTCCTACTCAAAGCATCCGCCACAACATTAGCTTTTCCCGGTGTATAGTTGATGTCGAGGTCATAAGAAGCAAGGAACTCTAACCACCTAACTTGTCTCTGATTCAAATCCTTCTGAGAGAAAATATACTCAAAGACTGATGATCTGTGAAAAGCTCAAACTTGGTACCCAACAGATGATGTCTCCAAAGCTTCAAAGCAAAAACAACAGCAAGCAACTCTAGATCATGGGCAGCATAATTTACTTCATGGATCTTCAATTGTCTACTGGCATAAGCAATCACTCTACCATCCTGCATCAGAACAGCTCCCAAACCTTCTCGACAAGCATCAGTGTATACCGTTAATCCCTCATTTCCATTTGGAACGGTAAGAACAGGTGCGGAAGTAAGCTTGTCTTTTAACTCATTGAATGCGGCCTCACACTTATTACTCCAAATAAACTTAGCATTCTTCCGAGTTAAAGCAGTGAGAGGTGCAACAATCCGAGTGAAATTCTCAATGAATCTACGGTAATAACCGGCAAGGCCCAGAAAACTACGGATATCAGTAGGAGTCTTAGGAGTTTCCCAATCCTGCACAGAATAGGGAAAAGAAGGATAATAGGAAAGGTAGAGTAAATTGAAATGAAACAAGGAAAGAGAAGGAAAGAAAGACTTACATTGATCGCAGCGATCTTGACTGGATCAACTGAAAATCCATTACTAGAAACAATATGCCCGAGAAATCGGACTTCATCCTTCCAGAAATGGCATTTAGAAAATTTAGCTTTTAATTGATGATTTCAAAGAGTCTCAAGAACAGATTTCAAATGTGACTCATGTTCTTCTTCAGACTTAGAGAAAATGAGGATATCATCCACAAAAACTAGAACAAATTTATTAAGCACATCCCGGAAAACACGATTCATCAAGTCTACAAAGAAAGCAGGAGCATTCGTCAAACCAAAAGGCAAGACTAACCATTCAAAGAATCCATTCTCAGTACGGAAAGCAGTCTTGGGAATACTTTCCTCGGCAACTCTGAGTTGGTGAAAACCTGTGGCAAGATCAAGCTGAGAGAAAACAGTAGCACCATAAAGCTGGTCAAACATGTCATTGATGCGAGGCATTGGATATCTATTTTTCATAGTGAGCTTGTTCAACTCCCTATAATCAACACACATCCGAAGAGAACCATCGGACTTGGTGACGAAGACCACCGCAGCTCCCCATTCAGAAAAACTAGGTCTGATCAGACCCTTGGAAGATAGGTCTTCAATTTGCTTTCTTAACTCAACCTTCTCGCGGGGTGCCATTCTTCTAGGAGGAAGAACTATAGGTCGAGCTCCAGGAATGAGATCAATGCGGAAATCAATTTCCCACTTGGGAGGTAAAGCAGTAACTTCCCCAAATACATCCGGGTAGTGATTGACTACCCGAGTCGACTGAAGATCAACAGGAGAAGAATCCAATGAGTAGATAAAGCTACCAGCACAATCATGAGGCAGACTACACTGAATAACCAAAGAATTACCCCGATCATCCTTAAGAGAAACAATTCGGGATTTACAAGAGATATGGGCATCGTGATTCTTTAACCAATCATCTCCAAGCAGCAAATCAAAAGTATCAAAACCAAGAATATAGAAATCACCACTAAAACGATGATCGGAATGGTGGAGTTTCACATGTTTACAAATCTTATTAAGATTTGCGGGACCACCAATAGGATTTGAAACACATAGAGGAACAGAAGCATACTCAGGAGAAAGGAGCTGTTCAAACTTGTTACACAGATCATCAGAAATAAAACTATGCGAAGCCCCAGTATCAAATAAAACACGAACAGGATGATGAAATAAAGTAAAGGTGCCTTGAAGAGTACCTTGACCATCGCTAGGAGCAGGAGCAGGTGCAGCAGGTGATGAAGCAGACGTGACAGCAAATACACCAGATGGCTTTCCCTTCTGATATAAAGGACAGTCCTTCCTAAAATGACCCGGCTGAAGAAAAACATGACAAGATCGTTCCTGGAAACCTGAGGTGGAGGAACAGCAGCACTGGACGGATTAGGGAAACTATTGGCATAGTGTCCCTTCTGGTCACATTTGAAGCAAGTAATGGAGGAAAGATCAATAGGGTGTCTCTGGGAAGGAGCAGATGCTGAAGATCCCAAGCCCGCATGCTTGATCCAATTCTTCTTCTGCTGGTGGAAGTTGGGCTTTCTCTTCTTGGAATTTGCAGAGGAAGATTGTGAGCCATGAGCACCAGAAGCAGCAAGACCCTTGGAAGTAGGGTTCTCATAGCGAATAGCCATATCCATGAGCTCAGTAAATGTGCCATGAACATGAGAAATAAGACGATCGTAGAACTCTGGGCGAGCTCCAGAAATGAACTTCTCGTTCTTCTTTAGCTGAGTGTCGATAAGACCAGGACCAAATTTGGAAAGTTCATTGAACTTCCGCTCATACTCTGAAAAAGACATAGTACCCTGCTTGAGGTCCATGAATTCACGGTAAAGCTGAGATTTCCCGGCTTTGGGCATCCATTTTGCAACAAAAGCCTCCCTGGAAAGAAAAATACAGAAATCAAACTTAAGATAGATTCAAAAGGAAGGAAATGGGAAAAATTCAAGTTAACACAAAGGATACCTGAACTGCTCCCACGAAAGATCACCTTCGTTAGTGTGAGTCGTAACAGACTCCAACCAATCTAAGGTTGACTCTTGCAGCTGCCATGCTGCTAACTGACGCTTCTGGGCATCAGTGATCTCTAGACCAGTAAAAATTCTCTCCAAACTTCGTAGCCATTGCTGGGCTTCGATAATACTCTCTGAACCGGTGAATCTAGTGCCACCGAGCTGAGAGAATTCCTTGCAAAGAACAGTAAACCTAACTTGTGCAACAGGTGGAGGAATTGCGGCAATACCACGACCCCTACCTCTAGCATTTCCACGATTCATCCTGGAAATATCAAGAATAAATTTAGGACAAGGTACAGAGAAGACAAAGATAAGTTAAGATAAAACACGATAAGATCACTTGGATGAATATCCTAATAACAAAGTTTCTAACAAGGTAGATACGGAAAGAAGGAAGTTTAGAAAATTTCTTCTTAAAACAAGAAAACTTTATATCAAAATAATCTTTGAAAAAATCATTTTAAAATCATTTATACTTTGAAAATACGTTCACTCACAAGGAAATGATTCTGAGTTTGATTTCACTCATTCTAGAATATTTCTACCCTATCTCTAATGAGTTTTTGCTCCATAGGCTAAGGTTTGCCTAAAACCAAAGCTCTGATACCAAATGTAACGACCCGATATTTTGGACCATTCAAATCGACAATAATCCACACATGTCAGACTTGAATAATGCAAAAAAACAGATTGTAATAAATTTGGAGCAAATAAAATCATTCACAGAATCACAGACACAGAAATATCAGAATAACTCGCAGCGGAATTTAAAAATAACTATAGTGGTTCATGAAGCCACTAAAATACATAGTCTCAAAACAAGTACAAATTACATAGTCTAAAACCAATACAGTTTGAATAACCATAGAAAATCCCAAATTCATTGTCTTAATTACATAAGCTAAAATAAAAGAATGAATTGCAAAATAGATAGCAGCTTGATAAAGATGATCTCCAGTAGTCCAAGCTCCGTGAAGATGAAGTCCAACTGATACTCATGCTGACCCGAGCATAAGATAAACATAAACACTCGAGTCAGGATATACATACTTATACAATGTAAACCAACTCAAGTGAACTATAGTAAAGGTACAAGTAACTTAGAAGATGCTTGGGACCGCCCATCCTCTAAGGATCCGTTAAAATATCTACTATGTAGTAATATTCGCTATTATAATAGTGTCTACATAAGTAAAGTATAATCATATCAGAAAATAGCGTTAAGGGGATGGAGAACCTTAATGCGGTCGGATCTTAAAATCATAATCGTAGTAAAGCTCGATATGGTAGGTGACACGGCACAACTAGGCAATGCCAGGGTAGATATACCAATTACGCACACGGACTGATGGATACGCATAGCAGCCACTACCGTTCCACCTCGAACAACATTCCCAAATCGGAGGATGGCCATCTAGTCAAATCACAAGTAAGAGTATAATATCGAAGAAATGTGTCCGAGAAGAGGTGCTACCTCACTGGTCCGAGATCGCTCCTATTTTAGCCACCTTATGCCAACTCACGGGAGTTGGGTCCACGTAACATACCTTAAGAACGTCGCCACCATCCTACTTCATTCTGGAATCTCCACCGCGTACATGGTTGTCAAAGTGGTTTTCGGTATCGACAGAGAGTATGTCCATATCCGATTCCGGTCTCTTTGCCAACCAATCGTTATTATAACCCGTGGTTATAGATTTAAAACAATTTATCAAATATACTTCGAATTAAACCATTTAAAACAAAGACATTATTCCTTTAAAATCAAATATTAAATTTCCAAAATCTAACCCTTTCGGAGTTCACTTATTCACTTAAAACAATAACGTTAAAATTTCCAGCTTTCACGGCATTTAAAAAGTGCGGCGGTAAATTATATTTGAAACTAATTTTATTCAACAAAACAACATTTATAAACTGCTATAACAGTTCAGTTTTAAACAAAATCATATTTCAGCCTACTGCAGTCCTTAACAAGTGCTACAGTAGCCCTTTTATTAGTTCAGGTTCAATTTTAGTTTCTGCTACAACAGCACTTACCAAGTACTATCATAGCCTTAGTTCATTTTAGTCTTTTGGTTCACTTATATAATCCACAACACTTAACAAGTGCTACAGATTCTACCTAGTTCAGAACTTAATCATACATTAAAATGTTCATTTAAATCCTTTAACTGATTTATTTTAAAGGGAAATTTTACAAATTAAAACCAAAACTTACAAATTAGCTTATTAAATTCAAGTGTGTAAATCTCATTTTCATTTAAACAATTCATTTCAACATTTTAAACTCAAACTCCAATTTCCACCATTTTAAAACTAAATTTTTATTTCAATTTAATTAACTTCAGTTTCCATCTTTCTTTTTGGTCAAACTTCCAAATTTAAGTTCCATTTCAAAATCAATATTTCCCATTAATTTATTTTTTTAACACATAGAAAAAAATCATTTCTATTCTAAATAAATCATTTAAAATTTCGATTTAAATCAATTTAATATTATTACAATATTTAAATTATTTAAAGGTATCTAGAAAAATACAGAAAAAATAACCACGGGTCTGTATAATATTTTTCTAGCCTAAGTCAAGTGATACGGATACTATATCATTTCAATCTGTAATTTACAAAGAAAAATCCGGGTTTTATCATTTCAAACCCGCAATCCCAAGTAAATAAAATTTAATTGAAAATCGTTTAGGCCTATCATTTCAGCCCATAACGACCTTCCCTTATTCTAAAGTCCGTTCGGGTATGTATCATTTCAACCCATAGTGATTCTATTCTACAGGGAACTTGCAGTGTGATTTAACAGAATAGAATAACAGTAAAATAGGAACAAAATATAACAGATGATACGATATACAGTTTTAACAATTAACATCAACTATAAATAAATCACAGGTAATTATAACATCATTTATTTATTTATTTATTTCTACACATTCAGTTGCGGTCGTTTCACAATCATATAAGTATGAATATTCGTGTGAGATTTACTCACCTCTACGGAGCTGGAGATTCGGAAAAAGAAATACGATGCCTATCGAACGCACGCGGAAAGCACGATCAGTTGTTAGCGGATGCGCCAACTAGATTCAAACCAAAAGCACAATAAATAATCAAATCTAAGATTGCACGAATAACGAATTTTCAGATGAAGCAAACAACGAAAAAGAAACTCGTTGAAAATCGAAAACAATAGCACGACCACCTTTAAAATATAGATTATAACTTTAAATTTGCAAAGTGACAAAAACATTTTTTTTTAAAACAGAGGTTTGGAAAATATATAACTACAAACTTACAAAGGTGCCAAAAACCAATTTTGTTTCTTTTCAAAACACGATCAGTAAAACAGACTAGGCTATCAAACCCATGACCAAAAGCAACTTTCCTTATTCCCTTTTTTTTCAAAGCTCTGTAGAAACAATATTACAAAGTACAGAGTGACAGGCAGCTTTTCACTTCTTTTTTTTTCTAAACAAAGTTCGATCTCGAATATCAAAAAAAAAATATAAAAGTGCAGAGATGATAAACGGAATGTACACTCAAATATCAAAAATACAAAGGTGACAGCATGGGGTTGGAGACGTGGTGGGGCTCGGTGGTGGGCTGTCATGGAGGTGGTGGTGATTCTCGTGGTGGTGGCGGGTCACGGACTGGGTGGAGGAACGTGTGGTCGCTGGGTTCAGAGGTGTGGGGTTGGTTCGCATGGTGGTGGACCGGCACGGGTTCGGCGTGGGGATCTCGGCCTGGAGTTGTGGAGGTGGTGACGTGGGTTAGGGTTGCTGGCACGGTCTGGTGGAGGAAGGTGGGTGGTCGTGCATGGGGTTCAGGGGGTTCTCGGTGGGGTTGGGCGGGTCGTAGGGTGATAGGGTGGTGGGCATGGGCTGGTCTCGGTGTGAGGTTGGAGGCGGTGGTGGTCTGGGTTCGATCAGGCGAAGGGGTTTGGTCACGGTCTGGTGGGGCGTAGTGGTGTTTGGCGTGACTGGGTAGGAGCAAGGTGGAGTGGGAAATGGGATAGAGCAAAGCAAGACAGCAAGTAGATCACGAAATATGAAACAAAAGTGAAAGCAGGTATGCTAACTGGCAAAAGAACAACAGCAAACAGGAAATACAAAAATGAAAGTGGAAGAAGGCATTTACCTTTTGGGATGGTCACGAGAATTATGATGGAGGCTAAAGTGAAAATTTCAGTCTGGAAATATGTTTGAACGTGGAAAGATAGACAGCCTTTTACTTGATTTAAGGAGAGAAGGCAATAAAGGTTTTGAACAGTAGGCTATAAAGGCAATTAAATTGGAGAAACGTATGGAAGGCAAAGGAAGAATTAATCTTCACGTGCACGGTTTTAGGCTAGACTTTGGCAAAATTTTTGAAATTTTCAAACTGAAAATATACAGCTGAACTTGTACTGCTAACGCAAGAAAATCAATGGACGAATAAAAAGCTAAAGGAAATTATAACAAAATGCCCAAAGTAACGTACCACTTTATGATTTGTTTCTTTTATTAAAAATAAAATTGAAAATGCTAACGGTTTCTTTTAAAAAAAATAACGTATCATTTTAAACCAAAATTAAAATAGCTATTATCATCATTAATAAAATTTGATTCTAATATAAAGTTAAGAACGGATGAAATTATACGTAAAATGTAAAGTTTAAATTTCCCGTTTTACACTACTTATTACAATTTTAATCCAATTAATATTTCAAAATGTTTTTTTTATAAAATTTTTGTTAAAAATTTTGGGCTGTTACAGTGTCTGTGATTATGTGATTATTTATTTACTGTATATGTTCAGTTTTGCCAAATTTAATTAACAACGCGGTATTTTGAGCAATTCAAATCCGGCATGAGTGTCTACCTATACACTTATAATGGATGCGAATGGTCCAAAAATATCGGGTCGTTACAGAATGAGTTTGAGAGTATTAATAGATATGAGCACGTATTTGTTAGTGAATATAAAATTGTTTTATATTGTGTTGATTGGTTTGTTGAGTGGCTTATGGATTCTAGTCAATACGAGTATTTAACGTTATTGATAGGGATATCTAAACACTTGAATAGAACAATTCGACATAGTATTGTTTTAAAATGGGGTAAATGAAATAATTTTGCCAAAAATTATTTTCGTATATAAAAGAAATAATTTTTGTAAATTATTATAGTATATGGTTGCTTGGTTGTTAGGAAATGATAATATTAAATTATTATCATTGTGTTGTGGAAATTGAATAAAAGATGATATTATAACCAAAAGTTAAGAAATAAATTCATATAACAGAATGAAGTTGTAAATGTGAATTATAAATGTGATTTATAATTGAAATGGTATAATATTCCAGAGTAATATTTGAATATAGATTGAAAGGATTTGAAATTTTGAAAATTTGGGAAATTTAATTTCCTTTGAGTTTGAAAATGATTTTCAAAGGCTTTGGAGGAATAATAGTGATATTATTTGGGAAATATTTTTGAATTAAATATGAAATCTGGTGAGATTTGGAATTTAAAAGCATTTGAAATGTTTTAAAGGAAGTAAAAGCACTAAACTCACTTCGGTCGTTGGAAAATAACTCCGATGATGATCGCGACATCATCGGTGTTCATTTTTGAGTTTCTAGGAGAGGAATTGCTAGCTGAATGTGGGAATGTTGAAGTTTTGGTTTGGAAAAACTATTTTGATTTTGGAATACTTAAGGAATTGTTTAAACTCTGGGAGTCTAATTTAAAATGTTTATGGAATACAAATGGGTTTGATAACTTATAAAATTTGAAATTTGTTAGAATGAAATTGAACTTGAAATAAAAGTAAGGGTGATAATAAAATGAAGTGGTAAGTAAACCAACTGAATGAAGTGAATTGGAAGAGATTAATGAATGGAATGTAAATAAGTGGGGAAACTTATAAAAGTTTAAAAGTGGAATTGAAGTGGAATTTAACCAAATCAGTTTAAATAAAAGTGAACTTTGAGAGATTTAGCCAAAGTAGGCCAACTGGAAATAATTATTGAATAAAAATTTATTTAGTTGGAAATAAATTTGTGAAGGAACAAACTAATTTAAGTTAAGTAAATGGAATTGGGATTGAATATCGAAATGGAATATTTAACTTGAATTATGTTAGGGAAAGTGAAATTGAAAAAAAAAATTAGTTGGAGTTGGACTAAAGGAACAAAGTTCTGGGAATTAAAAATTGTTGGAAATATGAATAAAATTAGTAAGTAAACTAATTGATTTAAATGGGTGAAAGGAAGGAAAATTGAATTCAAGTGAATTTTAAAATAAAAATTTGAATAAAAGTAGGTATAACCAAAGTGGTGAAGTGGAAATAAATATTAAAGTGCATAAAATATTTATAGTAAACTTAAGAAAAGAAATGGTGAAATTCTTAAGTAAGTTTAGTGGTTGGAAAAATACAAGTAAGTATTTAAATGGAGATTTAATAAAAGTGTGTGAAATGATAAGTGTGGATAAGTGAACGAAAATCAAAATAAATGTGAATAAAAAGAGAATTGATATAGCTAATAAACAATTGAGATAAATACGTAGGATGTACGTATATTATTTTATTCGCATAGCGATTTGATCCAGATTCGAGCACAAAATTTCAAGATAGTTATATCGATCCGAGTTGGGATTTTTCACTCGATTTTCGACGGCGAACCCTGGATATGGATTTTTGATTGATTCTGGAAATTCTCTATCATAGTATATGACTATGCAAGGAGATTGACGGTTTCTGATCAGGAAACCAGATCTGAGTCCGCACTAGAGAGTCGGGTGGATGATACTAGTTTGGAAGTGAAATTGTGTGATCGAGTGAGCGATCGGATTTGATATTGCGTACGGGTGATATATGTACATCGTATGGCTTAAGTAAAAGCAAATATTGAAAACTTTGTAAAGAAATGAATAAAATGATTTTGAACTCTGTGATTGGATATTATTGCTAAGTAGAATACAGGTTTTAAAAGCAAAGGAAATTGGTGTTTTGATTTCAGAAGATGAATTTAAATTGCCCGATAAAAAGGTATGTATTTAAATTACCGTATGAAATTTGATGATTTTCTGATCTAGCCACTTGGCTTTTGTTTTCTTTTGAAAATTTGGGGCCCGTAGAGGCATTTTGTAGTTGTTCCGATCTAGCCGCGCAAAGGAGACGCTGGCAAAAAATTTCGAAAATTTAGAGAGTTAGAATTTTTTTGGGAAAATTGTAATAGTTTAAAATTTGATTTTAAACTATAATTTAAATTATTGTGGGGATAATATTAATTGGAATCCGTAGATGAGATTGGAAGATAGTTATTGTGGAATGTGGTTTAAATAGATTTGATTGAAATGGTTTAAACGGTGTGGCTTTGGGAAAATAGTAACGGGTATTGGACCATTCTTCTTAACTAGCAATTTCGGGGACGAAATTCTTATAAGGGGGGAGGAATGTGACGACCCGGGATTTTAGATATTTGAAATTGGAATATTTAATTGATTTTAAATATTTAGAAGTTAACATTAACTTGAATTTCAAATATCACTATTTATTTGGATAATTTAATTATTGAATTAAATAAGTGGGATTTGGGGAAAATATGGAATCTTGAGATTTTAAGCCCGTTAAAAATAATTTGAAGGCTTATAAAATTTATATTAATAGTACTGAAGATAGTAGAACTTTTAAAATTGAATTTAAAAGTGATTTGTTCAGTTTTAAAAATATATCATTTAAATTGACATTTAAAAATAGCCTTTCGGGGTACAGTCTCGGAATTCGACGAAACCAGTTCCATTGGATCCGTAATAGGGTATTATTATCGGATATCAAAATTTCGTAGCATTTGAAGTTATCGTGTGATCGTAAGAGATATAAACACGCTGAAATCTAAATCGAAAATTCAATATAATAACTTGGTCCAAAAAGCTATCTTCTCCATACGATCGAATTAGGACTCGAAACCTTTTCCATTGCGTTTGAAATAAGGGTATAACATTACAAACGCCTAGCGGCACGCCTCGATAGGAGGTTAAGATTTTAAGCTACGTATTCTAGACGTTTTGAAATTTTAAATAATATATATATGTGAAAATTGAATTGATAAATTCTTCACATCAGACCTTTTCCACCTCCCCTCAAATCACTGTTCACCCACTCCTACACGCAAGACATAGTCTACATGAAATCTCTTCCTCTTTTAAAAACATCAGCCGCACATTATAAAAAAATGGCGATAGTTCTTCATCCTCTCTCCCCTCTTCATTATGTTAACAGCCGAACCTTTCTTCAATTTGAAAACAGAGAAAATATATATATATATATATATATATATATAAATATATATATACATCGCATGCTCATTTCCTCCCAAAATTTTCAAATCCCTCCGCTCCTCTCTGTTATTCGAAACCAATCAAAAAATAATAATATATAATCGTCAAAGTCAATTTCACGATTCGAAAATCGCGTTCGAATAGGTCGGGGTTTCGTCGAAATTTTGAATACGGACACCAGATTGGTTAAGTTAAATAATTTTTAAATCTTTAAGTTTTGAATTTAGTTAATTGGTATTTTGAAATAGAAATTGATTTTATATAAACTGAATTATTTTTGAAAATCCAAGCGTTAAGGTTGAAATTGGAATTTATTTAATGAATTGTTCAAAGGATTTAAATTAGAATTTCAAAGTTGAATTGTTAAATATAAATGAATTATCGAAATTGAGTTATTAAAATGTTTGGATATAACTTTGAAATCTATTTTAAAACTTAATTAATTTAAACTATTCCAATTTATTTTAACCAAATTTAACCTATTTCAAACTAATTAACCAGTTAATTTATTTTAATCTATTCTAATCTAATTTAATATATTTTAAGCTATTTAAACCATTTAAACTTTATTAAACTATTTCAATTTATTTTAAACTATTTTAATTTATTTTGTAATATTCTAATTTATTTTAAACTATTTAATCTATTTTATTCTATTTAATCTATTTTAAATTCATTTAATTTATTTTAAATCTAATTAATCCATAATAAACCTATTTAATCTATTTTAAACCATTTAAACTATTTTTAAATCTATTTAAAGTATTTAAAAATATTTTAAATCTATTTTAAAATTTTTTAATCTATTTTAAACCTATTTAACCTAATTTATATCTATTTAAAACATTGTTAAACTAATTAAACTATTTATAACTATCAATTCGCTTAGATGTTTATAATTAAAGCCTTGATTTTAAAGCTAATAAGGTTTGATGATGTTTTAACATAAGTAGGAATTTAAAATGACATATTTGAGAAATATGATGATTTTAAATGAGGATTTAATCTATTTTGGAAATATGAATTCGAAAGTGATATGATTTCAAATGTGACAAAATTTCAGAAGTAATTGTGATTTCGAAAATGATATGGTTTTGGGAATATGTTATTTTGATATCAATTGTGAATTGACTTTTGAATGAAAAAGAACCATCCGGTGTGAAGTAAGCGTTTGGTTGTTAAAGAGACCGGGACCGGATATCGTCATACTCTTTGCCAAAACTGAAACCACTTTAACAACTGTGTAGGTGGTGGTGATTCCAGAAATGAAGTAGGATGGTTTGGTGTACGATTTTGTATGAGGTATTTACGTGACCCTGACTCCCCTGAGTCAGCTTAGTTATGACTAAAACAGGTGCCACGCTAGGCCGAGTGAGCTCATTCATTCGATCGGACACATTTCTTCGATACCATATTATGACTTTGTGATGATTTGGTGGCCACCCTTGATTTTTATTATAGGAGTGTGTTCCGAGATGGGTGGTAGTAGTTGCTATGCATTACCACCGGTTCAGATCTGCAAACAGTATATCTACCCTGGAATTGCCTCGAGTGCCGTATTCACATGCCCTATCGTGCCTTCTACGAGTTTGGTTTGTACCATACCTATGGAGTGTTCTCTAAGTAAACCTCATGGAGGAGCTTACGGTACTATATAGACTATGAGAATATTTAAAATGTGTTAAGGGGGATATAGGTAACGCCTTAACGCTATTTTAATACTTTACTTTACTGTAGAGACTATTATAATAACGTATTGTACTATGTATGTAGATAGTTTAACGGATCCTTAAGAGATGTAAATCCCAAACATCTCTTAAGTTATTGCACTCATGTTGACATTGGATAGGAGATGTCAAACCCCGTAAACATCTCCGACGCCGTCACACTCATATTTATTTGCTGTTGATTTAACTTACATAAGATCTTTTAGTTCTGACTCGAGTGTTTTGTCTTTTCAATTCGCTTGGGTCAGTCTGAGCTTTCTAGTGTATCGAAGACTACTTTTTGGAGGATGAAGACGAAGATTTGTACTATTACTATTTATTATATTCATACCACTCCATCATGTTATTTCGCTGCATTTATTTATTTATTCCTGTTGTATGTAATTCTGATTTGTAGTGTAAAAGTTTAATCAAATGTTATTTGTAAAACAGCTTCATGAACTTTTTATTTGATTATTATATTTTGTCGTTCTGTTGTGAGATTCTGTGCTTGTTTACTTTCTTTCTCTGCTTTTTCTTATTTACCCCATAGCAATCTACCCTTTGAATGGTTTGAGTCGACATGTTTGTCGATTTAAACCGTCCAAAAGGGCAGGTCGTTACAGTTGGTATTAGAGCTTTGGTTCAGCATAACCGTAGTTTTGTAGGGTCTGACTCATACAAAATAGGATAGTAATACCCTAGAATGAGTCGCTGAGTGTATATATATGAGAGAGCGTATTTGTTAGTGTTATCAAAGGGTTTGTATTATGTTAATTTGTTCTGTTTTGTATTTATAAATTCTGGTCGGTACATAGGACGCTATGGCATCGATAGGGATTTCTAAATACCGAATAGGGCAGACCGACACAATATTGTTTTGAAATATAAGTAAATGAAATAATTTTGCCTGTTATATATTTTGTATATAAAATAATAAATTTTATAAATGATATAGTTGGATGTTATATGTTGTTTGATAGAAAGTCAAAATTTTATATACATTTGTTGTAAAATTATATTGTAAATAAAATGAATATTAATTGAAAGTTGAGAACTTAAGTTCCGGGAGTTTGGGGAAATTTCTTTCGAATGATTTTGGAATATAATAATAATATTATATAGAAGTATTTTCTGATATAAATATTTTAAGATGATTTGAAAGAAATGTTTTAAAAAAGAAATTTTTGAAGGAAATAAGTTCTGTACTCCCCTCTCTGTCGCTGGGAAATAATTTCGGTGATGATGTCACGCATCATCGACATTCATTTTCGAGTTTCAAAGTGGGGAGACTGCTGTATTAGTTTTACAACACATCTGTTTTGATGAATAAAACCTTAATTTTGAATTTCTAAATATGATTTGATCTATAAAGGATAAATATATATATTATTTTCTAAGTGACTAAATTGAACCCGAAGTTTAGTTTTTAAATTTTCTGATAATTAGTAGTTTTCAATTATTTAATAAATGAAATCTTAATTATTTTAATAATTGGAAGTTTTCAGAATGAAGAAAAATATAAGTAATTAGATGCTAAGTGATTAATGGTATATATATGAGAAATTGGAAACTTGTAAACTTAAGAATAATGAAAATTTAGAAGATGGATTATTGAACTTTGAAAAAAAAATGAACAAGATTAACTTATGTAACTTTCAATTTCATTCTTAAGACATATATATAACTTACCAAAATGTTAAAAGTTGTAATGTTAATAAGCATATGAAATGGAATATTATACAAGTAAACTTAAATAATGAAAATTTTCAATGTAATTATGTTTTAAAGGAAGAATTAAGATGTATAAGCTTATTGCAAACCTAAGTAAATAATTTGAATGCTACTAATTAAAGTAATAAAAAGGTGAACACTGTAAGTAAATAATTATAAACTTAATTTAATGTTGAAGCCATTTATAATTAAAATGAATATTACGTTAACTGAATGATTATAACTTCAAAAAAAGCATTGAAATGATTTAGAAATGGATTTAATATTCAATAATACTATATATAGAAGAATGAATGTGAAAAAGAAATAATCCATTAATGGTGAATTAAATTGTAAAGAGATTTACATAATAAATAATCTAATAATTGAAATGAAATAACTTATGTAAGCAATGAATGTAAAGTAATGAAAAGAAAAATGGTATTGTATAAATGAATGGAAAATGAATTTTGTAAGTGATAAATGTAAAGAAATTAAACAAGCATTGTATGAATAAATGAAAATGAACAGTGAATAATGTGAAAAAGAAAGAGTAATAAGAATAAAACTTAAATATTATTTGAAATTATTGTTTATTTGACTTATGGATTGGTTGGGAAAGGATACTTTTATTGTGTAGGATGTATAAATGATCTATTGAGTTTTATCTAAGACTGTTGAGTGTATGGTTTACTTAGCACTTTATTTATCATTTTATACGATTAAAAGTTTCTGAATCCAAACAAACCCTTTGTTTTGATTGCTATGGATGGATGGTTGATTGTTTGATTGCATGTGATGATTGTATAGTTTTGTTGCTTGTGACTGTTGTATGTTGTGTTGATTTGGTTGTGACTAATAGAGATAACATAAATATTCTCTTTTATATAATTATTAACTCTTTTGGATTATATAAGTGAAATACATGTTATGGAAGCAATAGCTACTGCTTTCGGTTTCATAAATTAAGTGTTGTTTGCCCGACAAATAGGTACATTCTCGGATTACGGTTTCCTAGCGATATTATATTGTTTTTCCGTGGTTTGGGATATATTATTTTGAAAATATGTGATATATATTGTTATTATTGATATTACTATTTCTCACAGACCTCTCCGTATAAAGGAGACCCTGACGAAATTCCATGAATTTTGGACTTAGAAAATTTTTGTGAAATGTTTTCCAAACTTTCATTAACTTGAATATAAAGGATTTAATTGTTTATAAATTGATATATTTTATTTAAATTATTTAATTATGTAAATTAATTCTTCATAGATTTAATATTTTGAATAAGATATATTGATTTCTTTTCCCTTCTTTTCCCTTTTCGAGGACAAAAAGTTTAGAGTGGGGGAGAATGTAATGACCTGTAATTTTCGATAATTAAAAATAGTTAATTTACCAAAGTTTTGTGATTTAATGTTGGAAGAAATAAAATTTGTGATTTAATCAAAAGAATATAATTGGAATGAAATGTAGTAGTATTAATTTAAGGTATTGATAACTGCTTTAAATGTAATTCCAATTAATTGAAATGATAAAGAGTTATAATTGGTAATAGATTATAAATTAATTGTAATAATGTGTGTATTAATTGATAATTGGATTAAAAGAGTAATTGATAATTTAAATGTTGTATTAATTAATGAAATAGTAAGTAATAAATTGTAATTGAATAAAATTAGTGTTGTGTAAATAACTATAGCATTTGTGTGTAGATAACAAACATACAAATGTGATTAAATATAGAAATGGTGACAATTGTTATTTGTTACCAATTTATTTAATCAATTTTAATTAAATGAAATTTATGTTACGTAAAATGAGTTAAGACGATAACTGTAAATGCGAATGTAATAAAATGTACAGAAATTTCAATTATATTCTTGAGGCAAGAATTGATTTAAGTAAAAGATTGAAACCAAGATAAGTTAACTTTTTGGGATTTAAAATTTTAATAAAATCGACAAAAATTCAATGAAATTGAAATATTGCAACTAGTATGGTAAAAGATGATAATTGTAGTATATTAGTGTAATAAGATATAAACAAATGTTAATTATGTCTATAGAGTAATAATTGATTGAAAAAAAATTGAAATCAAATTAAATCAATTTATTGGAATTAAATTATAATTAATTGGATTTAATTTCAGTTGAAATTGAACACTATAACTGGTGTAATAATTAACGCTGAAATGATATGTAAATTTGTTTTAAATTATTGTAATTGTCCAAGTAATAAAAAATTATTAAATTTGAGTGTTATTGAATTTGAAATTAAAAAGTGATTTAATCAATTTAATAATAATTTATTTAATTAACGTGAAAATAACAATTTTGGCCACTGTCTCGGATTTTGACGAAACCAGTTTCATCGGATCCGTAACTGTAAATTATTATAAGGTTTCAAGTTTCGTAGAGATCAGACTTGTCGTTTGATCGTATGGACTCGAAACACGTAGAAATCAATTTAATTTAATTGAAATCAATGTGAAATAAGCTGATTTTAAAGAAAACTTCTTTATACGATAGAATTAGGACTTGAAACCTGTTCCATTGGATTTAGAAATATCGAAAAAATATATTTTGATATATGGGATGACCCTCTTTCGTTTGAGGACAGAACGGGCTTTTTGTGTTGCGTAATTGTTTCGATCCATCCATTCAATTCTTATCCATTCTATCCATATATATAGCTTTGTTTCTCAAACCCTAGCGGCTTTTCCCATTTGTCTGTACGTACATAAACTTCTGTCTGTTCCTATTTTCTCTCTCTAATGGCCGAAACAAATTCCCAAAATCAAAAACCCTAAGTTCAACTTCAAAATCCAAATCAAAACTCAAACTCCTATAAATCTTGACATATTATATATCATTTCGATGCTCTCGACGAGCGTAATCCACTGGTGCAATTCGTTTCTCGAATCGAATCACTGTTTTTCCAGAAATCGCCAAATTAATTTAGGTCGTCCATTTGAGCTCTTGACGATCCAATGGTGGATCGTCGTCCGATCGACGATCGGGAGGCGTCGTTGGGAAGGTGGTGCCGAATGATTCGCGAGGGTGTGTTCGTTCGCATTGCAGGCGATCTAGATTCGCCAGGAATGGCAAATAATGGTAGCGGCGGCGTTAGCCGTTCGTGGGGGTGGCGGAGGCGTCGTGAGGTGATGGATGGGGCGGCTCGGGCAGGGGAAGTCACTGGCGAGCTTGGATCTTGGTCGCAATGCCATGGGCGCGGGGTTCTGGAAGGTGAACGTTGGCGGCTAGTACGTGGTTCGATCGCGTAGGCTTCGGCTAGGGTTTGATGGTAAGGTAATTACCATTTTGCCCCTGATTTATTTTATTTTATTTTTTCAAATGTTCTAATCCCCATAACTTTTACATCCATGCTCGAATTTGTGCGCAGTTTGTTTTGTTGGGATCGTATCGAAATTCCGAACATTTTGGCACTTGTTTGGACGAATTCTGAGACTGTTCAAATTTGGTCCTTTATTTGGATTTCAAATCGATTTGAAATCAAAGGTGAGTGTATTGACCCACTCACAACTACCAGATTATCTTATGTCAGTTAAATTGAATTTATGATGTGATTAGAAATTAATGGTTGATGGTTGGTATATTTAAATTGTCATTCTAGTTGAATCTGACCTTTATTGAATTTAATTGCTATTTAATTTAATATTGAATTTTAAATTGCATGTTAATATCCGTTATTGATGATCAATCAATTATTGTTATTTATTGATTGATTTGGATAATGATTGTGATGGATGTTTGATTGATTGATATTGAATGACTGGATGTTATATTTTCTATTGTTATAACACTACAAGTTCCCTATGGGTTGAAATGATACATACCATAACGATCTGATAGATTAGGGAGAAATCGTTATAGGTTGAAATTATAGACTCGAGTGATTTCATGTATTTGAAATTTAATTTTGGGATTGCGGGTTGAAATGATATATACCCGTAAAATTTTAAATTTGCGGATTGAAATGATAAATATCTTTATCACTTGACCATAGGATAGAAAATTATATACGGACACCGGATTGGTTAAGTTAAATAATTTTTAAATCTTTAAATTTTGAATTCAGTTAACTGGTATTTTGAAATAGAAATTGATTTTATATAAACTGAATTATTTTCGAAAATCCAAGCGTTAAGGTTGAAATTGGAATTTATTTAATGAATTGTTCGAAGGATTTAAATTGGAATTTCAAAGTAGAATTGTCAAATATAAATGAATTATCGAAATTGAGTTATTGAAATATTTGGATATAACTTTGAAATCTATTTTAAAACCAACTTAATTAATTTAAACTATTCCAATTTATTTTAACCAAATTTAACCTATTTCAAACCAATTAACCCTATTAATCTATTCTAATCTAATTTAATATATTTTAACCTATTAAAACCATTTAAACTATATTAAACTATTTCAATTTATTTTAAACTATTTTAATTTATTTTGAAATATTCTAATTTATTTTAAACTATTTAATCTAGTTTAATTCTATTTAATCTATTTTAAATTCATTTAATCTATTTTAAATATAATTAATCCATAATAAACCTATTTAATCTATTTTAAACCATTTAAACTATTTTTAAATCTATTTAAAGTATTTAAATCTATTTTTAAATCTATTTTAAATTTTTAATCTATTTTAAACCTATTTAACCTAATTTATATCTATTTAACATTGTTAAACTAATTAAACTATTTATAACTATCAAAATTATTTTCTAAATTTGAGATGGTGTAAAGTGGAAATGTTTATAATTAAAGCCTTGATTTTAAAGCGAATAAGGTTTGATGATGTTTTAACATAAGTAGGGATTTAAAATGACATATTTGAGAAATATGATGATTTTAAATGAGGATTTAATCTATTTTGGAAATATGAATTCGAAAGTGATATGATTTCAAATGCGACAAAATTTCGGAAGTAATTGTGATTTCGAAAATGATATGGTTTTGGGAATATGATATTTTGATATCAATTGTGAATTGAATTTTGAAATGTAAAAGAATCATCCGGTGTGAAATAAGCATTTGGTTGTTAAAGAGACCAAGATCGGATATTGTCATACTCTATGCCAATACTGAAACCACTTTAACAACTGTGTACGTGGTGGAGATTGCAAAAACGAAGTAGGATGGCTTGGTGAACGATTCCGTATGAGGTATTTACGTGACCCTGACTCCCATGAGTCAGCTTAGATGTGACTAAAACAGGAGCCACGTCAGGCCGAGTGAGGTCATTCCTCTGATCGGACACATTTCTTCGATACCATATTATAACTTTGTGATGATTTGGTGGCCACCCTTTATTTTGATTATAGGAGTGTGTTCCAAGGTGGACGGTAGTAGCCGATATGCGTTACCACCAGTCCAGATCCGCAAATGGAGGATATGGGTAACGCCTTAACGTTATTTTAATACTTTACTTTACTGTAGACACTATTATAATAACATATTGTACTATGTATGTAGATAGTTTAATGGATCCTTAAGAGATGTAAATCTCGAACATCTCTTAAGTTATTGCACTCACGTTGACACTGGATAGGAGATGTCAAACCCCGTAAATGCGACGATCTGATATTTTCAACCATTCGCATCTACACATGTCAGACTTGAATTGCTCAAAATATCAGATTGTTAATTTATATTTGGCAAAACTCAACATATACAGTAAATAAAATAATCACAGAATCACAGGCACAGAGTATTATAACAGAATGCAGCGGAATAGATAAATAGTAGTTCATGAAGCTACTATATAAACAACAGAGTTTGAAATAAAATACAACAGAATATCTCAAATACAGTGATGACATCTCTGAACAAATCAACCGGAGAAGCTGAAAGCTGAATCGATAGTTTGATCTCCAAGCAAAGCTCCAAACTTCAAAGGTGAGTCTCAAATGCTGTATTACTCAGTCTGACCCGAGCGTAAAGCAAAACACAAAACACTCGAGTCATGTAACGACCCGGAGTTTTCGAACCCGAAAATTCCAGATAGTTAGAAGAAAAGAAAAGAGATAGAAGAAAGAAACAGAACAAGACACAGATTCTCACATTCGCAGCGGATCAAAATACAATATCAAATAATAATATCAGTATACATAGGAAATTATATTTGTCAATTTACATTTATAATACATCAGAGTTACTTTCATACACAACACTGAGCATATACAAATCAAATATATCTCAGATAAACAGAAATAATAGTCACAGCGGAACACTCCATACGTCCTGCCATCCAGCTCACCATCCCTGAACTCCAGAACGTCCTTACCTGAAAATCTGTAATACTCGGTCTGACCCGAGCATTACATCAAAGTAACACCCGGGTCAGGCTGGAAACCAGCGTGAGTAAACCCATCTAACATGGAATACAACAGCATAAACTTCATAAAACCCGGGTAACTCGTATCAATTTACAAATTCACAATTTGCTATAGACATCACTTATTTTACACATCAATTCCTAAGTACGGAAACTTAGATTAAATGGTCCAATACACTTAAATCATTCCATACCAGTCTATTGATGTCACATAAAAAGAATTATTGAAAAATTTCTAATCGAAGTGGTTTCGGGTATATACAAATACCCGACTCCGGTCTCTTCGAATCCATGTCATCTTAACCCAAGTTATTCAATGAAATACGATTCAAATTTTAAATATAGGGTGTCACTGTTTTGACCTAACATATCATATCACGTAGCATCACACATCACATACCAAAGATATTAACTAATCTAAGGTACACAATACCATTCAATCATTCATAAACAAGGTAAATTAACCATACCATCCCTAATTAATTTAATTAACCACCTTGAATTTAAATCAATTACAGTAATTTCTTTTAAATCCTGCTTATTAATTAATTACATCTTAATTAATTTATCTTCCAATAACCATCCACCTTAATTAATCCCCCTTGGTTAATCACAATTAGTAATTAATTACTTTTTAATTAATCACAACACTTATTTATTTTCAAATATCTTTATTCATTAATTCTTAAAGTAATTACCCTAGTAATTAATTATTAATTACTTCCTTTTAGAAATCATTCATCTTTATTAGCTACACCAAGCAATTTAACCCAAGATTACTTAAATCTTCAATTTATTACATCCTGTAATTACCATCACTAATTACTTCACTAAGTAAATATACATTAAGTAATTATACTTAACCCTTCTTACCATGATTATTCTAGGTTAATTTAACAAATTAATTAACTTGAACTAATCACATTAATTTAATTCGTGGCATTGAATAATTAATTCCTCTAATTACTCCATTATGAAGATTTTACCTAAACATATTTCCCAATGATTATCCTTAATTAATATAATTAATTATCTTAAATTTATTACATTAATTTATCATTTATACTTTTTAGTTAATGATCTTCATCTAGATTTAAACTTAGTTTCAATTTCTGTTGCACATTTTTAACTCAGGCTAAAAATTTCAACTTACAGGCTTTAAACCCTGTAAACAAAATCTACCCGAGCCCTAAGCAAAAACACTTCGAGACAAAACACCCCCTACTTCGAGCCAGATACTCGAACTACTCGAGTAAAATTCGAACACCCCCCTCTGCTTCCCAAAACCAACATCACCAGACAAAAATTTCACCGTGCATATGCACGGTGACTCCGGCCATCATTGATCTTCCACGATGATCGCACCACATTGGAAAGTGACCCGACACCCCTCCACGATCATCCAAAATCATCATAGCAACTCGAATCGAAATCGAGCTTAATATCCAAACCTGGAAACAAAAAGAACAGGTACTCCCCAATTCTGACAACGCCTTGCTCTCGACGCCTCGTCCACTTGCAGCCACACAACACCGGCCACAAACCCCTCGACACTTCCTCTTCCATCACCCAAAATCGCTTCGCACTCGATCGACCATAGGTGGCGTACGAATCGAAAAACCTGACCCCCCCTAAAACTAGGTTAACACAAAAGAAAGCATCGTCGTCGCCACTACGTCCAACTGCACCACCTCTCACCATTTTTCTCGCGACCCCCGATCGCTTCTCTACCATCAAGAACAACCACGGACCTTCCGATCAACTTGATCGCCAGAGGCGACTCAAAACTCTAGATTCGATCAAACATAAACTGCTCCTTGACTCCCAAACTAAAAATCATGATTTCTATCTTAAAAATCGTATTTTGTAAAGAGGATTCAGACTATATATGTGAATTAACAAATCAATGTACTTGATTTTTAACAAAAACTAAAGTTCCTCTGTTCTTTATATTTTTCCAGACAATATTTTTGTTTATTAAACTTAAAAATAGTTTTAAATCTTAGTTTAACCTTAAACAAACATAATTTGTTTAAATACCCTAGCCTAACAAAGATTGGAATAAGAGGAATTGAAATTTTCCTTAGTTTAGTACTCTGTACTTTTTAAATAGGGATGAACTTTTATATATCAGCACATGCACACAGAAAATCCACTCTTATACATCCACACAATATATAACTATTACAGAGATTATCATGCAACAGATATCCATACTTAAGATTTTCTTTTTTCTTTTTTTTTCAAAAAAAAGGAGTCACTCACTGTTTATAATATGTTTGAACAGAGGCTTGAGAACTGTTATATAACAGAGGCATAAATATTTGTATATAAACAGATGTGTACATATCCTTTTACTTAATACTCATTAACATACAAATTTATCCATGCAAACCTATATTCCCACATCACACAAAAGACTATGCATCAGATCAAACATTAAAGGAGGAAGTTTACTCACTGTGATTTTAGAAACAGAGAAAAAGAACACTACAGGCTTGTTTCATTTGCTCTTGAATTCTTTTTGCTTTTGTTGAATTATAATCTGAAGTTGATCTCAGGTTGCTAGTTGATTGGTCTCCTTGCCTGATCTCAGGTTGTATTAGATGATTTAAAACTGATGTTGCATTTGCCCTTTGATTCCTTGTCTCGGATTTAAATTTCCAGGTTTCATTTTCTTTTCTTTTGGTTTGTATTTTAGTTGAATATGAAGAGAAGATGGATTTTTAGCTGAAACGTAAAAACAGATTCCTTCTTCATATATTTTTTTTTTCAAAATGTTTAAATTTTAATTATCAAAGAATAACAAATAAAGCCACTTGTCCTTGCATTGATTATTTAGCTTACACATATACACTCCAATTCACAAATGTCCTAAACATACATTATGATGTTTACAAGTGTTAACTCTTCTTTTATTAAAATTTTAAGTCATATATATGTATTTATATAGATTATTTATTTTATATTTACATATGCCTTGTGTACTTTAAATTTTATACTTAGTTTTAAAAGATATACACATATCAAAGCTTTATATTAATTTACTAACTATATCTATTTCCAAGTATATAAAAGAAACAGTATTATTAAATCTCACCTTACATATTTACAAACCAATCTTACACATACAAATGTATAGAATTTTCAAAAATTTGTTTAAAGTTGATTATATATATATAAATATATATATATATATATATATTTTATTAGTTTTGAAAAGATAAATTTTACCAAATAAATATTTATAAAAGAAGATCATTAAACAAATATTATCAAATGAATATTTATCTGGATATTTATAAGTCAATATTTATTATAATTCAAATTTATCTATATATATCCAGATATATTCTAATTATCAGAATTTCATTTATTAATCCAAATAAAATCAGTATTTCTATTAATTAACCCAGTTAATTATCAATTAACATATGTTTCCAAAATCCGGGTTATCACATTCCTCCCCCCTTTAAATCTTTTCGTCCTCGAAAAGGAACGAAACCAGAATTTACTTATTTACTTATTATCAGATAAATTTTTCTTTTGAACATATTTTTAAAACACTTTAAAAATCTTTATAATATTACTAAATTAGTTTTTATAAAAATACTTTTATAACTCGATGTTTCAACCAGTCCATCCTCGTTCTCACAGAAATTCGGTCATACGTTGATCAGGCGTACGACTGAAAATCTATAAGTACTCGGTAAACTCGTTTTCAACACCCGGTAAAAATATTTGAAAAATAATTTTATTGAAAATATCGAAAACGTTTTTGAAAATAGAGGAAATATCTTTGGTGAAAATGCTCTGGAAATCATCACCCCCATCCATGGTCACAGTTACATCACGGGTTACGTTGCCATCGCAGCAAAAGTCCATGTAACTGATGACAGCATGGAACCCACAACAGATCGCAGTTACATTCCAGGGTTACGTTGCCGTCGCAGCAAAAGTCCATGTAACTGTTGGCTCTCAGCGGCACACACGATTTCGCTGTCAAAATGAAACTTCTCCCACATAGGTCGCAGTCTACCGATATAAAATCAAACGCAGACTGTTGGCTCTCAGCGGCACAAACGACTTTCGCTATGTTACCATAGTGTCACAGTCTACCGATATAAAATCAAACGTAGACAGTTGGCTCTCAGCGGCACACATGATGTGACGCCCCACCTCTATACCCACGCTAACCAAGAACACTACGATGTAGTGCTGTCAATTAGCGCGGAGAATAAGGCTGTGGAGGAGCGACCATCCATGTAACTTCTTTGTGCGAGCATCGATACGTCAGATAGAATAGAATGCATATCTTTTAAGGAGGAAATCCGACATACCGATACAAACACAAAGCTATCACACGGTGGCTATATATAATCTTCGGAAACAAACATAGAAATAATCATAACATAAATCAGTCACAGACATCCATATCACAAAGGCGGAAGAAGATATGAATAAATATATATATCACATGAAAGTGTACATCAGAGTAGTGGTCGGAAAGATCCACGATAATACAAAAGAATAGCATCACGTGCTATACAAAAGAATAAGTACACAACATAGAGTCTATATCTCAAAGGTGTACATCCAAAAACTACTAATCTAAGTAGTTAGCCAAAAGTCAGAAGTATCCTGAAGAGAAGTCAAGCAGAAGCACCTGTAACATCTCGGTCTGACCCGAGTATTATTTATAAGAAAATAATAAACGGATCAGTCTAACTATAAATATCAGATGATATGGTATACAGTAAAAGGCATGACATGAACATGTAATAACCATAGCGACATACTACTATAAGTATGTAAATGATAATCAACAAAAGATTAATCAATATCACAAGAATCTTCTCAAAGATAAAATAGGGTATCATACCCTAAACTTGTATTCATAACAAGTCAATAACACATGAATTCACAAATGCACAAAAACTGATATCATATCAATGAAAATCATGAAAATTGGTGAAGCACAAAATTCCAGAAATCATCATCAGAAATCCAGAAAACACATAAAGGGGGGAGGCCTAACACATGAATGGGAGCATGAAAACTCACCTACGCGTAAACACATGACGAGATGATATCTCATGGAAGCTATCCATTAAATTTTCACACAGGAATGGCCCGAAGACCGTAGGAAATGTGATGGCGAAACATCACATGATCGGGGTATAGTCTCCCACGTAGACAAAGAGACATCGCTCAATCGCTAGTCTAAATCACAAAAATGATCGTCATGATCATAAGGAAGTGTCAATCACACCAAGCTAGTAAATATATGAGTTTAGCTTCATGTCCCATAACCACTTGCTTAACTTAAATATTTACGAACAAGCTGTAAATCTTCACTAGGAAATTGTCACCAAAAAGGGCTCAATCGAACAAGTCCAAGAGCTAACTGACGAAGTGAACGCAAGCGTTTCATACCACTCGTTTTACTAAGTCGTTTAAGTCGATTTCTCATTCGAGTGAAGTAAAAGGCTTGTATATACTAGTAGATTGAAAATCGGTTTGAGAAAACGAACTTTTGATATTTAAAATAGTGTTGAAATCGCTTTGATGAAAGAGTTTTGATATTTACTATTAGTATTGAAACCTTCATATATCTTTAAAGTGACAAGTCATAAAACGATTGTAGAACAAATCAATTCACGTTCGAAGACGTGAGTAAAGTCCAAAGAAGTCAATCCCAAAACCATCAAAGTAGAAATTCTGATAAATGCTTTGTCAGATAAGATTGCCTACGCAGAGTAATTCGGGGTTCGACCTGCCCGGTCAGGTCGCGGGGGTCCAGGGGGCAGCGCCCACGGCGGGGTGCGGGGCAGCGCCCCGTCACGGTACGACTTAGTGAAGGCAAGCTGTCTCTAGAAGCCAAACTGGTCAAACGACCAAGTACTAACTCGCGAACGACCTAGGGGAAAAACAGGTCAAACGACCAAGTACTAACTCGCGAACGACCTAGGGGAAAAACAGGTCAAACGACCAAGTACTAACTCGCGAACGACCTAGGGGAAAAACAGGTCAAACGACCAAGTACTAACTCGCGAGCGACCTAAGGTCTACGACCTAAATGCGAGCGACCTATCGAAGTGCGCGACCTAACAGTGAGGCGCGACCTAAGGTGATTCGCGACCTAAGGGTACGCGACCTAACATGGTTCACGACCTAAGACTCGCGACTTAAAGTTTGCCTGGGGAGTTATAGGTCGGCAACGACCTACGACTTAACAAAAGTCGAGCGACTTAAGAGGCATGGGAACCAGCGACCTAAAACTGGCGACCTAAGGATACGCGACCTAAAGGCTTGCGACCTAAAGGCACGCGACCTAGAGGTGAACGACCTAACGAGGTCCAGGGGAAGCGACCTAAAATGCTTCGACTTAAAGGTGCACGACTTAAGGTCTTACGACCTAACAACTTGGCTAGGCACGCGACCTAACGACTTAACTGGGCATGCGACCTAACGAATTAGCAAGGCACGCGACCTAACGACTTAAGCTTTGAACGACTCAAGGAGTTAACTCGCGAACGACCTAACACTTAACTCGTAACCGACCTAAGATTTGCCTTTAACTCCTGAACGACTTATACCTTTAGCTCCTGAACGACTTATGCCTTTTTCCTGGAGATTATAGGTCGGCAACGACCTACGACTTAAGGGCGAATACGACCTACGACTTAAGGACGCGCGACCTAACTCCGAACGAGCTAAAAATGGCCAGAACGACTTATGCTCCGTGTGGCTTTTCGAGACGAACGACCTACGACTTAGGCTTATCTCGCGAACGACCTAGCGAAGGCAGAAACGACCTAAGTGCAGTTTTTCACCAAAAACACTAGAATTTTGGGTTTTTCACCAATCCAATCCAAACCAAATGCAAATGCTGATGCTAAAATGATAGTGAACCATTCCCAACAGTCCAAGATAGATATAGGCAAGATGTGAGATCAAAAATCTCACCTTTTCACGGAATTTGATGAAGATGGAGATTTGAGAGCAAAGCAAGAACACCAACAAGCTTGAATCAATGGTCTTCACGTGAATTTGATGTTGAATCTCGGATTTGCAATGGAATTTGTGTTTGGAGTTTTAATTTCCACTTCCCACCACCATTTTTGACAAAGCTTGAAGTGTTTTGATGGAGTGAGGAAGATGGTTGGGCTGAACTAAAGGGGTGCAGTCCAAACCAAAGTCAAAGGCGGGAAAAAGTGTTGAAAATTTCACTATCTCCAAACATATCGAAGTTTACACTCAAAAAGATCGCAAACGTCATTTTGAACTCAATGGGGGTGGTCTCGAGTCCTAATTTGACCGTATGCAAAAAGTAGCTTTTCGGACTAACATCCGACTAACGATAAAATATTTAAATAAAATATTTAAATATAGAATTGATAGATATGCAGGTTGTTACACATGACTTTCGCTATGGTCTGCAGTAGATCGCAGTGACATTGAGTTAAATTGTTATCACAGCATAACTCAAATGCCTCTGTGGGCACCAGCCCCTCGACTTTCGCTACACAAATAATCCTCAGGAACTAGTTTTGTCCGGACTCCTCACAGCATCAACTTTAGAAACCCCCCTTGGGGCTCAAGGCAGTACCACCCAGTGGTACTCCTGAGAAGTTCATTTCAAGGAAGCGCCTTTTTCCCCAGAGCTATTCTCAAAACACTTTATACTATATACTTATAGTATCTTCAAATCATACCCTTTATGATTTATCAAAATCTCCTTTACACAAAATCGATTACCAAAATCGATAATTCTCAAACTAGGCTTTTCAAAATCCAAAATTGATTTTCCCAAAAATCAAAAGCCTTTCCCAAATTCATAGGTTCCCAAAACCTTTCCAAAATCATTCTCATAAGATCCTTTATATATATATATAGATATAGATATATATAACTTTTAAAATCTTTGGATCATTTCAACTTTGTATAAAACCTCTTTTATACTTCAAATATTTCAAAACCCTTTTCTTTTAGCAATAGATTCAATCAAGGGAAGATTTACCTTATACAACAAGGATATATAACTTTATTTATTTCCAAATCAAATATTCAAGTTTGATTTCTTTATAAAGTTATTTATTATTTACTTACCTCCATAAAGTAAATTTCAACCAAAGAAATATCCAATTATATTTCACAAATATACTTTTCATTCCAAAGACCATTTTATAATCCTTATCCACAAATTTCAATATCAATTTCATTCAAACTCGTACGATGTACACATATCATCCGTATGCAATATCAGTCTGATCGCTCAATCGATCATAAAATTTCACTTCCGAACTAGTATCGTCCACCCGACTTCCTAGTGCGGACTCAGATCTGGTTTCTTGACCAGAATCCGTCATTCTCCTTACATAGTCGTAACTATGATAGAGAATATCTAGAACCAATCAAAAATCCATATCCAGGTTCGCCGTCGAAAATCGAGCGAAAAATCCCAACTCGGATCGATAATACTATCTCGAAATTCTGTGTTCGAATCTGGATCAAATCACTATGCGAATAGAATAATATACGTATATCCTACGTATTTATCTTTGTTGGTTATTATCCAAATCAATTCTCTTTTCTATTCACATTTCCTTTAATTCCATTCACTTATTCTCAATTGCTTCCATTTCCAATTGAGTTATTACTTCAATTACAAACAGTTTGAACTCTGACCAATTTAAATTTAAACAAATATCTTGAAAAAGTTTAAAATAGGTAAGTAGTTGAAAAATAGTTATTAGTTTGTAAAATAGCTGTAAAATAGTTAAGTAGGTATAAAATAGTTAGATAATTTCAAAATAGTTTTTAAAATAGTGATTAGATATAAGTAACTGAAAAATAGTAATTAGTTTATAAGAGAGTTTCAAAATAGTTAAATAGTTCCAAATAATTGTAAAATAAGTATAAGATAGTTTGGGGTTTAAGAAGAAAGATTATATAGTAAATAGTTTGGAAAAATATATTTGTATTAAAACAATTTATTTTGAAAATAAACCAGAGTCAAACTGTTCAATTCTCATCAATTCAATTTAAATTTCCACCTCCAATTAAATTAACTCAATACTTCAATTTCCATTGAATTTTATTCAATCCCAATTCAAGTTGAATTAATCTTAATTCCTTTCCAAATTTCAAATCAAATTCCATTTGATTTTAAACATATTCATTTTAATTACAATTTCAAATTATTCAAACTAATTTCAAATTGAATCCACTTAAATTTCAAATCATTTCAATTTCTATATGAATTAATCCCAATTCCCATTTGAATTTTTGAACTCATTCAATCTTCAATTTTTATTTTAAATTAATTCAATTCAAATTTTCCATTTGAATTTTAAACTTATTCATCTTAAATCACAATTCCCATTTATTCAAATCAAATTCAGTTTGAACTAATTCAATTTAAATCTCAATTTTAAACTATCTCGAATTATATAAATTCGAGTTAAAAATTTTTAAATATTGATTTAATTCCTTAAATTCCTTCACTTTTAAATTAATTCAACCTTTATTTTTTTTATTTTAACAAATTAAATCTTTAAACCTTTTAATTCTGAATTCAAATTTCAAAATTCCATTTTAAAATTATCTTTACTTAACTTATTACAAAGTTCAAATAAGAATTCAAAAACAATTTAATCTTCAGATTCTATTTTATTATCCATTTTCAATTTTCAGATCTCAAACCCATTTTGAGATCACTCATAACTTCCATTTAAATTAACCATTTAACTACCCAAGTTAAATTTAAATTTCATCTTGAAATTTCCAATTCAAGTTATTCATTCAAACTTATTTAACTTCCTCCATGTTAAATTAAATTTACTTAATCCGGTCAACTTTACACAATTTGAATTCCTATTCAAATTTTAAACTTCAGATTAATAGTCTTTCCCCTTTTAAGTTTAAAAACTTACTTTACTTTGGGTTTTACATCACATTCCAATTTAAAACTCAACACTAAGTGTTTATTTCAAATCATCATTGATATTATGTATATCCTCATTTATACATATTTATTTCTTTTACACACCAGGTTATATCTTAAATTTTTAAACCACCTTTGGTTTTTAATTAAAAACAGATTTCTTTAAAACAATATTTCAAGTTTTCTGGATTTAGATTTAAAATTTCATAATTTTAAATTATCTTCAATTCTAATTGGATTTTTTTTTTATTTCAGTTTGGATCCATTTCAAACTTATCTTCATTCAATTTTTATTTGGTTGTATTACCATTACTACTTAATTCTCATTATCTTATTTAATTCCAATTAATTTAACAACCAATTTCTTTAATATATTTAATAATTAGAAAATTATTTCTATATACATCAAAAGATAAACTTATATAAAAACCATTTATTTTTAAAACCATTTTAAAACCTTTATATAAGAAAATAACAAGTACGCTCTCATATATATATATATATACACTCAACTCATTCTAGGGTACTATTGACCCTATCCTTAATGAGTAATCCCAACAGAGCCAAGGTTCTCGCTTAACCTTCAGCTCTGATTTCTTTAAAACAAGTATTACTCAGTCTGACCCGAGCGTAAAGCAAAACACAAAACACTCGAGTCATGTAACGACCCGGAGTTTTCGAACCCGAAAATTCCAGATAGTTAGAAGAAAAGAAAAGAGATAGAAGAAAGAAACAGAACAAGACACAGATTCTCACATTCGCAGCGGATCAAAATACAATATCAAATAATAATATCAGTATACATAGGAAACTATATCTGTCAATTTACATTTATAATACATCAGAGTTACTTTCATACACAACACTGAGCATATACAAATCAAATATATCTCAGATAAACAGAAATAATAGTCACAGCGGAACACTCCATACGTCCTGCCATCCAGCTCACCATCCCTGAACTCCAGAACGTCCTTACCTGAAAATCTGTAATACTCGGTCTGACCCGAGCATTACATCAAAGTAACACCCGGGTCAGGCTGGAAACCAGCGTGAGTAAACCCATCTAACATGGAATACAACAGCATAAACTTCATAAAACCCGGGTAACTCGTATCAATTTACAAATTCACAATTTGCTATAGACATCACTTATTTTACACATCAATTCCTAAGTACGGAAACTTAGATTAAATGGTCCAATACACTTAAATCATTCCATACCAGTCTATTGATGTCACATAAAAAGAATTATTGAAAAATTTCTAATCGAAGTGGTTTCGGGTATATACAAATACCCAACTCCGGTCTCTTCGAATCCATGTCATCTTAACCCAAGTTATTCAATGAAATACGATTCAAATTTTAATTATAGGGTGTCACTGTTTTGACCTAACATATCATATCACGTAGCATCACACATCACATACCAAAGATATTAACTAATCTAAGGTACACAATACCATTCAATCATTCATAAACAAGGTAAATTAACCATACCATCCCTAATTAATTTAATTAACCACCTTGAATTTAAATCAATTATAGTAATTTCTTTTAAATCCTGCTTATTAATTAATTACATCTTAATTAATTTATCTTCCAATAACCATCCACCTTAATTAATCCCCCTTGGTTAATCACAATTAGTAATTAATTACTTTTTAATTAATCACAACACTTATTTATTTTCAAATATCTTTATTCATTAATTCTTAAAGTAATTACCCTAGTAATTAATTATTAATTACTTCCTTTTAGAAATCATTCATCTTTATTAGCTACACCAAGCAATTTAACCCAAGATTACTTAAATCTTCAATTTATTACATCCTGTAATTACCATCACTAATTACTTCAGTAAGTAAATATACATTAAGTAATTATACTTAACCCTTCTTACCATGATTATTCTAGGTTAATTTAACAAATTAATTAACTTGAACTAATCACATTAATTTAATTCGTGGCATTGAATAATTAATTCCTCTAATTACTCCATTATAAAGATTTTACCTAAACAATTTTCCCAATGATTATCCTTAATTAATATAATTAATTATCTTAAATTTATTACATTAATTTATCATTTATACTTTTTAGTTAATGATCTTCATCTAGATTTAAACTTAGTTTCAATTTCTGTTGCACATTTTTAACTCAGGCTAAAAATTTCAACTTACAGGCTTTAAACCCTGTAAACAAAATCTACCCGAGCCCTAAGCAAAAACACTTCGAGACAAAACACCCCCTACTTCGAGCCAGATACTCGAACTACTCGAGTAAAATTCGAACACCCCCCTCTGCTTCCCAAAACCAACATCACCAGACAAAAATTTCACCGTGCATATGCACGGTGACTCCGGCCATCATTGATCTTCCACGATGATCGCACCACATTGGAAAGTGACCCGACACCCCTCCACGATCATCCAAAATCATCATAGCAACTCGAATCGAAATCGAGCTTAATATCCAAACCTGGAAACAAAAAGAACAGGTACTCCCCAATTCTGACAACGCCTTGCTCTCGACGCCTCGTCCACTTGCAGCCACACAACACCGGCCACAAACCCCTCGACACTTCCTCTTCCATCACCCAAAATCGCTTCGCACTCGATCGACCATAGGTGGCGTACGAATCGAAAAACCTGACCCCCCCTAAAACTAGGTTAACACAAAAGAAAGCATCGTCGTCGCCACTACGTCCAACTGCACCACCTCTCACCATTTTTCTCGCGACCCCCGATCGCTTCTCTACCATCAAGAACAACCACGGACCTTCCGATCAACTTGATCGCCAGAGGCGACTCAAAACTCTAGATTCGATCAAACATAAACTGCTCCTTGACTCCCAAACTAAAAATCATGATTTCTATCTTAAAAATCGTATTTTGTAAAGAGGATTCAGACTATATATGTGAATTAACAAATCAATGTACTTGATTTTTAACAAAAACTAAAGTTCCTCTGTTCTTTATATTTTTCCAGACAATATTTTTGTTTATTAAACTTAAAAATAGTTTTAAATCTTAGTTTAACCTTAAACAAACATAATTTGTTTAAATACCCTAGCCTAACAAAGATTGGAATAAGAGGAATTGAAATTTTCCTTAGTTTAGTACTCTGTACTTTTTAAATAGGGATGAACTTTTATATATCAGCACATGCACACAGAAAATCCACTCTTATACATCCACACAATATATAACTATTACAGAGATTATCATGCAACAGATATCCATACTTAAGATTTTCTTTTTTCTTTTTTTTTCAAAAAAAAGGAGTCACTCACTGTTTATAATATGTTTGAACAGAGGCTTGAGAACTGTTATATAACAGAGGCATAAATATTTGTATATAAACAGATGTGTACATATCCTTTTACTTAATACTCATTAACATACAAATTTATCCATGCAAACCTATATTCCCACATCACACAAAAGACTATGCATCAGATCAAACATTAAAGGAGGAAGTTTACTCACTGTGATTTTAGAAACAGAGAAAAAGAACACTACAGGCTTGTTTCATTTGCTCTTGAATTCTTTTTGCTTTTGTTGAATTATAATCTGAAGTTGATCTCAGGTTGCTAGTTGATTGGTCTCCTTGCCTGATCTCAGGTTGTATTAGATGATTTAAAACTGATGTTGCATTTGCCCTTTGATTCCTTGTCTCGGATTTAAATTTCCAGGTTTCATTTTCTTTTCTTTTGGTTTGTATTTTAGTTGAATATGAAGAGAAGATGGATTTTTAGCTGAAACGTAAAAACAGATTCCTTCTTCATATATTTTTTTTTTCAAAATGTTTAAATTTTAATTATCAAAGAATAACAAATAAAGCCACTTGTCCTTGCATTGATTATTTAGCTTACACATATACACTCCAATTCACAAATGTCCTAAACATACATTATGATGTTTACAAGTGTTAACTCTTCTTTTATTAAAATTTTAAGTCATATATATGTATTTATATAGATTATTTATTTTATATTTACATATGCCTTGTGTACTTTAAATTTTATACTTAGTTTTAAAAGATATACACATATCAAAGCTTTATATTAATTTACTAACTATATCTATTTCCAAGTATATAAAAGAAACGGTATTATTAAATCTCACCTTACATATTTACAAACCAATCTTACACATACAAATGTATAGAATTTTCAAAAATTTGTTTAAAGTTGATTATATATATATATATTATTAGTTTTGAAAAGATAAATTTTACCAAATAAATATTTATAAAAGAAGATCATTAAACAAATATTATCAAATGAATATTTATCTGGATATTTATAAGTCAATATTTATTATAATTCAAATTTATCTATATATATCCAGATATATTCTAATTATCAGAATTTCATTTATTAATCCAAATAAAATCAGTATTTCTATTAATTAACCCAGTTAATTATCAATTAACATATGTTTCCAAAATCCGGGTTATCACAAGTCAGGATTAACATTCTTATATCAATAAATCCAACTCAAGTGAAATATTAACTGAAATACAAGTAACTTAAAGGATGTTTGGGATAACCATCCTCTAAGGATCCGCGGAACTATCTACATTGTAGAAATATACGCTATTCACAACAAAACGTCATTATAACACCGTGGTCATTTCAAAATAATTTATACTTCAAACCAAAATTTCATTTCCATTTCAAATATATATTTCCAAATTTTAGCAGTTTCAAAACTAAATTGATAATTTCATATATACCTTGTTTAAACTTCATTATTATTTAGTTTTGAAATATTCACTTAATGAATCCATTATCATTTAAATAACCTTAAATTACATTAAACTAAATATTTCCTTCGATTTATTTAAAACTTGAAATATCCGTTTAATCACATTAAATCAAAACCAAGTTATAAAATCTTATCTTAAAACCCTCAAATTCAATAAGTTTCAAATCGATTTAATTAAACAAAATTCTTAATTAAATACAATTTCGAATATATTCAAATTTATCTTCCTAACCCGAACTTATAGAATCATTATAAAAATCTATTTTTTTTATAAAATTTAAAATAAATACTTATACATATCATATATTAATTAAACCATACTTTATTAAATTAAAAATTATTATTAAATCTACTTTAAATTAAACTTATAAAATATTTCAATATTAAATAAAACCATATATATCCCCTTTCAAAACCATAGAAATCATTTTCAAAATATTTATATATAGACCGACGGTGTCTATATAAAAATTTCTATCCTATGGTCAAGTGATACAGATATTTATCATTTCAATCCGTAGTTTAAATATCTACGAGTGTATATCATTTCAACCCGCAAACCCAAATTCAATTCAATAAAAATCGCTTGGGTTTATCATTTCAACCCATAACGATTTTCCCCTATTCTTCAGATCGTTTGGGTATGTACCATTTCAACCCATAGTGAATTCTATACTAACAGGGAACTTGCAGAGTGATAATAGATATGATAATAATATATCAGGCATATATCATCAATAACAATATAATATAAACAACAGGATAAGGTGTCATATCCCACATGTGAACAATTACATATAGATGCATAACATATATAACAATTTAAACAATTAACAGTTCAATTTAGCAGTATATTTCAATTGTCGTTTCAATTGAAATCAAATTTAATAAATATAAGAACATTAATCGTGAGTGATTGCTCACCTTTTGTAACGCCCCACTCTGAGACCCACTGTAACAAAGAGTATTACGGGAGTAATACTGTCTGTTAAAGCGGAGAATAGAGTATAGTGGAAGCGACCATCTATAATCAAGCTATAACTATCTACCGAATACGTCGAAAGGTGGAATCTATTTAAATTTTTCTCAATCAGGTGGTTCGACATATTCGGTAAATACTTATAACGAAATTACAAATGGCTAAAGATCTATCAGGACAAAGCATAATAACATAATGAAATAGCATCACAGAACAGAATCACATAACAGATATAAAATCCCAGAACAATACATCATCAATACAGATCCAAATACTATAAGTGGGTACAAAGCCACCGCTCACACATGTGAGTCAAAAATATGTACATATCAAAGTCTGATTGATAATATAGTAGCAGAATAGTGGACAAATAAAGCGCTATCTATCAGCATAGCAGATAATGTCCAAGCGGAAGCACAGAAGCTAAGTCCAGAGACCTAACCTGAAACAACTCGGTCTGACCCGAGCGAAAACACTCGGGTCAGGCTAGCTAAACAATCAGTAATAACTGAGATATATAATAATGCGGTACATAAATAAAATAGTACTTATCCAAAGAGAAGTATATTATGAACCACATGAATATAATGACGATCCCTAATCATCAATAAACAATGAAAATCTCCAAAGAGAAATCAACACCAAAGTGTAGAATACATAAAGTCGCCTCATATCATCGGCGTAGCCAAAGCCATAAAAAGATGCCCATAGGCAATAATCCCAATAGTGACCAGAGTCTGTGATCAATGCCCAAGCAAAGATCGATGCTCCAAAGAGCCATGGGGATATACTGAAAAGTCAATGAAGTCAAACACTGAAAAGCAGTGTCCAGAGACACTGTGGATCCATAAGGTAATCGCACTTACATCGTATGGTTCCATAGAACCAACACTGAATGGCGGTATTCGAATGGATATAAAAATAATCAGATAATACAAGTTTTGCACGTGCACCGACCAGAGTCGTTGTTGCCAAGTACTGTAGAGTTGTGATCGATCACTCGCACCGATGCGAAACGCGCGAGACGGCGAGATCCTTCAAAGAAGGATAAAGGCCCAGAGGCACACGCCGAAAAATAAACTGCTCCATAGAGCAGGTGTCCAGAGATGGTTGCCCAGAGGCGTGGTGACCCAGAGGTCCAGTACTGGCCGCCAGAGGATAATGTGTCACTAACTTCTTGGAGAGGAACCCGCAAAGTGTTAACAATGAGTCCCATACCCCACGTTCGCACTTAACGGTTTCCTAACCAATAGCAAGCTCACACTACAAACAATAAAAAGTCTACCTCATATCATCGGTAAACTAGACCCAAAGGTCAAAACGATCAATCGAATAGGTCGGGGATTAACCGGAAAGAAAATACACACGGTTTCCATAGGCCGGAGATTTCCTAACCGTTTAAGCACCTTTCCACTTCGCTCGACGTGCTAAAAGTGAGTGTGAGAATTTTATTATAGAAAATAATGGTGTAAAACGGATTTATAATTGATTTTCGGAATCACTTTTAAAACGGTCTTTTGAAAGGTCTCCTATTATGGAGTAATTAATTTAATAATTAAAATAATATTATATAATAATTTTCAAAAGCCATTTAGGAGTGAAAAATCTTTTTAAAATGATTCATAAAACCCGTGTACGAAATCTAGAGACAAATCTCAAAGAAATCAATGAAAACCAGAAAATCATCAAAATATTCTAAGTGTTTGTAAACATTCAAAAACAGCTGTGAACTCAAGTTCGATAATTTATTTGGACCAGCAAACTGTGTCCAAATGTCATGAAAATTTTCAGGCATGTAGTCCAACATCCCTACTTTAATATGCAAAAAGAATTTCTGGATTCCGAGTTGAGACGAAGTGGCAGCGACGTCTGAAAGTTGGACCCAGAACAAGATTTACACTGTTTACAAACAGCGACTAGAGTTCAACTTCGACACGAAATTCGAAGTACCAAACGAACTCCAATGTTGTCCAAATTTTCTAGAGATGGAGTTCGGAACTCCACCTTTCTAACGAGACCAAAAACATCGAATTCCGACTTCCGATGCGAACGTGGAGGCATCGCGGAGTGGCGCTCAAAAGCTGGAAACAGAAGGGATATTTGATTTTCATTCCAAGTGTTTGACCATTCAAAAACTGCTGCGAACCCAAGTTCGGCAATTTATTTGGACCAGCAAACTGAATCCAAATGACATGAAAACTGGTATGAATATAGTCCAACATCCCTACTATAAGATGCAAAATGAATTTCTGGAATCCGAGTTGAGACGAAGTAGCAGCGACGTCTCAAAGTTGGACCCATAACAAGATTCACACTGTTTACAAACAGCGACAAGAGTTCAACTTCGACACGAAATTCGAAGTACCAAAAGAATGCCAATGATGCCTAATTTTACAGAGATGGAGTTCAAAACTCCACCTTTCCAACGAGACCAAAAACGTCAAATTCCGACTTCGGATGCGATCGTGGCGGCATCGCGAAGTGGAGAAAAAAAATCTGGAACAGGGTTTTAAAAAAAAATTATTTATTATTTTTTTTTCTTTTTTGTCTCGGGACAGTGGTAAGAATGTACAATTTTTACCAAATTAACTTCGAAATTTCATGAAACTCAAAACATGAAAGTTTTAGCTCTAAATCTAAGCTTTCCAGAACATCCAAAATTATTAGATTTGGATAAGAAACGAGAGAGATACATGCAAAACAATATCAGATTGAAACTCAAGATAACTTGTTAAAGATAGAATTGGTCTTCTGTCTTTGAACGCATTTCAGGTCATCTAAATGGCAATATTACAGAAAACTCACTGAACAAAAATTGTAGCATATGTTTTAAGCTTTCCGGAACATTCAAAATTATCTAATTCGGATCAAAAACGAGTAACTTATGGCCAAATCAATTTCAGGGTTTTATTTTATCAACCTTGTAGTTTGTTGTCAGGTCAGCGACAAACAAACGTGATTTCGACCATTGAAACCACAAAATTAGGCAAAGCCCAAAACATGAAAGTTATAGGCTACAGAATAATCTTTCCAGAACTTCAAGAAAATCTTAATTCCGATTTAAGATGAATGAGATATGCCTAATTTACTAACAGCAATAAACTAATTATAATTTCAGCTAGCATATATTACCTCTTTCCAAGCAATGAAAAGAAGATCAAAGAGTTTCACAATCTAAATGCACAAAAAAAGAGGATTACAAAATAATTTCCGAAATTAAAGAATGAATTAGAGGTGGGTTTTGTGATTGCTATTATCTCTTTTAGTAGTTTGGATTAACTCTCTTTGATTTGGTGTAGATTGGAGTCTTGCTTAGGATGCCATGACTACGTTTTGGAGCTTTCTAATTAGGTTTTAGTGGTTATGAAATGAAGTGTTGGCTGAAATGGGAGAGTAAAAGATACTTTATAGGCTAATGGTTAGGGTTATTGGATCTAATACCCATTAGGACTTTGTATTATTCATGTGCATACATATATAGGCAATTTTCTCTAAGTACACTCTACATACAAATTACTAAATACATTTCAAACCATAGAAAATTATGAAAATATGTTAACAATTACTTTTAGCCATTTCATAAAATCCTATATCAACAATGTTTTACATTTTAACCCCTAATTTTTCCAAAACACCGTTTATAGTTAATATTAGCCAAAATCACCATTTTGCAAATAAATTGCAAATTAATTTCCCAAATCAAATATTGCACTATTTTACACATATAAAATTTTGCAATAATATAAATTACAAATTTCCCTAATTAATTTCCTTGAAATGCTCCATTTTACACTTAAGCCCAAAATATTAATTTATTCAAAATGACTAAATTTTGAACAAATTAGCCACATTAAAAATTCATTAATAGCTCCAATTAAATTAAAATCCCAATTTTAATTTATTATTTGGTAACCGCAATCACGGGTTGTTACAGACTCCCCCCTTAAGAAAATTGCGTCCCCGCAATTCCTTAAATATAGAAGTCGTCTATAACATCTAATCCACAAAAGGAATACAGAAGACGGAGCTCGATTTCGAATATCACACATAGAAAGAGTCTCAAGAATATCGTCGATGAAAACCAGAACGAATCTATTGATGTATTCCCGGAATACTCGATTCATGAGATCGACGAAGAAAGCCGGAGCGTTCGTCAAGCCGAACGGCATGACCAACCACTCAAAAGAACCATGACGAGTGCGAAATGCTGTAAGAGGAATGCTGTCTTCCATGACTCGTAGCTGATGGAATCCGGTGGCAAGGTCAAACTGAGAGAAGACCTTCGCACCGCTCAAATGGTCAAACATGTCGTAACGGGAATTAGAGTTAGACATGATTCAATGATAGATAATTAATTAAGGAATACTATGGAATATAACGGATTTCTATACATATTCCTAACTTATCTATCAATAAACATGAGGAAGGGATATGATTTAATTCGGATCTAATTTAAAATGTATTGTACTAAGTGTATCTGTTCTGTGTTTATTATGCTTATTCCTGAAACCAGGCTCTGATACCAAGCTGTAACGCCCCACTCTGAGACCCACTGTAACAAAGAGTATTACGGGAGTAATACTGTCTGTTAAAGCGGAGAATAGAGTATAGTGGAAGCGACCATCTATAATCAAGCTATAACTATCTACCGAATACGTCGAAAGGTGGAATCTATTTAAATTTTTCTCAATCAGGTGGTTCGACATATTCGGTAAATACTTATAACGAAATTACAAATGGCTAAAGATCTATCAGGACAAAGCATAATAACATAATGAAATAGCATCACAGAACAGAATCACATAACAGATATAAAATCCCAGAACAATACATCATCAATACAGATCCAAATACTATAAGTGGGTACAAAGCCACCGCTCACACATGTGAGTCAAAAATATGTACATATCAAAGTCTGATTGATAATATAGTAGCAGAATAGTGGACAAATAAACCGCTATCTATCAGCATAGCAGATAATGTCCAAGCGGAAGCACAGAAGCTAAGTCCAGAGACCTAACCTGAAACAACTCGGTCTGACCCGAGCGAAAACACTCGGGTCAGGCTAGCTAAACAATCAGTAATAACTGAGATATATAATAATGCGGTACATAAATAAAATAGTACTTATCCAAAGAGAAGTATATTATGAACCACATGAATATAATGACGATCCCTAATCATCAATAAACAATAAAAATCTCCAAAGAGAAATCAACACCAAAGTGTAGAATAAATAAAGTCGCCTCATATCATCGGCGTAGCCAAAGCCATAAAAAGATGCCCATAGGCAATAATCCCAATAGCGACCAGAGTCTGTGATCAATGCCCAAGCAAAGATCGATGCTCCAAAGAGCCATGGGGATATACTGAAAAGTCAATGAAATCAAACACTGAAAAGCAGTGTCCAGAGACACTGTGGATCCATAAGGTAATCGCACTTACATCGTATGGTTCCATAGAACCAACACCGAATGGCGGTACTCGAATGGATATAAAAATAATCAGATAATACAAGTTTTGCACGTGCACCGACCAGAGTCTTTGTTGCCAAGTACTGTAGAGTTGTGATCGATCACTCGCACCGATGCGAAACGCGCGAGACGGCGAGATCCTTCCCAGAAGGATAAAGGTCCAGAGGCACACGCCGAAAAATAAACTGCTCCATAGAGCAGGTGTCCAGAGACGGTTGCCCAGAGGCGTGGTGACCCAGAGGTCCAGTACTGGCCGCCCAGAGGCTAATGTGTCACTAACTTCTTGGAGAGGAACCCGCAAAGTGTTAACAATGACTCCCATACCCCACGTTCGCACTAAACGGTTTCCTAACCAATAGCAAGCTCACACTCCAAACAATAAAAAGTCTACCTCATATCATTGGTAAACTAGACCCAAAGGTCAAAACGATCAATCGAATAGGTCGGGGATTAACCGGAAAGAAAATACACACGGTTTCCATAGGCCGGAGATTTCCTAACCGTTTAAGCACCTTTCCACTTCGCTCGACGTGCTAAAAGTGAGTGTGAGAATTTTATTATAGAAAATAATGGTGTAAAATGGATTTACAATTGATTTTCGGAATCACTTTTAAAACGGTCTTTTGAAAGGTCTCCTATTATGGAGTAATTAATTTAATAATTAAAATAATATTATATAATAATTTTCAAAAGCCATTTAGGAGTGAAAAATCTTTTGAAAATGATTCATAAAACCCGTGTACGAAATCTAGAGACAAATCTCAAAGAAATCAATGAAAACCAGAAAATCATCAAAATATTCCAAGTGTTTGTAAACATTCAAAAACAGCTGTGAACTCAAGTTCGATAATTTATTTGGACCAGCAAACTGTGTCCAAATGTCATGAAAATTTGCAGGCATGTAGTCCAAAATCCCTACTTTAATATGCAAAAAGAATTTCTGGATTCCGAGTTGAGATGAAGTGGCAGCGACGTCTCAAAGTTGGACCCAGAACAAGATTTACACTGTTTACAAACAGCGACTAGAGTTCAACTTCGACACGAAATTCGAAGTACCAAACGAACTCCAATGTTGTCCAAATTTTCTTGAGATGGAGTTTGGAACTCCACCTTTCTAACGAGACCAAAAACGTCGAATTCCGACTTCCGATGCGAACGTGGAGGCATCGCGGAGTGGCGCTCAAAAGCTGGAAACAGAAGGGATATTTGATTTTCATTCTAAGTGTTTGACCATTCAAAAACTGCTGCGAACCCAAGTTCGGCAATTTATTTGGACCAGCAAACTGAATCCAAATGACATGAAAACTGGTAGGAATATAGTCCAACATCCCTACTATAAGATGCAAAAAGAATTTCTGGAATCCGAGTTGAGACGAAGTAGCAGCGACGTCTCAAAGTTGGACCAAGAACAAGATTCACACTGTTTACAAACAGCGACAAGAGTTCAACTTCGACACGAAATTCGAAGTACCAAAAGAATGCAGATGATGCCTAAATTTTACAGAGATGGAGTTTGAAACTCCACCTTTCCAACGAGACCAAAAACGTCAAATTCCGACTTTGGATGCGATCGTGGCGGCATCGCGAAGTGGAGAAAAAAAATCTGGAACAGGGTTTTAAAAAAAAATTATTTATTATTTTTTTTTCTTTTTTTTCTCGGGACAGTGGTAAGAATGTACAATTTTTACCAAATTAACTTCGAAATTTCATGAAACTCAAAACATGAAAGTTTTAGCTCTAAATCTAAGCTTTCCAGAACATCCAAAATTATTAGATTTGGATAAGAAACGAGAGAGATACATGCAAAACAATATCAGATTGAAACTCAAGATAACTTGTTAAAGACAGAATTGGTCTTCTGTCTTTGAACGCATTTCAGGTCATCTAAATGGCAATATTACAGAAAACTCACTGAACAAAAATTGTAGCATATGTTTTAAGCTTTCCGGAACATTCAAAATTATCTAATTCGGATCAAAAACGAGTAACATATGGCCAAATCAATTTCAGGGTTTTATTTTATCAACCTTGTAGTTTGTTGTCAGGTCAGCGACAAACAAACGTGATTTCGACCATTGAAACCACAAAATTAGGCAAAGCTCAAAACATGAACGTTATAGGCTTCAGAATAAGCTTTCCAGAACTTCAAGAAAATCTTAATTCCGATTTAAGATGAATGAGATATGCCTAATTTACTAACAGCAATAAACTAATTATAATTTCAGCTAGCATATATTACCTCTTTCCAAGCAATGAAAAGAAGATCAAAGAGTTTCACAATCTAAATGCACAAAAAAAAGAGGATTACAAAATAATTTCCGAAATTAAAGAATGAATTAGAGGTGGGTTTTGTGATTGCTATTACCTCTTTTAGTAGTTTGGATTAACTCTCTTTGATTTGGTGTAGATTGGAGTCTTGCTTAGGAGGCCATGACTAGGTTTTGGAGCTTTCTAATTAGGTTTTAGTGGTTATGAAATGAAGTGTTGGCTGAAATGGGAGAGTAAAAGATACTTTATAGGCTAATGGTTAGGGTTATTGGATCTAATACCCATTAGGACTTTGTATTATTCATGTGCATACATATATAGGCAATTTTCTCTAAGTACACTCTACATACCAATTACTAAATACATTTCAAACCATAGAAAATTATGAAAATATGTTAACAATTACTTTTAGCCATTTCATAAAATCCTATATCAACAATATTTTACATTTTAACCCCTAATTTTTCCAAAACACCGTTTATAGTTAATATTAGCCAAAATCACCATTTTGCAAATAAATTGCAAATTAATTTCCCAAATCAAATATTGCACTATTTTACACATATAAAATTTTGCAATAATATAAATTACAAATTTCCCTAATTAATTTCCTTGAAATGCTCCATTTTACACTTAAGCCCAAAATATTAATTTATTCAAAATGACTAAATTTTGAACAAATTAGCCACATTAAAAATTCATTAATAGCTCCAATTAAATTAAAATCCCAATTTTAATTTATTATTTGGTAACCGCAATCACGGGTTGTTACACCTTTCGAGGCTAGGGAATACAGAAGGTGATACGGATACGCACACTGATACGGACACGAGTAAATCAAAAAGATGCTACGACCAACTTGGACATTGGCGAGACAAGAGCAAGGCACGATGACTGGATGGATGAAGATAAATGATATAAGTGAACACACATATATATGACTGTATATAACTATATACATAACTATTTATGTGTGAATAAAAATCACATTATAACTTCTAACACATATGTGTTTCAAAAATTTTAACTTTAATAAAACAAATAGAATCCATTATATTTGCATGTATAATATATCTTCTTAGAACCCAAACTTTTATATTGTCTTTGAGAAAAATCAAACCACATATAATGAAATCTTTACAATTGTTAATTCCTAAAACATCTTTACTTCCCATCGAAATATATAGGTAACTAATATATATATATATATAGATACTAACGTACCATCCCTGTTATATAACTTTATAAAAGACATACTATATATAAGCTAGTATATAAATATTATACATGTTTATTAAAATCGGCATATATCAATACAACATATTATATATAACGCAATAAAGCGTTTGTTAAAATCAAGTACATATACAGAACAACAACAGCTTTAAAATATAGGATACTGTAAGCCTATATTCAGTAAATATATATAACCCTTTCAAAATCTAGCATATGGATAAATATATTATAAACGCCTAAACAACACCTTACACTTCAAAACAATATATATAATCTTCAAATAAAAGTCTTAAAATAAAATAGATCTAAACTATATAACAGATTTGGTATATATATATAATACCAATATAAACTATTTAATACTCCAGTTTAACTATATATACTGACATACTAGAAATCCTATAGGCAACATACTGTGTAATTCATGTATACTAGCAGAACGTTGCATATATCCAAAAAACAACAAACTGTATATAACATATACACCTCACAGCCTATATTATAAAATATATATTACTTAGATTATAATTTAACATTATTCTAATAGTACTTTAAACGAAAATAGAAATTAAACTAATATGTAAATATATTAAACATTCACAGTAAAACCATTCAAACCCTTAATATAAAACTCTGCATAAATTCTCCAAGCGTTACATATATATTAATAATCATATTGTATAATTTAATATAATCAAAATATATATATACGTGCACTGTACAAAAATGTTGTAGGCTTATATATCCCCTGTCGCCAATATATAAAATGTAACAATACAAAGAAAATCAAGCCTTCATATTATACCTATCATACTGTTTGAAAATATATAGTAACACGTATATATATATATATAATGTAGAAACTAACCTATAATATATTTTTATGCATATATACTATATTCTACATACAAACAAAAGAGCTGCTGTAAAGATGGGAATTCATGCAACATGTAAAACTAATGCAAACAAATCTTAATATACAGAATATATCTATATACTTATATTACTAAATATATACTTTATATTGTATAACAAGCTATCACTTACAGAGCAAAGCAAGATTGGCAGAGAGGTGAAGTCTGGCCGAGGGGAAAGGAAGGAAGTTGGGCGCTTGAGTTGTGGGTCTGGGAAAGTCATGAGGTGGGACGGCTGACGATGTAGGGGTGGTAGGCGGCGGGTTCAAGGTCGGAGAGGCTACGGTGGTTGCTGGTCCGAAGGTGGGGACGCTTGCATGGCAGATGTGATGCGGAGGTGGGCGAAGCCAAGCAAAAAGAAGAGGACGAGAGAGGGAGGTACGAAGATGTGAGCAGTTGCAAAAGAGATGGAGGAAGAAGAAAAGGAGGAAGGTGACAGAGAATGACAGCAAAATGAAGAAGAGGAAAAGAACGAATGAAAATGAAATTAAATACGTAACCACCGAACTCTTGCGTCCTTTCGTATTTTGACTTTTGGATGTCTAAACTGACAAATGGAAAAGTGCACAAGATATATCCGTGATTAACACAGCAAGCTGAACCAGATGGAGGACACAGAATTGCAAATGGACACAATTTGGCGAATCGTCACACTTCGCATTCTGTTGATTTCGTCGCGCAACGGACTACGAAATACATCAATGAATATATCACCATGATCAGCGCGATGAGACGGACAAGAGGAAACAGAAATATCTGTGCCAGGACCTTCCTATCAAAAGTCCATACGGACACTGATATACGTTGCTATCCCATACGGAAAAATCCAAACGGAGCTAGAAACGTTCGAATTTCGCGAAACGGATTACGCAGTCTTATTCAGAGTATTCTAAATAAACTTTCTCATGTTGACACATTTAAGTTTCAGAACACTTTTAAATTCAACTGTTATTAACCGATTTAAACTGAATTTCTAGCGATCGATAGAACATCTATATTATTCGACGAAACCTTGCCATTTGCTATGTCTAGATGGACGCATAGCAAATATCAAGTTTCCATCATAAAATACTATTGTTTGTTTTAAATGGTAGATTTTAGTTTATTATATTCAATAAAATTCACCTTTATTTAATTTCAAAATAAACTACATTTCAAATTAATATAATTGAATATTCATTGGTTTAAAATTTTTAATTCCATAAATAAAAATGCTAATATTAACTAATGCAGTATTAATTCCCAATTTTCTCAATTTTTGAATCGTTTTACTAATTAAGTCTTATTAAATTAAAATTTATATTTCTTTCCTTTTATGTAAAATCTAATTATACTAAATTTTATTAACAAATTAGTTTCAATAGGTTGATATGTAAGATGAGCAAAAATCAAGGCAAAATCCAAATAAGTTTGAATCCATAATTATACATTTATTGTTTTCAAATAAATGAAAATTTAATTTACAATTTAGAACCCAATTGCCGTTAATCATTAATTTATTTCATGCTTTACACAATATTAAATCTATCTAATTAAAATTTTGTTAAACCATACGGTTGAAATCACATAAAATAGTTGTCACTTTATTAAATCCCAACCAGATGTTATAATTCAAAGTAAATTTTATTTAAAATCATAAAATTTTAATTTCTTACCGTATTAAATTCAAAATTTGACTTTTCTTCTTTCTCGAAAAATACAGGTCGTTACACTCTCCCCCACTCAAAACTTTTCATCCTCGAAAAGGAACGAAGACAGGAGAAGAAGGGTAAAGAAGAATAGATAAGCTAAGCAGATAAGGTAGATTCAAAAGAATAGTATCAGTCACGCATAATTAATTAAAACCACAAATTTCAATTTCAAATGTTAATACAAAATTCCTTTGTTGAAAATACTTCTATATCAAAAAAAAAATTTCCTTCCGAAAATACTTTTATAACTCGATGTCTCACAAGTTTATCCTCGTTCCTACAGACTCTAGCTATGCGTTGATCAGGCGCAAAGCTAAAATTCTCCAAGTACTTAGTAGACTTGTTTCAACACCCAGTGAAAATACTGGAAAAACCTTCAAAACCACATGGAAAGTACAATCCAAACAAATCAACCGAATCGAATCATGGATCGCAGATACACAATGGTTACGCCTGGGTCCCCTAGGAAACATCCGTACCTATAAGCCATCACGGTCTTGCGAATTTCGCCATGATAACCAAAAACCTATAGACCGCGGATACACAATGGTTACGCCTGGATCCGCGAGGAAACATCCGTACCCTTTAAGCAATCTCTGCCTTGCGGATTACGCTACTAAACGACCATAGATCGCAGATACACAATGGTTACGCCTGGATCCCCCAGGAAACATCCATACCCGTAAGTCGTCACAGCTCTGCGAATTACGCTATGCAGTCGAGTTTGTAAGACCATGGGAAACGCCATGGAATTCGATAACATTCGAGTACCATATCCGGAAAACCCAAATCAGAGAGAATAATATCGATAGAATGAATCCAAAATGTAGCCACAAATAGGATATCAAGCAGAAGGCACTTTCCATATCTTCACTTCAAAAATATGTATCATATAGTACCTTTTCAAATCAATTTCAAATATCATACTTATATAAATTCCATTATATAAGATTTCATTTTCAAATCGAATACTTTCCAAATCAATAGTATATTAAATCACACTTATATAGACTTCGATTATATAAGATTTCACTTTTCAAATTGAGTACCTTTCCAAATCAATAGTTTTCGAATCAACATCATACTTATACAAATCAATTTTATATAAGTTCGATAACTCCCAAATCAAGTATTTAGTAAAATGAGGTCCTCAATTTCAATTCGTTTTAATATCTGTTCAGTTTCAAAATCATATACGATTTCACCAAATTATTTCTTCCAAATTAAATATCTTCAGTTTCAAAGTTTCCAAATCAACATAATTTAGGTCAAACAAATTCATTTCCAAAAATACTGGGTTTTAAATTCCAATCTATTCTCGAAACCAAATATTTATCTCAAAATCAATTATACCCAAAATGATTACCAACTTTATACCATCCCTTTAAAACCTTTAAACTATTTATTTCTATTTGAAAGATCTAATTTACCTTTTTAAAATTATTATATATATATATATATATATAGTGTTATAGAAGATGTTACTAAGTTAAAAACATTTAAAACTAAATTTTATTCAAAACATTTCAAAACTAAATTTCATATTAGTATAATTCAAAATAGTCTTATTTATTTACTTAACAAAACAGTTTCAAATTTATTTAAATCATATTACTTCATACTTAAACATACAAACTAAACTTATATACTTTATCAAATAATTTATACTTTTCAAAATTACTTAGCTTTGAAAATTAAACCTTGATTTGGAGGTGTTCGAACATCCAAAATAGTCGGAGAAATCAAATTTCCAATCCAAGAGTTGGAAACCAGCAACAAATTAGTAAATCAATTACAAAAGATATGGTTATACCGAATCAAATCCGAAACTCGAGGACTGAACACCGGCTCACTTCAATTTGTTTCAAATATATATACATATATCTTTCGAACATCAAATCAAAATTTGGAATTTGAAATCAAAAATTGGTTTCACAAAATCAATCGCATAACAAAGCTACTAAAGTGGCCTATCCCCCACTCTGAAACTCGAAAATCAATGTCGATGATGCGTGCACTCATCACCGAAATTATTCTCCAGCGCCATAAGTGAGTTCTGACTTCTATTTTTCTTGAAAACTTCTTTGAAATTTCTTCGAAATCATTGGAACTCATTTGAAGTCATTTGAAACATTTCTTATTCGGAAAATACTTTCAAATCGTATTATTATATAATTTCAAAATCTTAAAACCAATTCTCAAAATACTGGAGTTCAATTTCCCAAATTCAAAACTCAAAACCCTTCAGTTATAAATCATTTTTATATAAATCAATTTCTTATATAATTTTCAAAATTTCAAATCCTTTCGAAACTTCAAATTCTCATTTTTAAAAGGTATATAATCCTTATCGAAAACATTTTCACTTTTATATATAGAATATGATCATACTTATCAAAATAATAATTTCGATATATAAACAATTTCTAAAATACAACAAGCCCGATTTTTCAAGGGATGATTTAAGGATGGATTTCAAAACAAATATAGAGATTCAAATTAGAGGAACTCTAATCAAATAGACTTCTAATTCGAAGATAGGCTCAACTGAAGATGAGGTAATTAAATTACAAAATAGAAGATGGATTTACCTATATAAATCGTGGGCGACCTTAACCGGGTCAACCGTGACTTCAGGAATATGATCGATGTAGAATTCTAAGGCAAATCGACATTCGATCACCAGAGATAGAATTCGGCATAGAAAAAGATAGCAGCATCTAAACCGAGGGTATAGAAATTTCCGGTGAACCAATGCCAATTGTAAAGGAGTATCACCCCTATACAAATCATACAGTGAAGCTATGGGATGCTCCAAAATCAAGAAAATACGAATAGGGAGAGGAAAGAATGGATTTTGGAATCAAGAGGAACGTTCTAAAATTCAAAGAAAATCCGAATCAAAGAGGAAGGACTCAAGTTCGAACGAAAGTGATTACGTAATTAAATTTACTATATATGCTAAGTTTTTGCCTAAAACCAGAGCTCTGATACCACATGTCACGATCCGATATTTTCAACCATTCACATCCACACATGTCAGACTTGAATTACTCAAAATATTAGATTGTTAATTTATATTTGGCAAAACTCAGCATATACAGTAAATAAAATAATCACAGAATCACAGACACAGAGTATTATAACAGAATGCAGCGGAATAGATAAATAGTAGTTCATGAAGCTATTATATAAACAATAGAGTTTGAAATAAAATACAACAGAATATCTCAAATACAATGATGACATCTTTGAACAAATCAACCGGAGAAGCTGAAAGCTGAATCGATAGTTGGATCTCCAAGCAAAGCTCCAAACTTCAAAGGTGAGTCTCAAATGTTGTATTACTCAGTCTGACCCGAGCGTAAAGCAAAACACAGAACACTCGAGTCAGGATTAACATTCTTATATCAATAAATCCAACTCAAGTGAAATATCAATTGAAATACAAGTAACTTAAAGAATGTTTGGGATAACCATACTCTAAGGATCCGCGGAACTATCTACAATGTAGAAATATACGCTATTCACAACCAAACGTCATTATAACACCATGGTCATTTCAAAATAATTTATATTTCAAACCAAAATTTCATTTCCATTTCAAATATATATATTTCCAAATTTTAGCGCTTTCAAAACTAAATTGATAATTTCATATATATCTTGTTTAAACTTCATTATTATTTAGTTTTGAAATATTCACTTAATGAATCCATTATCATTTAAATAACCTTAAATTACATTAAACTAAATATTTCCTTCGATTTATTTAAAACTTAAAATATCCGTTTAATCACTTTAAATCAAAACCAAGTTATAAAATCATATCTTAAAACCCTCAAATTCAATAAGTTTCAAATCGATTTAATTAAACAAAATTCTTAATTAAATACAATTTCGAATATATTCAAATTTATCTTCCCAACCTGAACTTATAGAATCATTATAAAAATCTATTTTTTTAAATAAAATTTAAAATAAATACTTATACATATCATATATTAATTAAATCATACTTTATTAAATTAAAAATTATTATTAAATCTACTTTATATTAAACTTATAAAATATTTCAATATTAAATAAAACCATATATATCCCCTTTCAAAACCATAGAAATCATTTTCAAAATATTTATATATAGACCGACGGTGTTTGTATAAAAATTTCTATCCTATGGTCAAGTGATACAGATATTTATCATTTCAATCCATTGTTTAAATATCTACGAGTATATATCATTTCAACCCGCAATCCCAAATTCAATTCAATGAAAATCGCTTGGGTTTATCATTTCAACCCATAACGATTTTCCCCTAATCTTCAGATCATTCGGCTATGTATCATTTCAACCCATAGTGAATTCTATACTAACAGGGAACTTGCAGAGTGATAACAGATATGATAATAATATAACATGCATATATCATCAATAATAATATAATATAAACAACATGATATGGTGTCATATCCCACAAGTGAACAATTACATATAGATGCATAACATATATAACAATTTAAATAATTAATAGTTCAATTTAGCAGTATATTTCAATTGTCATTTCAATTGAAATCAAATTTAATAAATATAAGAACGTTAATCGTGAGTGATTGCTCACCTTTCGAGGCTAGAGAATACTGAAGGTGATACGGATACACACATTGATACGGACACGAGTAAATCAAAAAGATGCTATGACCAACTTGGACATTGGTGAGACAAGAGCAGGGCACGATGACTGGATGGATGAAGATAAATGTATAAGTGAACATACATATATATGACTGTATATAACTATATACATAACTATTTATGTGTGAATAAAAATCATATTATAACTTCTAACACATATGTGTTTCAAAAATTTTAACTTTAATAAAAAAATTGAATCCATTATATTTGCGTGTATAATATATCTTCTTAGAACCCAAACTTTTATATTGTCTTTGAAAAAAATCAAACCACATATAATGAAATCTTTACAATTGTTAATTCCTAAAACACCTTTACTTCCCATCGAAATATATAGGTAGCTAATATATATACACTAACGTACCATCCCTGTTATATAACTTTATAAAAGACATACTATATATAAGCTAGTATATAAATATTATACATGTTTATTAAAATCGGCATATATCATTACAACATATTATATATAACGCAATAAAGCGTTTGTTAAAATCAAGTACATATACAGAACAACGACAACTTTAAAATATAGGATACTGTAAGCCTATATTCAGTAAATATATATAACCCTTTCAAAATCTAGCATATGGATAAATATGTTATAAATGCCTAAACAACACCTTACACTTCAAAACAATATATATCATCTTCAAATAAAAGTCTTAAAATAAAATAGATCTAAACTATATAATAGATTTGGTATATATATAATACCAATATAAACTATTTAATACTCCAGTTTAACTATATATACTGACATACTAGAAATCCTCTAGGCAACATACTGTGTAATTCATGTATACTAGCAGACCGTTGCATATATCCAAAAAACAACAAACTGTATATAACATATACACCTCACAGCCTATATTATAAAATATATATATTACTTAGATTATAATTTAACATTATTCTAATAGTACTTTAAACGAAAATAGAAATTAAACTAATATGTAAATATATTAAACATTCACAGTAAAACCATTCAAACCCTTAATATAAAACTCTGCATAAATTCTCCAAGCGTTACATATATATATATATTAACTATCATATTGTAAAATTTTATATAATCAAAATATATATATACGTGCACTGTACAAAAATGCTCCAGGCTTATATATCCCATGTCGCCAATATATAAAATGTAACAATACAAAGAAAATCCAGCCTTAATATTATACCTATCATACTGTTTGAAAATATACAGTAATGCGTATATATATATATATATATAATGTAGAAACTAACCTATAATATATTTTTATGCATATATACTATATTCTACATACAAACAAAAGAGCTGCTGTAAAGATGGGAATTCATGCAACGTGTAAAACTAATGCAAACAAATCTTAATATACAGAATATATATATATACTTATATTACTAAATATATACTATATATTGTATAACAAGCTATCACTTACAGAGCAAAGCAAGATTGGCAGAGAGGTGAAGTCGGGCCGAAGGGAAAGGAAGGAAGTTGGGCGCTTGAGTTGTGGGTCTGGGAAAGTCATGAGGTGGGTCGGCTGACGATGTAGCGGTGGTAGGCGGCGGGTTCAAGGTCGGAGAGGCTACGGTGGTTGCTAGCCCGAAGGTGGGGATGCTTGCGTGGCAGATGTGATGTGGAGGTGGGCGAAGCCAAGCAAAAAGAAGAGGATGAGAGGGGGAGGTACGAAGATGTGAGCAGTTGTAAAAGAGATGGAGGAAGAAGAAAAGGAGGAAGGTGACAGAGAATGACAGCAAAATGAAGAAGAGGAAAAGAACGAATGAAAATGAAATTAAATACGTAACCACCGAACTCTTGCGTCCTTTCGTATTTTTGACTTTTGGCTGTCTAAACTGACAAATGGAAAAGAGCACAAGATATATCCGTGATTAACACAACAAGCTGAACCAGATGGAGGACACAGAATTGCAAATGGACCTAATTTGGCGAATCGTTACACTTCGCACTCTGTTGATTCCGTCGCGCACCGGACTCTGAAATACATCAATGAATATATCACGGTGATCAGCGCGATGAGACGGACAAGTGGAAACAGAAATATCTGTGCCAGGACCTTCCTATCAAAAGTCTATACGGACACTGATATACGTTGCTATCCCGTATGGAAAAATCCAAACGGAGCTAGAAACGTCCGAATTTCGTGAAACGAATTACGCAGTCTTATTCAGAGTATTCTAACTAAATTTTATCATGTTGACACATTTAGGTTTCAAAACACTTTTAAATTCAACTGTTATTAACCGATTTAAACTGAATTTCTAGCGACCGATAAAACATCTATATTATTCGACGAAAATTTGTCATTTGCTATGTCTAGATGGACGCATAGCAAATATCAAGTTTCCGTCATAAAATACTATTGTTTGTTTTAAATGGTAGATTTCAGTTTATTACATTCAATAAAATTCACCTTTATTTAATTTCAAAATAAACTACATTTCAAATTAATATAATTGAATATTCATTGGTTTAAAATTTTAAATTCCATAAATAAAAATGCTAATATTAACTAATGCAGTATTAATTCCCAATTTTCTCAATTTCTGAATCGTTTAACTAATTAAATTAAGTCTTATTAAATTAAAATTGATATTTCTTTCCTTTTATGTAAAATCCAATTATACTAAATTTTATTAACAAATTAATTTCAATAGGTTGATGTAAGATGAGCAAAAATCAAGGCAAAATCCAAATAAGTTTGAATCCATAATTATACATTTATCATTTTCAAATAAATTAAAAGTTAATTTACAATTTAGAACCTAATTCCCGTTAATCATAAATTTATTTCATGCTTTACACAATATTAAATCTATCCAATTAAACTTTTGTTAAACCATATGTTTGAAATCACATAAAATAGTTGTCACTTTATTAAATCCCAACCAGCTGTTATAATTCAAAGTAAATTTTATTTAAAATCATAAAATTTTAATTTCTTACCGTATTAAATTCAAAA